>CM055095.1:65094624-65730745 GCA_029204225.1 Diphasiastrum complanatum | reverse complement strand
CACGGTTTCCTCTCTCACTCACGGTTCATCTCTCTCAACGATTCTCACGGTTCCTCTCTCTCACTCACGGTTCTAACAATTCCTCTCTCTTTCTCTCTCACTCACAGTTCTCTCTCTCTCTCTCTCTCTCTCTCTCTCTCTCTCTCTCTCTCTCTCCTCTCTCTCTCTCTCTCTCTCTCTCTCTCTCTCTCTCTCTCTCTCTCTCTCGGATGCTCTCCCTCTCTCTCTCTCACTCACAATTCTCATGGTTCCTCTCTCACTCACAGTTCTAACGGTTCCTCTCTCTCTCTCTCACTCACGGTTCTCACGGTTCCTCTCTCTCTCTCACTCATGGTTCTCTCTCTCTCTCTCTCTCTCTCTCTCTCTCTCTCTCTCTCTCTCTCTCTCTCTCTCTCTCTCTCTCTCTCTCTCTCTCTCTCTCTCTCTCTCTCTCTCTCTCTCTCTCTCTCTCTCTCTCTCTCTCTCTCTCTCTCTCTCTCTCTCACACGGTTGTCACGGTTCTTCTCTCTCTCTCTCACTCACGGTTCTCACGATGCTCTCTCTCACTCACGGTTCTCAAGATGCTCTCTCTCTCTCTCTCTCAGATGCTCTCCCTCTCTCTCACTCGCGGTTCCTCTCTCTCACTCACGGTTCTCATGGTTCCTCTCTCTCACTCACGGTTCTCACGGTTCCTTATTCTCTCTCTCTCTCTCTCTCTCTCTCTCTCACGGATCCTCTCTCTCTCTCTCTCTCTCTCTCTCTCTCTCTCTCTCTCTCTCTCTCTCTCTCTCTCTCTCTCTCTCTCTCTCTCTCTCTCTCTCTCTCTCTCTCTCTCTCTCTCACGGTTCCTCTATCTTACTCACGGTTCTCACGGTTCCTCTCTCTCGCTCTCACTCACGGTTCTCACCATGTGCTCTCTCTCTCTCTCTCTCTCTCTCTCTCTCTCTCTCTCTCTCTCTCTCTCTCTCTCTCTCTCTCTCTCTCTCTCTCTCTCTCTCTCTCTCTCTCTCTCTCTCTCTCTCTCTCTCTCTCTCTCTCTCTCTCTCTCTCTCTCTCTCTCTCTCTCTCTCTCTCTCTCTCTCTCTCTCTCTCTCTCTCTCTCTCTCTCTCTCTCTCTCTCTCTCTCTCTCTCTCTCTCTCTCTCTCTCTCTCTCTCTCTCTCTCTCTGATGCTCTCCCTCCCTCTCTCGCACTCACGGTTCTCACGGTTCCTCTCTCTCAACGGTTCTCACGGTTCTAGCGGTTCCTCTCACTCACTCACTCACGCTTCTCCTTCTCTCTCGCTCATGGTTCTCTCTCTCTCTCTCTCTCTCTCTCTCTCTCTCTCTCTCTCTCTCTCTCTCTCTCTCTCTCTCTCTCTCTCTCTCTCTCTCTCTCTCTCTCTCTCTCTCTCTCTCTCTCTCTCTCTCTCTCTCTCTCTCTCGGATGCTCTCTCTCTCTCTCTCTCTCACTCACGGTTTTCATGGTTCATCTCTCTCACTCACGGTTCTAACGGTTCCTCTCTCTCACACTCACGGTTCTCACGATGCTCTCTCTCTCTCTCTCTCTCTCTCTCTCTCTCTCGTATGCTCTCCCTCCCTCTCTCTCACTCACGATTCTCACGGTTCCTCTCTCACTCACGGTTCTCACGGTTCATCTCTCTCAATGTTTCTCATGGTTCCTCTCTCTCACTCACGGTTCTAACGATTCCTCTCTCTTTCTCTCTCACTCACAGTTCTCTCTCTCTCTCTCTCTCTCTCTCTCTCTCTCTCTCTCTCTCTCTCTCTCTCTCTCTCTCTCTCTCTCTCTCTCTCTCTCTCTCTGATGCTCTCCCTCCCTCTCTCGCACTCACGGTTCTCACGGTTCCTCTCTCTCAACGGTTCTCACGGTTCTAACGGTTCCTCTCACTCACTCACTCACGATTCTCCTTCTCTCTCGCTCATGGTTCTCTCTCTCTCTCTCTCTCTCTCTCTCTCTCTCTCTCTCTCTCTCTCTCTCTCTCTCTCTCTCTCTCTCTCTCTCTCTCTCTCTCTCTCTCTCTTTCTGACTCACGGTTCTCACGGTTCCTCTCTCTCACAATTCTAACGGTTTCTCTCTCTTTGACACTCACAGTTCTCCCTCTCTCACTCACGGTTCTCCCTCTCTCTCACTCACGGTCTCTCTCTCTCTCTCTCTCTCTCTCTCTCTCTCTCTCTCTCTCTCTCTCTCTCTCTCTCTCTCTCTCTCTCTCTCTCTCTCTCTCTCGGATGCTCTCCCTCCCTCTCTCGCACTCACGGTTCTCACGGTTCCTCTCTCTCAACGGTTCTCACGGTTCCTCTCTCTCACTCACTCACGCTTCTCCCTCTGTCTCGCTCATGGTTCTCTCTCTCTCTCTCTCTCTCTCTCTCTCTCTCTCTCTCTCTCTCTCTCTCTCTCTCTCTCTCTCTCTCTCTCTCTCTCTCTCTCTCTCTCTCTCTCTCTCTCTCTCTCTCTCTCTCTCTCTCTCTCTCTCTCACTCACTCTCTCTCTCTCACGGTTCATCTCTCTCACGATTCTAACAGGTTCTCACGTCATCTCTCACACACTCACAGTTCTCCCTCTCTCACACTCACGGTTCTCCCTCTCTCACTCACGGTTCTCCTCTCTCTCTCTCTCTCTCTCTCTCTCTCTCTCTCTCTCTCTCTCTCTCTCTCTCTCTCTCTCTCTCTCTCTGATGCTCTTCCTCTCTCTCTCTCTCACTCACGGTTCTCACGGTTCCTCTCTCTCACTCACGGTTCTCACGATGCTCTCTCTCTCTCTCTCTCTCTCTCTCTCTCTCTCTCTCTCTTGGTTCTCACGGTTCCTCTGTCTCACTCATGGTGAACAAAGGCATAGGGATGCATTTAGGCCGTATAAGGACCGTCACGTAAGGACCGCATTTAGACTGCATAGGGACCACCGCCACCTAGATCAAAAAAATCATTGTCCGTCAACGACATACTGAATCTCCAAATCATCGGCTGCCACTTAGATCGGCCTCCATTGCCCGTCAACGACGGGCACTCTTTACTAGTTTATACTATAAAAGAATAAGCTTTTGTAACCTAGAAGGTGTGTGGAGTAGCTGGGTGGGGTGTGTGGAGTATGTGAAGATTATTAAAATATTATCTTCCTATCTCGAGTTTGGGGTCATGTCCATGATAATTTCCACTAGATTTCATGTTGTACATATAAGGAGTGTGAATTGAACACATATCCTTCTAGTGTAGCTCGGATCTGAGTTAGATAGGTTCAATTATGATGACATGCAGATGTTTTGATAGCATGCAAAGTCTTACTGTATGCATTCAAGCCACATGCAATCAGTGCATTCAACATGCAAAGTAGTTTCTGTGATCTACACATGTCTAGGCAATTTTATGAGTTGACATGTAGTACATGCACCATACATGCATGCAGTTACACATGTGGATCTCTAGTAGGTGAATTAGTTCAGTTAAGTGGACTTTCCATGCAACTCCACTGTAGGAATTCAAGTCTCTCTCATGTAGGGAAAGCTGGGCATGTTTTGCCATATTGTGAATATTGAGATTTTGGTGTTTTGGACGCATTCTCTCTCTACCAAGTCTTCTATGTATGATTTTATCTCTCTACCCGAGAGCAGCCTCTTTTTCCCATATTGAACACTTAGATTTTTTCATCAGATGTATGCCATTGTGCTCTTGCCCTAGATTTTTTAAAGCATACTGTTCTTTGATCAATCTTGTGCAATCACAACACCTCAATAAGATCCTGTAGGGTGCATGGTGAAGTTCACACGTGCTAAAAACTTCACATGGTATCAGAGCTTCATGCTTTGAAGAGGTGAGGATGTATACATCAGATCATCAGTGTTTTTGCTTGTAGGAACTCGGATTTTGGAGAATGATTCAAACTCGCTGAGAAACAAGCAATCTGTGGATCATAAGTGGATCAAATCAAGACTGATCTGATCCAGCACAGCTCTGTACGGACAGAGAGCTCACACGTGTGAAATCAGCCCTCATTAATGAGTGCTACTTCTCAAGGAATGATCCAAATTTGATGTTCCATAGCTTGTTGGATAGGTATTGGAGATTAGAATGTGTTGCTCTTGTTTTAGTTTGAGAGGGTACTCAACTCGTGGGATATGCCAAAGTGAGCACACATCTATCTTTTTCATCATTTTCATCAATTTTCACTGTCAATCAAGTAGGATTGGATAGAAGTGAGTGTTCTGAGGTCTTAGGCTTTTCATTTCACACATATTACTGTGTTTGAGCTGAAAGTAAGTTCCTAGAGAGTTTATCAGTACATTGAAACTCGTGGGAGAGATAGACTTCTTGCTTGCATGTGCTTCTTCTTTTGTGACTGAAGCAAGATCCAAATTCAAGATAGATTGATTTTCTGTATTGAGAATTTGTTCTCACATCTGTTGCTAGATTTCATAGGGTGGATCAAACATCTGTGTTAGATCCTAGATTGAGATAGCAAACAACATCCTTTCAACTCCATTTTTTATCATTACTAGAATTTCTCACCAAGAAGATGTCATCATCTGGTTCACATTTCTTAGAGCACAGTGAGAAATTAACATCTTCCAATTATGCAATGTTGAAGATCAGAATGGAATCATTGTTGATTCTACAGGATGTAATGGATATTGTGAGTGGAGTTGAAGAAGAACCTGCTGCACCTAATGAAGCTGCAGCATTCCACAAAAGAACCAGAATTGCCCTTTATTTTATAAAAATGAATGTTACCAATGAAGTGTTAAGAGAGATCAGTACATGCACCACTTCCAAGGAAGCTTGGGATACTCTAAAAACAATCTATGAAATCAAAAATACTTCTAGATTGCTTACACTTAGAAATCAAATATTTCTAAGTTATCAGAGAGTAGACGAGAGTGCTTCATCATATGTCATGAGAGTTAAGGACCTTCATCAAGAGTTAGCTGGTATTAGTGATGCCCTTAAGAACACTGAACTTGTTCAAGTAGTCCTAAATGGACTTAGAGATGAGTATGACAATATTGTGCAGACTTATGTTGTCAGAGTATGAGACCAAGGTTCTATAAGAGAATTTGTGGCATAAGAGATTGGGTCATCCCAATTTCAAAGCCATGCAATCTATGGTCAAAGAAGGAAAAGTTGTTGGTCTACCAAAGACACTGTCAAAGGAGCTTCTACCTTGTGAAGCTTGTGTGATGGCTAAGTCACACAGAAGGCCTTTTCCTAGATCAAGTATCAAGACAAAGCAACCATTTGAACTTGTACACTCAGATGTTCATTTCTCATCAACTAAGAGCAAATGAGGAGCCAACTGCTTTGTCTCTTTTGTAGATGATTATACAAGACATTCTTGGATCTATATGTTGTTTTCAAAAGCCATGGTGTATGGTGTTTTTCTTACTTTTAAAGCTTATGTAGAGAAGCAGTTTCCTTTCAAGATAAAAGCTTTAAGAAGTGATAGTGGAGGGGAATACACTTCCAATAAGTTTTAAGACTTTTGTGAGAGAGAGGCTATTCAAAGAGAGTTCTCTTCTTCATATACTCCTCAGCAAAATGGAGTTGTTGAGAGAAAAAATAGAACTTTGTGTGAATGTGCAAAAGCCATTAGGCTAGAAGCTTCTTTGCCTATTTGGGGAGAGGCAGTTGCATGTGCAAACTATCTTTGTAATAGGCCTCTAAATCTTGCAATAGGAGGAAAGACACCATTTGAGATGTTGTATAAGAAAAAGTCTAAGGTAGATCATCTTAGGATTTTTGGCTATGTATGCGTTGTGCATGTACCTCTAGAAACTAGGAAGAAGGAAGATCTTAGTGCAGTAAAAGAAATTTTTGTAGGTTATGCATCTACTAAAAAAGCATACAAGATTTATTTGCCCTCTATTGACAAAAATGTTGTTAGTAGAGATGTGGTCTTCCATGAAATTCAAAAATTTAACTTGGATGATGTTCAGATCAAAGAGACTCATGCAAGATCAATAATCAATCTTGATGTTATTCAAGAAGAGGTGAGGCCGAGGCTTGAGGAGGAGCAGATTCAAGCTATCACACCAAGAAGATCTACACGAGCAAGATCTGAGCCAAGCAGGCTCACATATGATGAAGAAGGAAGGCAAGTGGAAGGTGAAACTTCCTATCATGAACTTTTTATATCAGATGAAGAGCCTAAGGATGTCCAAGAAGCTTTTCAATCCAAGAAGTGGGTTGAAGCAATGACCCAATAATTTGACGCCTTGATGTCAAATAATACATGGGAGCTTGTGGAGCCACCAAACAACATGCATGTGATCGGATGTAAATGGATATTCAGAATCAAGTATAATCATGATGGATATATCAATAAGTATAAAGCAAGACTTTGTGCTAAAGGCTACTATTAGATTAAAAGTCTTGATTATGAAGATACCTTTGCACCAGTTGCAAAGATGGTAACAATTTGAATACTCATCTCTCTTGCATGTTTTCACAAATGGAGTATGTTCCAGTTTGATGTTTCTAATACATTTCTCAATGGTTATCTTGAGGAGGAGATTTATATGGAGCAACTTCCAGGTTTTGTGAAGGAAGGTGATGAATCAAAAGTTTGTCTTTTGTTCAAAAGTTTGTATGGACTGAAACAGGCACCAAGGTCTTGGTATGCAAGGCTCAATTCTTATCTCATATCACTCGGATTTTGTCTAAGTGAATATGACCCTTCTCTGTATTATAAGTTTGTAGATAACTTTGTAATTATGCTTCTCATCTATGTAGATGATATCATTCTTTGCGGAAACAGTGAGAAGTTAGTTGAAGAAACTAAGCATGCACTTCGTATTGAGTTTCAAATGCAAGACTTAGGAGTTTTTCACTATATTCTAGGCCTTGACATAGATTTTTGGAAAGGTCATACATTTATAAGCCAAAGTATATATGCACTTTCCATGCCCTAAGAAATTTCATATGGAGAACTGTAAAGGCATAGATACACCTATGGAGCACACTGTAAAAGTTCCTATTAAAGATGATGAAAAATCCTTTGAGGACATCACTCTTTATAGGAGTCTTATTGGCTCACTTATTTGGTTAACAGTGACTAGGCCTAATCTAAGCTTTTGTGTTCATAAGCTAAGTCAACACATGCAGGATCCAAAGTTATATCATTGGAAGTTGGCTAAAAGAGTCTTGAGGTATATATCTTCTACCTTGGTTTATGGACTATACTATGAAGGAGAAGATCTGACTTTGATTGCTTTTTCAGATTCAAATTTGCAGGAGACAGGTTGGATAGGAAATCCACAAGTGCTTACACTATATTTCTTGGAGGAAATTTGGTTTCTTGGCTGTCAAAGAAGCAGGCAACTATTTCCTTATCATCCTGTGAAGCTGAATACAAATCTCTTACAACCACAACAAAGGAGGCTTTATGGATCAAAAGGCTACTTTTGGAGCTTAAGTGTTATGCAGATGAAGATTTACCAATTATCAAGAATGATAACATTTTTACTCAGGCTCTTGCAAATAATCCAGTCTTTCATGCAAGGAGCAAGCATATTGAAGTGGCTCATCATTTTGTAAGAGAAAAAGTCATTAGAAGAGAGATCGCATTGGAGCCTGTTTCATCTTCAGATTGTGTTGCAGATCTTCTCACAAGCCTCTACTCAAGAATGTCTTTATGAAGATGAGGTCTAACTTTGGCCTAATTTCGAAATCCATGTTGATAGGAACATAAATTTTAAGGAGGAGTGTGAAGATTATTAAAATATTATCTTCCTATCTCGAGTTTGGGGTCATGTCCATGATAATTTCCACTAGATTTCATGTTGTACATATAAGGACTGTGAATTGAGCACATATCCTTCTAGTGTAGTTCGGATTTGAGTTAGATAGGTTCAATTATGATGACATGCAGATGTTTTGATAGCATGCAAAGTCTTACTGTATGCATGCAAGCCACATGCAATCAGTGCATGCAACATGCAAAGTAGTTTCTATGAACTACACATGTCTAGGCAATTTTATGAGTTGACATGCAGTACATGCACCATACATGCATGCAGTTACACATGTGGATCTCTGGTAGGTGAATTAGTTCAGTTAAGTGGACTTTCCATGCAACTCCACTGTAGGAATTCGAGTCTCTCTCATGTAGGGAAAGCCGGGCATGTTTTGCCATATTGTGAATATTGAGATTTTGGTGTTTTGGACTCATTCTCTCTCTATCCAAGTTCTCTATGTATGATTTTCTCTCTCTACCCGAGAGCAGCCTTTTTTTTCCCATACTGAACACTTAGAATTATTTCTGACATTCATTTCTCATAGTGAAGAGTTATATTTTTTCATCAAATGTATGCCATTGTGCTCTTGCCTTATATTTTTTAAAGCATATTGTTCTTTCATCAATCTTGTGCAATCACAACACCTCAGTAAGATCCTGTAGGGTGTGTGGTGAAGTTCACATGTGCTAAAAACTTCATAGTAGTTGGGTGCCCACAAAATCTGGCATGCCCCAACTGAAAAAATTTCCTAGGCATTGGATGGCTTGGGCAGGTTCACTCAATGTTGCCTTGTCACATGGTGTCATGAGATTGGCGTAGCCACACGTGCATGCGTGCTTTCAAAGCACATCACAATGTGTCATGTGTGGCTAATGGAGCATTGGGTGTAAAACAATCCCATAATCGGCCATATGCAACCAATGAGGCCTTTATTGCACAATGTATTTTTGGCACAACAATTTTTATGCTAAACCACAAAGATTTTTTGCCATGTGACATACTTTGTCATGCGAATCATTTTCAATGGTCAATCATAAAAACTTGGTGAAATCTAAACCTTTTTGTTCAAAAGCATGGTTGTCCATGAATGTTGTAAGATGGTTTGCATGGATGTTGCAAGCAAGCAAGTCTCATCATGGTTGATGGCATATCTATGAATCAAATTTTTAAATTATATTTTATTATATTCAAGAAAAACATTATGTTTCATTTTGATTTTAGATACGCTGCAAATACAATCATACAATATGGTTTGTCTACATTGAAAGAAGCTTTGATTATTTACGTGACATTTATATTGTGTATATCGTAGGTATGTAATTGTTGGTTGTGATCATAGTATATGGTTGTCCCAGAGAAGTAATAAGTTTGTAAGGCATGGACTTTAGTAGTGAAGTATGATGGTTAATTGTGGTTGCGTGTTTCTTGTAACACAATATGCTTGAACTCATAGAATTGTAATCTGATGACATATCAATTTCATGTTTTTGTAGTGAGAAGGTGGGTGATAAGAACTTGGATGTGCCATTTTGCATGATTTACAGGTGCTCCATTTCTAATATATGTGTCAACTTATAAATGTTGATTATGCATCTTGGTTTTTAAGGGGGCTTGAACTTGGGACCAAAGAAACTTTGGATGCCAAGCTAACCAACTGAGCCAACCCTTGAATGATTATAAATGTTGATTATGAAGTGGTGGTTAGATATGAATTTCAAATATTATATATTCTAGAAAGAGTTATATATGTAAGGCCATATTTGTTGGTCCTAGTGGGACTAAAAAGATGTCTCATTGTTAGACCTTGTGCACAATGTATAGCACAAGCAATAGCAACTTGTATAAAAAATTAATTTTGTGTGATAATGTTTTAAAAATTGGGACCCTACTTGGAATGTTTTAGTAAGTTTGTAAATGATGTCCATGTTTGTTGTATGTTCTTCGCTATGAAGCTAACCTTCCATCAACTTCTATTTATTTTTTCGTTTCTGACTTTGGTCATGCAGCTTCATGAATTGTATTGCTCACTCAATCATGATTCTATATCCAAAAACTTTCCATGGCAACTTTTAGGATGGTAATTGTGAAACTGCTAAGTCGATGCTTTAGGTCAATTTTCACAGTTTAGGTCCATATCGAACGGAATCTGAAGATCCCGATTTACGTAAAATTTGAAGTAACCATGGATGTTTTGGATTTGTTCAAATTCGTGGGTTATTGGTCAAACAGAAATTGCTTGTAAAGTGAATGATCTTACTGAGTTGAAATTAGTCAGTTTTTAAGGTCACAGTTCCTTTCACTTTTAGTTGTAGATTTTGGAATATGTCAACTAATAGGAGCATTTCTTGTTTTTTGGGATCAATAAAGACCAAGAATAACGCAAATCTTATTGGAACAATTTTTATGCTGATCCATAAGGGGTTTGCTTGTAATTGAGTGTGGCACTTAATTAGTAGAACAATCAAAATAGTCTAGTTCATTAGTAGTTAAAGTACTAATGATACCAAATTGAACTTTTTCCTAGTACAAATTTGGGGCTTTTAGCCTTAACCATATTTGGAAGGGAGGAAAGAGATGAAGTCTGAAGGGTAGTGGATTGGTTGACCCAGTCGATCAGTTTTGTACTACTTTCAATTCCTGAAATATAACACGGTTAGCAAATGAGAATAACAATTGGGAATTAATCAAGAAGACTGCCTCTGGGACCTTGGATTTCTTTTTCCCAATGTTAATTAGAATTTTGAGAAATCAAAAATTTTAAGAGAAAAGTGAGTGGCAAGTCAGATAATCCAATTATGGAACCATCTCTGTTTTGCAATTTAATTTGGATCTTGCAAGTGATGGTAGATGAAAGTTGTTCCATACAGGAATCTAGTAATTTGGATTCTATTTGTGGCATTATAGAGTGTTCTTTTATAATGACTAAGACAACGAAGAGAAATTCTAATTTGTAAAGAATTAAATTCTTTTTTACCGATTTTGAAATATATATTGGATATCTAGGATAGTATGATATTCGGGTTTGTTGAGATCCATGTTCCTTTTGGGTTAGTGACTACACTTACGACATTTCAATTGTACTTGGATGATACATTTCATCTTGTCCATGCTGGAGTACAATGTGGAGTGATATTTTTTTGGTAACATTCAAGGAGCATGAGGGATTTCAATAGTTAGATGTATCTCTTGAAATTGGTCATGATTCTGATCCTATATCTGGATATAAGATAGTCAATTAGTCTTTTTGACTTTTGGGGCAAAACGGATCTAGATGCAGAGGATTCTTGGAGGAAAAGCTGATGGTATATGACATCAGTGATTCCAAAGGAAATTTCTTGGGTGAGAATGATCTGTAGACTGATGGTTCGTAATTATTGTAATGGCCATACTAACAGTAAAATCCATTGGTTTTTTTTTTGGGTATTTTGGAAAATTATGAGATATAGATCGATCTCAAATGGTATCTCATTATTTACAAAATCTAGAAGCCCTTAAATCCATTTCTCTATTATTTTAAACCTCTACTTTTTAGAAATTTCTTAAATACAAGACAATTGGATTGAGATTCATATAATTCCTTCCAGTGTAGAACTTGGTTTTGAAGGACTGATAAAGTTATATGAGATTATACTTCCATATATGGTTTGTAAATATAGCTTAGAATCTATTAATGTTTTCAATTGATTAAATGGATTTTAGACTTCTTGAACCCAAATGTTAATCTCTATTTGATAGCTGATTATTGAGATGTAATATTTCTATCACTCAGGATAAGATATTCTATTATTTTGAGGAAAAAGTTTGGTGTGTAATAGTATTGGATACTAATTACTGACTTTTTCAAATCTTTGATATCTTATATGTTATCTCCTGAGAATTTTTTAATTGAAATTAGGAAATTTCTTCTAAAAGGGGGAGAAAAAAAATATAGGAATAATACTTTCAATGAATTAGCCAGTTGCATAGATTTTAGATGGTTGGAAAACTTGTGATGTGGAATTATTCACTTCAGCGATTTCCTAGATAATGTTATTTACACATGAGAAATAGAGTTCGTTTGTTGCTGAGTTGCAAGATTCTCAGTGAGTTATGTGAGTAAGATATGCGGATTGTGAGTTATGTGAGTAACATATGCAAATTATGGATATCTGCCAATTTATAGCCTATGTTTATGTATAGAAACATAGTTGGATATGTTGCTTATGTACATCCTAATCTTGTGGATCTGTTATGTATTTCCTATGTACTAAGTTTATATCGTATACTTAAACTAGTCAAAGTGCATAGCCATATGACAAGTAATGTGTGGAATAGTTACTTGTAGGTTAATGTTTCTTTCTGTGGAAAGGATAATTCATTAACTTATTTATGGTTTAGAAGGGGATCTGAATGTGGTGTTATACATGTATAATTGAGATCTGCACCTAGACATTAAAGATTTCTGAATCATTTACAATTGACTTGAGTTCATAGCAATTGGCCTCCTATTCTTGCATTGTAGCAGTCAGACACCATGCAAGTGCTCCTATGTCCAATTATAGGTTTGGGCCCTTATATGATTATTAATTACTTTATCAGTCAATCCCAGAATGACGAGGCATAACTAATAACCCCATACACTAGAGTGACCGGCTATCCATGTCAGAAATTATTCCGAATCCCTCATATTGGACATGGACGTAACATTCTTCCCCCCTTAAACTAGTTATGTCCTCAGAATGAGTAACTAGGGAAGACCCAATTGTTATGCTTTTAACTCTTCCCATGAATCATTATCCTCAATCTGACCAACCAATTAAGCAAGCACTCACAGATAGAATGATTTCTCAATTGTTTATCTCTGATTCTGAGTACTCTTTCAGGGTCCAAAGGTACATTGAGCGATAAGTCCTCCAAATGGGCAAAATCTTCAATATATCCAACTGTCACCATCACATAAACTAAATTTACTTGATACACTGGATGAGCAGTCGACCAATCATGAAGATGAAGATCAAAAACTAACAAATCAATTTTTTAACTTTCACATTTACCCTGAAAAATCAATCTTTAGTCTGACTTCAATATCAAATAAGTACCTAGAGATGGAATAATTTTCAAATTATCTATCTTTGCACTGAAGTACTATATCGACTTTTAGGTATAGTAAGAGACAAATTTTTCTATTGGATCTTATCCTCTCCAATCTAGTAACTTCACCTTCATGTAATTTCAATTTACATGAATCTCTGGGTGAAATGTCACTTTACATTGGAAATCACTAGTCAAAAGTTAAAGATCCAGACAATTATAGTCCAAGACTATCCACAATTACTTGTAGACCTGTCATAAATGCTTTAATACACTTAGAATTTTTTTCAGAAAAACTAAGGCACAACCATTTTCACCGAAATCTCTAGGAGATCCAGCAAGATAAAAATGACTTTAACTCAGTCTTGAGTACCTCATATACTCTCTTGAGTTAAGTGCTCTTATTCCTAGCATCATATGCAAGAAAATAGCAACCTTCAATGTTGATAGACTTGTTTGTCTCCTAATTAACCGGAGATTAGGCTAAAAACATTACACAAGCATCCCTTGACTACAATGTGTAGTAGAATTTCATCCACTAAGGTAAGCAAATTCCTCATAAGTAAACAAATTACTTAATGAAAATGCCTGTGAGATTTAAATAATCTCAAATATGCACTGAAGTAAAAAAAATTTAGAGTTCAAATACCAGATCTAAATCCTTGACTTATTCACTTGATCAAGAATTACTCATCTCTTAAGAATAATCACATTTCATTATATTCTTTTAATGACCTTTAAGGATCAATCTACGATCTATCAATCATAAATATTTAGAATCTTATGATTCGTAAATCGTAATTTTCAGGATTCCAAAACCATACTTAATTATTTAAAAGATATGGGAGTATATGCACAACATACCACTCAAGAAATGTAAAAAACATTATGAAATCTTTTTCACAAGGAAAGTTACTGGATTCCAAAAATATTCTTCCAAACCAATTCTTAACCAGATTATGAGTTCCAATTTCTACATTCAACCCAGTAATTAAAGACCATTATAACATATGTCTTTAACAATATAAACTTTATACAATCACCTAGAACAATATCTACAGATTACAAAGTTCTGGTTGAATTCCAACTGAATTCAGTAGTTATCCTTAATATTAGTTAAACTTTGTCATCCAATATGAGTTCATTGGGATTCAGTCAATAGCTTAAGATTTATCTCATTCGAAAACTATTCTATATCAAAAACCTCCTATATTCTATGCACACAACTCTCATAGATGAATCTTGATGACTCACAAATCATGTGTCTTATAAACAATATAGATCAAAATAAATAGTTTCCCAAAAATTCTCTTCACAGTGCTTATTTATCCAATTAACTTCTAAACAAGAGCCGCCCCACAGATTTTGTAGTCCTCTTTGTTTGATGGTATCAGTCTTCAAAAGAAAGGTTCCTTCTCGAGCCATCAGCTCCTTGTATCACAAGCAACTAAGACTCACCACGAATACATACAAGTAAGACACTCAGGCAGGTTTACTAGCAAGTAACAAAGACAAGGTCCCCCTTTGAGATGGTCCTGCCAATGGACCTTTGCCTGTGCTTACAAGTTTTTTTTTAAAATCTTACACTTTCACTAAATAAAGTTTTGCTCTTAACTTAGTGGGTCTTCCACTTAAAAACTAATAAAAGTACTCTATAAGACTTTTTAAATTCCAAACTTCCAAATTGGAGGGAAATTGATTTTCTCTCTCCCACTCACACCTTCCAGGATGCCAACCTGCCTAGCACTATAAGATCATGTGTTTTTTATGGTTTCTCTCTACAACACCAGAGAAGGGTTCTTTCTTTTATCATTTGCTGAAAGTGTGCCCTACCAGCTCACAGATCAATGCTATTCTAGCATACGGTATGCATCTATCTCTCTTTTGCTTGGCTCTCTTAATGTTGTACTCTCACAAGGATGATGCTTTGATAACCTCCAGCTACTGTCTATGTTTGTTCATCACACGAAAGAATAAAAAGGGCTTTCATAGGATTGAGAAATATGGTAGCCCAACGATGGACAACACTCTTTAAGTATGGAAACACGCCCATCCTGTCTCAATAGGCAGCGATGGACATTTCCTTTCATTTGGCAACCTTTCATGAGACCATAAGCAATGGTATGATGGCCACCTTTTCAACCATAAAAAACTCATGTAAGCTTCGCTTGATAGCGATGGAAGGGTGCCTTCACCCACTAGTATGATGATCACTTTTTCACACAAAAGATGGTCAATGTCCAGCTGACTCTCGTTCTGAAGAAAACAACAACCTTGGACTCCTAACTGGCTCCCTTCGTCTCATTTTTGGGGGCTTTTGGGACAGGTCCCAAGCTGTAGAATATGACAAAGATAGCATGTTTTTGTCCTTATGACCTTATACTTGCAAACTCCAAAAACTCTATGTTGTAGAATATATTAACAAAATTTAACATAAAGTATACTATATCTATATAATTAAAACTATTTTAGAGAGAGATTGTAGACATACATATAGCCTATTGTCATACCTACACTCTTCCTCACTCAACACTCCTCTCTTCCTCTCCCTATGTCACACCTACTCTCTCTCTCTCTCTCTCTCTCTCTCTCTCTCTCTCTCTCTCTCTCTCTCTCTCTCTCTCTCTCTCTCTCTCTCTCTCTCTCTCTCTCTCTCTCTCTCTCTCTCTCTCTCTCTCTCTCTCTCTCTCTCTCTCTCTCTCTCTCTCTCTCTCGTGCACGTGCACACACACACAATCGGCCGCCGCCATTGACGGTGGGCACACTTTGCTAGTGTATAAATAAAAAAATTATGCATATTTCATGGCACATATAGATGTACCTCATGTATATAGACTATTATGTTGTACACATGCATACATAAACACTTTATAATATTTTTTTATTACAATTCTACTATACAACTATATAGTATGTGCTAGAGAGAATTAACCTAAGTTGCATCACAACAATAGTCCATCCCCATAGCCTTTTAAAGATGTAGATATCATGATTCGTCATGTGCATTAATGTCCAAGGTTATGTTAGGCTCATGAGCCTATGACTTGACAACTACTTATTGATACTTGGGCCTTACTTCATATGAAAAGAGCTTTTTTGTCTGGTTCTCTATGAACAATATACGAGTGTGAGTATGGATACCCATCGAGAATAACCAATTTCCTATGCAAAATATATAAGCTTTGTTATACTACCCAATGCTAGTTTGTTCACCTTTTGCCCGTTATGTCATAATTATGTATTGAAGTTACATGACACACATGTTAAACCAGAAGGCTAAATTCTAAGTAGTGATATTGTAAGACAAACCTTGAACATTATAAAACCTGAATGACAAACATTGGTCTCATAAGCAATGAAGAGACCCATTGGCAAGATGGCCCAAAGCTCGTGAACCAGCCCCAAGGAGACTCCGAACACAAGCCACGAGTTTGTATAAACAAACTCTGGAGCCTCTACATAATAGACTTTGTACCAAAGAAGAATAGTCAATTTGCTACAAAAATGAGATTCAATCCAAATGCAAACAATATGTAACAGCATACAAGAAAAAGCCAAGCATGAGTACAAATTAACAACTCACAAGATGAAAAAAAAATAAACTTCAATATGACATGTTCTATCTTAGAGGTCACATGTACCAATGAATGAAGCACCAGTCCCACACAATCAAACAAAGTTCCATGAACATATCAAAAAGATCGTAAATAAGACCTAGTTCTCATTTGAAACAACTAAAGCCTCATCATCAACAAATAGACATCTCATTCGAGCTATTTCATGATTCTTCTTGCACGTTTATTGATCTGTGTTGATCTAGGTTCAGGTGAAACCAACTTTGGTTCTACGTCTGCTCATCTGATACCTGCAGAAATCACAAACTTAGACAACCAAATTATTTGAAGAACGTCTATAATGGGCTTCCGGCTGATCTACAACAAAGGGTAACCAATCCTATCATAATTTCAAGTTCAGATGTTACATTACTTTTGTAACTGTCTGCAGAAATACACTAAGTGTCGCAACAGTCTACAGAAATACACTAAGTGTCGCACAGTTTGCATTTTTTGCACTTTCCCGAAAACTGCGACACTTGCCTTTGACTTCTTTCATTTAATTATTTTGAAGAAGTCAACTTATGCACAATTCAAAAGTTTAACTGTGCATAAGTTTTGACTTATTTTGAAAAAGTCAACTTATGCACAGTTTACCTAATTAGGTGATAAACATTTACTGTAATTAGTACATGGATGAAATCTATAAATGAATCATCTAGGCACACTCTACATGATGCTCCGTCCATGAGATGAATGATTTTGAGCCTCCCAATTACGCCGTCATTTTGGTTGTAATTGTTATTTTATTGTGCTTCAGTGTAATATAGCAGCATCACGCTTTTCTATCTGTGTATAACGTAGATGAATGCTTGTTGTGATTGAATGCACTTAATCGGATCGTGCTTGTTTACTCACTCTGATCAGAACACGGACGTCTACAACTCCGCTTTTGATCAGACGATGAAGTTTGGTTCTGAAATAGATGGAAAGAGCAGTATGATATCGCGAGTTCCTCAAACGTCAAAGACATTGAATCCATTTTTCAGTAATACCACCAAAAATGAGAGATAAAAACTTAATCGATACTGGCCTATCTTAGTTATAGTAGGCCACTAATAGAAGCTTCTACAATAGGCCATCCAATATATCAATGGTCTAGATTCACTATCTTGACAATTATCCAGTAGTTATAAATAATAATTGAAAAAATTAATAATAAAATGCTATTTGGACCAACTCGGCCCCTTCCAAGCAGTTTCCACGTGTGTGAGGTCGCACTTTGACTTTTGGTCAAACTATTTGAAATGCATTAAGTTGGTCTCTAGTTGATATTTGCTCATTTTCTCATTCTCCTCAAACTCAACTTGCCAACTTTCGAGATAGATTTCTCTCTGATGCCAAGAGATAACCTATGCTTCAAAGACAAGGCCTTGCCCAAATCCTTTTTAAAAAAATCAACAACACAATTCAATGAAAGTACATGATAAGGATCTACCTCCCTAAAAAGAACCTAATAATATCAACAACACAATCCAATGAAACTACATGATTAAGTTCTATAGAAAGAACCTTCTCTTCAATAAAATAATAAGTCACCTCAACATGCTTAGATCTAACATGAGAAATATGATGATGTGTTTTGTCTTGGGCTAAAGTATTATCACTATATATGATAGGAGTAGATTTAGGATCATGCATTTGGATCTCAAAAATGAGTCTCTTGATCCATAATGCCTCTTTGCATGAAAGTAGAAAGAGCCTTGTACTCGGCCTTACAAGAAGATAGATAAGTTGTGTCTAGGTTCTTGGATAGCCATGAAACCACTCCATCTCCCAAAAACTAGGCATATGCACTTGTGGATCTTCTAGCCACCTCATCACTTATGTAATTAGAATTTGAAAATCCAATCAAATCAAGAGTGTGAGACCCACCACATTCAATGCCAAAGTTCCTAGTCCTTGAAAGATACTTCAAGACAATAGTTTATACTAGGACTTTGCATGAATTGACTAATTGCAAAACTGCAGATTAGGTAAATTAATGGTTAACAAAATAAGACTTCCAATTAGCTTTATGTAGAGAGTAGTATTCTCAATGGATGTATCAATATCTCTTATTGAAAGCTTACAATATGGCTCCAAGGAGTTACAAGATCCAAAATGCCTTTAGCTCTATGAGAGTCAACATGCACCTCCAATGAGAATCACATACCTTCTCTTATTAGTGAGAGGTTCTATGGCTCAAAAAATCTCTTGCAATTTTTCATTTCCCATTGAGTTCCCATCCTCACACTCCTTGCTCAGCAAACTCCCCATGATAATGTCCTTTATGACACATTGTTGGAAATGTCTCGGTCCTCCAACAAATGCATTTTGTCTAACCTTTTGCAAAATATGGACTGTTTTACATCATCAACATTTTTCGATATATCTGGGGCTCCAAGTGGATGGTTATGAAAACCAACATGGATTACACATCTTGTATATATTTTGTATTCGACTTTGGGGATGCAATAAAATATTGTTGCAAAGCGACTACTTACTCTATTTGCATCACCCTTGCAATGTCGACATCATAGTAACTTATTATGGGTATATTTTTCTTCTCATTGAAAACCATTTCTAATCTCTTCGGTGGACTGTACTCTTATTTTTGTGAGTATGAATTAATTTTTAAGATCCTATTGGGCAATTAGAACACTTAAAGCTGTGATTATATTTAGCATAAGCTTTCTATTAGATTGTTTTTGCATCTAGCAGCTGATTGTAATGGGAGAGCTATTCCGCAATATTCTTGCTCTCTTCTCTGCTCGCGTTCTTCTATCTCTCTTGCCCCATCAGATTGTATCAGAGCGTAGCTCAAATAAACCGAGAGATTAAGTTTGTTCCATTTATATTACTGTTAACATGTCTCATATTGCTAACTCTTTGTCATCATCCAACGAGGCTAAAATCATTGACAAATTCAATGGTTCTAACTTCTACATCTAGAAGTTAAAACTTCGGAGGATGTTGATAGATAGAGATCTTTGGGATGTAGTAGAAGGTGCTAACCTAAAACTAGAAGATGGTGATCAAGCAAAGGCATGGAAGATCAAAGATCAAAAGGCTTTAGCATGTATCACACTCAATCTGGCCGACTCCCAAATATCCCATGTTACCACATGCAAAACCTCTAAGGATGCATTAGATTTGTTATCAAATCTCTATGAGACTCATGATGTAACCACTAGATTACATCTTAGAAGGAAGTTCTTTACTCTTAGCATGTCTGATTATACTGCCATCACTTCTCAAGTCAACAGTTTCAAATCTTTAATGGATCAATTATCAGCTATAGGATGTGCTATTCAAGATGATGATGCCATTATGACCTTGCTTTCTTCTCTTCCAAAGTTGTATGAACACTTTGTGGTGATGATCTCCACACAACCCAACCTCACTCTTCAAAAGGTGATCAGTCATCTTCTCCAAGAAGAAATGTGGAGAAAGACTAATGGTCTGTCCATCAAAGACAAATCCATGGCCTTGTACACCAAGAAGAAAGACTATTCCAAGGGCAAGAATCAAGTGCAGCAGTAACAACAAAAGCCTCACACTCAAGGTAAGCATGGTGGATCACGCAAGAAGCTTTTCTGTAGATATTGTAAGAGAGCCAATCACGACATCAAGGAGTGTCGCATCCGCATCTACAACGAGACAAAGAAGCAAACCAGCCAGCAGACTCCTCCAATGCGGTGGAATTCAAGGAGCAAGATACACACTTGTTAAAGGCTTACAGTAGCAACAATGAAGATTGTGATAGCTGGTACCTGGACAATGGCGCTAGCCAACACATGACCTCTTGCAAGGAATGGTTTACCGAGTATGCAGCTTACAACAGAGATCAATTCATCTACCTTGGAGATTCAAGCACCATACGCGTTGAAGGCAAAAGGACAGTCAAGATCACATTCAACAACGATCTATCTATTTGTGTTCCCAACGTCCTTCACGTTCCTCAACTATCAAAGAACCTATCATCAGTCTCTAAGATAATTGATGAGGGCTACATTTTTACTTTCTCATCTGAGCAATGTACAATATTCGAGGAAGATACTGCTCTGACTACATGCACTAGAGTTGGAAATCTTTACGTACTCTCTAATTCAGTTGCATTAGCTAGCATCTCTCATGAATATGTAAACGATAATGCTATTTTGTGGCATAGTCAATTTGGACACGTGAATACAAGATCACTTTCCTATATGCGTTGTAATAATTTAGTTGATGGATTGTATTTCCCTTCTTCATTAGATAGGAAATTTTTCTTTTGTGAATCATATGTCTATGGCAAACACTCTAGAAGCAAGTTTTTCAAATCACATTCCATCAAAACAAAGCACGTATTGGATCTTCTACATAGTGATCTTTGTGGTCCAATGCCAACCTCGTCCTTAGGAGATGCAATCTATTTTATCACTTTCATAGATGATTATTCTAGATGGTCTACAGTCATGTTCATTAAGCACAAATTTGAAGCCTTTGAATGCTTCAAGAGATTCTGCACACTACTAAGAGTGATCTGTGAAAGGAATTTGACATGACTGATTTAGGAGCTGTCCATTTTTTGCTAGAAATAGACTTCAAAAGAATATCTATCTCAGCCAGCATGCATATCTAAAAGGCATTTTAGAAAAATTTCATATGTCTGATTGCAAACCAATTGATACTCCAATGGATCAAAGTATAGTATTGAATAAACCTACTTGTGCTGATTCTAATAGTGAGGTACTCGCGACATAGCGAAGTACCTTTATCATTCACTAATAGGATCTTTGATGTATGCAATGCTGTGTACTAGACCAGATTCAGGGAAGTTTAGATCACATTTTATGTTATGATGGAAATGCTATCGACCCACTCATCTTGCGAGGCTACTCCGATTCAGATTGGGGAGGAACAATCTCTACCAGAAAATCTACCTCCGGGTTCTGTTTCTATATGGCAAGGGGACCAATTTTGTGGAACTCAAGAAAACAGAAATCAGTTGCGCTTTCTTTGACAGAGGCAGAGTACATCGTAGCATGGCAAGCTTCAACAGAAGCTGTATGGATCAGGTTATTACTTCATGACTTACATCACACTCAGTTCAATGCTACCACCATTCTGTGTGACAACTTGAGCTGTATTTCACTATCACTGAATCCCAAATTTCATGACAAATCCAAGCACATAGAAATTCAGTATCATTTCATTCGGGAGAAAGTCTTCTCAGGGCAAGTGACCCTTCAATACTGCTCCACAACAAAAATGGTCGCAGACATCTTCACCAAAGCGCTTCCCAGGATCAAGCATAAGAAGTTCTTCAACATGCTGAACTTGACGAAGATACCAAGGCACCAACCATGACCTTAAGGGAGACTGTTGAAAATTAAGCCACAGTTGTCTCCTTGGTGAATGACTAATTTCTATGTCATGATTCTTCTTGCACATTTAGTGATCATTGATCTAGGGTCAGGTGAAACCAACTTTGGTTCTACATTTATTCATCTGATACCTACAGGAATCAGAAACTTAGATAACCAAATTATTTGAAAAACGTCTACAAAGAGTAACCAATCTTATCATAATTTCAAGTTCAGATGTTAAGTTTAATAACTTGAAGTCATTGAAGACTTGGCCATCTTCAAGGACTTCCACAAACTTGCATTTACAACAAGTCTGTAGAAATACATTACTTTTGTAACAGTCTGCAGAAATACACTAAGTGTCGCAACAGTCTGCAGAAATACACTAAGTGTCGCAATAGTCTACAAAAATACACTAAGTGTCGCACAGTTTGCATTTTGTGCACTTTTTCAAAATCTGCGACACTTGCCTTCGACTTCTTTCATTCAATTAATTTAGAGAAGTCAACTTATGCACAGTTCAAAAGTTTAATTGTTTTCAACACCTTCGGCTTTTTCACAAAAATGCAAAGAGAGAGAAACTTTCGAAGGTCATCTGCTCTCAAGAATTGAACTGTTTTAGGGCACCTTTGGCTTTTTTGCAAAATCCCAAAGAGAGAGAAAATACCGAAGGTCGTCTATTTTGAACGAGGGACGTTCCCAGCCACTTTCCAGAATTTGCGAAGTGAGAGAAAACCACTTTTCCTAAAATGCGAAGTGAGAGAATTTGTGACATCCTCGTCCGTGTCAACCTTCCCTATGGGTTGACCGTATATACAGTTGTCACCACACAAGCCAAATACTTCCAAGTACAACAACTTACCTAATTAGGTGACAAACATTTACTGTAATTAATACATGGATGAAATCTATAAATGGATCATCTAGGCACACTCTACATGATGCTCTGTCCATGAGACAAATGATTTTGAGCCTCCCAGTTATGTCGTCAGTTTGGTTGTAATTGCTAATTTATTGTGCTTCAGTGTAATATAGCAACAACATGCTTTTCTATCTATGTATAATGTAGATGAATGCTTGTTGTGATTGAATGCACTTTATCACTGTTTGATCGTGCTTGTTTACTCACTCTGATGTCGCTGGTGGCAAATCATAGTACTGCCTCTCTAGAACCTCATAGCTGACAGGATCGTCATTGGCCATTGTCTAGCTCTCATCAAATATGACATCTCTCATTGTTTTTATAGTGTTCGTGTCTGGCATGTAGAATATGTAGTATGACGAGTTGTTGTCATAACCTACCAAAAATCCTTGTTCAGCTTTCTCATCAAGCTTCTTTCGAAGCTTATCAGGAATATGTGCATAAACTACACAACCAAAGATTCTGACGTGAGACAAGTTGGGCTTTCTACCCCACCATAACACGTGTGGTGTCGTGTGAGGGACACCAGACTTCCTTGTCCTGTTCTGGATGTATGCGGCTGTAGCTATTGCTTCAGCCCACAGTGCCCTTGGAGCGTTCGAGTAGGTCATCATGCATTTGGCAGCTTCCATCAGGGTCCTATTCTTCCTCTCTGCAACATCGTTGTGCTGTGGTGTATAGGTTGCAGTCCTTCTGTGAATGATGCCACGATCATTGCAGAAGTCATTGAAGCGATTCGAGATGTATTTGCCACCTCGATTTGTCTTGATCTGTTTTTCTTTGTTGCTTGTACATCTCTTTGTCCAATTCACATATTTCGTGAATTTATCAAGTGCTTCAGATTTATTCTGAATAAAGTATACTCTGGAAAATTTACTATAATCATCAATGAAGGTTATATAATAATTTGAGACTCCTACTGAGATCACATTGAGAACCAAGTGATTTCATAACGATAAAGTTCATCGTAAAAGGCTTGGCTTGAATATATATATAGTCACGTCCTTTAGTTCGCCAACAAGTTTTCTTCGTGTTGAATCGACCAACTTGATATTTCATTGAATTGGTTGAATATCGGTCAAACCTAAGGCATGAGCAATGTCTTCAGTTATAATATTTACACTCAAACTTAAGTCAATCGACACATTTTCAATCAAGCATCCAACAATAGTAACATTGAATTCTGGTGTGCCGACTTCTCCTAGATCAATAGATAATACACCAACATCTGGTAGAGAAATTCGTTTCTTCTTCTTAGGGACAAAGAGACCTTTTAACTGCTTTCGGTAATAAGTGTTGTCTGCCAGCAATTGCTCAAAAGTTATATTGGGATGAAGAGAGCCAATATTAGTTACAATGTCATAGTCTTTCGTCTTCACTTTTGAAATAGGCTTGTCAATTGTGGCATCAGAAAGTTTGGTCTTCGTGATTTCAACGTCCCCTTTCTCGAATGTGACTTTCTTCTCTACAACGACTGTCTGTAATTCAGAATTGATAATTTTTTTAGCTTCCGTAGAAATATCCTTTGAAAATAGCTTAGTTGCATCACAATCATAATCAGGATCAACTTTAAGATCTTCCTTCATTATAGATTTGTTTGATGATTTCTTCTTCGAGGCATTTCTCTGCTTCTTTGAAGAAACTTGAGTCAGGTTTCGAGGAGCTTTTGCTTCTTGTGGTAACTTTGAATAACTTCTCGACAATGCTTGGCCAGGATTGGTGGTGGTCAACTGTCTTCGTTAATTTATCTTCAATGACATCAATCGTCTGCACAACAGCATTTGTTGAAGGTTTTACTTTTGAATCAGCAACAACAACAATGTAGCTACATACTGGTACTTTGGACGCGGAATCTGTGGTTGTGGACAATCAGGATATTTGTGGCCAAGTTTTTTACAGTTTGAGAAAAGACGTATATATCCGATAGGCTTTCATGGTTGCGGACAATCAGGCAAAAAATGTCCTAGCTCTCCATAGTTATAGCAATTGTCTGAAACTGGTTTTGACGAATTGATAGTCTTCGTTGCTGGACCAACAAACTCTGGTGGATTGTGTCGGTGCGAACTTTGGTTTGCCTTGTTGGGTTGGTGCTGTGGTACCCTGAATGTAATTTGTAGGTGCATTATCTTGAAATATAAAGAGAACTTCTTGAGAAGGGTCTTCGACATACTTAACATTCACATATTTGCAATCTTCCTTTGAATGTCCCGATGTACCGCACTTTGTGCAACATATTTCCGAGTTCGAAGAAGAAGCTTTTGGTCTGCAACTTCTGAAATTTGAACTTTTAGATCGTTGAACTTCTTATTAAGATCAGCCATATTACTTTTCCAAAGCTTTTCAACTTTAGAGGTTGCAGCCTTATCCTCAATACTTTTGCTATCTTCTTTTCGTTTGGACTTTTGTTCCTTTCTTTGATCTACATCATCAGTTTCTGTGTCTGATGAATCATTGGAGTCAGATTCGGAACTGGAAGAGCTTGAACTGGATTCAAATTTAGATTCATCTTCACTGTCGCTGAGTCATGCTTAGACTTCCGAGTTAGTCTGGTAGAACATCTTTTGTGAGCCAACTTCAAAGTCTCATAGTTTTTAGCACTTGCGATGATTGCTAATAAAGAAGTCATATCTCCTTGTCTACAGTATCGATCAACTTTTGGTGGTAAACCTGCCAAAAACCACTCGACATGCATCACAACAGCATACACTCCGGTTAGTTTTTCAATTAGATTCTTTACTTTTCGTGTATACCTTCGATGTTCTATTCACTTATTCAATCTCTCTCTCTCTCTCTCTCTCTCTCTCTCTCTCTCTCTCTCTCTCTCTCTCTCTCTCTCTCTCTCTCTCTCTCTCTCTCTCTCTCTCTCTCTCTCTCTCTCTCTCTCTCTCTCTCTCTCTCTCTCTCTCTCTCTCTCTCTCTCTCTCTCTCTCTCTCTCTCTCTCTCTCTCTCTCTCTCTCTCTCTCTGTGGTGTGAGACTGAAGCGTGTCTTCCGTATATTTCCTACGGAACGAGCAAACACACCTCTAGAGATTACAGGTGCATTGCTCCATTGAATAACTCTAGTTAATAGATGAGTTACAAATACATGTAAATTATACCATTAAAGGTACATTTAACTACGAGTTTAATTTATTCTAGTTTAAGATGGCGATTTACATTCCATTCTTTTTGTTAGCCATAACAAAAGCATCAAGCTTGAAAAGTCTACCTTGTCTATTGCCCATGGCAACCAAAGTCTCTTCCTTTTTGTAATGAAACAGCATCACCACCAAATGTTACCATGTATCCTTTCTCTATCATTTGACCAACACTTAACAAATTCTTTGAAAGTGAAGGAATGTAAAGAACACCATCAAGTCTTGCTTTTCTATTAGTAGAAAGACATATAGGAATTGAACCAATACCTTCAATCACACACTCACCACCATTGGCCATGTGAATCATTTTCTTGGCTCCATCATAAGTGACCAAAGAAGTAAAGAACTCGTGACTAGTCATGTGTCAACTAGCTGCACTATCAATCCACCATGAATCTTTGTCACCTTCACTTGATATTGGACTTGAAGAACACATCAAAAGAGAATCACAACCACCTAGATCCTCATCATTAGTAGTAAAGTTGATTTGCTTGCTACCTTCATCTCTTTGCTTCTTCAAACATTCATTAGCAAAATGCCCTTTGATACCACAATAAAAGCATTTCAGCTTAGATTTATCTTTCTTTTTTCCAAAAGAGGAAGTCTCACCTTGATCTTGACCCTTTGACCACTTGCCTTTGCCTTTGCCCTTGAACTTGCCTATGATGAACATAGCCTCCTCTTCATAATGAGATTTTGATGTAGATCCACCTCTTACTTGAAGCCTAAACTCCTCATTCACCAAAATCTCTTGCAAATTCACAATTCTTGGCAAAGTTTTTTGAATAGCAAAGCTTTGAACAAGATTAGCATGATCATCTAACAAGACATTAAGTATAACTTGAACAAGTTCTACCTCCTTAATGCTCCCATCAATACATGATAATTCATCATTGAATGCTTTAACTCTCAAAACAAAAGCATGAGTACTCTCTTCCTTCTTTTACAAACTTTGAAAGATTTGTCTTCTTAGAGTCAACACTCTAGATGTGGACTTGGATTCATAAAGCTTCTTCAAAGCTTCCCAAGCCTCTCTCTGATGAATTCCTCTTACCAATCTCTTTGAGCCAAGTGCACAAGTTAAATTGAGTAGCCGTACTTTCACGTTCCACAGATGTACAACCAAAAAAATATACAGTTCTGTGGTTTGATAGATTACTTGATCCGGACTCATCTGTTCAGTAATGGCAACTCTAAACGAGAGTGTCCTCAATGAGTCAAGCAAATTGGAAGGAGACGACAACTATGTAGTTTGGAAATTCAAACTGAAAAACATTTTGATGGAAAAGGAGCTATGGAAGATCGTGACAGGTGAAGAGACAAGGCCAGTGATTGAAGAAGATCAGCGGGCATTTGACAGGAGAAAATAGAAAGCACAAAATGTCATCAACTTATCAGTTAGAGATGCAATTATTCCCTACATTTCGAATTCAGAAGGACCAAAAGAAGCATGGGATACATTGAAGGCATTGTTTGAGACCACAAACACATCTCGAGTGCTATTCCTGAAGACGAAGCTACACACATTGTGAATGGATGATGGTGCAACTGTTGCTGATCACCTATTGAAGAACAAAGAGATTCGTGACCAATTAGCAGCAGTTGGAGAGCGAGTACAAGATCGTGAGATCGTGCAGTTGAATTGAATAGTTTGAGTGAGTCACATCAAATGTTTGTGACAAGTATAGCCACACGGGAAAATCTTCCAACTTATGAAGAGTTAGGTGGATTGCTTTTGCAGGAACAACAACGTCAAGAAAACTTGAGTCATCACAACAGGGGATTTGATCAAGCTCTTGCAGTGAGAGGACGTGTTGGCAGATTTGGTCGTGGAAGACACCAATCAAGAGGTGGAAACTCATATCATGGATCGTTCCAACAATTTCAAGAACAATCCAATGATGGCCCAAATCGAGGCAGTTGGAATCAAGACCGAGGTCAAAGACACGACTATTCCAAGCAAAATAAACCTGAAAATTGTAGATATTGCAACAAACCTGGCCATTGGGAGCGTCAATGCTTCAAGAAACAGAAGGAGATAGAACAAAGAAAAGAAAAATGACAAGCGGGCAATTATGCTGATCAACATCAATTTGATGATGATTGTTATGAAGACAATTATGCTGATCAACATCAATACGATGATGATCAATATGAAGATGACATAGGTAAGAGTTCAAACCTGTTCATTACAGCATTAATGACAAGTGATGAAGCCAAGGATATCTGGTACATTGATAGTGGTGCGTCCAAGCACATGACTTCAAGGAAAGAGTGGTTTTCAGAACTCAAAGAAACTTACAATGGTGATGAAGTTGGACAAGCCGATGACAAATTGCTATATGTTAAAGGAGTTGGAGTGGTACCAGTGAAGCTAGCCAACGAGAAGATAAAGAGATAAGTGTTGTGGGTATTTCCTGCACAATAATGAACAAGTGGGTCCCAACACTTGAAATACTGTTGGCCAAGCCTTACCTAGTGGGCCTCACCATAATACAGTGTATAGTTAGAATAATAAGTGCAAGGGCACCGGCTTCCTGCGTGTATAAGACCGACCTAGTGACCATGCAATAGAACTTGAATAAAAGGACTTTGGGACTTAGTAGAATAAATTAATTAAAAAGCCCAAAGTCAAGTTCATAAGGTTCTAAGTTAAAAGGGAATCTCTCAAACTCACATGAATCATGTGAGTTTGGCCCTTTTCCTAATGAGCCATTAGATTGAAATTCAATTAGTTTGAAGGGCTAGGATGCCATTGTAAATAGGCCAATGAGAGCCAAGATGGTCCTCCCTCAACTATATAAGGAGGCCATTTTTCATTGTACACATCTTCATTTTCTTCTCAATAAAAGTCTCCTTATCTCTCTCTCTCTCTCTCTCTCTCTCTCTCTCTCTCTCTCTCTCTCTCTCTCTCTCTCTCTCTCTCTCTCTCTCTCTCTCTCTCTCTCTCTCTCTCTCTCTCTCTCTCTCTCTCTCTCTCTCTCTCTCTGGGTGATTGGTGCATAGCTATGGGTAGGCGCTCGAGCCCCATAGCCCCAACCATCCTTGGTGAGCTCTCTCTCTCTCTCTCTCTCTCTCTTCACTCCTTCTATCTCTCTACCTCTCTCTATCTCCCTTCTCTCTCGCTTGCTATGCAGGTGTGCACGGGCGGCTCCCAGTGAATGGACCCCTATACTACAATCGACGACTACAAGTGGCGCCGTTGTCGGGGAGCGCCAACGTTGCTCACCGCATAGCTGCCTTTCAAACTCTCTATTTCTTCACTCCTCTCTCCACTCTTTTCTGCTTCCTCCCCCTCACCTCCTCTTCTCCCATTCTCCAGAATCTTCCATTTCCATTACAAAAAAACCCCAAGCCCTCAAGGGATTAGTTTTGTTTTTTAAGTAGTGATTTTGATTTTGTAGGCCATATATTGTGTAGTTAATTTTTAATTAAGGTTTTTTCAAATTGCCCATTGTTACGACTTTAGTTCACGTTTTTCTGAAAAAAAAACCTTCGCTTGTTTAAAAAGTGTTTTTAGTTTCGTATTGTTGTAATCTCAGTTCTGCTATGCATCAATCCTCTTTTAAAAAAAAAAAAATCTCTTTCTAAACCCCTCTTAAGCTTGTTGTCAAAAAAAAAAAACTCTCTCTTCCCTCCCCCTTCTTGCTCCCTGCTCGTCCTGCTGCTCGCTGCTCCTTGTTTCTCGCTCGCTCCCTCTCCCCCTCACTCCCTTCTCACTCGCTCCCTCCCTCCCTCGCTTGCTGCCCCCCTTCTTGCTCCTTTTTTTGCTCCTTACTTCTCGTTCGCTACCTCCCTCCCCCTCTTGCTCCACCTCCCTCCCTTGCTCCCCCCTCCCCTCCGCTCTCTCCCTGCTGCTTTCTCGCTCTCTCCTCACCCGCCCCCTTCACTCTCCTGCTCTTGCTCACCTCCCTGTTGCCCTCGCCTGCTGCTCGCCCGCTCCTTTCCTGCCTGCTGCTCATCTCCTCCATAGCCAGCCAGCCAGCCTGCCTGCTCCGCTCTCCATAGCATGTCTGTCTGCCTACTCCACCTCCCTTCCCTGCTCCCCTCTGCTGGTCCGCTCCCCTTCTTCCCTCGCTGCCTTCCCTTCTTCCTCCCTGCTCACTTTTGCTTCCCTTTTGCTCATGTCCGCTCCTCCCTCCATCACCTCCTGCTCGCTTGCTGCTTCCTACTCTTCCCTCCTTTCCTGGCTGCTCCGCTCCCTCTCCCTTCCCCTCTCTCTACTGCTCCGCTCTCCCTCTTCCCTCATTGTCTTCCCTTCCTCCTCCATGTTCGCTTGCTGCTCCTCCCTTCTGCTCTTGCTCGCTCCTCCCTCCTTCACCTCCCTGCTAGCTGCCTCCTTCCCCCTTCGCCTCCCTCGCTTCTCCCTGCTCGCACCCCCCCTGCTCGCTCCATCTCCTTTACCTCCTTCGTCGTGATTGTCCACTAAGAGATTCAAGAAAAGCCGTTATGACTCCTACCTGCTTGAATCGACAACCTACATGTGACCATGCAAATCCACCAACCGAGAAGCTGCACTACAAATGCAAACTTCTAGTGCCACCTGGTTACGAAGCAGATGCGGATGGAAGGAATGAGAGAAAGATCCTAAGACAAGTTGACACGGCCACACGTGAATCACCCAATACCACAAAAGACAGAGTGGGTAAAATCTATCCAACAAGGGATAGTGGAAGAAGTCAAGAAATTGGCAACAGATGCAATCCAGCAGATTTTACCAAGCCTCATTAAACAAATGCTGCCACAACTTCTGGTGGGATGACATACAAAGGGGCCTCACGTCAACCAAGCAACTTGAAGGCAAACTGACAACCAGTCATCGCAACGATCCATCTGTACCACCTTCAAGAGAGCAGTCCATTGAGAAAGGAAAGACTAAGGTGGGAGATTGTCCTCTGATTTCAACGCCAATCATAAGCAAGATCCAACCAAAGTCGACATGTTCCACTCAACATCTGGCCACCACAAAGTTACATCAGGACATCACATTGCTTAGACGGCCAAATCCAGGGAATCCAAGCCCAAAACGGCCAATTGTACAACAAGAACCAGAACCTACAATGACAAAGCCTTGTCCTAAATCTATGATATTGACTATTGAGAAAAGTCGTCAGGTTGATGCATACTTCGAATACCTGGACAGACAAGAGCCTCAAGCAAGCACATAATATCCACATTATGATTTGGAGGAGTCCATAACATTGGGACCAGTTGCGCCGATCTATGAGGATCCATTATATCAGCAAGATTTATCTTGGGATCCTCCAATGGCATACCTTGACTACCCAATTGTCAATGAACAAGGTTATCCAGAATGGCCACCAGACCCTTATGGGTATTATTGAAAATCTGGCAAGTCCAAGTTCTTGTTGATTGCCATCATCCAATAAAGCCTTAGGTTTTACGGAAGCGAATTTTATCCACGCTTTTCTTGAAGCACCCATGTTCCAGCAATAAAAGAACCGACAACAGCGCCCCTTCATGACAATTGCAACCTAGTGCCGAGGGACCGACACTACTTTGGGCCGTGGACCTTGTTGTGGGTATTTCCTGCACAATAATGAACAAGTGGGTCCCACCACTTGAAATATTGTTGGTTAAGCCTTACCTAGTGGGGCCCTGCCACAATATAGTGTAGAGTTAGAATAATAAGTGCGAGGGCTCTGGCTTCCTGCATGTATAAGACTGACCTAGTGACCACGCAATAGAACTTGAATAAAAGGACTTTGGGCCTTAGTGTTGAATTGCACACGTGTGGATTGTCCACTACATGTACTTGTGATCTCCTAAGGTGTGTAGATGCACCAAGATCAAGACTAGATTGAGATTCAAGATCTATCTTTGATTCTATGGCAAAAACACACTACTACATGCATTCAATCACTTTCAACTCTCACTCACACGTGTGGGAAGTGTTCCAAAAGTATTCTAAGTAAAAACAAGCTGCTCTCCTCGAGTAGAGAGAGAAAAACCATCATGAGCTCTCGGGTAGAGAGAGAAAGCTAGAAATTCAATGACACTCAAAATACACTCAATCTCAAAATCAATTAGATCCAAAAGGAGGAGTACAATGATACTAATAGATTCATGAGCTACCACTATGCTTAACTATGATTGGATCACACTTTGCCACCTCTTAATCCTATTGGACCATTGATCCATGCACCTCTAAATTCTATTGGACCTCTTAAGCTTCATCAAACAAAAGCATGACACTTGTCTACACTCTAATTGGCACAAGTTTGGCTCTATTTTGGCTCAATATTGGCATTACAAGTGGAAATGGATAATTTGCCATCTATGCCAAATTTGACCCTATCAACATCCTACACCTAAATGCTTGACTATGAAATTCTATAAGACCCCTATATCAAACATTTTAATTTACTTTACAATTCTCCACACGTGGGAACATCCTCCACACATGTGAGATTCACTTACAAACTTCTATCATAAAAAATACCAAGCTAGATTTTTGCCAATTTCTCACACTCCTCCTCAAAAAATAGCTTGGAAAGGTACTAGATCACTTGAGAAGTTTGTAAATCTTTTTGAGTGGATCCTTTGATATGCATAAGAAGTGAAGATCAGCCAAGGGATCCATCATAGCAGCACCCTCACCATATCCATGATAAGATCTCTTTGGTAGAGATCTCTTGCCAATGCCTTTGAAGAGTGCTCCACCAATATGCCACTATTATCATGGGCTTCCTCCATGCTTGATGATGATCTTTGCCTTGAAAGTTCCACTTGCATGATGGATGCACCATAAATAGAGAAATCTGAGGCTTCCAAGCCTCATAAGGATCATGGAGATCACGATCATAAGATGTGAAACAATGATGATTATCAAGATTATGCTTTCTAGCTTGACTAGTCCACATACAATGAACTATATCCATGATGGATCTAATCTTGATATCAAAGACTATCTTGATCTTTTTTTAGGCTAGTTACTCTCTCAAGGATGTAAGTGTCCACTTTGGATGCTTCACTTAATCTCAAGAGGAGTTTACAATTTGCCTCAAAACATGTGAAAACATGATTTTCAAAAAAGTGAGTACCAAGCTCAATCTTGTTCTTACTAGAACCAAGAGCATACTTTTGACAATACAATATCTGGCTTTCAAAAAGTATTGGAAACACATCTAAGTCAATAATGACAAGAAACATGTCCATACCATAAGCATCATACAAAACTAGTATAGCTTTTCTTGAACTTTGAGATCCAAAAAATTCAATGAAGCAAGATAGCATTTCAAGCAAAGGAAGAGAAGCATATATGAATGTGTTGTAGTAGATACAACATGAAAGATGCCCTTCTTTGCCATCACCTCCTTGATGGATGAGTATCCAATCATGATCCATGAGCTTGGATCATCCTTCCTTCTTGTTTCCGAGGGAATATGTGCAAAGCAAGCACTACCAAGTTCACTAAGGTGATCAACCTTAGGCTTCATCTTGAATAAAACTTCATATGGTGCTATTCCTTCAAGAGCTCCAATACTCCTCAAAGCTTTGATCTTCAATGAGAATTTATTCTCAACATATGCTTTGAATAATAAGGAATAATCATACACCATAATACTTGAAGAGAGAAGATATGTGCATCTTGTGTAATCCTCCTCCTTTGAAATATTGGAAATATAAGAAACATCAAGAGAGTTTGCACTCTCACTTGGATCCAATTTGTAGATGCCTTCAAATCTTGATCCATATGCAAGGATCTCACCATCCTTCTTAATCACACAATTGTCAATATTGAAATTGACATCAAAGCCACTATCAAGAAGTTGGCCAACACTTAAGATGTTCTTTGTAAGCTTTGGGACAAAAAGAACATTGTTGAGAAAGAGATCTTTAGAAGATGCAAGCTTCAAGGGAATAATCCCTACTCCTTCAATATTGCACTCATGCTTACTTGCAGAGTATATGGTCTTCTTGACTCCATCATAGGGCATAATAGATGAAAAAAAGTGCTTGGAGCCACACATATGTGAAGATGCTCCACTATCAATATACCATAAGTCATCCTTGTTGAAGGTGGAAGAGGAGAAGCTTGATGCCATAAGAGAGCCTTCTCCATCACTTGCAATATAGTCTTCTTTCTCATTGGTGATGTTGGCTTGATTGAGTTGATTCTTCTTCTTGAAGCAATTGGTGGCATAATGGCCTTTCTTGCCACAATAAAAGCACTTGATCATCTTCTTCTTGAAATTTGAATTAGAAGCATGAGAGGTATCCTCCTCCTCTCCATCTTGGTCTTTAGCTTTGTCATTAGAGAAGTGATGGTGTTGTTTCTTACTCCTCTCTTTGTGCTTGGCAAATAGAACTTTGTCATCATCATGATTGAGTGATAGCTTGTCCATCCTCAAGAGTTTGTACTCTTGTCTTGATTCTTCAGAAATAAGCACACTTTGAAGGGCCTCCAAACTTGGTAGCTCCTCCTTAATAGCATAGGATTGGACAAGGTTGTCATATTCATCTCTCAAGCCATTGAGAATGACTTGGACTAGCTCACTTTGATTGATTGAGTCACCAATACATGCAAGGTCCCTATGAATATCCTTGACTCTCAAAACATAATTAGATGCACTCTCATCACTCTTTTGACTACTTTGGAGTATTTGATTTCTAAGAGTGAGGAGCCTAGAGGTGTTCTTAGCCTCATAGATGGACTTGAGACAATCCCAGGCTTCCTTGGATGTAGAGCAATCACCAATCTCCCTCAATAACTCATTAGAGACATTCATCTTAATGTAGTGGAGAGCCATCCTAGCTCTCTTCTTGTATTTTTGTACTTCTTGAAGTACTTGAGGCTCCTCCTCAATCCCAAGTACAATGTCCATCACATCTTGGACTATCAAGATGGACTCCATCCTCAACTTCCATATTGAATAATTGGAAGTAGACAATCTCTCACTTGGTTGCAACAAGTATGAACTCATTGAAGTCATGTAAAGTGGAGATAAATAAAAGTGATAAACAAAAAATGTTGCTTCTCTCTCACTATAGAATCCAATAATGGTGTGCTACCATCTCCTATGCAAGATCTTGCAACAAACTGTGAGATGATTCTCACTAGCTATCTCAATCTCTCCAAAACTAGATCTACTTCACATCAAATGATGGGGTATGGGCAAAGTTAGGATCAAACACTCTTAGCACGTGTGAAATACACTAAGAAATCAAATTTGACTCAAATACAATGATATTGCATGAAACAAAATGGCTAAGATCTCAAAACAGTGCCTAGATCACATATAGATGAGATTGGTAAGCATTCAACTGTGATTTTGGATCAAACAAGCAATCTTTTGACCAAACCAAATGTGTCCACCCAGGTCTAGGTGCCCTACCTAACCCTCTTCAAAATCTTATAACTTTTGATTGGCTCAACCAAATGGAATGAAACTGATTGCATCAGAAACTAGACAAAAATAGCTTCAAAACAAGCTAAGTAGCAAGATTTTTGGATCAAACATGAAAGAGAACTCCCAAACTGAAATTGGATGTTCCTCACACGTATTTGAGCACCTGATTCCGTACAGTACCAGGTCAAACCCAATCAATGTCCTTTTGATCTCTTTTGATCCAAAATTGAACAAGATAGCTAGAAAAATGGGCCTTGACAATTTCTAGCTCAAGATTGATGAATAGTTTTCACTCAAATGGATCAAAATGCATGGTAACCTTAGGTAGGCTCTGATACCATGTTAAATTTCACACGTGTGGATTGTCCACTACATGCACTTGTGATCTCCTAAGGTGTGTAGATGCACCAAGATCAAGACTAGATTGAGATTCAAGATCTATCTTTGATTCTATGACAAAAACACACTACTACATGCATTCAATCACTTCCAACTCTCACTTACACGTGTGGGAAGTGTTCCAAAAGTATTCTAAGTAAAAACAAGCTGCTCTCCTCGGGTGGAGAGAGAAAAACCATCATGAGCTCTCGGGTAGAGAGAGAAAGCTAGAAATTCAATGACACTCAAAATCCACTCAATCTCAAAATCAATTAGATCCAAAAGGAGGAGTACAATGATACTAATAGATTCATGAGCTACCACTATGCTTAACTATGATTGGATCACACTTTGCCACCTCTTAATCCTATTGGACCATTGATCCATGCACCTCTAAATTCTATTGGACCTCTTAAGCTTCATCAAACAAAAGCATGACACTTGTCTACACTCTAATTGGCACAAGTTTGGCTCTATTTTGGCTCAATATTGGCATTACAAGTGGAAATGGATAATTTGCCATCTATGCCAAATTTGACCCTATCAACATCCTACACCTAAATGCTTGACTATGAAATTCTATGAGACCCCTATATCAAACATTTTGATTTACTTTACAATTCTCCACACGTGGGAACATCCTCCACACATGTGAGATTCACTTACAAACTTCTATCATAAAAAATACCAAGCTAGATTTTTGCCAATTTCTCACACTTAGTAAAATAAATTAATTAAAAAGCCCAAAGTCAAGTTCATAAGGTTCTAAGTTAAAAGAGCATCTCTCAAACTCACATGAATCATGTGAGTTTGGCCCTTTTCCTAATGAACCATTAGATTGAAGTTCAATTAGTTTGAAGAGCTAGGATGCCATTGTAAATAGGCCAATGAGAGCCAAGATGGCCCTCCCTTCTCAACTATATAAGGAGGCCATTTTCCATTGTACACATCTTCATTTTCTTCTCAATAAAGCTCTCCTTCTCTCTCTCTCTCTCTCTCTCTCTCTCTCTCTCTCTCTCTCTCTCTCTCTCTCTCTCTCTCTCTCTCTCTCTCTCTCTCTCTCTCTCTCTCTCTCTCTCTCTCTCTCTCTCTCTCTCAGGGTGATTGGTGCACTTGAATGCCTATATCTGCCATCTTGGAGACAAATAGTAGATCCTTTCTGAGTGAGGGCACATAAAGTGCTCCTGGCAGCTCTGCTTGGCCTGAAAGTGTTCGTAGTTGTAGAGAGCCGATGCCTTTGACATCGTGTCTGCTTCCATCGCCTAGAATCACTGCTCTATCATTTTTGAGTTCGCGAAAGTTGATCAAGATCTTCTTGTTGCAGGTTATGTGAGATGTTGCTCCTGAATCGATGACTACATCATAGTTGTGTTTAGAGTAGCTTGTCGAAGCTTCATCAAGTATCGTGAAAGCTTCGTCACCTCTTTCAGCATCCTTTGATAACTCTGCAATGTTTTTTCTTTTTGGGTTAAATTTGTAGTCGTATGCAGAATGCCCTTTCTTCTTGCAGTGCATGCAAGGTATTGCTGGATTGAACCAAAATTTGTTGGCCGTATGGCCTGGTTTGTGACAATGATCACAGGAAGAAGATTGCTAATTCGAGGACTTCGTCTTCTCGAATATTGGCTTGTTTTTGTTATTCTTCTTTTCTTTCATGAAGAGAGCCTTCTCTTGCTCACTACTTCCCTCTCCTTCGTCTCTCATTAGTCTCTCATCAGTGACAAGACTGACTGCCTTGTCAAATATAATGTCTGGTAAACTCAGTATGAGCATTCTCAGTAGGACGTTGGTAGAGATTTCATGAAGTACATCAGCTACTATGGTGTTGGGACCTGGTGCTCCGGTCCTAATGAAGCGAACTGAGCGAAGATCGTTCTAATCTTCTCAACGTGCTTGTCCAATTGGTTGCCATCCCACTGTAGCATGACTGAAGCTGTAGTCCTCACTTCATACTTCTGCTTTAATCTTTCCCACGCTGCATGGCTGCTTTCGTAGTCTTCAATCTGCATGAGTAGATCTTCATTTATGGACGAAACGATGATCGCCATTGCACGCTCATCCTTTCTGATCCATTCAGCTCTCCTCGGGTCTCCCTCTGGAGGCTGCACCTCTGAGAGCTCAGTCACCGACCTGATGCCTTAGCCCTTCAAAAGCGTTTTGATTTTGAATTTCCAGATTTTGTAATTTGCGCCATCTAGACTGATTGCTACTCTGCTCTGGATTGTTGTAGCCATATTGTGTTGTCTGGAAGAATCACTGCTGGGGTATCAGTAGTGATAACTTGTCCGTTCTAATACCATGTCGCGGAAGTGAGAGTGTTTCGTTTTCTTCTTCTCTCTCTTCTTATTCGCAAACGATTTTTTGTCTTTGAACTTTCTTTTGCGTGAAAGCTTTTACAGAATCCCAGACACGCGACCACACATCACAGAACACATTCTATTCTATCAAGACACACAGCACAAGACAAGGAGATACACGAAAATAGAACGATTGTTTTATCAATTTAGTTTTAGAGCGAGATCGTCAGTGTCTCGCTCGTCGGCAAAATGACACTCTACTTTTTTGCTGTGTTCTGCTCATTGGTAGACTTTCATGCACAACTCTAATATTTTTTACTTTCCTGCTCTACTCGCTACATCTCTCTCTGTCTCTTACAGATCTTTGTTTTCTGATACTTAGTTATGATCCAGAGAGGATCGTTTATACCTCCATTGTGTGGAGTCTTATAGGATAACTAGACATAGAATCACAAGACTAGTTGATGCTAATCAGCTAGCTAGTTAGTCTTCGTCGTTGCTATTTGTTTCAGCTGCGCGTGAGGCCCGTTGAGCTGCCAGCTGGTAGCACGAAAGATTCTTCCTCGTTTGTTTCGTAGTTTTTCGTTTTGCGTCCCTTTGCGATTTGCGGTCTTGGAGGTGTGTTTATGATCCACGAATAATTCACGAATCATTCGTGCTTTGAGTCAAGGGATGTTGACTGTCGTAAATTTTTCTCATTCGACTTTCGTTTCTTGTTCGTGCTGTGACAAAGTTGCAGGAGTTCACCATTTCTGACACTTTTGACATGAGCAATCTAGGATTGATGCACTATTGTCTTGGCATTGAAGTATGGCAAAAGGAAAATGTGGTCTTTCTTACACAAAGCAAATATGCACGAGATTTGCTTTATAAGTTCAATATGCAGAATTGTAAGCCTTTGAGTACATCTATGGATGTCAACACAAAGCTTACTGCATATGATGAATCTGAGAAAGTGGATGCTTATTTGTATAGACAGCTGGTGGGTAGTTTGATTTATTTGACACACACACACGACCTGATCTTTCTTATGTTGTTGGCGTTATTAGTCAATTTATGCAAGATCCAAGTCAAATACACTGGAAGTCTGCTGAACGTATTCTCAGATACATTCGAGGGACATTGAATTTTGGTTTGAAGTATGATCAGCCTGAAGCGCCAATATTGATAGGATATACAGATGCTGATTGGGCAGGTAATATTGATGACAGAAGGTCTACCAGTGGTCATACATTCAGTTATGGTACAACTGCACTTTTATGGAGTATCAAAAAGCAACCTACAGTAGCATTATTCTCTACGAAAGTTGAATATCGAGCACTCAGCAATGCTGCACAAGAAGCGGTATGGTTACGAAGATTACTTGTGGATTTAGGTCAACCACAGGTGGATGCAACTACTATATCTTGCGAGAATTGAAGTTGCATTCACCTTGCCAAAAATCTAGTTTTACATGCTCAAACCAAGCACATCGAAATACATTATAATTTTGTTTGAGAGAAAATTCTTGATGAAGCCATTGATCTTGTTTTCTATAAATCTGAAGATCAAGTGACAGATAATTTTACTAAGTCATTAGGTAGATGTAAATTTGAAAAGTTTCATACTCTACTAGGAATAGAAGAATGTAATTTTAGAGTGTTAGAAATCAATGATAAACTTCATTGTTACACTTCCTAGTTACCGTTTACGATGTACTTTATTACTAGTTGTAACTAGCCGTAGGCTAGTCTAGTAGTCTACTCCTAGATTCTCCCTCTCTATCAGGGTTCAGGGTTTATATGTACATTTTACATTCAGTATGTGTTAGTGTGTGATAGAGTGATATTGCATGTTCTTCTTCCGTCTCCCTACTTGGTGATTGCTTATGGTGAATGCTTGATGTTGCATTTATGATTGTTGACACTGAAGTCATCAATAAACGTTATGAAGTACTTTGCATCACCCAATGACAATACTCCAAATGGTCCACAAATATCTGAATGCACAATTTCAAGTACTTTAGTTGCTTTATAAACGTCCTTACTGAAAGGTGTTCTAGTCATCTTGTCTTTAAGACATGATTTGCAGATAGTTCAAATATCTCTACTTTTGATTTCGACTCCTTGAATTCTCTGAACTTTGTTGGCTTGGTACAAGGCTTCCATGTTCATGTGACATAGCCTCTTGTGCCACAATATATTTGTTGATTCTTGAGTTTGATTAGCTTGTTCGATTCGTGTTTGAATGTTCAGGTGATATAAGTTTTCATCTTTGTTGCCTTTAGCAACCAAGTTATCAGAATCTTCCTTGAACGGTTTACAATAGTTCTTTGTAAAGGTTACTGACATGCCTGTATCGACTATCTTAGCTACAGATAGAAGATCTTTGTCAAGAGTAGGGACATAAAGAACTTCCTCCAGTTTTTTGTCACCCTGATTTGTGTCCATGTGACTTGCATGCTATCTAAACTTCTGCATGTCATCATAATTGAACCTATCTAACTCAAATCCGAGCTATACTAGAAGGTTATGTGCTCAATTCACATACACTTTATGTACAACATGAAATTTAGTGGAAATCACCATGGACATGGCCCCAAACTCGAGATAGGAAGATAATATTTTAATAATTTTCACAATCCTCCTTAAAATTTATGTTCCTATCAACATAGATTTCGAAATTAGGCCAAGGTTAGACCTCATCTTCATAAAGACATTCTTGAGTAGAGGCTTGGTGAGAAGATCTGCAACACTGATCTGAAGATGCAACATGTTCCAATGAGATCTCTCTCCCAATGACTTTTTCTCTTACAAAATGATGAGCCACTTCAATATGCTTGCTCCTTGCATGAAAGACTGGATTATTTGCAAGAGCATGAGCAGAAATGTTATCATTCTTGATAATTGGAAGATCTTCATCTGCATAACACTTTAGCTCCAAAAGTAGCCTTTTGATCCATAAAACCTCCTTTGTTGTGGTTGTAAGAGATTTGTATTCAGCTTCACAGGATGATAAGAAAATAGTTGTTTGTTTCTTTGATAGCCAAGAAACCAAGTTCCCTCCAAGAAATATAGTGTAAGCACTTGTGGATTTCCTATCCAACTTGTCTCTTGAATCTGAAAAAGCAATCAAAGTCAGATGTTCTCCTTTGTAGAATAATCCATAATCCAAGGTAGAAGATATATCAAGACTCTTTTAGCCAACTTCCAATGATATAACTTTGGATCCTGCATGTGTTGACTTAGCTTATGAACACAAAAGCTTAGATCAGGCCTAGTCACTGTTAACCAAATAAGTGAGCCAATAAGACTTCTATAAAGAGTGATGTCCTCAAAGGATTTTTCATCATATTTCATAGGAACTTTTACAATGTGCTCCATAGGTGTATCTATGCCTTTATAATTTTCCATATGGAATTTCCTAAGCATGGAAATTGCATATCTACTTTGTCTTATAAATGCATGACCTTTCCAAAAATCTATTTCAAGACCTAGAATATAGTGAAGAACTCCTAAGTCCTGCATCTTAATCTCAATATCAAGTGCATGCTTAGTTTCTTCAACTAACTTCTCATTGTTTCCACAAAGAATGATATCATCTACATAGATGAGAAGAATAATTACAAAGTTATCCACAAACTTATAATACAGGGAAGGGTCATATTCACTTAGACAAAATCCGAGCGATATGAGATAGGAGTTGAGCCTTGCATACCAAGACCTTGGTGCCTATTTCAGTCCATACAGACTTTTGAACAAAAGACAAACTTTTGATTCATCACCTTCCTTCACAAAACCTGGAGGTTGCTCCATGTAAATCTCCTCCTCAAGGTAACCATTGAGAAATGCATTAGAAACATCAAGCTGGAACATACTCCATTTGTGAAAACATGCAAGAGATATGAGTATTCGATTTGTTACCATCTTTGCAACTGGTGCAAAGGTGTCTTCATAGTCAAGACCTTTGATCTATGAGCAGCCTTTGGCACAAAGTCTTGCTTTTTACTTATTGATAGATCCATCATGATTATACTTGATTCTGAATACCCACTTACATCCAATCACATGCACGTTGTTTGGTGGCTCCACAAGCTCCCATGTGTTGTTTGACATCAAGGCTTCAAACTCTTGGGTCATTGCTTCAACCCACTCTTTGGATTGAAGTGCTTCTTGAAAATCCTTAGGCTCTTCATCTGATATGAAAACTTCCACTTGCCTTCCTTCAGCATCATATGTGAGCCTACTTGGCTCAGATCTTGCTCGTGTAGATCTTCTTGGTGTGGTAGCTTGAATTTTCTCCTCCTCAAGGCTTAGCCTCACCTCTTCTTGAACAGCATCAACATTGATAATTGATCTTGCATGAGACTCCTTGACCTGTGCATCATCCAAGTTAAACTTCTGATCTTCATGGAAGATCACATCTCTACTAACAACATTCTTGTCAGTAGAGGGTAAATAAACTTTGTATGATTTTTTGTAGATGCATATCCTACAAAAATTCCTTTTACAGCACTAGGATCTTCCTTCTTTCTAGTTTCTAGAGGCACATGCACAAAGCATACACAGCCAAAAATCCTAAGATGATCTACCTTAGGCTTTTTCTTATACAACATCTCAAATGGTGTCGTTCCTCCTATTGCAAGACTTGAAAGCCTATTACAAAGATAGTTTGCACATGCAACTGCCTCTCCCCAAAATTCTTTAGGCAGAGAAGCTTCTAGTTTAATGGCTTTTGCACATTCACACAAAATTCTATTTTTTCTCTCAGCAACTCCATTTTGCTGAGGAGTATATGGACAAGAAAACTCTCTTTGAATATCCTCTCTCTCACAAAAGTCTTTGAACTTATTGGAAGTGTATTCTCCTCCACTATCACTTCTTAAAGCTTTCAACTTGAAAGATAACTGCTTTTCTACATAAGTCTTGAAAGTAAGAAAAACATCATAGACCATGGCTTTAGAAGACAACATGTAGATCCAAGAATATCCTGTATAATCATCTATAAAAGAGACAAAGCAATCTGCTCCTCCTTTGCTCTTAGTTGATGAGAAATGAACATCAGAGTGCACAAGTTCAAATGGTTGCTTTGTCTTGATAGTTGATCTAGGAAAAGGCCTTCTGTGTGATTTTGCCAGAACACAAGCTTCACAAGGTAGAAGCTCCTTTGACAGTGACTTTGGTAGTCCAACAACTTTTCCTTCCTTGACCATAGATTGCATGGTTTTAAAATTGGGATGTCCTAATCTCTTGTGCCACAGATCCTCCTATAGAACCTTGGTCTCATAAGCAATATCTGAAATGTTAGCACTCTCCCTAGAATCTAGTTTGTACAACTTAGCAATTCTAGATCCTCTAGAAATAACTTCATTTTCTCTTGAGATTATACACTTGTCAACTTGAAACTTGACATCCAATCCACTATCAAACAATTGTCCTAGACTAATGAGATTCTTAGTCAGTCTAGGTACATACAGTACATCATGTAAGCAAAAATATTTTGATGATGATGCATGCAGTGGAATATTACCTATTCCTTCAATCCTACACTCTACATCATTAGCAGCATGTGAGATTCACTTACAAACTTCTATCATAAAAAATACCAAGCTATTTTGCCAATTTTTCACAACAAATCCATATAGCTCGAGTTCTATCTAGGCCAAATTTGGCATTTACATTTATGAAACAACATACTTGCATAGTACAAAGTTTGTAGCAAGCCTAAAGTCAAGATGGATTATTTTTCGATTTCAACACTCCTCCTAAAAACAATCTATGTTGACTTGAGCATAGATCTTGGTATACCTCCAAGATTGGCTCTATGCTTGATGAAGGAACTCTTGCTCAAAGGTTTGGTGTGCAAATCTGCAATACAAGATGATGTGTCGATGTGCTCCAAGTAGATTTTCCCTCCAATGAGCTTCTCTCTCACGAAGTGATGTGCAACTTCGATGTGTTGGCTCCTTGCATGGAATATCGGATTGTTGGCAAGGTCTTGTGCCGAAATGTTGTCACACATGATCATAGGTAGATCATCTTCCATGATTATCTTTAGCTCCACTAGCAACCTCTTGATCCAAAGCACTTCCTTTGTTGTTGTAGTGAGTGCTTTATACTCAGCTTCACAAGATGAGAGTGATACAGTATCTTGCTTTTTGGAAAGCCAAGATATCAAGTTTCCTCCAAGATATATGACATAAGCACTTGTAGATTTTCGATATGCTCTATCACTTGCAAAATCCAAATATTAGAATAGCCAACTATAGAAAGATCTTCACTTTTATGTAATAAACCATAATCAAAAGTTGAAGATATGTATCTAAGCACTCTCTTGGCCATTTTCCAATGATGAATAGTAGGATTTTGCATAGCTTGGCTCAACTTATGAACACTAAAACTTATGTCAGGTCTAGCTATTGTGAGCCAAATTAAGGAGCCTATAAGACTTCTAAAAAGAGTGATGTCCACGAAGGATCTTTCATCACCTTTGTTAGGGTCTTTTACAATTTGCTCCATAGGAGTTTCTATACTCTTACAATCTAACATATTGAACTTTTTTAACATTGAAAGAGCATACTTGGATTGACATACAAAAGCTTTATCTTTAAGAAAGTCAATCTCTAATCCTAATATGTAGTGAATTTTTTCAAGATCTTGCATCTTGAACTCTTTTTCAAGTGCAACCTTGGTTTCCTCAACTAACTTGATACAACTTCCTATAAGAATGATATCATCAACATAAATAAGAAAGATGACAATATCTCTATCATAAAACTTGACATACAGGGAAAGATCATAGTTACTAAGATTAAATCCTAGTGACTCAAGAAAGGTGTTAAGTCAAGAATACCACGACCTTGGATTCATATAAATCTCTTCTTCTAGATATCCATTTAAAAATGCATTAGAGACAACTAGTTGAAAAACTTGCCAATTGAAAAAATATGCAATAGAAATTATGATTCTAATTGATACCATCTTTGCAACTGGAGCAAAAGTCTCCTCATAATCAAGTCCATAGACTTGAGCAAAACCCTTTGCACAAAGCCTTGCCTTGTACTTGTTGATTGTGCCATCTTGATTATACTTGACTCAAAAAACCCACTTGCAACCAATGGCGTACTTGTTGGATGGAAGATCCACAAGCTTCCATGTCTTGTTGGCCATCAAAGCATCATATTCCTCCTTCATGGCAAGAAACCATTCCTTCGAATTGAGTGCATCATATACATCCTTTGGCTCTTCATGTGAAATAAAATAAGCACAATTAGTGGAGTTGAGTTCCACTTGCTTGCCTCTATCTTCATATGTAAGCCTCCTAGGCTTGGATCTTTCTCTTTGAGACCTCCATGGTGAAAAGATTTGAGGTGACTCCTCCTCAATTCTCGGCCCCATCTCTCCATGATAGTCTTCAAGGGTGATGATTGGAGTATCTTTCTGATAATATCTGAACTTGGCCTCCTCAAGAATGTATTTTTGATCCTCATGGAATATAGTATCTCTACTCTCAATTGTTGTTGAGGCAGAGGGAACATAGATTCTATAAGCCTTCTTGTTGGATGAATATCTAACCATGATCCCTTGATAGAATTAGGATCATCTCTTTTCCTTGTTTCCAAGGGTACATGAACAAAGCAAGCACATCCGAAAACTCTAAGGTGATCTACCTTAGGTTTTTTATTAAACAAGACTTCATATGGTGATTCTCTCAAAAAGATAACAATGGGAGCATGCCTCCATATAGTGGTGGCTCGAGTTCTAGCATGAGTAAATGCTCAAATTTGATTGGACCCCATGGATTCCACCTCTCATAATGATTGGACCTCAAGATTGACACCTCTCTCCATGATTGGACCACATAGCTTGCACCCCTCAGTTTGATTGGCCAAGTGATTTGCACCTCTAAACATAATTGGGCCAAATATTTTGCACCTCTTAATGTGATTGGGCCAAATTTGCATTGAGATGTGGATTTGGATGCATACTAGCAAAATACCAATCTTGACATTTTGTGACACATGTCACCATCTCACTAGAACTCGGGTTGGTACCCTTGGAATTCTATAAAACATTATGAGAAATATGTACAAGGTAGCGATGGACATTTGTACATTAAATTGAAAAACAATCAAGCTAAATTTTGCTTATTTTTCACAACAATCAAATTGGATATCAAGAAAATTTGACTACAATGCACCCGCCATCCACTTATATTGTTTTATATCCTCAATTGCACCAAAACTCATGGAAGATCTTATCATTTCAGCATGGAGTAGATACTTATTCAAAAGCTTCTCTTCTACAAAGGGGGAGTCTCTTAAATAAGCAAGAGAGCTCCTTAGGTGGCATCCTAGTGGCATTTCCATATTACACAAATTACAAGTGAAATTATGCTCTCCACTAGATGTTACCATCAAAAGGTGGCTCACTCTACTTTTCTAAGAGGGGCCTACTTGCATTTATTACATTTGCCTAGAAATACTAGTTCCTACATGGTCATTCCATCTTTCGGGATTCACCATGAGGCTTACACAGTTTCTACTTGACAATATTAACTAGTATTCCTTGGCTCTCATACTCAGCTCTTAGTCTTCGTTCATATCATCTTCTCAAAGACCTCCTCGGTCTAAGGTGGGAGGTGCTCGTGGGTAGCCCTGGCCGAATATCTTGGGGATTCATCAGAATCAGCCAACAAGAAGGACTTGATTTCAGCCTAGATTAATTAAACTCATGAATCAAATTCAAATCTAATTAATGTCAATCAAACTTGCTGGCTTTTGCTAGGATTTGCACCCAAAATTACATCAAGATCTCTCAAATTGAAAATTTATGGATCAAATGAATATCATGCATTAAATGTAGGTTCAGAGGTGCTGCCCACACGTGTGAACAGTATGGATTTGGATCCCTACCAACTTTGGAATCAAATCCCCTCACCAAAACTTAGCTTCTAGCTCGTCCTTACAAGACTAGTTTTTAGCACCAATACTTGCTAAAAATGGATTAGATTTGATCAATGATTAAAGACCTTGTACTTGGCTCTGATACCATGTGAAAGTATAGTACATTAGGACCATGAATGGATCTTGGAAAGATCCACAAGAGTTATTGTGTACTTGCTTAACAATCTATCAAAAAACTAGTCATCAAAAAGTTGATCTAGCAATGCACAAAATTTGTTGTGTGCATTAACACTTAATGCTTTCATGAATATATCTGCAACCATGTCCTGTGTTCTGTAGTACATTAAGCTCACCTCCTTGTTGAGAACCTTGCCCCTGATGTAGTGATATCTGATTTCAATGTGCTTACTCCTAGAATGAAATCTAGGGTTGGCCGATAAGACAATAGCACTCTGATTATCACAAAATAAAATTCTAGGGCTGTACTGATACAGATTAACATCTGACAGTAAATTTCTCAACCAAAACGCTTTCTTAATAGATTGAGAAGCAGCAATGTATTCTGCTTATGTAGAAGAAATCCCCGTATAAGGTAATGATAATGAAGGATTGTTGCACTGACTTGGAATAGATGTTGCAATCAGTAGTGCTTGGTTTGAATCCTTGTTCAATGAGGAATGTGTTGATCCTCTGAAACCAAGCTCTGGTAGACTGTTTCAAGCCGTAAAGTGCTTTGTGGAGTTTATAGACATGATTCTTCATACCTTCCAGAACGTATCCTTCGGGCTGGATCATGTAGATGTCTTCTTGTATGCACATCAAGTTGATGTACCTCAAGGTCGGCAGCTGCAGCATAAGAAAGGAGCATTCAGATCGACGAATATTTGACTACTAGATTGAAAGTCTCGCTGTAGTCAATGTTGGAGATCTGAGTGAATCCTCATGTTACCATTCTTGCCTTCCTTTGATCAATTGCTTTGTTGGCATTGTATTTGATCTTAAAGATCCATTTGCAATCAATGATATTGCAGCCAATAGGAGCTTTGACTAGTGACCACGTCTGGTTCTTGATCAGAGAGGAATACTCTCTGTCCATAGCTTCTCTCCAGAGATCAGATTCTGATTGGCTGAGTGCCTCTTCGACTGTCGTCAGTTCCTGTATCAAGAGACATGCAGACTCAAGAGTATACCTTGTGGGCTGTGTGCACACTCAGCTTGATCTTTTGGGAGGATTCGACTGATGAACCATTGTAGCAGCAATGTCTTCGTCTGATTCGTTGTCACGGAGTGGGTCGACAATAGACACGCTTGAGCCAGAAGCTCGGACAGTCGTGTCAATGGTAGGTAATGAAGTTTCTCCTGGAGCAATATCCCCTATATGAAAGAATGAAGTGGTTGTCCGTACAATAACAATACCCTACTGTATTTCCCACATGTGGATCCAAAAATAACAAAATGTGATCATTCTACACACAAGATTGCAAGATATCATCAAGATAGTGCACCAATGGATAGATGAACCCAAGAGAACTCATGTATAAGCATGAAATGAGATAGAGAGAGGGAGAGAGAAGAGTATGTTCTCCCATGAATTTACACTATATATAGCAGATCCATGCCTCATTAATGAGTTTGGTTTCCCTCCAGAACTCCTCTAGTTCAAAAACCATATCATCAATATGACTAGATTCAATGCATCTAACATTCAAATTTGAATGTCCCCAAATTCGACCTAATAACTTTTCCACACTTTTCAAAATTGGTAATTTTAATGAAATTTGACTAAATAACTTTCATAAAGTTTATCTCTAAGTCTAATATGCATATTGACAATTTTAACCAAAATATGACTAAACTTGACTAAACTAGTTGAAATCTTTCACACTCTCTCTTCAACTAGTTTTGGCATAGTTTTAACCATACTAATTTGATCCAACTTTAGAATGATCTCCATCCTAAGTATAGATCTCCTTTCTAATTTTCTAAAGTAGTTTCCATAATTGAGATAGAGAATAGTGTCTAAATTGGATGCTTCACTATTTCTTACATCAATTTTACATGTCAAGATGTAAGTAGACCATGAAGAACCAAATAGAATGTGAATAAAATGATTCTTTTATATTTGAAACTTTGAACTCTCTGGAAAATTACGGCAACCAAACAATAAATGTGAGTAATTACCATTTTCTTTTTTGTCTCCTCCAACTTTGTCCTTTCTTGATATGTCTCCACCATAAAACTCCATGAATGGGCCTCCATCTTGCCACAAGATATCATCAACACTTGATGACTTGGACATGAATGCATGATATAATGAGCTTCCATTAGCTTCATTTCCATTTGCAAAATCAGCCAAGAATACTAGTACAACTCCAACATCAAAATGATGCAAACCAATGTAGCTAGTTTTACCATATCTTGACAATTTGCACACATCCATATGAAATTGCTCAAACATGAGATAGAAGAAATAAAGTGAACTTGAACAACACTTCTTTGCTGCTCCTTTTACCTTACTTGAGTCTTCAAATACCTGCAATAATAGATCCATAACATCGACCCACCCTCCTTTGATGCTCTTGACTAGCTCCAAATTGCCACCTTTTCTTTTGTGTTGTTGAAGACCTTTGAGACCAACCTCGTGATCTTCTACTTGACCATCAAATTCATTGACTAAGACCTCTTTTCTAGATCCACTAGTTGATTTTCCAGCATGAAAACCATGAGAAATAATATCCACTTGCATAGCGTCATCTACACAAGAAATTCTCCATAGCATGTGAGTAAAGCAAATTGTGTCTCTTCCACTTGCTAACCTTTCTCTTGATAATCAAGGATATCAAAGGTATGAATATCTTCAGACCTAAACCTCTAAAAATACTCCCTCTCAAACATATGATCTAGATCCAACAAGATCTCATCAATGCTTGACCTTGAATTCCACAAAGATTAGTGAAAACAATGCCACCATGATATATCAAAAGATAGATTCCAAACTTCCCATCCAACATGAAGTAGAGTAGGTGCAGATGAGTATCAACCCTAATAAATCCAGCCAACTTGAGTCCATAACAAACCTCAATAGGCTCACCAATGAGATCTCCAATGCCTTGAAGAAAATGCTTCTCAATTTGCTCCATGTAGTCTTCTCCAACCAATCTTTTGCCATCTTGATCATGAGTGATCAATGTAAAAGATTCAACTAGTTTAATCATATTTGCTACATTTTTATATTTGGCAAATTAAGGCCAAATTTATATTAAATTTAAAGTTTGACTTTTCAAAGTTAATTAGTCTAAATGTCATTTGAATAAACACTTTTGGAAAGTGTGGGAAAGTTAGAAGTCGAATTTGAGTAGATTCAAATTTAAATGTTGGGTACATTGAATCTAGACCCAAAATTAGTAGGGTTTACATTTTGGAGAAAAAGCCAAGTGACCAAAGAGGGTCTAGACCTGTTAGAAAAGGATTTAACTCATAAAGAAGCAGATATTCTCTCTTCTCTATCTCATTTCATGCTTATACATGGTTCTTTTGGGTTCTACTATCCATTGGTGCACTATACTTGTGATATCTTGCAATTCTATGTAGAATGATCTATATTTGCTAATTTTAGGTTCACACGTGTGAAATACAATAGGGTACTATTGTTGTATGGACAAACCTCGGAGATTCGTAAAATTTGTCTTACAGTCAACTCAAAAGATTCGCGAAATAGTTTCTTGTAGAAGCTCGTGGCTTTCTTGTTGAAGCTCGAAAGATTCGCGAACAGAATCTTCTGGCGAAATATTTTGTTTCTTGTTCAAACCTCAAATGTTGCAAAATTGTTGCAAAGAATTCGCGCTGATTCTTCTTCAAGCTCAAGAATTGTCATCTGTCGTGAACAATTCACAAAAGACGAAAATGTCACGAAAAGACAAGTGTCGCGAACAATTCGCAAAAGACGATGCTGAGACGAAGAGATGGACTGTCGCGAATAATTTGCAAATAGAATCTATTTGACTCTGGAAACAGAACATCTATTTGAATATCAAGTTGTAACCAAATCTCAGACACTCAAACTAAAGAGATTCTCAGACTCACTCAATCAGAGACACAACAACAAGATAAGACAACAAGAGATGTATACTGATTCAAATTCAAAATTATAAATTCATTTTTGATCAATGTTGTTTTAAAATTGTCTTAAGTTGTCTCTTATTTCCACATATTATTTCCTCACACATATTCAATCAAGGCAAATACCTTTCTATTAGTACATAAATCAGATACAAAGACCCGATTGAAGACACTGATATTAGTTTGATTTATTCAAACTTTCATCGTGTTCTATGTGGAAGAATAATTACTATTTTTCCTACAGTGGTATCAGAGCATACAAGTTCAAGCTGATATAGTATATCAGAGCTTACGGAATTAAAATCGATACAGTGGTATTAGAGCTTACAGGTTCAAAACTGATACAATAGTATCATCACGTCCCTCTCAGCATTCTTCATACATCCATCAACAAGTCGCTATCTGGAGTGATTCAAAAAATTAGAAAATGTCGTCGATCATCAATATTCAAGCTAAGATCACTACAATCTTGGACCTAGAAGATTCAAATTATTTGATTTAATAAATAAAAACCTTCACTCTTATTGAAGGGCGAAGGTCTATGGCAATGGGTAGAACCAATAGAGGAGAAGCCAGTAGCTACTCCTGGAAAAGAACTTCGAGAATGGAGTTTAAAAAATGACAAAGCTGTAACAATTATTGCGTCTTCAGTGCATGACAATATAATGCTAGATCTTACATCAATTTCAAATGCAAAGGATTTATGGGAAGAATTGAAAACCAAGAATGAGACTCAATCTCGTAATCAGATCATGTTCTTAGAAGACCAATTAACTTACCTACAGTGGGACGACAAAGACCTGAACACATTCGTGCGAAAGATAAATAATCTGTTTATTTCCTTGAAGAATTCTGGTGCAGAAAATACAATTTCTAAGGAAAAACAGCTTAGTTATTTTCTTTGAGCCCTACCCAGGTCAATCCACACAACAAGAACCTTATTGGCGAAAGATGCGACTATGACACTTCAAAAGGCAATAGATGGAGTTAAAGAGGAAGTAGAAGCTCATGAACGCTATGACGACAATGGTGATTCTGAAAATGCTCTATTTACTCAGAAGAATAAATCTTTTAAGAAGTCTAAGTTTAAGAAGGAGTCTTCTAAAAAGAATGAGTCTAAGACAAATGAACAACAATCTGGAAAACAACAGAAAAATTCTGGTGATAAGAAGATCTGCAACAGATACAGAAGATCAGGTCACACAGAAAAAAAAGTGTTGGCTAAATCCAAAGATTGAATGTATTCATTGTCATAAATGGGGTCATGCAGCAGTAGACTATTATCAGAATCCTTTAAACAAAAGGGAGCAGAATCGAAGCGAACCTTCAGATTCAAACTATGTTGAAAACAAAGCAAAATGCTCCAAAGCAGTAGAAGACAGGACGACAAGGAACTCGACAGTCTATGTTAGTGCTGATCTACGCTATTCATCTAATTCAATTCGAAAAGTAGTACTTGATTTGGGAGCCACCTCACATTTTGTTTTCTCGATATAAATTTTGTCTGAGTACAAGAAGATGAACTATTCAAGATTCATTATACTTGGAGACGGTTCTAAACACACGGTTGATGGAACTAGTAGTGCATGCAACATGCAAAGTGGTTTCTGTGATCTACACATGTCTAGGCAGTTTTATGAGTTGACATGCAGTAATGCAACATACATGCATGCAGTTACACATGTGGATCTCTGGGAGGTGAATTAGTTCAGTTACGTGGACTTTCCATGCAACTCCACTGTAGGAATTCGAGTCTCTCTCATGTAGGGAAAGCTTGGCATGTTTTGTCATATTGTGAATATATAGATTTTGGTGTTTTGGACTCATTCTCTCTCTACCCGAGTTTTCTATGATTGATTTTCTCTCTCTACCCGAGAGCAGCCTGTTTTTCCCATTTTGAACACTTAGAATTATTTCTGACATTCATTGTTGTACAAAAGTGAAGACCTTTCTATGATTGGATATTCCGACTCGGATTTTGCTAGTGATAAAGTGAATAAAAAATCTACAAGTGCATATGTAATATACCTTGGAGGGAATTTAATATCTTGGCTTTCTAAAAAGCAAGATACCATATCTCTCTCATCTTGTGAAGCTGAATATAAAGCGCTTACTACTACAACAAAAAAAGTGCTTTGGATCAAGACGTTGCTTTTGGAGCTAAAGACTATCAAGGAAGATGATATACCATTGATCATATATGACAATATTTCAGCACAAGCCCTTGCCAACAACCCAATATTTCATGCAAGGAGCAAACACATCGAAGTTGCACATCACTTTGTGAGAGAAAAGCTCATTGGAGGAGAAATCTATTTGGAGCACATCGACACATCATCATGTATTGCAAATTTGCTCACCAAACCTTTGAGCAAAAATTTCTTCATCAAGCATAGAGCCAATCTTGGATTAATTCCAAGATCCATGTTCAAGTAAACATAGATTAATTTTTAGGAGTGTTGAAAAATGAAAAATCATCTATCTTGACTTTTGGTTTTGATAAGGTTTTTTCTACATGTATCAGGGTGGAGCTTCAACATTGACGTCGTCATTGGGGCTTCTGCATTCCTATTCAGACTGACTCCATTCTGCTGGGCGACACTTCAGTTATTGGTCGCTCTCATCTTACATTCTGGCATGTCTACAGACTAGCCGTTTTATGGAAGATCTGGACAGCCTGGAATCAGCAAGTTTTTGAGGGTTCAGCTCCCTTCGTTACGACTTCTACATGTCTCTGTTTTGCTACTTTTATTATGCATACTACTTAGTTTTTTAGGAATGCCTCCCTGCACGGAGTGCGATGGCATGGATTTGAACAAGCCTGATGATGCCTACTTTACCTTTTGTTTTTGTACATTTGTGAAAATATACTACTATCTGCTTGCAAAAAAAAAGAAGTAACTGCTCATTATCGATGCAGTGATTTGACAAGAAAAGGAACACATTTCCATAGAAAACTTTTAACCTTGATAGAATCCAACATGCATTGTTGCCCCCAAACACTCGGCAACCTACATAACTGCTCTTAATAAATGCTTTAATTTGATACACACATTGCCCACAAAAAAAAATTAATTTTTTTTTCAAAAACACAGTGCAACTAACTATGTACATAGGATACTAGATAGTATTAGAAACCATCAAATATGAGAGAGTTGCCATTTCCATTGGGAAATTGAATATTTCTTCCCAAAGGGCCATTTAGGTGCATTTATCACCACAATGCTTTTCTCCTTGTGAAAGAGATAAGAGCCTCTGCATCTTTTCTATTTATTTTGAGTGTATTGATCTATTACATGTTCTTTCTTTGACTTTATTCCCAAAATGGCATGTCTTTCAGAATGAGGATGCCACATTATCTTCAGACTTCTTCCTGCAAGCAACAAAGGAGAATTATTGTTTTAATGATGAAAGACACAAGTATTCACACACCCTGCAATGTGTCAATCAAAGCTAACAGGTGAGCCATTAGTTGATTTAAGTCCATGGCAACTCCTTTTGCAAATTGACCCAAAATCTTTTTGTGTCTTGAACAGCCTCCGAACTTCGAAGTACTTGATTCGACAAAAGGAAACTTCAGGTGCCGTCTTCTGGCAATCTGCACCCAGCAGGAGCTGAGGAATTTATAGCTTGGCTAATGGTTTCTCAATAAGCTGCCTCCGTAGAATCTTTCCTGCAGGTGACTTGGGGATCGAAGTAACAAAAGTTACCTTTCGCAACTTCTTAAAAGGTGCAACCTGAAGTTCAAAAACCCCAGATTCCTTGTGGTTCAGCAGCAAAAAATTGATATTCCAATCAACTTTGTTTCATTAGAAGCATAGTAAATGATTTGTTCCCGCATTATCAAGCAAACTTCTTAATAAGTGGGCTCTCAGAATATGTTTAGAACTGACATGATTGTGGAAAATTGAGATAATATGATTTCAGGAAAAGAAAAATCTCCATCTTTTTGCTTTCTAAAACAGGTCCATGCTTTACTGAAGTTTTTCACAGTCCAAAAACGTGACATCATATGGCTCACCTGATCAGCAACAAACCTAAATACATCATTTTCAGACAATTGTTTGCCTGGAGATTTCACAACAAAAGCATGTGGGATCTGGCCAGCCTTTTCATCAGGAAATCTGCATAAAGGTGTCCCACATAAAGCATTGAGATTCAGAGAAAAAAAAACTGTGGGTCTCAGCTGAATAGAATAAATTCATAAAGCTTATGATGGCTTCTGTAGAATAAGATACTACTTTATAAAGATTGGTCTACATTAAATTGAAATTAACACATGATTTTTACTGAAGTAAAATACTTTTGGCTAGAATAACGACAATATAAGTGAAAACGCAAACATACGGTACAACAGCTGCATCAAGTATAAAAGGATTTGAAAGCAGCAAGGCCTCCAACTCTGCTGGTGCAACCTGACAGCATCAAAAAGATGTCATAAGCTACTGCTCACCAAGTCGTCTTCTATTTCAACATCAGATACTCATCTTCTTCCATACGCATACCAAGTCTTCTTTCAATATTCGATAGATTAACGGGGACATCTGTGTATATCAAGCTCCTTCACAATACTTCACATCACATTTGTCTTATATGAGCCTTCGTTATGGACAAATGACTAGGTATTTAACGGATCTACTCAAGGAGTGCACCCCAGGGGCACCTGCAGCTCCATCCAATGGTGATGAATGAGGCTAAGGGAAAAAAAAGTTTTCTCTCCCCTTGGATGATGTGGGACATGTGCAGCAGATGCAGGTGCATCTGTGCTGCACTTTGTAATGAGAGCCGTATTTAACTAGGACTGGTAGAACAATATTAAGGCCCCCAAAAAGTGGTAGGCGTGCTATGTTCATTTGGTAGCTTCCTGGCCAGTTCCCTTAAGGGCTTCCACTCAACTTTCCGTAAGATAAGTCATAGCCGTTCTAGAATTAGTGATTCTGTTTCTCTGAGAGCTCTGCCAGAGACTCACAAGCCTCAGGTAGTGCACCTTTGTAGGAGGGATTTATACAATCATGTATTGTTGATGATACATTGTTCTTAGTTGGAGATTGCCATATGGCCATGCAATCACTATGTTTTCTGGTATTATGCCATGCCCTGTGGTGATCATGTTCATAACTTGGTATTAGAACAATTTTTGGAGCTGGTGGAATTCTTTTCAGGCAAGAACATACTAGTGTTTATTGTCTCTCCAAAATAGTTAGAGTGGTGTCTATCAGTGTGTGCCATGACATACTGCATTCAAACATATCAAGAAAAGAATGCTATCAACAATCATCTGCCAGATTCTACTTTAGAGTTTAACCGCGACATGATGTAGTCATATAGGACAATCGAGCAAGCTTCTTCTGGGTGTTCCACCCATCTCATGGAACAATTTTTTTTGAAATATTACTCCCATGCCTTCCAAAACTTCCACCTGAGAGATTATTATGCTTGCCTACTAGATGAATCCAACAAACGACCCATAAGATCATATGCATTCCCATAAACATCATTCCTTTGCTTCAATGGTAAGTTCTCCATAAGCAGCATAACAGAAAACACAACATCCACCCCTTACACTACCTCGCCAAACTCTTTTTTGCAAGATTTCCTTATATTTATTGAATTTGCAATGAACAATTCTGTCCTCTCTTCAAATTCTCTACAACTCTCCTATATTAAGACCTTTTTTGTATTTCAAATGATGATTGTGTCATTATCTACTCTACATTTCATATTGCCAACTCACAATTTACTGATTCTGTCAGGTCCATCCTTGATAGCAGCTGACATGTTCCTTTTCCCAGAGAAGTTTCCTCCTCTCAATGAACTTTGAAGTCACATCGATCTCTAACTCATTATGTTCTAACTTGTGAACTTGAAATATCCATAAACATACAGGTTCTTCATGTACAGTAATCTTTGAGTTCAACAACTTGGCATGAGCAAGACAACCACACCCCAACCAACCTAATTCTGCCTTAGAGTTCCTGAATTTCTTTTGGCAATTTATTATGGACCTTGCAAATGTTGGGAGCTACCATATCTGGAAATGACATTTTATTTTCACCCTGCTCAAAAAGCTGACTACCTGGAGCTTTAGTTTCAAGTACCCTACACATATGATCATTCACAACTTTCAAGTACTATCATTGACTTTCTTGTTCATAATTGCACAACCGTTGAGACTCACAAAAGACTGTAATTTCAAAGCATTTGGAGCCATCTTCATGAATGTAGTAAGGGGTCAATCTTCCTTTCCATAAATTATTCAACAACTGACTAGTTGCATTTGTACATGCTATACTGGTGATTTTAGTCACTCATAACAAGTTACTACCCCTTTTTCTTTAAGTATGTTATACATATATTTGACTATCAAGGTCTATAACATGAATCGTAAGTTCACCTTGCCTGCCTACATAATATGGACACAGAAGTCAAGAATCACCTGAAAACCTTTATACTTAATGAGCTCCTTGAGTCTGTCAACAATGAAAAGCAGGCCTTTTGCATTTATGTATCCCAAATCACCAGTGTGTAGCCATCCCTCATCATCCAAGGTACTTGCAGTTGCCTCTTTATTATTGAAATAACCTGAAAAAAGCAGCTATAAAAATTATCAACTCAATTGAGAGCAGGATGACATCATAACATTAAGAAATGACGATGTCTTCCATGTTCAAAGAAAGGTAACCAAGGTATTGAAGATTTATAATCAAGAATGTTAAATGTCAAAAAAGGAGGATGCTAGCATCAAATTCAAACTCATTCGAGTTTTCTGAGCATGTATCCTCCATTGGTATAGATGTATAACCAAGCATTGGTTTACTCTGCTAGTATGAAAGCTAGCACTCAAGATCAAGCAGGACAATAATAGGTAGCATGTTGGATTATTTTCCGGACATAATAAGCTTGAGTCTTAAAGGATAAGTATGAATTTATGAATAATACCAGAACCGTCCATTACTATTATTGACTTCACAATTTTAAGCCTTTGATACTAACTGAACAACAAAAACAAGATGAGAATATCATCCAACACTATGAAACCTTACATAATAAGCTAACTAGCGTTTGCAGAGGAAGAGCCTTAAACCTTGCATAATGTTGGGTCCTCTAAGCCATATCTCTCCTTGTTTAGTTGGAGGGAGGGGCTTTCCGCTTTCAATATCAACAATTTTGGCCTCCAAGGATGAAATTAGTGAACCAGCTGCACCAAAATACTGGGTATCTTGCTGACCACGCAGGATGAAACCAACTCCAGTTGACTCAGTTAAACCATATCCCTGGTAGAATGTGTTACCACAGACAACATAGTGCACAAGTTCAAGTAAACAGCAAACAGCATTGGCCAGGACATCATAAAGCTTGACCTCCTACTAATAGGAAGTTATCAATATAACCACTACATTTGAAATGATTCATTCTCTAGAACACATTTTCCGATGTGCAAAGGTCATCCAATACTTGAAGCCATGAACATTAAAGGTCCACAAAAGTCATAAGATAAACCAGTTCGATCCACACGCACATGACTGTTCAACATTTAGTTTGTATGCTCTGTCATTTTTATAATATGTTGAAAACCTTCAGTTACTCATAGTAACTTCTGGTTGAATTTGTTGTTCGACCACTTATTAGGTGTGCACATTCATCTCCTCCCATTCTATTACAACCAAGCTTGCCCTCTATTCCCGAAGTCAAAGTCTCCTGAAAACAGAAGCAGATTATATCCAAGTGAAATTCTTTTTGAAATGGAGGTAGAAACTACTTTTAGCATCTCTCTACAAATATAAAGAGAAATTGAATCCAGCCCTACCTGGCTCAGTTTGGCGTTTGGTAGCTTCAAAGAGAGTGCTTCCATGATCTCCTTTCCCAGTGGAGCTGCCCCACTTAGAATTTCTTGCAGGGAGCTCAGGTCGTACTTTTCTAAACCTTGATGCTTGGCTATAGCAATGCATACAGGAGGTACAGTTGGTAAGTACGTCACTCTGTACTTCTGGATTGCTTCAAGCATGGGCTCAAACTCGAACTTGGGCATTGTGACCACAGTCACCCCTTTCTGAAGGTGCGCATACAAAACTGCAGCCAGGCCATAGACATGGAACATTGGAAGCTTCAACAGCACAACTTCATCTTTTATTCCCTGCAGATCAGCGTCGACAGAAAGCTGTAATGCAGCAGCAATGAAATTTCTGTGGGATAAAACGACTCCCTTACTTAATCCAGTTGTCCCAGAAGAGTAAAGCAGGCATGCCGTATCAGTCTGCCTGATTTGCAATCTAGGTGCCTTGCTCGGATCAGCAGATAACAGATCAGAATAAGAAATACCCAATATTATATTTTCCAAAATGGATCCTTCAATCAAAACTACAGGAATTCCTGTATTCTGCACCTTATTCAGCAGAGGCGGGACTGTAAAAATCAACCTTGTGGCAGAATCCTTGATCTGCTTGGCAATCTCTCGTGATGTATACAAAGGATTAACGGTTGTGAGGATCGCTCCAATAGAAGCCACAGCCAGAAGAATGACCGGAAAATGGATGGAATTGGGCGAAAGAATGAGCACCACGTGGCCTCTGCTCACTCCCAATTGGGCCAACCCTGCAGCAAGAGAGTTAGCATTCCGTTTCAACTCAGAAAAGGTGAGAGATTGACCAGTGATGGCATCAACAACAGCAATCTTGTTTGCAAAACAAGGAGATTGTTGTTGTTGTTGGGTGGTGTTGTGGAAGAGAAAGGAGGCAATGTCCATGTGGGGAGGTGGTACTTGTATTTGAGGTCTGTGGCTGCGGTAGACGCCATCAGAGGCATCATATACGCTGCCCTCCATCTCTTCGCCTTGCTATGTGTGTGTGTGTGTGTGTGTGTGTCTCAGATGGATTAATTGATCGATCGATGAAGCAACTAGTATTGCATCATCATTATCATCAACAGATAGATTTTGATGAACAGAGCCGAAGCATCATGCAAAGAGCAAGGAGGAACGGGGGCGACGACGGGGGTTCTTTTGGGTGGCCCATTTTTCAGCTCGCCCACTTCGATGTTGAACGCCTGTCAGACGATTATTGGATGATACCTGGAAATCGTTCGATGATTGTCGTGGGAGAACGATCCAACGGAGGCGCTGAAAGTGTGGCAGTGGCGTTGAGAGGAGATCCCGTGCGTTGTCGTTTTGGAAAATAAAGAAGAGTGAGAGAGAGACAATTAAATTGAGCCACATGTTGTCTTGGTCAGTCCCAAGGAGTGCTCATGGGGCATTGAGAGTTGAGGGTTGTCTAACAAACAACAACTATGCTATATTGTACCACAAAGGCCTTGCCATGAACATTTTGTGAAGATTAAAAGAATGTTAAAAAATAGCTTAGTAAAATTTTGATGGTTGTTTTTAACTTCTAAGAGCAAATGTTTTTTTGTTTTGCAAAGCTTAAAAATACTGTTAGATTTTCACAAATGTACAATTACAAAGAGCTGGCAACCCAACGGGCCAAGTCTAAAAAAGTCCAAAAAACCAACCACCATAAGGCATGAACTTTAGCACACCACGCAGGGCGGCAGTCCCAAAAACGAACTAGTGTGCATGCCATAGTCGAAAGAAGGGAAACAGATTCTCAAAAACTTGTTGATTTCGTGCAATCCACAGCTTCCACAAAATCGCCAACCTGCAAATATGCCAACGAGTGAGAGTAGAGCGATCTGAAATAGGAGAGTCGCCCAGCAGAACAATGTCAATGTCTAGAGAGGAGGTGAAGCCCCATTGACGAAGCAAGAGTCCATAATGCTATGGCCTTTGATATTAGACGTGTTAAGCATAGTGAGCGGATGGGAGTCAGACAACAGACATGGAAGAGTGACCTTGGGAATAAGCTTGATAAGACCCTCGGAGATTTGACATGGCAAGGAGGCAGTGGAGAAGGCTTGCCAGGTGGAGGAGAGGAGGGCCCAGTTGGGGCCAAAGTTTAACGAAGAACTCAAGAATGACTCCATCAGGGCAAGGGGTTTTGCCAAGAAGAAGAGAGAGAGAGGAGAGCAGCATGTAATTTTGCAAGTGTCTCTCTACTAGCAGATGTTTTATGAATTAGTTTTTTTTTAATCCAACAATTTAAGGATTATGGCAATGCTTTCACGACATAACACCACAATAATAACTCGAACACATACATTTAAAATTTCAATAGATAATAACAAAGTTCGATACAACTTTTGTCTTTGATGAGTTTGGACTTGTAAATCCAAAATTGCTTTCACAATTAGCCAAACAAAGTTGTCCTAGAAAAGACTCTTGCTCGGCCTCTACTTTCCAATCTAACATCACTTAGATGAAAGTGAAATTTGTCATAGACCTTCGAGGTCAATGATGGCTATAAGGTAAGTATTTAGCTTGGTAATCTGTCCCATAGTCATCATGAAAATAATAACAAGATAAGCACGCAGATGATCAATTCTCTACTTTTGCATGCAGTAGCATCAACTTGTTGCTATGCCAAGTTAAGTAGCATGAGAGGATGATAAGATAAATAGGATTTAATGTATTTTTCAGGTGATTCATATTTAATTTGCATATTGTCGTATATTTTAAATTTGAAATATATCTATGTTTTTTGATAATGTTGTATTTTACAATAACAAATTTGATATTAGTTTGTTTTAACGTTTGAAGTTTCAAAAAGTAGTGAAGTTTTTACAATCGTAGAACTAAATTGCATATTGAGATTTAAAAAGATTAAGAATTGTTTATGAAATGATTTTGCTGATAAATATGTGATTTTCATTTGATGATAGATTCTTACAATGGGTTTAACATTTGATCACGAAATATGTATGTCATTTTGGAATTTTGAAGTTGGCAAGGATTCAAGAATAATCACAATCAATTTTTAATATTTATGATCAATATTCACGATCGGTATTCACAACAATCACGATCAATGTTCACAATAATCATGATCAATATTCACGAGTATTGACGATCAATAATCACAATAATCACGATCGGTATTCAAAATCAATATTCACGAGCATTCACAATATTCATGATCAATATTCATAATAATCACGATCATTATTCAAAATATTTGCTTTTCAATACCACGAGTTTAGATTTTAGATAATCGTTGCCAACCATCAATTACATAGTCTTCAAGACGCATCTCTGAAAAGTCAATCAATTCTTCATCTGATATATAAAAGACATTTTGCATACATCTTGCAAAAGAAAACACTATTAGAGACAATGAAAATATATTGTCAATGAAACTACCAAAATATAGTCTAGTCAATTGTCATATATCGTCATTCAAGCATGCGAGAGCACAATAAGAAGAAAAACCAAAACATTGTGGAATTAAAGATGCATCAACTTTCAAGTCTCTTATAATCTCCATGTACAATTAAGCATGCAATAGCCAAATAAATTGGTTTGTTTTTTTTTTCTTTCTTTCTTTTCCCCTGCCTTTCTTTGCAAGGAGGACTTAGCATGCTTGTGTTTTGGTTTTAATTCAAATGAATTGAACAAACTATTTTTATCTGTATTTTGAGCTTTCGTGGATTTGACATGTGGATATTTCAAATAAATTGCTTATTTTTAGGAATTTTTAGGCATTGGTTTACCACTTTGTAAAATAATAAATTAAGAAAACTAGCTACGCAATTTTGTCCTAATTCAAATTAAATAGAAATTTTAAAGGCAATTGAATTGTATGCGATATTGATAATTGAATTATAGATGTTGTGGAGAAGCATGCATGTCTGTATAGATCCATCATTTTTTCGAATTTAAAAGCATAGTAGAAATTAACTGATGATTTTTCAAAGTATGGTAGAGATTAACTAATAATTGATAGAATATTAAGACATGAAGGGCATTAAAGTGTATAAGCCACTAGTTCCATTCCTTTACCTGAAGGGCATAAAATGTATAGGGTGAAAATTGCGCAAAGAGCCTTGTGGTAATAGTAAGATCTCTAAACCATATAGTGTTTTGCCTTCAATGTAATATATAAATGTCAAATAGTGAGGTCATGTTTTCGACGCAAAATCTACACCTTGATCAAAAGCCAAATTCCATAAGTGAATTATCCCAACCTTTCAATATGAGATTTGAGAAACAATTATTACCCACCATTCTTTGCAAATAGCTTAAGTAATGTGCTTCACTAGATATAATACCAATTCTTTTTTACTTTGTGTCATTGTAATAAATGCTAAATATTTGAAGGTGTTGAAAAGCATCAAAACAATCGGTAGGTGAGTTCTTTACCATTTGCTTTTTATGTTCACTTTCATGTCTTGGTAATTGTAGGCAAATATTGTTTTGAAGTTGACATATGCAAATATGCAGTGAAAGAATTATTGTGGTTTACTATCTTGAGTTCATTCCAATGACACTAAAGGCATATGATTTATCTAACATCTCAACAAAGAAAATGTTTACAAATTTTACCTTTTTGCAGTAAATTTTGTACTCGTCACACACGTGTTTGATGTCTTGTGTTGTAGTTAAATAGAAGTAGTTTTTTGAAAGAAAAAAAAAATAGCAAACAACTATGTACAATAGCATAATTTATGTCTCTATTAAAGATAGAATTGTCATTGCCAAAAAGAGACGTGCAATCAAGTATTTGGTAATTACAAGAATTAGATGTTCATGTGTTCTTAAAATTTTTCAAAGCAGTCAAGATATTTGAGGTTAGCAATAATTAAGAATGATGTCCAAACTGAAATAGTTGATAGTTGCTAATATCTTCTAGCTAATTTTGATTGCTAGTGACAAGGACGTTGTTTAAGTAAGTCTAAATATATTATTCTTGTTGAGGAAAACATTCTTTTCATAAATATAGAATAAAAAATCATTGCTTGAAAAAGCACACTTTGAAGGGCCTCCAAACTTGGTAGTTCCTCCTTGATGGCATAGGATTGGACAAGGTTGTCATATTCATCTCTCAAGCCATTGAGAATGACTTGGACTAGCTCACTTTGATTGATTGAGTCACCAATACATGCAAGCTCCCTATGAATATCCTTGACTCTCAAAACATAATTAGATGCACTCTCATCACTCTTTTGACTACTTTGTAAAATTTGATTTCTAAGAGTGAGGAGCCTAGAGGTGTTCTTAGCCTCATAGATGGATTTGAGACAATCCCAAGCTTCCTTGGATGTAGAACAATCACCAATCTCCCTCAATATCTCATTAGAGACATTCATCTTAATGTAGTGGAGAGCCATCCTAGCTCTCTTCTTGTATTTTTGTACTTCTTGAAGGACTTGAGGCTCCTCCTCAATCACAAGTACAATGTCCATCACATCTTGGAGTATCAAGATGGACTCCATCCTCAACTTCCATATTGAATAATTGGAAGTGAACAGTCTCTCACTTGGTTGCAACAAGTATGAACTCATTGAAGTCATGCAAAGTGGAGATAAATAAAAGTGATGAGCAAAAAATTTTGCTTATATCTCACTATAGGATCCAATAATGGTGTGCTACCATCTCCTATGCAAGATCTTGCAACAAACTGTGAGATGATTCTCACTAGCTATCTCAATCTCTCCAAAACTAGATCTACTTCACATCAAACGATGGAGTATGGGCAAAGTTAGGATCAAACACTCTTAGCACGTGTGAAATACACTAAGAAACCAAATTTGACTCAAATACAATGATATTGCATGAAACAAAATGGCTAAGATCTCAAAACAGTGCCTAGGTCACATATAGATGAGATTGGTAAGCATTCAACTATGATTTTGGATCAAACAAGCAATCTCTTGACCAAACCGAATGTGTCCACCCAGGTCTAGGTGCCCTACCTAACCCTCTTCAAAAGCTTATAACTTTTGATTGGCTCAACCAAATGGAATGAAACTGATTGCATCAGAAACTAGACAAAAATAGCTCAAAACAAGCTATCTAGCAAGATTTTTAATTCAAACATGAAAGAGAACTCCCAAACTGAAATTGGATGTTCCTCACATGTGTCTGAGCACCTGATTCTATTAAGTACCAGATCAAACCCAATCAATGCCCTATTGATCTCTTTTGATCCAAAATTGAACAAGATCGCTAGGAAAATGGATCTTGACAGTTTCTAGCTCAAGATTGATGAAAAGTTTTCACTCAAATGGATCAAAATGCATGGTAACCTTAGGTAGGCTCTAATACCATGTTGATTTCACACATGTGGATTGTCCACAAGACGTACTTGTGATCTCCTAAGGTGTGTAGATGCACCAAGATCAAGACTAGATTGAGATTCAAGATCTGTCTTTGATTCTATGGCAAAAACACACATTCAATCATTTCCAACTCACTCACACGTGTGGGAAGTGTTCCAAAAATAATCTAAGTAAAAAAAAGTTGCTCTCCTCGGGTAGAGAGAGAAAATCATCATGAGCTCTCGGGTAGAGAGAGAAAGCTAGAAAACCAATTACTCACAAAATCCACTCAATCTCAAATCAATTATATCCAAATGAGAAGTACAATGATACTAATAGATCCATGAGCTACCACAATGCTCAATCATGATTGGACCACACTTTTGCCACCTCTTAATCCTATTGGACCATTGATCCATTCACCTCTAAATTCTATTGGACCATTTTCAAGCATATCTCAAATACTATTGGACCACTCATGATTCCACCTCTAGATCCTATTGGACCTCTTAAACTTCATCAAACAAAAGCATTACACTTGTCTACACTCTAATTGGCTCGAGTTTGGCCTCCTACTCTATTTTGACTCAATAGTGGCATTACAATTGGAAATAAATAATTTGTCATCTATGCCAAATTCGACCCTATCAACATCCTACACCTAGATGCTTGATACAAAAAACATAAGACCCCTATATCTAGCATTTTTAGTTTAATTTACAATTCTCCACACATGGGAACATCCTCCACACATGTGAGATTCACTTACAAACTTCTTTCATGAAAATACCAAGCTAGATTTTTGCCAATTTCTCACAATCGTTACGTGTTTGGCATCCTTTTCCTATCCTACCCACACTTGGTGGACTAGTTGCGATCCTTCGGCTCCTTCATCTGGCACTAGATTGGTAGGGTGCGTCTATTCCATCGTTGCATGGTCCATCTATGTATGTTTTCAATCCTTTCCAGAGGGCGTTTTGAGTAGAGTGCCTAATGGTATTCGAATATCTCCTCTCAATAGATCGACTAAGACAACCGTATGGTCCTTTTCACCTCCTTGCTATGGAAAAGGATCTCCATACTAGAATGCTCGTGTGCATTCTTTTCGATCTCACGGATGAACTACTACAACCTTGGATTCACTAGGGAGCGGGCAACAAAATGTCTTGGACTGGAGATCAAACAAGATCGAATAAGAAGAGAAATGCATTTGAGTCAGTCAGAGTACTTTCGAAAAGTGCTGAAGCAGTATTGAATGATGGACTGCAAAGAAAAAACCACACCAATGATAGCTGGAGCCAGACTAATGCTTCTTGGTTTCCAAGGGAAGGCTCGAACTTGAGACCAAAGAAACTTTGGATGTCAAGCTAACCAATTGAGCCAGACTAATGAAGCAGGATTGTCCGAAAATAGAGGAGGAGAGACAGAATATGGAAGGTGTACCATACCGAAATTTGATGGTAGTCTGATGTACCTCACAATCTATACCAGGCCCGATTTGGCTTTCTCTGTCTATGCTTTAAGCCAATTCTCTTCAAATCCTGGCATGGCGCATAGGCAAACGGCGAAACGAATCCTACAATATCTGAAGGGTACCCAAAACATGAGACTAACCTACAAAGCAGACAAAGAAGGCAAAGGATTCGAGCTACACCACTATAGTGATGCAAGCTGGACAAGCTGCAAAGACGACAGCAAGTCCATGACAGGAGGATGTTTGATAGCGTGCAGAGTAGCAATCAGCTGGACATGCAAGAAGCAAACCTTGGTGGCTCAATCCTCATGCGAAGCTAAATATGTCGCAGCTTCAAAGATGGCGAATTGGCATACCACAAGAGAACCATGCACATTAATGATGGATTTTCAAAGTGCCAAATATATGTTCCAGGTTCCTGTTTTCCATTCAAAGACAAAACATATACCTCTGAAGTACCATCATATTTGAGACTTTATCTTGAAGGGAGAGCTCGAGGTTCAGTACATAAAGTCTGAAGACATGATTGCAAATTTGCTCACGAAGTTGTTCGACAAACCACTCTTCGCAAGGCAAAGAAAGACAATTGGATTAAATATACAAAGTTGCAAGGTTCAAGAGGGAGTGTCAGAAATTGTGAACTCTTGCAACTTTGTCGCGAAGGTGACGAAGTGAAACGAAGCGAAGATCGAATGTCAAACATACCTCGAAGACCAAAAAACATGAAACGAAAGACACGAAATGAAAATGAAGGAAAACAATTCGCGTTGCCAACTGGCAGCTTGACAAGCATGGTGTATTGTGCTTTACGCTAAGCTAAAAGAGTTAACGATTAGCGTTGACTTGACTTGTAATTATCTGTTTAACTATCTTGTAAACTCCACACAATGGAGATAAAATACACATTTTTTATCAACACGATAGAGACAATAGAGAGACGAAAAATAGAGAGAATAGTTGTGCATGAAAGTCTGCCAATGAGCAGAACACAACGATTGAGCTGAGCGTCAGATCGCCAACGAGTGAGACAGTGACCAACTCACTCAAAACTCAAAAAAAGATAATACCATTGCTCTCTTCTCCACCTCATTGTTCTCATCGTCTTGATTTCTGAAATCTTTTATGTTCTGTGATTTGTAGTCGCTTGCTTAGGATCCTGAAAATTTCCACAAAAGAAAAACAAACTAATGTGAATATAATCAGATTCGGGACAATTGTGTCATGATTGCTCATATTATAGATATGGAAATATCGCACGGGCTGCTCTAACCTTTTTCTCAACTACGGGCATTCATTTCCCATGTGGTTGCTAGCGCAGTGTGGACACACCAAGTGGACTCTCTTCTAAAATAAGCGTGGGTGGGTCCTGGTTGCAAGCCTTTCAGTTTTTGGTCAATAGCCGCGATAAGGTCAGTGGTTAGCTGTCTGAATTGCCCATTGCTCTGAGTGCAACTTTTCTATGGCATATATGATTGTGTCAGCTCTATTGGCCGTAGAGGTAGAAGCATTATCGTGAAGCTTATCCTTACATTTGGCTCTTCGTTCATTTCTACGTCGTTTCTCTTGGTCGGAGTTATCAGAGTTCGAACTAGTGCTTTCACTATCGTCGATTCTCTTGATTGCATCGACGCGAGCCGTTTGAAAAGACATGTACTTGTCTCTTTGTTTCATTTCTTGCCTGATTCCCTTGGGTAATCATGCCATGAACCATGGCAAGACGCTATGGTCTGGGACACTATTAGGGTGGCATCCACCGTGTAATCTCTGTATCCGTTCAATATATTATCGCGCAAGGATTCGTTATTCTTGTCCATGCAGATACATTTTTGTTGCATGAAGGGATCGGAAAAGAAGCGGGTGGTCTTGAAACGGGTGATAAATTCAGCTTGTATCATCTTGTTCATTCTGCTCCAGATTGAAATACCAATCCTTTGCAGTGTTGGTTAGACATAGATTGAATTATCTTTGCAGCTCATGCAGGCTGTCATCCGCATATGCTCTACATGCCTGACTGTAGATCTGCAAGAATCATCGCAGATCCCCCTTTTCACCAAATCTTGAGAGGCCAATTTTGGGGAGGTTCTAGACAACATGAGGTACGAAGGGCCTAGGATTGTCCATCGGTGGTGGATCTACGTCAACATTTTTGTGGTGTATTTCTGTGGGTACATTGACAATTCCTCAAGATCAGGGGGATCCAGACTCGATAATCTCCTTCCAGATCTGAGATGCATACACCGAAACACGAACAAATAAATAGAATGATACAATTTGGGTCATAGTTGACCCATAAACAATATTGGCTATGTTTAATCCGGTAAAGACTATAGTAAAAGCGTCTGACTTAGCTCAAGTTTTTTTTTAACGTTTGTTCAAATTATATGGACTGCCATCTAACATCATATGTCAGTGGCTGGGATCCAAAATTTATTGGTCGAACTCAAAAAGAAATGAACTCGAATAAAAATGATTCGAACGTCTAGACAGAAAACTTTTCGTGCGCAGCGGAATAAACTATCTTCCTCTTTCTCTATGCATAACTACGCCTATCAATTTCAAACAAAACAATAGTGATAGAAATCACGTTTGATCTTATAGTAACTAGCTTTGAAATCATCAATACTACAGTGATTATGTAGCCAAACAATAATGCATTGAATTATTAGACAAATAATTTGTCGTGAAACACTAGACAAATAATTAGCTGCGAATCACAAGACAAATAATTAGTCATGAAGAATTACAGAAACACGTACATTCTGAGACGAAGCTGAACGCAATAAAAGATAGTATTGATTCAGTATGAAAACGAAACAGTTGTAAATGAGTACAATAAGGTGTGGATCGAAGCCACGTACTCTATGCTATCTCTGAGCGGCTAAAATGAAAGTCTGAATTAAGGGAAATGCTGATAAGTAGTGGCGCAATAGCAATCTCTAAAACAACTCTAAAAAGTGAGCTAAAATGCTCAAGAGTGTTAAAGCTCGCAGGCTTGAGAGAGAGAGAGCTGACTATTCAAATGCTTCTTCTGATTGATTGATAATGTATGAATATGAACAGCTATATATACTAAGCAATTAGGTCATCAAATGGGATCGCCAATTGTAGTTGGTGTCCTGTTGGCATCCATCTAGTTCCTTCTCAAAAATTGATTGCTGATACGCGGTGGAAAATTGGCCGTAAACAGTTTGTAATGAACCAAAATTGTCACTTTGCATAATTGAACTGAAACTGCCACAAACGACAGTGTCACAAAAAGACGACAGTGTCGACATTTTGCAAAAAACTCGACAGTGTCCTTAAATCTGATTTAGGGTTGTCCCACACTTTGCCAGAGTCATTTCCTTAACATTTGAGTCACTTTGGAAAAAGCAAAAAATGCGACTCTGCATATTTACTCGCAATTCCCGACAGGCAAAAAAGGCGAAAAAGACGACACTATTGTCAAACTCCATGTATTTCTTTAGACTGTGTAAAAACACTTGTAATTTTGCAGACTACATAAAAACATGGAAAAATCCACAGAACTGGATAAACAATGGATGAGGATTAAAACCGATTAGTCAATTAGTAAGAAGGAGAATATTCCAACACTTCCCCTTAATCTAAATCCTTGAATGCCTTGGCCTTCAAACTTAGTTCTACACAAAATCTTCTGTGTGCTTCCAAACTTAATGCTTTGGTAAAAATATCTGCTGTCATATCTTGCGTTCTACAATACTGCAATCTGACCTCTTCGTTGAGAACTTTGCTTCTGATGAAATGATACTTCAGTTCAATGTGCTTACTCCTATAATGAAATCTAGGGTTGGCTGATAAAGCAATGGCATTTTGATTATCACAAAATAATGCCGTCGGATCATATTGATTTAGACCGATGTTTGAGAGTAAGTTCCTCAATCAAATTGCTTCTTTTGTAGCTTGAGAGGCTGCGATATACTCTGATTCAGTGGAAGATAGAGCTATCGAAGATTGCGTGCGACTATTCCAGGAAATTGGACCATTGTTAAGAAAGAATGTAAATCCAGAAGTGGATTTACGAGTGTCTACATCTCTTACACAACTTGCATCTATGTAACCATTGAGTAAATTGAGTTTGTCGTTGCTGACTGCTCCATAACAAATGCAAAAGTCCATAATAGCTCAAAGATATCTCATGACTCTGATAAGAGCCTTCCAATGCGTTATACCAAGATTAGTCATAAACTGACTGAGAGAGCTGACTGCAAAAGCTATGTCTGGCTTGGTACAGATCATGGCATACATAAGAGATCCTATAATAGAATGGTAAGGATACTCACGCATCTGCTGCTTCTCATGAATTGTTTGGGGACACTCGTCCTTTGACAATTTGAGTCCTGGTTCCATTGGTGAGAGAGCTAACTTGCAATTCATCAAATTATATCTGACTAACATGTTGTAGATGTACCTCTGTTGTGTAATGTAGACCAACTTCTATTTTCTATCTCTGTGGATTTGTATACCAAGGCAGAAATGAGCTTTGCCTAGATCGGTCATGTCGAATTCGGAAGATAGCATTGTCTTGGCCTCTTTTATCAGATCGGTACTATTGCTGAAAAGCAATGTACCATCCACGTATAAAGTGATAATGATAAAAGACTGCCTCACTACTTTGAAGTAAACATTTGAATCTGAAGAGCTAGATGTGTAGCTGTGATCAATAAGAAAAGTATTGATCCTTTGAAACCATGCTCGAACAGATTGCTTCAAGCCATAAAGTGCCTTATGGAGTTTACACACATGATTGTGTTTACCCTCGATAATATAACCTTCGGGTTGCATCATGTAAATGTCTTCTTTGATAACTCCATTGAGATATGCTATCTATACATCCATTTGATGTATTTCCAAATCTGTTGCAGTGGCAAATGATAGCAAAAGTCGAATAAAAGAATGCTTGACTACTGAACTGAAGGTCTTAGTGTAATCGACATTGTATACCTGAGAAAATCCTCTGGCAACAAGTCGTGCCTTTCTCCTGTTGATGCTTCCATCTGCATTGTACTTGACTTTGAAAATCCATTTGCAATCAACTACTTTTCTGCTAGCTAATTCGATAATTGTCCATGTCTGATTCTTGATAAGAGATGAATACTCTTTATCCATAGTTTCTTTCCAAAGATTTGCATCAAGCTAACTGAGTGCCTCTTGGATAGACGTCGGTTCCTAAACAAGATAGGTTGTAGACTTGTTGATATACCTCACAAGTGGTTTGCTAGTACTTGAAGATCTTCTGGGTAATAGAAGAAGTTGATCATGTCCATCATACTATCTATAGTTGCTGATCTACAACATCATCATCTTCTGATTTGTCGTTGATTTTTTGTTCATCAAAGTAGAAGAGCTTGGACCTTCAATGGAAATAGTTGACTAAGGAACTGGAAAGTTCAATGTGTCAGGAGAATCTGACAGGTCGGCTACATGGGGACTGCCTTTTCCTTTGAGATCTTGAAATTGATCTTTGATGAAGATGACATCTCGGCTAGTGAATATCTTCGACTTGATGGGATCGAACAACTTGTAGTCTTGATCCGAAGTAGTGTAGGTGATGAAAACACATTTGATACTCTGGAAGTCGAGCTTCTTCCTGAGATCATGAGGAATCTACGCAAAAGCAGTACATCTTTGCAAGTTTGATAAAGAAGGTTTGGTACCTGTCCAAATTTCGAATGGTGTTTTGTCTGAGAGACCTTTAGTAGAACATCTGTTCTGAATATAGGTTGATGTTGAAACAACTTCAGTGTAGAAGCACTTCGAAAGTGTAGCATGTGATAACATGCACTTTGTCGATTCAACTAAGTTTCTATTCTTTCTCTCAACAAGACCATTTGACTCAGGCAAATAGGAGTTAATGTATTGTTGCTCAATGCCGTTGTTAAGGCAATACTCCTTGAATCTGGTGGAGATGTATTCTTTACCGTTATCTGACCTCAGTGCTTTGATTCGTTTGCCAGTTTGATTCTCAGCATGCTCTTTGAATTGTCTGAATTTGATGAAAGCCTCTGATTTTTGTTTAATGAGATAAACAGCTATTCTTCTAGAGAATTTGTCAATAAAAGTAATGAAATACTTTGCATCTAGAAATGAAGGAGTTTGCATAGGTCCATATATATATATATTTATGAACAACATCTAACAGAACTTTTGTTGCATGCCTATGGTTTGAGCTAAAAGGAATTCTAGCCCACTTTCCAAGGATGCAGCTATGACAGACAGGGAGATCGACCTTACCAAAAGGATAGTCGAGATCAAAAACCATGGATTATCTGGACATGTTCAAGATAGATGCATAATTCAAGTGTCCTAACCGATGATGCCATAGTAATGCTTTATTGACTAGAATAGAGGTTTTTAAGACTTGACTAGACTCAGAAATAACAATGTGCCAATCTATATAAGTAACTCTGCCTCTTGCTGAGTGCAAGGATCTTATTACTCCTATCAATAATTTTGCATTGATTAGATTCAAATTCTACCTTATGATCTAAATCTATAATTCTACTTACTGATAGCAGATTTGTAGAGAGTTTAGGTATTGTCACCAAGATAAACAAATTTCTTCGTGTTGTAAGGCATGTAGGAGTTGAAAATCTCATGCTAATTGGTCATGTGTTGAGTTGCTCCAGAATCCAGACACCATGAATCATCCAAAAATGAGCTTTGATCTTTGACCATGAATGCGCCTTTGTCCACTTCGACCTGGGGAGATGATGAAATTGTGTTTGCTTGTTGATCAATTTGCTTGGCTGCATTCTTCACTTGGAGAATTTGGCAATCCTTGATTTCATGGTTATTGCGCTTGCAATACTTGCAAAACATCTTCTTCTTCGACTGTGGATTTGATGATTGTTCTTGACTTTGAGTCTATTTCTGATTCGTTGCAACCTTCTTCGAACTTTTCTGCTTCTATCACTTAGAGCCTTTGTTGACATATAGAGCCTGAGAGGAGGAAGTAGACAAAGTGTCTTGACTTCTTCTAATGTCTTCTTGCAACAACATAGTGAAAACTCTAGTAAGAGTTAAATTTGAGTGTGTCGATATGATCATTACCCAGTTCTCATATGTAGAGGGCAAGATTGAAAGCAATGTCATGATTGTGTCTTCATCGTCTATGATTGATCCAACAGTGGCCATTTGTTGCAAGAGATTCTTGAACTGGTTAATGTGACTCTGAAGAAAATTACCATTAAACATCTTGAATGTGAAGAATTTTCTTCGTAGATGTAACTTAGTAGTTACATCCCTCACGCCATATAGTGAGTTCAGGATGTCCCAAACATCTTTTGAAGTTTCAGCTTCAGCTATGTGTCCAATCTATGTATCTGATATATTGAGGATAATAAGCGTGAAAGCTTTACCATCCTTCGATTTTCACTATGAGTCTTCTGTGTCATCTTCAGGTTTTACTTCTATACTTGTAACAACATCCCATAACTCATCGGCGATTAGCAAGGTCTTCATCTTAAATTTTCACAAATGATATTTGGATCCATTCAGCTTGTCTGCAATAAGATCGGCTTTACTTTGAGAATCCATCTGGAACTTAGCCTGTCGATTGTATCGATGATGCTAAGATGTAGTAATGCCAACAACAAAAAATCAATTCTCTGACACTGAAAGGAACTGAAGAATATGATATCAATTTGATATCGCAAAAGATATCAAGTATTAGAGCTTTCGCTCTGATATCGAAATAGTATTAGTTCCTGATAGAGATCACAAGTCTGATACTATGACGGTTCAAATAAAGAAAATAGTGATCTAGCACTGATACTATGATAGAAGCTCTGATACCATGTTGGTATCAGATAAAGAAGTAGTGATACCTCTCTGATACCATGTCATAAAGAGGTGTGTAAAAGATAGGTCGAACTCGAAAAGAAACGAACTCGAATAAAAATAATTTGAACGTCTAGAAAGAAAACTTTTCGTGTGCAACGGAATAAACTATCTTACACTAGACAAATAATTAGTCGCGAATCACAAGACATAATTAGTCACGAAGAACTACAGAAACGCATACATTCTGAGACGAAGCTGAACGCAATAAAAGATAGTATTGATATAGTATGAAAACGAAACAGAAGTAAATGACTACAATAAGTTGTGAATCAAAGCCGATACTCTATACTATCTCTGAGTGGCTAAAATGAAAGTCTGAATTAAGCGCAATGCTGATAAGTAGTGGCACAATAACAATCTCTAAACCAACTCTAAGAAGTGAGCTAGAATGCTCAAGAATGTTCAAGCTCGCAGGCTTCAGAGAGAGAGAATGTTGGAGGGTTTGCGGATCCCAAGGCAACCCTAACCCTACTTAATAAGTGAGAGGGATTTGGCACCCTGCGTGTGTAAGTCCAACCCAATGATCACATAGTTATTTGATTAATTAGAATGTTAATAAAAGGACTTTAGGCCTATTTTGCGGGACTTTTAATGTCGCAGGGCCTAAATGTCAAGTTAGTGAATAAAGTTGGGTTTCCCTCCAATTTTGATGGTTCCCACACTTTTTTAAATTTGAATAAAAAGAGAGGCAAGACTAGACCGATAGGATTTGAAGGCCAGGGTCCTCCTCTCTACTATAAAAAGGGACCAACTCGAGTTGTTCCTCATGTTCATTTCCTCATTTTAATAAAGCTGATTGGTTCTCTTTAGAAATGGATTGATGAATGTCCTTGCTCTTCCTCTCTTCTCCTCCATTTCTCATGCTTTCTTTGGATTTTGCTAATTATCGGATTTGATCATTATTGGGATTGCTATTTCTTATGCTTTTTGTGAGAGAGAAAAGGAGAGAGAGAAGAGTAAGTTTCTATCATTGTTGTGGATTTAGGGTTAATGGAAGTAGGGTTAATGGATGTAGTGTTAATGCTTAGTGTTAATGGATGTTAGTGTTAGATCCTCCATTCATGTTGAAATCTGAACTATACTATCGCTCTCATGGGAACGAACCTACGCGTGACAACTAACTCCGTCTCTTTGATGCTAGATTGACTAGATCTTGGATTCAGGTTAGGCAAGGAAAGAAACCCACTACAATTTTGGCGCCGTTGTCGGGGAGCTACGCCAATTTTTCAGTTTGCAGCATGTTTGGCTGATGGTTAGCTTGCATCAGGCATCTTGTCGTGGCATGAATAGTGTTAAAACTGCATTGTAGGGATAGTTTGGGATTGATTTTGCTAGATTTTGAGTGGATTTGCTTGTTTGAAATCTAATCTAATTACTAAACAAGGAAAGCTATTCAGATCACTAATCTTAAGATCCATTTGGATCTGAGATATTAGAGAAAATAACAAAAATCGATCAAATCTGTCAAATTTGGTCAAAAGAGGCAAAAAGCGTCATCAGAGGCTAGAACTTTTTACCCTCTTTCAGGAAACCTTCATCGAGTTGCAAACACCTTCGATTTTGTTTACGGAACCTTCAGTTTGAAGGGCGAAGATTAATTTCCAGCATATTTCTAGAAACATCAGAAAAACCACCAAAAAACACCAAAAATTATCAAAATCCTAAAAAATACAGAAAAAGAACCTTCGCCCAATTCACTGTGCTTAGATGTGATTCAGATCTATCTACTGCCAGGTTGGCGAAGAATAATACCAAAAATAGAAAGATTTTCAGAGGATCAGTTGTCATATTGTCATATTTTTGCGAAAAAAGTCACTTTTTTGCAAAATTACCAATATTACTCTTGATCCTTCACCAGATCCTTCGCCGAGTTTCCAAAACATTCTATTTATATAAAAATACTATTTTTGAGTTCGGCGAAGATTTATCTTGATCAGATCACAAAATATCTTGATTTTTACCCTCTCTAGATCACAAAAACTGCATTTTCTTGTGTCAGAAACCTTCGTCCGGTTGTCCATCGTTTTATTTGTGTCAGATCTTCCATCTGAGAAATCGGCGAAGGTTATTTCTCAAGAAATTGCCAGAAAAGTGTTCAGAGAGTTTTTATCCCAAAATAGCAATGTTGAATCTTCGCCAAGCCAACCTTCGTCTAGATAACCTTCGCTAGTCCTATTTTTAGTTTCTGATTTTCTAGATCGTCTCTGTCAAAATTTGGATCAGATCTGATATATTTTGAATTGGACTCTGAGAGATTTATCATTTTTGAGAAGTATTGATTGATCGAATTTTGGGTAGTTTTTCATCATATAGAGTCAGATTCTTGAAAAGTGGAATAGAGCTAGCAGATCTAATCTGAGATAGTTTTTGGAAAAATCTATATCCAATCACACTATCAATTTGATCTAAATGGCTGCCCCTGGAGCTGCTCCTGGAGGTGCTCCACAAGAGGTCAATCCAATTATTGTTAGAAGAGCACCCCGATTGGATCTACCCAAATATAATGGATTAACAGATCCAGTTCGATTTCTTCAGATCTATGCTGAATCCTGTGAGGTCTATGGTGAGATTTATCCTCAAGATAAACCTAAGCTGTTTCCTATGGCCTTAGCAGACGCAGCACAAGATTGGTACTATAACCAAGATGAAACTGGGCGTACAGATTGGGAGGTTGTTAAACGAGCCCTTATCACATGGTTCAAACCGCAGAAGTTTATGGAAGACCATTTTCTACTTTTAAGTAAAATTAAAATGGGAAAGTGGGAAATGGTTCGAGATTACATCGAAAGGGTGAAACGTCTTAGATCTGAATGTGAGCCTAATGAAAATGCCGATTATGTGGTTTTTGTCAAGTCTACCTAAATGGATCAGACGTGAACTGAAACGCCATAATGAGTACGCACTTTTGCAAAATGCGATGGACGATGCAATTCGAGAGGAGGATGTAGATTCAGATGATGAGCCGAATGTCAGTATGTTGCCTTATACAGCATGGCAGACTACTACCCAGCAGAAACAGATGGAAAAGTTGCAGTTGCAAGTTGATGAGAACATCAAAGCATTGGAAAATTTCCACAGAGAAGCAAACAAGGAACCTGAGAAGTTTGCAAAGACTTTTCCTACCTGGAAAAATGTCTGGTGTTCTGTTTGTACAGGAAATCACACAGTGAACGAGTGCCCTCAATTGAAAAAACGAATGGAAATCAGTATTTGCCATCTGTGTAATTCTCTTGACCATGAGACTGCCTTTTGCAACTTCAACCCTCGGATGATTTACCAATGGTATGTCTAGATGGGATATCGAGATCCACAGTATGGAGACAATCCAGCAGCAAGACTACGACAACTCTTGGATACCCGAAGCGTCTAGCCTTGCCTGCCCCACCAAAGCACTCCGCTCCTCTTGCCAATTTGGATGGAACCAGAACCTCACGGAAGTGCTGAGCAATGGAGCTATGGTAATGATCAGGAAGATGGATCTTCAGAACAATATGCCATTTATGCTGCCGCTCAACAACAAGCCTCAAGAAATTGGGTCAGAGCACCACTTGGATGCTTTGCATGTGGAGAAAATCACAGAGTTGCAGAATGCCCAAATAAAGAAAAATTTGTACCATTCTATCGTGACTGTGGATATGGGCATTGCTATAAAGACTGTCCAGCAAGGCCGAAGCCACCACCAGCTACAGCACCTGTAAATTTGATAACAATCAAGCAAGGATCGGTAGCTCATAATAAACCAAGTGCACCTTTGATAGTGGTGACCAGAGCACAAAAGCAAAAAGAACCAGTAGTGGATTCAGTACCTGCTGATTCTATACCATTGAACGATACACCAACGTCATCTGAAGTTTATCCAAATCTTAATACAGAAAAACGAAGATATCAGGATATGAGACAGTGGATTAAGCATCTGCAAGAAGAAGAGGAACTTGAAGCTGCTACAGTAACAGCTGAAGTTTGGTCTTCACCATTGCAGCCTCCAAGAAATTTATGTACGGATATGAATGATAAATTACATCATCACGAAGAACCCTTCAAGATGACGGAACCAGAAGCAGCGCATACAGAATTACTCATGAATATTTTGTCTAGCAAGATCAATATTTCATTGGGAGAGCTCCTAAAGTTGGTGCCAAAAGCAAAAGAAGTCTTAGCGCAAAAGTTAGCTCAAGAAGAATCAGAAGACCATCAGGAGCCGCTCTTTTGTGCTGGATTTGAAGAATATAATGATGTACAACATGTTGGAACAGCTTGGGAAAGTGAACCAAAGAATATCACTCTGCCAATACAACATAGACAATTTTCTAAAGAAGCAGCCGTGATAGAGCCATTGAAAAATTTGTGGTAGGTTAGTGTGCTGGCCTTGAGATGGCAAAAACCAACCCTTCGGAATTGCTCTAAAACCGCCTTGGAACTGCCTGGCTGCCACTGTCTTTGTGGGAAATCTGCTTGGCTGTTTGCTAATGGCCGCTACCTGACCTGCATGGAAGGATGCCATGGTGCCTACTAGAACTGCTATGACATAGCACCCTTCAGAGATGCACTTTTAGCCCTTATTGCCTTTGTTTTGGCATCTATGTGAAGCGCTGCCCTGCTGGAATTCAATGGTGGAAAATGACCATACACAACCGATGTAGAGCTTGGGCATAGTACTCGATGGTTGGCTGGTGTTATGCTGCCCTAATTGTTGGTTATTTGCCTTTGAAAATGTTTCTAGTCCCTTCCAAAATGCCCTTGAAAAATGTGATGCCCTTAAAAAAGTAGGAAATGCATTGCCTTATATCTTTGAAGAGAAAGAAAACTCGATTTTGGATGATGAGAGGACATTCAATTCCTTCGATTGTGCTTAAGGACAAATCAAATTTGGCATTGAAGAAGTTCATTTTAGTCCTTCGAACTCTCATAGGCCTTTGGTATACAATAAAGGTATAGACTTAAAAATGAAAGACAGCTCCTTAATATTGTCTTGGATAGATTGCTTTAAAAAGCATCATCTCTGTCTTTAGAAATTCGACAATGTGCCTTCAAGATTCTTCATAGGCCCGAATTCTGCTCTTCAATAAGTCGAAAAGATGACCTTCAGATTAGATATTCAACTTCCAATAAAGGTTGTGCCTTCAAGGAAGGGGAAGGCTTCAAATTTGGCAATAAAATGCTGTAAAAATGTATAAACCGTAGTAGTAGGGCATCATAGACCCCTTTTTTTTCCTAAGTTGTTTACATTTTATATACCATGTTTTCAAATTATCATATCTCATCCGTTTGAGCTCAGATTTCAGTGCCGTAAAAAGCAAACTTCATTAGATCAACAAGATTGTCAGTGTAGAAGCCTTATTTAGATCACAATTTGACCTTTTCAAAAGTATTTTTATTTGCTCTATTCGAAAAAAACTCATGCCTATTATTGCCGCTTAACTGCACCTTGCTAAATTCGATTTTCATATCACTTCAAAATTGTTCCCAAGATTACAATCCACAGTTACAAGATTCAGTTATTCCACACAAATTCTAATGGATTGGGATTATGAACAAGATTATGACAATCGGTCATAATGTAATGACAATTATGACAATGATGTGGAGGAATACTAGGATCAAGGTGACGATTACATCGAAGATTATGACCAAGGTGATGACATTGCTGATGCCAATCAGTATCGAGACCATAATGATGATTTTTCTAATGATGATCAGTATCAAGACTAAAACAACATTTCTGAACAACGATCAACAAAACAAAAAACAACCCGAACTAGTCATTGAAGATGGCTCTGCAAATGAAGCAGTTGAACCATTCGATGGTTAGGATGAGCTAGAGTTCAATGATGGTGATTATCAAGATTCAAATCAATTCCAATTTACCATTGAAGATCAGCTTGGAGCGATAAGTGGGGATGAGCAAAAACAGGTGCAATGTGGAATTGAAGATCAGTACAAGCCCATGCCATCAATTCTATGATCTTGAAGAACTCAAAGACTACATCACCATGGTGCAGAACAACATTTAAACCATAATGAAGATGATAATGCTGATTATGAGGCCTATGAAGATGCTTATGAATTGACAAAAATGAAGGATGTTCTCTCTATGCCACTACAAGTATGATTGGTCCTTCTCTGATGGATACATCATTTGCTGACACAAATGATTTTGAGGGAAGGAATATTACTGTGGTAAGTGGAACGACAATTTTCAGTCCCTATGTCAATTATGTGGGAAGTCTAACGCCATCAACTCAACAACAGCAGGTCAGCATTCATGCAAAATCAAGTAATAATGCAGACCCTACTATCAGTAAAGTGACAAGTGGAACAAAAGAATGTAAAATAAGATGGTCACTTTTTTTGACTCTATCTTGTAATCGACAAGTATTCCACAACAACCAACTAATATTCAAACTACTAATTTTGAGTTGTGTACCACTGTTGATGTCTATGAAACAACGTCCCTTCTAATCCAAGGGAAAACTTCCAAGCCAATGGCAAATATTGATCGAGATGTTTTGGGAAAACAAGATCATGAATCTTCTGACGAAGCTGATGGTTTCGAGGAAGACCAATTTGAAAATCCAGATAAAGTCTTGTCCACCGACAGTTGTAATGATCAGGTCGAAGGTCAAAATAAGGATGTATATTATGAGCCAAGCAAACTTCTACAATTGTAATTAAATCATGGAGTACAATCTGATTGTCTAGAATTATGCTCTATTCCACAAATCAGTGGTTATGACCATATTCTTGATAATGATCTATATGGAATTATTCTTGAACATGGATCAATCGAGTGGTATAACACTACTTTAAAATTTAAATACCAATACATCGAGCTTTTTGGTGATGAAATTGGTATTAACATTGCTTCAATGAAGTACACATTAAGAGACACATATTTCTTGAGCGTTGTATGTTTCCCAGATCAGCGCGTTGACATGAGAAAGATGTTCTCTCTCACGAAAATACAACTAGCTATTGTTAATCTGTACACTCACTTTGTGTCCGTGAATGTCTTCTTCTTGATGCATCTAGCAATACATATATTCAAAGTAACATTTCTGATTAGAGAGATTAAATGATCTACAACTAATCTTAGATTACAAGAGCGACAGATTCGGCACGTCCTAACGCTCTTCTGCTGACGTCATCATATCAGATCAGGAAGCTGTACTACATGGTACTTGTTTGATTTTCTTGGTCCTTTGGAGCGCAAAGAGTTTCGTGTCACAAAGAAATTTGTGTCATGTCGTGTCGTGTTGTCTGACCTTCTCATGCTGTTTGTGCATTAGCTGCCTTCTGCTCGTTGGACAGTTCCTTCACACTGTAGACCTTCGTCTTTTGCTTAAAGACCCTTTCGCGATTTTAAGGGCAGTGTTTGTTTTTCAAGGGCACCTTCGCTTTTTCCCGAAAGGCAAAAAAAAAGCAAAGAACCTGAAGGTAGGCCTGAAAAATATTTCTAAGGCATTTAGAGACAGTGTCATCTTTTTCGTAAAAATGCAAAAAATGCAATGTCGGGAAAAGTTGTTAGAGTTATTTTCTAAGTGTTTTAGATCTAGTGCTTAATTTTCTTCATGACCCAAAAATGCACACTGTGCGACAAAACAATTCAAAAATGCAGATTGTGCGAAACATAGTTCAAATGCACAGTCACTAAAAACAGCAAAGGAAAAACTAAAGAAAAATGCTAAGGCTTTGAAAGATAGAAACTCTCAATCTCTTCAGCTCCCTCTCAAAGCTGGTATTTTTTTAATTCCTGGGCTTGCATGCTGCTTCTCAAAAATTGCCTTGTCTACTTCGTTGGAACAAACTTGGTTCTCAGCCTATCTTTCTCAACCAAATCTCTTATCAAATAATATTTGATAGCAATGTGTTTCGTCCTGGAATGAAACAATGGATCCTTCGTCAGATGAATGGCGGATGTGTTATCCATGAATAGTAACAACGGCTCATTGGAGTTCTCTCCCAGTCCATCAAGGAATTGCTTGAGCCATGTAAGCTCATTCGCCATCTTGGCTGCTGCAACATACTCTGCTTCGTAGGATGATTGCGCAGTTACGGTCTGCTTCCTGCTGATCCATATCACAACTACACTGGCTGCTATTGTGCATCCTCCTGAAACGCTATTGCAGTCATCTTTTAGGGATGCCCGACTTGCATCACTGTAGGATTTGATTTGGAATCCTTCATGCTGAGAGAAACACAACCCATAATCCTTCGTTTGTTGAAGGTATTGCAGAATTCTCTTGGCTACCTTCCAGTGCGTAGGGCCTGGATTAATATTAAACTGGCTCATTCTAAAAACTGCGTAAGCAATGTCAGGACGTCTACTATCTGCCAAGTACATGAGTGATCCAATTAACCTCCTGCAGGGCACGTTCTGCATGGCTTCCTGCTCTTCTGCATTCTGTGGGCAGTCTTGCTTGGTCAGAATTGTTCCAGCTACCATTGGCGTATCATCTCCCTTGCAGTATGTCATTTGAAAATCATCAATGATTTGTTGGATGTATCTTGACTGGTGAAGATGCAGCTTCCCTTTCTCTGTCAATCTCCAATCCTAGGTAGCATCTTGCTTCCCCTAGGTCTGATATTTCAAAATGCTGTGAAATATCGTGCTTCACTTAAGCAATCACCTCGTTGCTTCTGGACTAGATCAAAGTGTCATCCACGTAGATTGCTATAATTATGATTTTTCCATCTGTGACCTTTGTATAGACATTGTAGTCGACCATCAATGGTTGAAATCCTAAGGATCTGAGAGTGTGATCCTTCTTCTTATACCATTGTGTGGCAGACTGCTTCAGTCCATATATGCTTCTTTTCATTCGGCAGGCGTAGTTTGCAAAGCGTGAGCATATGAGTCCTGATGGTTGGTCCATATAGACCTCTTCATTCAACTCGCCATGTAGGAAGGTAGTCTTTTCATCCACTATGTGAATCTTGAGACTGTACGCTACTGCATATGCAAATAGTAGGCTTAAGGATGAATGTTTTACGACTAGAGAAAAGGTTTTAGTATAGTCAGCACCATACTTCTGAGAGAAACCTTTCGCCACCAATTGGGCCTTGTATTTTAATACGTTGCCATCAGGTCCATAATTGTATTTGAAAACCCATTTGCACTTTATAGTCTTTCTGTTTGCTGGTAATGGCTCCAGATTCCAGACTTTGTTTTGCTCCGTGGAATTCATCTCGTCTTCCATCGCTTTAATCCACTTGTCCTTATCTGGACAACTGATAGCTTTCTCATATGTTTGAGGTTCTCCTCCAAATCCACAAAACTCCTCTGATATAGAGGCTGAGCTATCAGGTACAAATCTGACAGGTGCTCTTCTTTCCCTCCTGGATCTTCTTGGAGAGTTCGCAGTCAGATCAATGGCGAATTGTGGTGAGTAGCTGGTGTCCTGAGTACAGGATGTGCGCCTTGCTACTCGTCGTTTGAACAGTCACTCTGTCCATCTGGAATTTGAGCATCTTGTTTCGGGTGATCAGGGTCCGCTCCCTCCATAGATGTCGGCAGGTCATAGTAGCCTTTGGTCAGGATTTCGTAGCCGACTGGATCTCCGTCAACCATTGTCTTTGACTCATCAAATCTGACATCTCTGACAATCTTGATATATATGTTGTCAGGCATGTAGCTCTTGTAGTATGATGAATGAACATCATATCCTACGAGGAATCCTTGTTCCACCTTTTCATCCAACTTCTTTCTTTTCTGATCTGGAATGTGGGCGTATGCGACGCATCCAAAAATGCGCACATGTGTCAGACTTGGTTTGTTGCCCCACCAAACCTCGTGTGGCGTGGTATGTGCAACACTAGATCTACCTATCCTGTTCTGCAGGTAGTTGACTGTAGCTACTGCTTCAGCCCATAAAATTTTTGATGCCTTTGAATAGGCCATCATGGATCTCGTAACTTCCATGAGAGTCCGATTTATCTTCTCTGCCACATCATTATGTTGTGATGTGGAGGCTGCAGTCTTCAAGTGAAGTATGCCTTTGCTGGTGCAAAACTTTGCAAAGCGTTTGGAGACGTATTCTCCTCCTCTGTCTGTTCTCAGCTATTTCACCTTCTTGTCAGTCCATTTCTCAGCCCAATTCACGAACTCTATGAATTTGTCCAAGGCCTCCAACTTGTTGTGGATAAAGTACACGATTGCAAACTTGTTGAAATCGTCAATAAAAGTGATGTAGTACTTTGAACCTCCCAGGGAGACCACATCAAATGGTCCACAGATGTCAGAGTGTACCAATTTCAGGAGTTCTTTCATTCTGAAAGAGTCCTTGGTGAATGGTATATGTGACATCTTGCCTTTGTTACAGGCATCACAGGATTTCATGCATGCTGCATCTTTGATGTTGACACCAGTGAATGATCCGCTTCGGCTAGCGTTGTATAGAGCAAATGTATTCATGTGATACAGCCTCCTGTGCCATATAATATCCATTGATTTGTTGATCTAGTGAGCTTGCTCTGAAGGTGCTTGGATCCTGAGGTGATACAGGTTTTCCTTTCGCTTTCTTGTGATGACAAACTGAGTGGTTGCGGCTTCAACCACTTCATAGGTATCGCCTTCAAAGGTCCAATATTGTAGATCATACACATCACAGAACAAAGCATTGAGAAAATCACTTCTATTATCAGAACTGAATTTACAATATCTTTCTTGAGCGCTGTCCGTTTTCTAGATCAACGCGTTAGCATGAGAAAGATGTTCTCTCCTACAAAAATATGACTAGCTACTACTAATCTGTAAACTCACTCTGTGTTCGTGACTGTCTTCTTCTTGATGCGTCTAGCAATACATTTATTCAGAGTAGCATTTCTGATTAGAGAGATTAAACGATCTACAACTAATCTCAGATTACAAGAGCAGCAGATTAGGCACGTCCTAACGCTCTTCTGTTGATGTCATCATATCAGATCAGGAAGTTGTGCTACATGGTACTTGTTTGATCTTCCTGGTCCTTTAAAGCGCAAAGAGTTTCATGTCACGAAAAAATTCGTGTCGTGTCGTCTAACCTTCTCATGTTGTTTGTGCATTAGCTGCTTTCTGCCCGTTGGACAGTGCCTTCACGCTGCAGACCTTCGCCTTTTGCTTAAAGACCCTTTTGCTATTTTAAGGGAAGTGTCGCTTTTTCAAGGGCACCTTCGCTTTTTCTCGAAAGGCGAAAAAAAAGCGAAAAACCCTAAGGTAGGCTTGAAAAATATTTCTAAGGCATCTAGAGACAATGTCACCTTTTTTGCAAAAATGCAACAGTGTCGGGAAAAGTTGTCAGAGTTATTCTCTAAGTGTTTTAGACCTAGTGCTGAATTTTCTTCATGACCCAAAAATGCGAACTGTGCGACAAAACAGTTCAAAAATGCAAACTGTGCGAAACATAGTTCAAAATGCACAGTCGCTAAAAACAGCAAAAAAAAAGCTAAGGAAAAATGCTAAGGCTTTGAAAGATAGAAACTCTTAGTTTATTCAAATATCAAATGTCCTATTGTTTGGATCCTGTCAACCCATGCAAAACTAATGCAACTTGAGGCTTTCCTGTATTTCATCAATCTCTTCTTCAATGATCTTATCAAATCAATGGGATCAGTTGTAGATCAAAGGTTCTTTATGAAGAATTCTCGTTACAACCTTGTTTTATGACAATAAGCTGAGGAAGCAAAATTTGATGAGAACGGTAGATGACTACTGACAAGAAAAATACAAGAAAAGATGTTTCTTACTCAAGGTGACCAAATATTCTTCGACTACCGCCAAAGGATTCATGAAGCATGACACTCAACAAAGAGCTATATGGTCTTCATTTTTTAGAGCAAAAATGCCTAAAGTAGGGGGAGTGTCATGTGTAATTAGCCTATGAGCTCACTAATGAATTGCCAAATGTGGTCGTGGCGATAAATTAGATTAGAATTAGTCATTAGGACAGTTAATAAAGTGGTTCGAACAACCTCACTATATTTGTGAATAGTGAGCATTAAAATCCAACATTCTAAGGGGATGTTTCAAACACTTTTGATTCCATTTCTCGAGGGGCTATTTTCTAATAACTTCGTGCAACTCACGCTCCACTTGCTCAACTTTTGATCTTTTTTATTCTAGTCACGAAGATGCTCGAAAATCGTTTCAAAAGGACCTCCAATCGACAAACAAGGATTGCAAAGAAAAGCATTATATTGGACGAGATTTCACAAGTTGGAGATTAGAATTTGGATAAAATTTCTCAACAAAAGTTTTGGAGACTATAATTTTTTCGTAAATGAAGTAGCTCTAAGGGCCTGAATGGTAACGAATGAAGGAATTGTTGGAGCCATAGAAGTTAGATCACAAGCTGCACATGCATATTCTCCCACTTGCCCTGGTGAAACACAACAACATAATTGATGATGAATTGGTGGGACATAAATTCAATCTGATACAGGATTCCGTGAGCAAGCAACAAGCGCATGACATCGAAGGAAGTGCTCATCTTGCAATTTTTTCCAATCTTTTGACGTAAGGCAACAAATTCTGTTATGTGAATCATGGTGACCAAGATTACTACCTTGATGAGGTAGAGGCAAACACCATAGAGTAAAAACACATGTTAGGTTGTTGTATTAGAAGGATTGGATGCCAAATGAGACAAAGGTAAGGGCTAAGCTCTATGGACATCCAAGTGCAAAGCAAAGGGGATGTGTGCATAAAAACGAGGACGAGGCATATCTAAGTGGAAGACGAGTAAAATATCAAGGAAGTTAAGTTGAGTCAGGTGGTGGGAGTAGGGTGAGGTGCAAAGTCTAGAACAAGGGACACTGAGGTGAGGGGAAAGAAATTAGAGAAACTAAAGGAGAGGAAGAAACACAATGATGAAGATGAGGTGGACAATATGGCGCCATGTGATTAGAGGAGTCAAACAAGAAATCCACAACATCATGATGAGTTTTACGATGTGCGCATGATGGGGAAGTATAGGGAGGTTGGTATGAAGGTGAAGCAAGTATGTTTTCTCCATGTCGCGAGCATGAGGACTAGTGTCCATGACTTGTAGATAAGAGGAAGATTCTTGAAAGAACCATATTGAGAGTGCAAGTGGAAAGGCTAAATCACACTGTAAAACACCCAAACTAGGTTGCAAGGTTGCAAGTCAAACTGAAAGACTATATATCACATTATAAATCACTCAAATTAAGTTGCAAATCCACTTCACAGAATAAGGAAACTTTTGAAAGTGGCTTTTGAAAAGCGCTCAATAATTGAAAACTTTTTGGATTCCAAGGACATGATAAAAAACGCGTTATTTGAATATCCGAAAACATGATTCCATACCAGAGTCACCGAACTCCAAGTCCTTCCTCAGTGAGTTTACACACAAAAGCCAATGTTTTAGGCATTTACTTCTTCTGTGCTAGCAGCATCAAAGCTAATCCATGTGCAGGACAAACTCTATTCCAATTTTTCAAAAGCAAAACAGGTTTTTGTGGCAGCTGCATGCATATCAAGTCACAAATAAGAAGATTAAATGGAGCAGATTTTACTACAAGCAATCTTCAAAGGAGCATCCATAAAAAAGCTTAATGCAAAATTTGGAACCTAATTAAGAGAAGCAAACCTTGAATTGTATTTGCAGTCAGCACACTAAAATTGTTTTGGTATACTTATTAACGTTTTTGATGGGCTGCTTTTCACACACTTATTGTGGGGGGAAAGGCCTTACTTGAGGGCCTTTCGTGCTGGGAGGGCGGGAGCCCGAGGGCAGGGCCCAAACTGCACGGAAGGCCGGGGCCTTCCTTTGAGTAATGCTCAGGTGAGATTCCTGCAGAATGGACTACTAAGCCAACGGTCAGATCCATCATTCTGGCAGAACAGGCTAGTAGTCTAGTTGTCACAGGCATTGTGCATATTGTGACATTACAAACTGTCTGCTTGAAAATTCTGTTGGAAGAGGTGCCTCCAAAATACACAAGAACTCTCAGCAGTGAGCATTATGTAGGTAGGGAGGATTGATCTTGTCTCTTCAATAGCTGCGCCTGCTGCCTTGGATTTTCCACAAGTGGACCAGGAATGGATTCTTGATATTGAAAGGCTGGAACGGGCAATCATTCTTCTCAGGTGGCCCGCCCCTGAAAAAATATACAGAAAAATCAACGCACACTTCACTACACGATTGAAAAATAGACAAGTAGCAAGTATTGCCACGTGGCTGACCTCGGAGCCACCACGTACGAGATAAACTCGACCCTTGCTGGAACTGCCAAGAAGCAACCAGGCTTAATGGCCGCAAGTTGATCACTTGGATTCTCGCCACGTGGCTTAGTACCACTTGGACTAATTTAAATCAATCAATCTTGCAGGAATCTGAGCGGTGGTGGGCTTTGGGCTTTAAATTATATATTGCGTTTAAGGTTGTAGGAGGAGAAGGCAGAGAAGGGGGAAATTTAATTTCTTCTACCATTTTGCTGTATCTGTTTGTGTTTTTGATCCTTATTTTCTGCTCAAATCGGTACTCGTATCAGCCAGTGCAGTTTCTTGACCTCTTTTTTCCTCACATTTCACACAATTACTCGAGTCGATCCATGTTTCTTCTTCCAAGTCTTTTCGTGGCTTTTCCAAATTAGTATTGTGCAGGTTCGTCAGCGTAGTTGCAGATTCATGTACAACAGCAGAAGTGGCATAGGTTCTACCACAGAATTGCACAGAATTGAGTGTTGATAGCTGCCAACTCATTTACACCAGCGAAGTGGCTTAGTTTCTAGTACTAAATTGCGCAGAATCGAGTGCTGATAGAGGCGGTTTACTTTACACCAGCAGAAGCGGCGTAGATTCTAGTTCTAAAATGCGCAAAAATTGTGTGCTGGTAGCGGCTGGTTGATGGCTCTGCGTATCCTATACTCCCTGTTTTATCTTGTGTGTTCGTATGCTTGTGTTAAGGCTGTTCACATGGCCGTATGGTTTTGGCATTGATCTTTAGTATCCATCAAATGCTGATTAGAGCTTTAATATTTCCGTAAAGATCTGCCTCACGACACAACAAGGCCTTATGCTTGAACAGATTCCGAACTAGTAAAAAACAAATGGCGGCTCGTGTAGCAGCAGCGGCAGCAATCGTGCTGGCCAGCTCTTTTATTATCAGAAGACAACTAAATAGAAAAACTAAAAGCAGTAAAAATTTATCCAAGACGTACAATGGTTCTCCTAGGCTGCCTCGTACGGTGCTACCAAGGCGTTATAATATTGAACTCACTCCCGATCTAGACGCCCGGGCATTCCAGGGCAAGCAGGCAATTACCTTGGACATCGTCGAACCTACAGCAAACATAATCCTTAATGCAGCGGATCTGACCATAAAAAAGGATACAGTCTGGCTACGCGGAAAAGATTCAAGACAAGTAAGCCCTCTTGTAGAATCGGCCTGTTCGTATTGTATATTCTTCGCAAACAAAAGGTATTGAACTTTCACATTGTATTTTGCTGGCAAAGACGTCCAGATGCACTGATTATGTTCACAACGTATAAACACTTCAAGTACATTGATTGTGTATTGTGCTCGATGAATCTCACATTTCCACACTACATAATTAACTGCTTGATGTTAAAATTACATCTGCTGACACTAAGTGATCGAAGGTATGTAGAGGATTCCAATTTCAATTTCATGGTGCTTGCTATAAGTCTGCTATTTACATCTTTAGTGCTACTTTTGGCAGATCCTGTGGCCAGTTTCTCAAGAGTTGTATGAAGAAGAGGAATTAGTGATTTTGAAATTTGATCAGCCGTTACCAATTGGAGAGGCCATTTTGGGGATGGAGTTCAACGGAACTCTAAACGATCAGATGAAAGGTTTTTACAGAAGGTATCAAGCTTTTGTTATTGCTCACTTTGCTTTATAAATATGAAATTTTATTTGTTTTTTCAATCTCTGGAAGATGATGGTCAATGCTTAAAATCAGGCTTATTCAGCTAGTACAGCCTTAATGTATTATCTGTCTGGGCTCTTTACCTATAGCTCATACGAGGCAGGTGGTGAGAGAAGAAACATGGCCGTGACACAATTTGAGCCAGCAGATGCTCGGAGATGCTTTCCTTGTTGGGATGAGCCCAATTTCAAGGTCAATGATTTTATGTTTTTGCTTTTAGCAGATTTTGCACGCATCTTGTTTGTGTGCATAGCCCTGCATACTTTTTTATCGATTCCATTCTATTTATCGTATAGAGGTGTTAGGTGCACAAGCTTGAAAAGCATTGAAGTAATAGAATTTTCATTGTGTACAGCATCTCTGTGATCCCATGGGTTAATAATATCAAAAATCATTTTGTACAGAAATTTCACTGTCTACACGTATCTTTCATAAACTTTATTATTGCAAGTAGGTATTGTTGACACTGTTTGGCAGAAAAGGTAGCTTCCTGGCATGCTGGAAGATGCATCTTGATTGTGTGTGTTGTCCTGGATCAGCATCTTCCTCTTTGCAGGTTCTAACATTATCCTGTACTTTTTATTTTACATGTGCAGGCAGTATTCAAGCTTACGGTTCATGTACATGTCGATCGAGTTGTTTTGTCCAATATGCCAATTGTGGATGAACAAGCTATTGGAAAGATCAAAACTATACATTTTGAAGATTCCCCTTTAATGTCAACGTACTTAGTAGCTCTTGTTGTTGGTGAATTTGATTACATTGAGGGCATAACTAAAGAAGGTGACTATTTTTTATTCCAGTGCTGTAATTTTCTTATCATGAATCTGCAATGATTCTCTTATTGATTCACAATATCATCTATCAAACTCTTTTGAAAGTAGTACTTACTGGCAGGTAATAAAGTTCGTGTGTATACCGCACATGGGAAAACGGAGCAGGGAAGGTTTGCTTTGGAGGTTGCTACGCGGGTCCTTCCGTTTTATGCAGAGTAGGCATCAACAATAGAATTTTGATTATGCTTTTTGATTATGTTTTATTGGTTGTCATGACTTTGTAGCTAATGTTTTGAGATAGTAAATAATCATAGGTAATTTCATTCAAGCGATATTGATGTACCTGAACTGGCTGAAAAGTCTTTGCAGAGTTTAGATAATACTCTTCTCTGTCAAATTATATTGCACAATTACATATTGTTTTAAAGGATGGAACCTTATTCTTAGGTTTCATTTTATTATCTTTGTTCTTTTGTGCTAGCATTTTCAGGCTTCAGTCTGCTGAATCCTTCGAAGGAGGATTCCTGTTTCATAACTTCTTCTACTTGGTGGTTTTATTTTCATTGTGTGCGTATGTTGCATGTTCTGTTCCGGAACACGTTCCGGAATGCGATCCGGAACGTGATCCGGGAAATCCGATTAGGGTTTCCCGGAACTCAAATTTTTTTGTTTTTTGGGTGCCAATATTGGTATTAGATTAAAGGTGTTCTCAGGAGCAATTCACTTATCTAGTTTGCTTGGAGTTCCAAGAGGAGTGCGGTCCAATTTTGGGCCATTAAGTGATTCTTTATTAAACATCTCTATTTCTGTATTATGTGAAATGGAACAGTTTTGAATGACAGCAAACCGACAACAATTATGAAGCATAAGCACCCATCTCAGATTTTGTGACAAAAACGTGAGTCAACTCAACGTGCTCAACATTATACCTTAGAAATCTGTTCCGACCCTCTTGGGTCGGAAGGTACTCTACGGAACGTACAGTACGTTCCGGAATGTACTGGGTCGGGTTTTTTTAATATAAAAAAACAGGTGCTCCAATAATTTCAGTTAATGAGATCCAACTGCAGTGGCCACATTGATTTCAGTTAATGAGATCCAACTGCAGTGGCCACATTGATTTCTAGCACATCTGTATACAGTATACTGACATTGATTCCAAGCATATCTGTATCCTGACATCGAGTATTCATAGCTTGTGAATCATAAACGATTCAACATCTGCATGATATTATTTCACATGAACAAAAACCTACCTCCTTCTGCAATGGGTCCAGATTCGTAGGAATAGATTCTCAATCTTGATACAGATGCGCTTGGAATCAATGTGGCCACTGCGGCACGTGTCTATCCAGATAATCAATGTGGCCACGTTGGATATGATCCAAGCGCATCTGTCTATCCAGTGTAGATGACTCCAGCGATCTCCAGCGTATTTTTTTATAGGTTGAAGTCAGTATCGTTGTTTTTATCCTTGTTAAAAAAACACCCACTCTCAAGCCAGATCATCCTAGACGTCCTTCGAGCCAGCTAGCTTTTTGCCCCATCACTCCGCTTTGCATCAGAGCTGAGCGAGGTAGAGAAACAGCAGGAACAGCAGTATGATGGTATCGTTGTTTTTTCCTGTGTAATACAGTACGTATTTTTAATATTTTTGTTTGGTCTAGTTCCGGAATGGGCAACTATGTTTACAGTGCCAACAGTATCTCTATCTCTATAATTAACCGGATCAATATGGCTCTAGCCTCTACGCAATGTTATTTTTGCGTCTTTCCAGTTTATCAATACGTTCTTCTTCTGATGCATTCATTGATGATTTCTGAGTTCATTTAATAGTAACTAAACTATCAAAAAAAAAAATTGGCCATTAGTCTTTTTTCTACAAAAAAGAAAATTGTGATCCAGGTCGCGGATCGCTGACGTTCTGGAACATTTTTGCAGCGCTGCAACATTGGCTGTAACATTATCTAGCAGCTCCCAGCATTTTAACTGCATCAAGTGACTGTATTTGCACCATATGCTTTCAGGTACTTTGGGACCACTTATCCTCTTCCGAAGTTGGACATGGTTGCAGTACCTGATTTTGCAGCTGGAGCTATGGAAAACTATGGGCTGGTGACTTATCGGGATACACAATTGCTTTTTGACGAGAAAAACTCAGCAGCTGCAAATAAGCAAAGGGTATGAAATGCTAATGTTTTAAATTGCATGTGCTTGGGTGATTGCGTATCAAACTGTTTGGCCAACTACTCAATACTGTATTCTTTACTTGTATCCTCGATTTAAAGTCAATAATTTCTGGTTAAATCTTACCTCTTTTTGTCCCTTCCATAGCATAGCAATTCTGAAACCATACATGACAAGTAGAAGAGTTTATGGAAATGGTACTTTCTCAAAATATAAGGATGTAATTTAAACTTCAATCATATGGGGATAAGCAAGCTTAAAGCATCAATATTGTGTTTGTTTCATTATGAATTTAAGTGGCCAAGTTTTGGGTGGATCAAAAGGTGGTTGCTAGAAATTTTTAACTTATGCTGTTTTTCTTGTTAGTGAGCGAGTTGTTATGCCAATATTACATCCTGATTTCTATTTCAATTCTTGATGGCTCCAAGTGAAGGTTGCAATTGTCGTAGCTCACGAATTAGCACACCAGTGGTTCGGCAACCTTGTGACAATGGAGTGGTGGACCCATCTCTGGCTCAACGAAGGTTTTGCAACCTGGGTATGTTCATCTGAGAGTTTTCAAAAATATTTCATAAAGCAGGTGATTTACAACCATCTTTCTTGCTGTTTTGTTGCTTTTAATTGCTAATTGTTTCTTTCTTGTGAGAGACTTATTCTAACATTCAGATGCCTTTTTGTGATGCAATGCTAAACTTTTCAGGTTAGCTATTTGGCAGTTGAGCATCACTTTCCTGAATGGAAAATATGGACACAGTTTTCAGATCTTACTGTGGATGCTTTCAGACTTGATGGCCTGGTGCAATCACACCCTATTGAGGTGGAAAGTTTTATAAAGACTATTACCCTTAACAAGTACACATAAGAAAAGATTTATCATTCTTAAGACAAATTTGAGCTTACACATCAATTCCCATAGGGCAAGTTTCTGGTAATAGAGACTTTAGTGGATAGCCAATATTTATGTTAGAAATGTTTATTTGCTTTTTACATGCTATCAATCCAAACCTTCTAATGTACTGAATAAAGATAAGACTATGTTAGTTCATGAGATCCTCTGCTGATTGTCAGGTAGAAGTTGGACATGTTAGAGAGGTCGATGAGATTTTTGATGCTATTAGCTATGAGAAAGGAGCAACCATAATCCGCATGTTGCAAAACTACTTGGGCCCTCAAAAGTTTCAGGTAATTTAGTAGAAGAAAGGGTGCACCAAGTTTCACAAGTACATTCTTTACTAACATGAAATAAGTTTGAGTTGGTACATTCAGGGTAAATTTTCGAAATATATGTTATGATTATGATAGGTATTGATGTTTCCATTGGGGTTTACACATTAATGTCAGAAAGGTCTGGTCTCATATATCAAGCGATACGCTTATAAGAATGCAACAACTGAAGACTTGTGGAACGTTCTCTCTGAGGAGTCAGGAGAGCCGGTCAGGGAGTTAATGAACTCTTGGACAAAGCAAAAAGGGTATCCTGTAGTTTTTGTGAAGGCAAAAGGTGATGTGTTGGAATTAGAACAGGTATGACAATTCTTGGAGAAACTATTCATTCAACTTGATAACCCTGATTATGTCAAAGTTATTTGTGGCATGTGACTGTTTTTAACCATAAGCCAAAAATTAGCATTTTTTCAAAAGGTTTGCTAACAAAGAACGTGAAAACTTGTGTATATTTTTGTTGTTGCTTTGGTTAGAGGAATTAATTACCCCTCATTATGTTTTATCATCATGCGGGGCTTAATTATTGGCACTCGGACCTCTCAAAAAAGCACGTGAATTACATTAGGGCCCAATTTTTACCATTAGTCACTAGCATGTGACCTTTTGATAGAGTTTGTACACCATAGAAGCCTATAAATATCTTGTTGGGCGATTCATTTTGCTAGCTTTTTGTTTAAAGATTTAAGAGCTTTTTCAACACAATCTTTCTTACCTCCAAACATTTTTGTACTTTCCAACATCTTTCATGTAACATCTTGGTCTGATATGCATAATTGAGAGCTTAGAAACCCGTTTCAACCCTTTTGGGCGAACGTACTGGGTCGGAATGTTTTTTTTAATCTAAAAGGCCTGAAACTACAATCCTTCCAAAAGAAAATGAGAAGTCAGAGGCTCCGAAAACTGTCAAGTCCCATTCTCGGGTTTGTGAATAGAAGGATGCTTTGTGAACAGAGCTGTGTGAAAATGGAAGCACAAGTCCACAGCGCGCAACTGGAATTATACTCGAGAGTTTTGTAATCCGTTTGCTTTTCAGCCATAGATTCAAAAAGTAAAACTTTGAGAGCTTACCTGGATGTTCAAAGGCAAGATAAGTCACCTTGTTTCCATAGTAGCCAAACGACCCAAGCACAAATACTGGCGCTTCATGTTTGTTTAGTTTAGCCATACGGAAAACAGATGTATCTTTGACATCTGCAGAATTCCCTTTTTCAGCATCTTTCTCATTTCCCATTTGAAAACTGGTTCTCTGCTTGCCGTGACCATCGTCACTAAATGAAAAAGAACTACGTAAGCCCCACGAATGAAAAGACCTGCTACCAGTATTTGTGCTTGGGTCGTTGGCTGCAGAAATCCTTGGTTAAAAAATACGTATTTTTAAAATATTATTTTTGCTCAAGTTCCGGAACGGGCAACTATGATTGTAGCATAGAAGTAAGCGAAATAGCATCAGAAAGTGTAGTAGGGCGAAAAGAAGTCACATCATAGTGTAAGGGACCTTGTAAGCCGGCTATATAGCAAGCTGTGTTGCAGTGGATCGCAATCCGGAAGGATTTCGATCCGGATCGCGCGTTCCGGATCGCCCACGTTCTGGGACCAGAAACGCGGTCCCGGAACGCAAAAAAAATTTGAAATTTTTTTTTGTGGGCCGCAAGCAGGCAGCCCGCGGCCCACATAAAAAAATTTGCATTTTGAGAGTTGGAGAGTGAGAGAGAGCAAGGATGAGGAGGTGATCGTGGATTGTGGGCAACGTGGGGCATCGATCTGTGCGTGATCAGGACGGTGGAAGCGACGAGGTGGCGGCGTTTGTCTCCAAAACGATTTTAGGTAAGTTTTGACTTCAAACCTTGGTAGCTCATAGAATGAGCTGTAGGCAACGTAATGAACTGGTTTTTGGTTTCAAATCATCTGTATTGAACCCCACAGAGATGCTCATGCTGTTAGTTTTTCCCATTTTTGCTTCTATAAAAAGATATGAATCTCATGCCCCTTTTCCATGTGTTTTTTGACTCTTTTTGCAAAGTAGCTTATAATCATCTGATTGAGGTGCAATTTTAGGCCAAACTGTGTTTCGTCATGCCCTCAAACATGCCTGTGCTGTTAGTTTCGGTTTTTATCGTTTCTAGAGAATGTTTTTGATTTAGGGCCCAAATCACATGCATTTTAGGGTTTAGGGTTGATTGCGAACAATCCGATTGTTGTTGCTACCAACAAAATACTGACATGTGATTGTTTGCTTTCTCTTTTGCAGGTCTGATACATTGGCTGAGTCACACGATCTGATACATTGACAGATTCACACGATGTTGGTCCTTGGTAGAGGCATTTGGTCAGAGGTAGAGTTGACAGAGGGGGATGTGGCTACGCACCAGGGATCTGGTGCCCACAAATGGAGATGCCTGCATTGTGGCGGCATCTTTACTGGTTCTCTTACCAGGGTTAGGGCCCATTTGCTACGACTCACCAGGCCAGATGGGCGGGGGATGGGCATATCCATTTGCCCTCGCATATCAGATGCAGAGGTGGAGAGATTGATGGACACATATGGGCGTGACGGTTCATCTCTTGAGCCTTTGAGACCATCTCACAGTGTTGTTCGTGGGTCAGTGGCAGGAGCAGGGACTAGAGCAGGTTCGGGACATGGTAGAGGTGCAGGGTCCAGAGCAGATGCAGAGGCAGGGCCTAGTCACATGGGGGGAGATGTTCCCAGAGCATCCAGCACACATCCAGAGGCAGGGCCTAGTCACGTGGGGGTTCGTAGAGCATCCAGCACACATGCACCCTCTCGTCCAATTGTTCCTTCAGCCGCAGGTCCATCTCGTCCAGTGTCGTCATCAGCTGTTGACGCACCATTTACAGAGTCAGATCATGCCACAGAGGGGCGCAGCGATGCACCAGGCGATGCTCCACAGTCAGACACACCTTCAGCACGCCCATCTATTGTGTTTGGTGGGCGCTCTAGACCAGGAGAGTCCTCTATGTAGCAGAGAGCGGTTAGGGCTAGGCAGCAGACATTGGACCGAGGTGCGTGGCAGAGACATTATCATGCCTTGTGTACCCGGCGGATTGGCCAGCTGTTCTATGAGTGTGGCATTCCTTTTGCTGTTGTAGACACTTGGATCTTTAGAGACACTTGCCTTCAGATAGCATCAGCTGATTCCTCATGGAGGCATCCGAGGAGAGAGGCATTGCGCACGACCATGCTACGATAGGAGGAGGAGACCATCACACAGGAGCTGAGCTCCATTCGCAAAGCGTGGCAGATGTAAGAATTTCTTGCTACTCTTTACCACTTCGTTTGTTTCAATCTAGAAATTACCACAGTGTTTGCAAGTGCACATGTCTATGAAATGTTGTATTTTTGCAGCTATGAATGCTCGATATTGAGTGATGGATGGACTGACACTCGTCGCCGATCTGTCGTCAATATCCTAGTGTCTTGCCCACTTGGCACAATCTTCCTACAAGGCGTGGATGCTACTCGAGCTGGTGGAGCCATCACGGCCGAGTTCATCTATGAGGCAGTGATCTCTGTAGTGCAGGAGATTGGGGCAGAGCCTATGGTTCAAGTCGTTACAGACAACGGCTCGAACTGTAGATCGATGGGAGAGATGGTGATGAGGGAGCACCCGAGTATTGTGTGGACCCCGTGTGCTGCACATTGCATCGACCTTCTCATTCAGGACATGGTTGCACTTCCATGGATTCGTTAGGTACAATTTTTGTCACTTTGCAAAGCATTTTGCACTTGTCAATTATTCTAGGCCCCTAACCTCTTTTAGCTTCTAACAGTTTTTTGTTTAATGTTTGTCTTGTAGCTCACCTCTCAGGCCATGCGCATAGTGAAGTTCGTCACTAGAAAGAGGCGCGTGCTGACATTGTTCCGTACATTCTCGCGGCTGGACCTCAAGAAGCCAACACCCACTCGCTTTTCCTTCTTTTTCCTGGTTCTCGAGCGATTGTGCGTCTTGCGAGATCATTTGCGGAGGATGGTATCCAGTGAGGCATTTGATGAGTTCAGGAACTGCACGACAGAGGCAATGTTCTTCCAGGCCATAGTCTTTGCAGAGGACTTCTGGACACGTGCGAGTGAGATTGTAGAGGTTCTTCGACCTGTCTTCTATGTGTTGCGCCTAGTAGACCGAGAGGGGTGCACTCTCGGTCTCATATACAAGTTCATGGACCGCATCGGCGAGGCGCTTCACAGATGTGGCTTGCAGGAGGATAGGTACGTCTCCTATCACTTTCTTATTTTAGTTTCACTCTGCTCGTGTTTTCGAAGATGCCTAATCATTTGCAATGTTACGTGCGCAGGAAGGACGAGCTCCTCACACGTTGGGAGGCGAGGTGGGACTACTTCCACAGACCCATCCATGCGGTGGCCCACATGCTACACCCATTGTGGTGCTCTACCAGACGTCCTGGTGACACGAAGCTCCACCGAGGGTGGGTGGAGTACACCGAGCGTGTATGGCCCGGCACAGGTATTGTAAATATTCTAGCTAGTGTAGTTGTTTGTATTAGCATATGCTTTGGTTTGTGTCTTGACACGTGTTCTATTTCCTTTGCCAACAGGCACGACTCTAGGGAACATAGAGCGAGACATGGTCAAGTTCGAGTGGGGCCTGTATCCTTTTGATCGAGAGTAGTGTAAGCTTAGAGAGGACCAATTGGCGCCTGTCACATGGTGGAGCTTTCATGGCCGCAGTACGCTTGACCTTCAGCGACTGGCAGAGAGGGTCCTTTCACAGGACTGTTCGGCTTCCGCCTTTGAGCGGAACTGGAGTGTATGGGCCAGCCATCACATGAAGAAGAGAAATAGACTCTCCAATGAGCAATGCAGGCGGTTGGTGTTTGTGAACACCAACGGACGCATGTTGAGACGCACACGCATGCAGGGTGACCGCTTGATCGAGGTGAGTTAGTGACTTTTTACTAGTATTGCTTGATGCACTTGCGTTTCAAATGAATTTATTGACAAATGCATAGGTTTGCTAACCATGCCCGTTTGTTTTTGTAGGTGAACCCTGACTCTTGCAAGGTACATACGACAGCTGCTGATCCTCGGGTGCCACCTACGGAGGAGGAGGTCGAGGATGATATCTATCAGGAGCTACATAGGCAGGCAGATGCAGAGGCACGGTCTACACGACGCCACAGGAGACCAGTTCGACGTCAGGAATGGGAGAGGATGGAGATGATGATATTTTGGGGCGTGTAGAGGGATTTGGGCATGGGTACGAGGAGGAGGAGTGGATGGATGAGGGTGATACATAGGCAGAGGATGAGGGTGAGCATGAGGGGGGGGGAGACATGCAGCACTTATTCGTAGACCCCGATGCCGAGACACAGGAGGAGCCAGCCGTTCCTGCACCTAGACGTAGAGGGCGACCTAGACGTTCCAGGGGGGGGGGGGGGGGGGGGGGTCTGGGGGCCTTGTTTGTAGAGAGGACTGGAGTTTCACAGGCAGTTGAGGGCCAGGTCGGCTCTGAGTTTATAGGGGCTTCCCAGAGTACGAGATCACAGTTGAGAGGGCGACCTGGAGGGAGTAGCAGAGGAGGAGCAGTTGGAGCCAACCAGGAGGGGGCAGGAGGGAGAGAGAGAAGGAGAGGGAGAGGTAGGGGACAGAGAAGGAGAGGTAGAGGCAGAGGCGGACGCAGAGGCAGAGGCAGAGGCTCACCATGACACATGATACCCTCAGCGTCATCTACAGATTCCTTGTTTGGCAGTTCCACGAACACTGATGACTTAGACTTTGAGTTAGAGGACGATTGTTAGTTGTTAGTGTTATGAGACATTATTTATCGGACATCACTATATTTTTTTTTTGGCCTTGAGCCCGACATTATATATTTTCACGTTTTTACATTGTGTCCTATCGGTTTGTGTTTCGATATGATTTTTTTGCAGCAAGGTCTATTTCAATAGGTAATTCGGTATGGTTTTTTTCCAGCATGGTCTACTTGAGAGAGAGAGAGAGAGAGAGAGAGAGAGAGAGAGAGAGAGAGAGAGAGAGAGAGAGAGAGAGAGAGAGAGAGAGAGAGAGAGAGAGAGAGATTCAATATGCTTTCAATGCTTTGCTATGCACATGATTTCATTTCACACAATACTGGTAACTGTAGAAAATAATATAATAGTGAAAAATAAGTTAACGGACGACACTGGTCCTGAAATTGATGGAAAACTTGATAAATGAACTGCCCTTGAAAAAACCTTCCATTTGATACCCATATTGGTATTAAAAAAATTTCAAAAAAAAACAAAAAAAAAACGTTCCGGAAAACCTGAATGGAAATTTCCGGAACGCGATCCGAAACGCGTTCTGGAATGCGGCCTGCAACCTTGATAGCAAGATATGAGCTCAATAGGCTGTAAGTTGATAAAAAGGTAGGAGAGCTCCATAAATTGGTCAACATACAGAGCTAGATCACCGTGTGACAAAGGTTTTGAAAAGTATCGCACTGATGACTGAACCACTGAGGATCAATCATAGCATGGTAGAGGTCACGATGAAAAGCAAGCCACAGGTGCATCCCCTCTTGATTAGGCTCAATACAATAGAACACCACCAAGTAGCAGCTCGTCCATCCAAGTGTAAGGCAGCTAACTGGATCTTTTGGACGTCAGTCTTGGGGAACATCAAAAATGTGTTTTCAACTAAGAAAATCAATGCTCTAAGAGATTCCCATTAGAGGAACTAGAGTAGGTAGTAAGCTAGATCCTATCACGACAATCACTAGTGTAGTGTGGCTCGAGACCAGCATGATGAGGGAAAACTGAAGTGAGGCAAAGCCTATCATGACCACGTCAAGATGGGAAGAAATCCCAGATATAGCACTGTCAATGGCTTGTTGAATGTGTTCAGCTAAAGCGTCCTGAGGAGTCCCACTAGTAGATGGGGATGAAGATGCCATCACAAAAGTAGTGATAAAGGTGAAGAGAAGTAGACAAAAACCTGAGGGAGACGACTTTTGTTGTCACCCCAACTTAGTCTAGTTCAAAGCATCGAAAATACAACTAAATTCCAAAAGGATGTAAACAATGCTGAAAAACTGGAGCAGCAAAGTAGATATGAAAGCTGGAAAATTAGTAGCTAAGAATGGCATAAAATAATGAAAGTAGGATTTGCCATAAAAGCTATATACAATATCTCCAAATGGTAAGGGGAAAACTTGAAAAAGCTGGCTGAAAATGGATTGCAAAAAGGCTGAAAATGACGGTGAAGTAGGGCGCCGGACAGCCACCAAGTAGATCTGCAAATGGGCTGAAAAAATGCTCAGGAATGTGGGAAAGTAGGATGTTGGACAACGTCCAAACAAATTTGGAAATGATGTACAAGAAGAGGTGCTACAACTGCCAAAATTGCCCGAAAAACTGTTGTCGAATGTGGCTGGAAATTTTTTTAAAAGAGATGCCCAAATTTCCACCAAATAGGAGGCTAAAATTTGGTGGAAATTCTGCCAGAATACCCAATATAAGTGCCACAAAATGTAGCGGAGATCCGCTAGAATTGTTGCCAAGAAATTTGCGCTTAATTTTTTCCCCCCTGTGAAAGCGGCCACTAAGTTTAGTAGAAGTACTGATGTCGACTAAAGTTGTCTCCAAAGATAGCGTAAAACACTTTGATACCAAGTTATGAAGTGATTCACAATAGATCAATAGCTAAGCTAGGAACGTAGCACATAAGAGCTGGAACTCACCCTACAAAGCAAGAGAGAGAGAGAGAGAGAGAGAGAGAGAGAGAGAGAGAGAGAGAGAGAGAGAGAGAGAGAGAGAGAGAGAGAGAGATCTTTATTAATGTCCATGGAATACCCTATGGTACATAGGACTTAAAGAACTGGTACATGTCAAGTATGCTCGGTGGGAGCATGAAAGCTCTACCACCTAAAAAGGCACTGTCTCTGGACGAACTGTGGCTCTCTGTCTCCGAGTGGATGGTTGGTGTCGTCTCTACTGCCGTGAAGCTGTAGACTGTGGTCCGTGGGATGGCTGTCTCTCTGGTCGTCTACATTGTCTTTGCCGTCTATGTATGGTAGCATCCGGAATCTTAGCCTCTCCATCAGAATTAGTACTCTCATGTCTCTGTCTCCTACGGGATAAACACTCATGTATGCTAAGCTGTATCAAGGGGGAGGTGTCAGCGTCTAGCCTCGCCATACTGACATCTCTCGGATCATCAGTGCAACGCATCTGGGGTCCTCATACGATATCAAGATAGAGAGTGTGAATGGATGATCCCGAAACAAGCAATAGTATCTCCCTCGGATCTCATAGTAGGCTGGGCATCTGAAGAGAAAGTGAAACTCATCCTCTGTATTGTGTGTATCACACATACTACAAATCCGAGCATCTCTCGAGATGCCACTGTATCTGCCAGTCTCAATGGCTAATTGGTGGGAGGAAACCCGAAACTGACCCATCACTATCCGCAGTCTGTGTAAGATACTATCCACCAGATATCGAGGTACAATAGGATACCCCGCAGGATCCCGGGAAAGAAAATGTGTCCGATAAAACTCTGTCTTCACCCCAGACGAACCCTGCCAAGTGCTTTGAAGATATGCCCTATATAGGTGTCCTCGAATATACTGATTAGTACCAACTTGAAATCTATAATATGAATACCCAATGTGGACAGGAGAAGACAGGCCTAGGAATACCATGAAAAGGAGTGTCCCGCAGAATGTAGGTGCTGGGATGATGACAGAGCTGCTGCAGCATAGTGTGTACCTCTACCCATAAGATCCTCCAGTCGTTGTATGAATGTGACAATATGGAACAATGCCTCTAGCTGAATAGCCCGGGGGGGACAACAAACTCCGCCAATATGATATGATGTGGTACAGAGGGCTTAGCTCGTATCATCCGGGATAGCATATGAATCTGAAGTCGTGAGATGCGTGCCCAATCGGAAGCCGTCAGGCCAGTACTCCATGTCTCTGCTGCGTATAGGGCTGAAGGGACTACCATAGTGTCAAAGAGTAGACACTTACTAGTCGCATCCCTGATGTGTGAGCTGAAACATAGTCTCTCCAAATCTACCAACAATGCATAGCCCTTCCGTAGCCAGGAAACTGCCGCTTGTCGCATGCTGAAAGTGGGACCAGAAAATACCACGCCCAGGTAAGTGTAGGAGTCAACTGCCTCAAGTGGATGCCCCACCCATAGAAGCTCCTACCGCATCATGAAGGATCTGGAGGTGTTAAATACCATAACTTTGGTTTTGGCCACATTCACTGACAGTCCCCACTGTATACAAAAGGAATGAAGTGCATCCAGATGCCGTTGCAGGCCGTCCTTCGTCCTCGAGAGCAAAACCACATCATCGACATATAATAGGATAGCAATAACGAGGTCACCCAATGTGCATCCCTCACCTCCCTCTCTCTGTATAACCTGCTCAAGCTCATCTATATATAAACCAAAGAGTGTAGGAGAGAGAGGACATCCCTACTTAACCGCAATGGTACTCTCTATCTCTGGTGATACAACTCCTAATACCCGAATCCGGCCAATAACTCGTCTGTACAATGCCACAACTGCCTGTATGAGATCCTCCTAGAAGCCACGATCCCAAAGCCTCTATATCAATAAATGTATGGGCACCGAGTCAAAGGCATAACCAATGGGAGCGCATAAAACATCTCCGACGTTGTAATAAAGAAACATCTAGTACAAACTAAGATAAATGGGAAAATGAGAGTGTGTGTGCATAATAAATGTATCCATGTCATGATGTCATGTTTGTGATGATGCTATCGAAATATGTAATGCAAGTTGCATGGGGAAGTGTTGGAGTCCGCTGATGTCGTCTATGAGTATATGAAGTGTCTCTGCATAGGAGGTCTGGTGATCTTTGCAATAAAGTGATGGTGGTACATTGTCTCTGATCCCTGTGAGCATGTAAGCTGCCACCATCCTCGTCATCATCATAATCATCATCATCATCATCATCAGGCACTGTGTCTCATGATCTCCGCCTAGTAAAGAAAGAGATAATCAATGTCTGAGAGGTGAAATGCTGAGATGTCCCGCATAGATCTCACCGCAATATGAACATCTCTCGTACCATAAGAGCGACACATCGGGGGTAGAGTGTGGGCATGTCTCGAAACAAACAATGATATCTCCCTTTGATCTCATATGGAGATACCAAATGACTCAAGAAGGAGGTGAGATGCCTGAGAGAACCATGATAATCTATAGCCCTGATCATGAAGATAATGTGAGGAGGATAGTGCAAGCTGTGTGTATCGTCTGTCTATCTCTGGTAATGCTTGTACCCTCTGAATATAGGTGATGAACTGGAGAGCTGCCTCAATTTGTATAGGTGGAACTGCAAACTCAGCCAGAAGAATCTCATGTGGAACAAAAGGCTTCGCTCGAATCAACCGAGCTAACGTGGTGGTTTATAATCATGAGAGACTGGCCCAGTGTGAAGAGGGGAGACCTGTACACCATGCCTCTGCCACATATAGAGCCATGGGGGTGACAATGGTATCAAAGAGGCGACACTTACTACGAGCATCCTGGATGGGCTTCTGAAAACAAAACCGCTCTAGATGAACAAGGGAGGCATGTCCCTTCCCTAGTCGAGTGGTAGCGGCCTGTCTCATATTAAAAGTAGGACCCGAGAAAAGGATCCCCATGTATATATAAGAAGGGACCACCTCTAGAACCTGTCCATCAAAAGCATCTAGTATAGAACTCTTGTAAGCAATCCAACTGTCACTGTAGGCCCTCTCTGGTTGGTGAGACTAGTACCACATCATCGGCATAAAGAAGGATAGCAATCAAGTTATCCCCAAGCCTACAACCAATATCACCACACTGTGTAATGACTCTCCAACTCATCAATATAGGCCAAAGAGGACCGGTGAAAGGGAGTGTTACACTCTTTTACTGCATACCTCCAGGTGCTGGTTAACCACAAGAGACCGAACGACACACAATCCACTCCACCTTAGGACCCAATCCAGGTCCACCCTCTGTGCCCTGGCTTGTGACTGGTAACAAGCAAGATCCGACCTCCATCCTGGACAGTGCTCTCAGCCATCACTCGCCTCAAGCTAGCTCACATCCTGGCTATGCACTCCGCTCTCCATCCACCTTCTCCTAGGTAGATAGAATGGATGGCAATTGAGACCTCCTACCCTTGTATACCTCCAAGGTGGGAGTCTCCAAGCCATGCACACATCCCAAAACTGTAGGCTCCGAACTACTACTCTGAAAATCAATCTCCTCAAAGTACGTGGCAACCCTTGTGTACCATGCCTTGGGTGCTTGCTTTAGTCCGTATAATGCCTTGTCCAACTTCAAAGCTTGTCTTCATGTCCTGCTACTATGTATCCCTCTGGCTGCTCCACATAGACTTCCACATGCTCTTCTTCGACGAATTGATTGCACACCTGCAAGATAGTCTCTCTCCCTCACGTAGAATCTCGATAGCTTCCAAGAACAAAAAGCTAGCTCTGATACCATGGTAGAAAACCGACTTGCTCATACAAGTTACCCAAGACAAGATTCCTATTGATGTTAGACAATTGTACACGTGAAAGAGAACACAAACAACAATGATGAACCATAATGATGAGATGCACTCCAACTATGTCCCATCACAAATGGACTAGGGCGCACCACATACTTATAGACTTTGGCATCAAGTCTCTATGGCAATAATGAAAAAGCAATCTAAAAGCAACTTAGCAATTGCCTAATTAATGTCTGTATATAAGGTAAAAGCACCCAACACCTATCTATAGCAAAACTTGTGCTGCAAATCGAGCACTATGATCTTAAACTTGAGTCTCTAAGTAAAGTCTAACTTGAATTTACTAAATATAGGTAAAGGCCCCTAGAATTAGCATGCAAGCATGGTCTAACAATCCTAATTAACCCTAGATGACATCATTAGGGGTAACAATGGAACATTAATTCTTAACACTTTCATGCCAAAGCTTGTCCCGATTTGAATCTTTTGCTAACAAGGCTTCTTGACTAGGAACGGTTGTGTAAAGCTTGTAAAGAGCCCTTTCTTGCATTTCCTTGGCTACCAGCTCGAGACTTTGATCCTTATCTTTCACCAAATAGGGAGATTCATCAAACTTCACCGGCAATCCTCGTAGTTGCCTTGTACTCAGCTTCAAAGTTCAATAGATGATAAACCACTATTGGGCTACTTCTTGCTGCACCAAGAAATGGCCCCTAAGCCTAGGCTAAGCAATAACTTGTTGTCGATCCCCGATCATCTTTATCACTAGCCCAATTTGAATATAGTTAACCTTTCAACAGAAGATCACCATTATCGACGTATTTAACCCCGTAGGTTATTGTCACTCTCACATAACGTAAGATACACGTGGATGCCTTCCAATGTGATTCAGTAAGTTTGCACATCGATTGGCTCACAATTTGAACCACATAGCTGTAAGGTAAATCAGGCTTCCCACTATTTGATGGTAGAGGGTCTCATCTACAAATGGTGTATCATCATCATTTGATGGCTAAGGGCTTGTTGTTTGTGTCTTTTGGTTTGCTATTTTTCATGTTGAATCTCTTAAATATTTTATGTGCGTACTTTGCCTAAGAGATAAAAAGACAATGCTTCCCTTTGCAATCCTCAACTCCTCTAGGGGGCCTATTTTTGGTGGTGGTAGTCTAAGTTAGAGTTTGACTCTAGTCAATAGTATGCATATATGTACTATTTTGGTAGTGATAGCTATTTAATATGATTACCAATTCTAGACACTTACTTTAGTCAGTTGCTTTAGCAAATTTAGATGCAGGTCTCTCTAGCAACATAACATATTCTACCACAATACTGTAGGACATAGTTGGATTTGATCTCATTAGTTGTATTCTTTTCCATATGTGCCTTGTTGGCTATTGTTAGGAATCTTGTTTTAGTTGTAAAACAAGTCCGTTATCTAACATGGTAGAGCATGTACAATCATGCTTGATCCATTGAAAGTTCTTCTAACAACACTAGTGCTCTATTTCGAGAGCTATCCATATAAAGATGTTGGAATGCTTTGCATGCCGACTTCCTATTCTGATTGGTGTGCTTTTGTACATGATCTTCTAAATGTTGTGTATCCACACCATATACTAGATCATTCATAGGATATTTCTTGACATGGTAGTTGACGAAGATGTATGTCATGAATCACACGATATTCCCGATGGGGCAAAGTTTCATGAAGATGTGGTTGTGAATATCTCTCATATATTAACGAGAAGATTCTTGTAAAGGAATCTTCTCTCGAGACATTAGTGATGTTACAACATTATGGAAAAATTGGGGCATCCCATTCAAGACGTGACTCACAATGTTGGCATCCTTCGTCTCTTCTCCAAACCCTGTAGAGTAACAAACTGTAGTCATCATGAGTACTTGCTTGATCCATTGAAAGTTTTTCTAACAACACTAGTGTTCTATTTCGAGATCTATCCACATAAAGATGTTGGAATGCTTTGCATGCCTACTTCCTTCTTGTTTGGTAGTGATAGCTATTTAATATGATTACCAATTCTAGACACTTACTTTATTCAGTTTCTTTAGCAAATTTAGATTCAGGTCTCTCTAGCAACATAACATATTCTACCACAATACTGTAGGACATAGTTGGAGTTCATCTCATCAGTTGTATTCTTTTCCATATGTGCCTTGTTGGCTATTGTCAAGAATCTTGTTTTAGTTGTAAAACAAGTCCGTTATCTAACATGGTAGAGCATGTACAATCATGCTTGATCCATTGAAAGTTTTTCTAACAACACTAGTGTTCTATTTCGAGAACTATCCACATAAAGATGTTGGAATGCTTTGCATGCCTACTTCCTTCTATTCTGATTGTTGTGCTTTTGTACATGATCTTCTAAATGTTGTGTATCCACACCATATACTAGATCATTCATAGGATATTTCTTGACATAGTAGTTGACGAAGATATATGTCATGAATCACATGATATTCTCGATGGGGCAAAGTATGAAGATGTGGTTGTGAATATCTCTCATATATCAACGAGAAGATTCTTGTAAGGGAATCTTCTCTCGAGACATTAGTGATGTTACAACATTATGGAAAAATTGGGGCATCCCATTCAAGACATGGCTCACAATGTCGGCATCCTTCGTCTCTTCTCCAAACCCTGTAGAGTAACAAACTGAAGTCATCATGAGTACTTTTCTAGAACTACTCATGCAGTTAAATTGCTCAATTTTGGTCTAATGAAATCTCTTGACAGATTTGAATGTTTCATGAATGCCCGAGCCTTCTCTTACATAGCTTCAGACCATGCCATATTCCCAAGTGCCGATGGATTACTAACTCCCCATACATTTCCTTTCAAGTGATCTTGACTCCAATCGTAGCCTTACACCCTTGCTGGCTCTGGCTAACTAACCATAGTCAGCTCCACCCTAGCCTGGGACTTAACATCCATTGAAAGCATACAAATGAGGTGAAGCTATCATTAGGTGAATTGAAGGTAATCAAGAGTGTGTTACATGTACCAGGGTTGGCCAAGAACTACTTTTTGTTGGTATCATTACTACAAAGTGCATCAAACTTCACTCTAGGACATCAAATTGGCAAGTAGTTGAATACACTTGTTAGAAGTAATGTTTGATTGTTACCCCTATATGTTTAATTAGGATAATCAAGGCCAAGCCTGTATGCTATCCCTAGGGGCCTATTTTTGGTGATGATAGTCTAAGTTAGAGTTTGACTCTAGTCAATAGTATGCATGTATGTACTATTTTGGTAGTGATAGCTATTTAATATGATTACCAATTCTAGATACTTACTTCAGTCAGTTGCTTTAGCAAATTTAGATGCGGGTCTCTCTAGCAACATAACATATTCTACCACAGTACTTTAGGACATAGTTGGAGTTCATCTCATCAGTTGTATTTTTTTCCATATGTGCCTTGTTGGCTATTGTTAGGAATCTTGTTTTAGTTGTAAAACAAGTCCGTTATCTAACATGGTAGAGCATGTACAATCATGCTTGATCCATTGAAAGTTTTTCTAACAGCACTAGTGTTCTATTTCGAGATCTATCCACATAAAGATGTTGGAATGCTTTGCATGCCTACTTCCTTCCTATTCTGATTGGTGTGCTTTTGTACATGATCTTCTAAATGTTGTGTATCCACACCATATACTAGATCATTCATAGGATATTTCTTGACATAGTAGTTGACAAAGATGTATGTCATGAATCACACGATATTCCCGATGGGGCAAAGTTTCATGAAGATGTGGTTGTGAATATCTCTCATATATCAACTAGAAGATTGTTGTAAAGGAATCTTCTCTTGAGACATTAGTGATGTTACAACATTATGGAAAAATTGGGGCATCCCATTCAAGACATGACTCACGATGTTGGCATCCTTCGTCTCTTCTCCAAACCCTGTAGAGTAACAAACTGAATTCATCATGAGTACGTTTCTAGTACTACTCATGCAGTTAAATTGCTCAATTTTGGTCTAATGAAATCACTTGACAGATTTGAGTGTTTCATGAATGCCCGAGCCTTCTCTTACATAGCTTCAGACCATGCCATATTCCCAAGTGCCGATGGATTACTAACTCCCCATGCATTTCCTTTCAAGTGATCTTGACTCCAATCGTAGCCTTACTTTTTCCCTTAGCGCAGCCTAACCCTTGCTGGCTCTGGCTAACTAACCATAGTCAGCTCCACCCTAGCCTGGGACTTAACATCCATTGAAAGAAATTCTTTAACGAAATTTGCAATCCGTTGCTGTGAAAATCCTTGCAAGCTGGCGATGACTGATGGACTTTCGACATGGAAGAACATGAGAGGATGTTGAGAACCTAGATACAATATGCTCTGTTATTTGTGAAATCATAAGGAATGCTTGAGAGCTGAGATTGTATTTTTTATGCTAATTTTAGTATCGATAATTAGCCTCCTCTTTGATATTTTTTATATTCTTTTATCAGCACTACTTAATGACATTATAACCTTTCACATTTGACATAGAATTCTTTATTTTCATATTATACCAATATTGAAAATACAATCATGACTGTGTGAGACATGCTGTACATGATTAAAATTGCTGCAGGTCAAGATACTCCATAGGAAGACACTTTAGTCCAATAGGTTTCTATTCACATGATTTTAATCATTGATACAGACTGCCTAGCTTAATTTTAGATGTCGAACATGCAACTCATCAAGCCTACTTGCTTGAGTTGTCTGTATGGACTTACGGTGGTTCTTTTCCTGTTCTCAGACTCAGTACCTTACAAGTGGGTTACCTGGTCCTGGAGAGTGGGTCATACCTCTTACTCTTTGCCGAACCACATACACACGGATTACAAGTGCATTGATGCGTGCAAAGTCTCATCAGGTAATGAAGCCAGGTTTAGACAAGCTATTTGAGGTTGAGTCTGGTGAGACTGGAGGACATGCCATAAATGCTTTGAAGGCTGAGGACATTAGTCAAGAGCATAGAAATGATTGGTTGAAGCTCAATGTTGGGCAAACTGGATTTTACCGTGTGCAATATGATGAGGAGCTTGCTGCCTCCCTTAGGTCTGCAATACTTGCAGGCGCTCTTGAGGCCACAGATCGGCTTGGTAGGATCCAAGTTTAATTGATTTTGTTGTTTCACGTTGCATACGTGCAAATTTTACGTTAATCTGCAACAAGTTGTTCCTGGATAGTTTATTCATTTTCACAACTTCTCTTTATCATACACACTTTTGCAGGTGTGCTGTGTAGATTTTTACTTTCATTGAATTGATGCAAAGCGTGTCTAACATTTTTTTCATTCTTACCACAGGTGTTCTTGATGATACATACGCTTTATGTAAAGCTTGCAAGCAGCCATTTGCTATCTTGCTTTCATTGATGGAAGTCTATAGATGCGAGACTGATTATACTGTCCTCACGAACTTGATTGGTGTAATTTACATGTCACTTATTTTCATACCATCTACTTCCAATTTGCGGGCAGCTGTCTTTTTTGACATTAACAGAGGAAGTCGTAGAACTGCTTGCCTGAATTAGCTTTGTTTGATTTCTTTCAGGTAGCATATGGTGTCTTTCAAGCAATAGCTGATGCTAGGCCGGATGCAGCCAAGGACGCTAAGCGCTTCATTGCAAGCTTACTACAACATCCTGCCAAGTTAGGATCATTTAAATTGTAGTCTGTTTCTTTTGGGATTGATGTGGTTTGTGTGTGGTCTATTGTAAAATGCAAGCTGAGATCATTTTGCAATGTACTTTTTTTGGGTGGGATTCTTTCTCATTTGTTGATGAGCTTAATTGTTTAAAAAATAGTAAGAAAGTATGAACTATTGCTTTGGCCCATTGAGTATGTGAACTTTAAATCGAAACAAACATAGCATGCATCAGAAGACAAATCAGAGTTCTTCTGTAAGGAGTAACCATAGATCCAATAACATCTATTTAGTTGCTCTAACTGTTAGCTGAGACTTCTTTTGAGGTCAATTTGTATAATTTTTCTCCTCATAATATATGTGCAATGCTTAGTTGCCCGTTCCGGAGCCTTACGCGTTCCAGAATGTATTCCGTTCCGGAACGGGACTCTCAAAAAAATATAACAATACTTTTTCTTTTACAAAGAAGAAAAAACCATATCCTGAGAGTTAATAGACAGAACGGGCGACTACGCCTTCTCTACATTTGGCTTCCATTTGGGATTAGGTTCTGGTTCTATAGTTGATAGTAGTTCTATGCATTAGAAATAGAACCATTTGCAAGTTCACAAGATTAAGGATGTGTAATAGGACTGCTCTAAACACTTAAGGAGTATGTAGCTTTGCTTGAGATGTAGATCCTCTGTACAGCCCTTGTGGTTCCTATATTTGATTTCTACCGTGTCTATAGTGCCTTGTAACCAGAGTTGCAGCGGATCTTGATCCGCTGCAAAAATGATCCGGATCATGTGATCCAGATCACCAGTGATCTGGGACCAGAAATGTGGTCCCAGATCGCAAAAAAATTAGCAAATTTTTTTTTGATATCCAGATCCGCTGCTTTTGCTATTGAAATGAATATCAGATTTTGAAATGAATATCTGATATTGTCTTTGTTATGCCAATAGTTTGCAGATCTGCTGATGTCCAGATTTCTGATGAATGTAGCCTGTGGATGCAGATCTGTGAATGCAAAAGCAAATATTTGCAGATCTGTGATGTCCAAATTTTTTATGAATGCAGCCATCCGAAACCATCTGAAATCAAGCAACAGAACTGTATAACAATTGCTTTTTGGATATCCTTTCACATGATACCCATATTGGCAAGTTTTAAAAAATAAAAATAATTTTTTTTTGCGATCCGGGAAACCCTAACAGGAATTTCCGGAACGGAACGTGCATCTTTGCTTGTAACTCATCTAAGCTAATGCTCAACTGACAGCCTTATGTACAAACCGTGACTGCTCTGAAAAAGCATGCACCTTGTGATAGCAGTTCTCTGGCTCTTGAATAGCATCTGAAACAACAATATATCACAAACTGTAGATCAAATTGATATACCTTATCATGAACTTTGGAATCATCAAGAGAACATCAATGAAACTCTGTCAGCGCCTCATCTACACATGCTAGTGCCTGAGACATGTGAGTTTGGAGGATCTTGTGGCCTTGGATCCTCAATCCAATCTGAATGAACATAGACACAGGAGACAAATTAGTGCAGGGGAAGTAAAGAGAAATTGGTTGGGTCCAGGGGAGCAGATGTGCAGGAAAGAGGGTGGTGTAGGAGAAGTGCTCTTTTGTTTCTTGGCCTGTTTTCATGAGCTTAGGGTAAGGGTCACAAGTCTGTTGGAGCAATTTAAGGATGTTGATTTTTTATGGACTGATTGGTTAGGTGTGGAAGCTTTACTCCCTGCTTCGTTTGAGGACTGACACGGAGCTCAGCTGAGAGTTTATTTGGTTAATTCTTGGTGATGTTTTGTGATACACTTAGTTGTACTAAAGCACAATGGTAAAATCATAGTAATTAGTCCCAAAGATGATTATGTTGCCATGTCAAACATACATATACATGCACATCGAGTTTAAAGCAACGGGCTCATAGATGACGGTCAGCATGCTTCTTCTTTTTTTAAATTCTATTTTTAACTTAAATAAAACGTTTAAAAAACGTATTGCAAACCCTAAAAACCTAATTAACAACTAAATTATTAATAAAGAAAACCATAAAAGAACTAAATAACCAGTTAAAAATAAAAAACCTAAGTTTTTTGTCAAGCATTGTTCCAAGATATCTTACTGGGAAATGCCAGATCGTGTTCCCAGAACACGATCCAGAACGCTTTCAAGAATGCATTCTGGAACTCAAACCTGCAATTAAGCTTGGGCTTTTCAATTCACATTTCCAGATTTTTAATGACTTTTTATTTCATATTTTTAGATTTTTGATGAGAAGCTACTGCTACAGGCGACTTGGATGGGATGTTGTTGCTGGTGAGAGCCATTTGGACTCGATGTTGCGGGGAGAACTTTTGACTGGCCTTGTTGATTTTAATGATGAGGAAACTATCATGGAGGCCAAACGCCGTTTTGATATTTTCTTGAAAGATAGATCCACTTCTGTTTTACCTCCTGACACACGAAAGGCGAGAATTCATGGTCTCATGCACATTCTGGAAATAATAAGTTGTGTAACAACGTAATCTAGTACTGATGTTTTTGTTGTAGCAGATTGTATTGTGGTTTGGAGGATTGATTATGATCTAAATTTTGCATTATCAATACATCTTATTGTGTTTCCTTTTTCTAGGCGGCATTTAAAGCTGCTATGCTTGATGCCAACGGTTCTGATAAATCTAGTTACCAAGCTTTGTTGAAGATATACCGAGAGACAGATCTAAGCCATGAAAAGGTTCGAATATTAGGTAAGCACAATTGCGTTTCTACAATCCATTTTTGAATTGAATAAAGTGACATGGCTTGTGTTAAGGTATCATTTCAACCAAGTGTTGCTGTTCTGTGCAGTTTCGCTTGCAGCCTCAACTGATCCCAACCTTGTTCGTGAGGCTTTGGACTTTTCACTCTCTTCCGAGGTACTTCAGATTCCTACATACTTTCTCCGGTGAATCTCCATGAAGCTTGGCTATTGTCCTATGTAGTTTATTCAAATGTTCATGTTGAATAAATTTGAACTTCTATGCAGGTACGAAGCCACGATGCTGTGTATGTTTTGAATGGAATAAGTCGAGAAGGTCGTGAAGCAGCTTGGATTTGGCTTAAGGTAAATGCGGCGAAGCTTCTAAATCTTGAATAAATGAACTGGTCAAACTTGAGTAAGTGATTCTTGGAGCAATTTTTTTGGCCTCATATCTCAAATCTTTTTCTTTATCTTTTTGATTATGATCTTATGATAGTCAATATTTTATTTCAAACATGATACCTTGGGTATATTTTGTCCTTGCATCTCATCAAGTTTCGCAACTATACCATCTAACTTTTGAATTTGTCAAATGTTTTTTGAGACTTTTCTTGGATAGTGGACATAGTTATGGGCTGAAAAGTACAAACTACAATTTCTCAACCATCGATATTTGATCGACAAGATCTAAAAGCTAAACGCAGTGACCACCTTTAGGAAAGACACGTGTACATGAATCCGAAATCTAAAATGGATGAATTGGCTCCTAAAATCCGGGAATTTTAATCATCTTAACCTCTAGATATCATCTAAGAAGTTATTAAGTTGTGTAGAATTGCCAGCAACTATACAAGAACAATAATGTAAACTCTTGAAATGTTCCAAGAAAAGTACTACAAAGATGAAGTTATGAAATCAGGAAATAGAAAGTGAACTTTTACACATCTGATTGATGATTTTTGTAAAGTGCACGAGACTATAAGTGCAAAGCTTCGTGCACACACGAAGACACTATAGGATGTGGCTCCCAAGCGAAAACTTCTACAAAAGTTGCTTTGAAATTCGTTTGTGGATTCACATCCCCACATGTTCAAGGAGATATTGGTTCATTTTTCTTGAAGAAAAATGTGTAGATCTCAAAGTTTGCTCAAAAGACAAAACAAATCAAGAAGTCAAGGTCAAAGGGATGTATTGGTGATAATGTACACATGAGGTAAGAAGCTCATCAAGGATGTTGTATTTGTACCTCGAAATCTCCTTGCAATTGGTGGGATAGGGAACGAAAATTGAGTTTGATAAAAGAAGTTGCATGGTCAAAGACATTGTTAATAATAAGTAGTCGTGGCATAGGGTATTAGAGATCGAAGACTTGACATTTTAAGGTGAAATCAGGAAGCAAAAAGATGAAGACATAGGTGAAGCGATATAAAACTTAAAAGGAACCTCCAAGCACAGACAAACGCAAAAAGGTAAGAGATGGACTTCAGAAGAATATGTGAATAAAACCTTAAGAGTGGGTGTTGGAGAAATCAGGCGTTAAATGTGTAGTTAACCTTAGCACATGGTGCCTACAAGGTATACAAGTGAGAGATCTCACTTCAGACTATTTGAAAATTGATATTGATATGTTTCTGCTACGACTTAATATGTGGTCAAAGGTCAAATGTGAGTCCAACTTCATGTATAGTGCGTTTGTGTATGTTCATTGAATATTTGCAGTTCCCAAGAATAAAGCCATCATTGTTTTTGATAGAAGCAGAGTTCCTATATCATTAATTTGTTTACTAGACTCTTTCAAAAATGCAAATCTAGTGGGTCTCCTTGTTTATTTTGAATAAGCAGGTCGTGAATCATGTGCTCCATGTTCTTATTACTGGAAATGCATCTATAATCGATAGTGCAAAGTTTATTTGACTCCCAATTGTTACTTTTGTGCTGTTCCATGAGATATACAAACATACAGTAGCTTTATTTTTGAGTATTACTTATACATGAAAATGCTCATTGTGTCAGACAGTCTTGAGAACTGTTCAGAAACTAACAGGATATCACTGTGTGCTTTCAAATCTTGCATGTCATAGATCTCCCGTTATCTCCGTTTTGTTTGCGGAATTAGTGATCATTGTGAATAAGAACTTGTTCTTATATTTTGAATTTGTGCCTTGATAAAGAATTTCTTATCATCTTCTCATAAACTTTGTTTCTTTCTTCCAGGAAAACTGGAATAAGATCTGGAATATATGGTCAAAGGGATTTCTTATCACTCGATTTGTAACTTCCGTGGCTTTAAAGGTATCTATTTGAGTATCCTCTTTCTATTTTAGACTGCACAGAATGTTCAATGTATTAAACTTTGATATCATGCTGGACAAGTATAATTCTGTGTTTTCAGGCAGAAAATAGTTTTAACAGTTCTGAAACTGTGTGTCAGTTTTCTAGTGACGAGAAGGCTGATGAAATTAATGAGTTCTTCACATCAAACGGGAATCCAGCTATTGAGCGCACCGTTAGCCAAACTGTTGAGCATGTGAGGCTTAATTCTCAATTGGTTCGGTATATTCGGGAAGAGGAAGGTTTGCAGGAATTCTTGAAGCAGTTAGCGACCAAGTAACCATTGCTTCCAGCTGCAATCCAAGTTTCAGACTAACAATGTTCACAGAGGAACGGTGATCGTTCTGAAGTCCCTAAAGTGCTTTACATATGAGGCAAAATGTTGCCTTCATGTGTCCGAAAGTTTTTTTTATTGTAAATCAAGAACAGATTGTGTATGTCCCAAACCTCCCACTAGTAACACGTTTGCTGAGCACTTGTTTCTTTTATTATTTCACATCCATTATGATGTTATTACTCTGTGATCTTAAATATTTAGACTTGAGGAAGTTCGTATTTTTATTTATTTGGACGTCTAGCTGACCGGCCCCTTGATCATGTTTATCCAAAAGAAATGTAAATTCATCTTCAAACACTACACCTATCATGTTATTACTTCAACTTGATCAAAGTATTTAATAATCATAGTTTTTTTTTATCAACTATCAAAAAGACCATAAATTTTGTAATATTCTACTAAATAAACATAAAGTGGGAACTGTTCATAGCTAAATTTTTGGGCATCAACAAAAACAATAGTTTTACTCTCAACATATCACCAATTCTACAAATTAGAGAGCACAATTTTATCACCCAACCATATCCATGTGTTTTCAACAAGAATAGCTAGATCAATGGGTTCATAGTATTGCTAGAATGAATGGATCATTAATAGTGAAACAATCAACATCATCTACAAAATCATTGATATGCAAAAACTCGATGACAGATGTCATAGCAAACCGACTATGGTAAATCTAGTATAAAGAATGTTGATCCCTAAGGAGAGAGTGTATGGCGAGGTCTAATGTTTAATATTTGATAAATTTTGAGATGTATTGATCAATCACAATGGTGTTTGAAGTAGGTTACGACATCCATTAATATCAAGAGGGTTGTTAACAATTAGAATCTATCAAAGTTCGAGGTGCTAAGCTTTATGTTCTTGTTATAGGATTCATTTTTACCACTCAATCTTTATGGTTTTTTTTGAAGTGATACTCCTTATCATAACTTATTAGCGATTAGAGAATCCCTCTGGTCATGATCGACCCATAAATGAGGTGGAGTAACATATTTTTTTATGAAGCTTTCTCTAAGTTAGAGTTTTAAGTATTCAAGGCCATGCCTTAAAAAAATAAGACTTCGATGCCTCTATGCTTTAATAAGTTCATTTTGTGTCATACTTTTCCATTAAAATTTTAGAATTGGTATACCGATTAAAAGTTGAGATTTGTCTTTTGGAAGGATGACTTATGAACCATAAACTATTTTGCTTTCATGCAAGATTCATGTTGATGGTTTGACCCAATCTGTATTGGGTTAGAAGGGATTAACTACCTATTGGTAAAGTGTGTAGGTTCTCTAAGGATTACTTGATGAGTAAGAATTAATATTTTATTGCTTCTTTCATGCATATGAATAGGAATTGATGATGCTTTAATCCAAACCCATATTAGGTTGGGTGGAACTAACCCATCGTGGTGAGTGTGCCAAGAATCATGAAGAAGGGTTCCATGATTCTAAAAATGAGATGAGTATTGACAAGGAATGGCTGATTTCAACCAAAAATGCTCATCAATGAGCTTGACATTATTTCCACACAAAATTATCTCATCTACATAAAGTATAGGGATGATCACATCACTATCAATAAACTTAAAGTACAAAGATGGATCATACTCACTAAGAGCAAAATCTAGTGAGAGAAGAAAAATATTAAGTCGAGAATACCTATATCTTGGAGCTTGCATGAGATCATACAAGCTTTTGAAGAGTAGGCAAACCTTGTCTTCTTGGCCTTGCATGATGAATCCCTCAGGTTGGTGCATGTAGATCTCCTCCTCAAGGTAGCCATTGAGAAACAACCTTAGTCTCATTTAGTTAATACATAAACCAATTGAAAGAGGATGCTAATGCAATCAAAATCCTGATGGTGTATTGTTGGTCAAAAGAAAATATGATCTGATCAAGGATTTTTCTATTGTCAAGGCCTGATCAAAGATCTAGTTGCCTTGATGATGTGATTACCCTTGATAGAAAAAACACTACTAGGCAATAATGGGATCTAAGATCAAAACTAGTGTTAGTGATTGAAAGTATAGATGCTAGATTCAAAGAAAATCTAGGAGCTATATTGGATGTTCATCAACTGATCTGGATCTGATGGTTAATCAATGATCAAATCTAGTTCGGATGATGAATATCCTCCTATTTTCAGACGGTTCAACAACTATGGAAAAGAACTGAGGATATAAAACAACATAAGTGGATGGTGGGTGCATTGTAGTCAGATCTTCTTGATATCCAATTTGATTGTTGTGAAAAATAAGCAAAATTTAGCTTGATTGTTTTTCAATTTAATGTACAAATGTCCATCGCTACCTTGTACATATTTCTCATAATGTTTTATAAAATTCCAAGGGTACCAACCCGAGTTCTAGTGAGATGGTGACATGTGTCACAAAATGTCAAGATTGGTATTTTGCTAGTATGCATCCAAATCCACATCTCAATGCAAATTTGGAGGTGCAAAATATTTGGCCCAATTATGTTTAGAGGTGCAAATCACTTGGCCAATCAAACTGAGGGGTGCAAGCTATGTGGTCCAATCATGGAGAGAGGTGTCAATCTTGAGGTCCAATCATTATGAGAGGTGGAATCCATGGGGTCTAATCAAATTTGAGCATTTACTCATGCTAGAACTCGAGCCACCACTATATGGAGGCGTGCTCCCATTGTAATCTTTTTGAGAGTACATGACATTTTGGACTTGTTTCTTTGTTACACATTCTCTCTCTACTCGAGAGCTAGTAGTTTTTCTCTCTCTACTCGAGAGCAAGGTGCTTGGATGAGCCTCTCTTAGTGAAAGATACTTAAAGTTTTGTCATGTGTATGTGCAAAACTTGCTTTTTGGATCTATGGGTTGATGGAAGTTTATATCCAATTGATCCAAGCTCAATGCAACATCCAAATTTTAGATCAGTCACACAACTCATATTGTTTTTATGTGAAGGACACAATGGTCTATTGGGTTATTGTGAGAGATTGAAAAGTTATGGCATTAGTAATTCAATGAAAAAAACCCATTATTTGAAAATTTGTTGAATGGTTTACTTACTACAGAGAAAACGAAACTCTTTTGTTGCAAACAAAAGAAGAGAATGAAATCTTGAAGATAGATAATTCTCGTTTGCAAAATACTATATTAAACCTTAACCAAGAAAATGACGATATGAAACTAATTGTACAAATATTGCGTACCTCATATTGTCAAATAAATGCAGAAGTAAACACATTACGGAAGAAAATATTGAACAATAAGCGAAAAAGAGTTATTTTAAAAGGTATTGACAAGCTTTCATCAAGTGGGGGTCAATGGGAAAAAAGAATATATGCTTTCAAGTAAGATTCTGTTTTAAACTATTCATGTGTTTTGTTTCATCTAGCACATCAATGATTGTGAATTGTTTTTTTTTCTAACTCTTATTTTTATTTTGCAGATTAGCTTTAGTCACCAATCAAAATCTAAAAGACAAGGACATGATTGGAAAGTCTTTGAGTGCAGTACTTACAGCCAAGTCAACGACGAGTCTACTAGGAAGTAAACGATATTCTCGAATCAAGTCCAAGATTGCAGAGGTCCTTATGGGCGAAGTCGGCAAGATTATTGACCAAAAATTGATACAAGGAGCATATGATTATTTTGGTATTAGGCATAGGACACAATGTTTAAAATTATCAAAGAGGCATTTGAACAAGTACATATAAAAAAACTTCCTATTCCCTGGCCATTTCAATCAAATTAGAGAGGGATGTGTTAAACAGGGGTTTGCAAAACATCATTGGTATTCCTTACCATATCAATGAAATTTATAACTCAAAACATAGCACTTTGTCATATGATTCCACCAACAATATGTTTTTAGATTTGAATCATTTACTGAGATTTATTGTAAAGTATTATGGAATCACAAATGAAAGTGTTAAAAAAATTGATATTAGTTCTCAAGTTAGATGAATAAGAAGTAATAAAGGGACAAAAGCTGGAAAGGGTTAGTGTTACACTTATGAATGGAGCATTAAGCAATACGATAAACTCGGAGAGTCATAACTTCAGTGTGCAGTCCGAAAATAACATCTGGTGGTTAGCAGCTTTCCAGGTTCAAATCTATTTTATTGAGTACTAGCAACTAATTCATTTCGAGAATTTATGGTTTTGTGTTCTAAGCTAATATTGTTTTGTTATTATAGGTCTAAGTTTTAAATATACTTGATCGAGTAATATCGTTCAATTCTCTTAACATAGTTCATGATTTTGTGTTTCAAATGTGAAAAATGCAAAAATAAGCTTGGTAGAGGCCAAAAATCTTGTATATAGATAAACACACATGTGTGGAGCCTATTCCCACGTGTGAAACTAGTGTACTTGTCATGTACCATAATCATATATGTTGTACATATGATTTAATTTAAGTTCTAGTGGCTAAAATGGCCAAAAACTAGTTTTCTAGACATATGACACATGGCATCAATCTATTGATGGCATGAGCCACATCCTTTGGTTAGGTGTCATATCCCATGTGTAGAGGACAGCTCACACGTGTGGAATAAGCTGAAGTAGGCGAATTTTGACTTCTAGAAGATTTCCAAGTAGACCTCCATATAGAAGGAAAATGGACCAAAAGTGCTCAAAATAGAAGGTTTTGTCCAAGTGTCAGTTTTGCATGATGAATCATCATATGACAAAGCACCTTCACACAAGTGGGATCAGAGGGATGATTAGTACCACGAGCTCCCACTTATTGTATATATAGACCCACATTTGGCCATAATCATTGTGAGACACCAATCTTGGTTTTGGAAGCAATTTTGAGTGATTCTCTCCATTTGTCTATATTTGTTCAGGTTGGAGTCCGTACTCAGACAATGTTTCACACGTGTGAAACCGGAAAGTACACCTACCTTCAATTAATGATTGTTCTTGTTAGGATTTTGTGTCTAGAATTGATCTAGATTGATCTTAATAGGTTTTAAAAGAATATCATGACATTCTATTTTGGATTTTTAGTAAAACAGAGTATCCAGAGATAATTAAGAATCATATGAGTGACACACCACTCGATGTTCCTGGAATAGGTGATTTTAAGGTGGAATGGCATTTAGCTGGAGACCTGAAGTCGTTGAAGTGCATGTTCAACATCTCACATGGAGCAAATTCAAACATCCATGCCTCTATTGCATGAAAACTACACAAGACATGTCGGAGAGCACGAGAGTTTTAAGAGATATAGAAGATCCAACTTGAAAACCAATACTACCGATTCCGCCTAAAAATGTCCACATTTGTACACTACATGGAGAGGTTAGAATTATCGAAAAATTGATATACCTTCATATTTGGTTTGTCTGGATTACTAAGCCAGAGTCATTAGCCAAAAAAGCAATAGCTCGATTGGAGAAAGTTCTATCAAAAGAGGGTCTTCATAAAGGACACGTTAAAATACAAAAGGACAAGAAGCTTTCGGGGAAAACGGGAAACATCTCATGCAAACCAAGCATAGGAGGATCCAAAGCTGGTCGTTTCTTATCAAATCATTCCGGAAAACCGACTAAAGTCTAGTACTCAATTTGGATAGATGTACTCAATGCCACAAAGGATTTTGAAGAAAAAGGAACAGCAAGGATTAAAAAAATTGAAGTCTGGAGAAAGCTTGACAACATGGTCAAATTGCTCAGAAAAAATAAACTATCAGATACTGATGTCCTACTAATTGAGAAATCAACAATTGAGTTTGTGGATGCAGTTAAAGGCGCCTGGGGTGAAGGTCATATTACGCATTATATGGAAAATCTTTTTTCAATGTAACTAACTCTTAGAATTATAATTTCATTGCACATATACTAGATTTAAAATGATTAATATAACAATGTTTGTATCTCTGATGTTGCAGCACATTTTATGACATCATGCATCATTTTTTGCAAAAGCTTACGACAGTCTAAGTATTTGGTCATCACAAGGAATGGAGAAATTGCATTGGCAAGCCAGAGTAGCATTTCATTGAAATACACAACATGATGGAATATCTCAAAATATAGTTACATCATCCAACCATTTCAATGGTTCTATAGATGTGTTCAAATCCGATACAAAACTAGATCAACAAATTATCAAAAATTCAGAAAGGCGTGCAAATTTATAGACAAAATAATATTGATGCAAGACTCAACTCATAGTAATTTCATGATATCAGACGAAAATAGTATATGTATTATATGGCATCATTTCCAGTACAATGCATGGTAGAATCATTGTTTCTCTTTATCTTTAATGATCAGCTTTGTTGTGTGGTCATGAAGAATTTTTTTCTATCATATGGATCTAGAAAATCAATAGATCTTTTTTTGCTCAAGTTTATGTATCTGGAGAAAACAGCTAAGAAGGATGACCTTTTAGGAACTTCCTCAGCTACATAGCCCAATACTTTTATGATAATGTCTCTCTTCGTAAAAATTATTTTATATGTATTCTGAGGGTATTTATACTCGTTCGAGAATATGATAACGCTTTAATTGCCATTATTATTGTTGCAACATCTGAAGAAAATTTGCTATGATGAATGCAAATCTCTTTATTTACAAAGCTCTTCAAATAATGGGATAGGGATGAATTCCTTTGTCGTGATCCCTGGCCTTCCCTCACATTTTTTTGCCTTGTTGCAAAGGCACCTACCTCCACATTAGCCTGTAAAGTACAAGCAAAGGTCACATATCTTGAAAACAAATAACTATATTTGAATAGAAATCTCATTCAAATAAAATCAAATTTATTTACCAGATCATGCTCATCAACTTGAATAATTGTAGCAGTATCTAGATCATGACCAGCAACTATGGTCGTCGAAGTAGTGGATGGATTAGTTTCTGAAAACTGTGAGACATCTCTGCTCTGGATTCTCAAAAATTCCTCCTCACTAGGCAAATTTGCCTGGTTTGCCCTACTTTCAGACATGATTGACTACAGGGCTTCAGTCTCGTCCAGCCACTCATCTCTATCTTTGTAATCAATAGAAGCACAAAGATCATCACCCTCGAGATCTATGAAGTCTGAGAATTCTTTGATGAAATTAGACAGAATTGATAATATTTCATCATCTCCAACATCATTCAAAGAGACGTATGCAACATTATTCATGTAATACACCGGCAAATCGAGAATAGTCTTGCTTTTGTCATATGGATTCACGTGCATGAGACTGGACTGGTCGTACATTGCTGCCAATCTTGCCTCCTCGTCATCACCCAAGACGTCATCAACAATAGCTGAGTCTGATATCACAGAATCAACTAATGATGAGGCACCCTCAATGCTTAGCCTCGAAGTTCATGCCTCTCCAGGAACAAGAGCAGAAAGATAAAACACAAAGCCCATGCCCTCCTACACAAAGCGACATGATCGTGTTGTAACAATGGACCACACGTTTAAAATCACTCACTATTTTTGTGAATCGTCAGTTGTGAGCTTGCTTTGAAAGTGGTTGGGCAAGTACCAGGTCATGGAAATAAATGAATCGTAGATTATCCATTATCAACATAGATTGATTCAGACTATCATAATAATGTTTATACAAGGCCAAGAAATATGATCTATGCTCAGATCCAAACCTCTTGATATCAAAAGACATATTGAAATACGTCTTGTAGTGACCTATGTAATTACCAACCCTAGATTCAACGAGGAAGGCATGCAAGGCGGAATCAAAATTATTAGAAGATGAGGCAGTCATGTCTTCAAAACTTCAAGAGTACAAATAGTAGCCTCATTGCTACAATGCGACATGGATGGAAGTTACCTGAAAATCAGGCAGTCCTCGTGTAATGGCGATATTGGTGATTCACGGGATATCGCAGCGACGCGAGGGATACAAGGTCATATAGACTGTAACCTAGATTCTCGCGTGGTAGCGATACTGCAAAGAGCAGGAAGTGTGGACACAAACAAGAGCTATGGGGAGTGAAAATCAAAAACTAAACAAAAGTTATAAACTGATCGAACAACATTTATTTAGTTAAAACCAATAAAATCCAAGCTGTACACACATCGATCCAACAACGGATCGGATCTCTCATGGGTAATGTAACCGTCCACAGGTGCGAGACCACACATGTAACAATACATGTCGTGCCCACACATGCAAGCTTACACGTGTGACAATGGCGTCACTATACCATTCGACCAACACGTGCGACAGTTTTACACGTGCAGATCCAGATGTGCAGTTTCACACGTCAGTTTTTGATTGGGCCATGTGTCGCAAGCTCTCATACGTGTGAACTTTTTTCGGCTATATAAGTCCATTCCCCATGATTTTTTAGGTTTTCGTTCAATTTGGTTTCTTCCTGGAATGCTACCACAGGACTTGCAGACTCGATGTCACCATTACGTGAGCGCCTTCTCCCTCCCCCCTGACTCTGCTCCTCTCTTGCGTCATAGCGATATTAGCCTCACAGTTTCCAGTATCGACATCACGTGAGAAAACCCATCTTGCTCTTCTACTATACCGCTATCCTTGCATCGTAGAGATATGCATCTATACCTCCCAGTATCGCCATCATGCGAACAAGTTTGTCAATCATCGCCATAGTAACACTCTCTCGTGTGGTAGAGATATCCAGCCTCAATGGCTCGGATGAAGCAAACCGCTAGACTTACTAGCTATGTTGAAAGCAGCCTTCTACTGGGCTGTGAGGGAGGTCACGCAGGATATGACTACTCATCTGCCCTATGTAGTGAGGTGGAATATCATTGCCTTGGAGGCACTCCATACTGCGTACGAGGACTTCCAAACTAAAATGTTTGAGGATTCGATCTTGTGCTCGATACATGCCAAGAGGGTGACATTGATGCCCAAGGACATGCTTCTTGTCATGAGGCTTTGAAACACCTATGACAACATTTTTAAGTCAGGCTTCACACAAAGGCAAGTTCTTCTTGAAAGGGGGCATGTCCCACCCCGAAAAAAGAGAAAGCAAGCACAGCCCAAGCATTCGTCGAGTTTTTTTTAGTTATATTGATGTATATTCTTGTAGCATAAAGTTTGAATTTGTTTCTAAAAAACCCAAGCCTAGGTCTCCCAACTCTTCACCCTCGCCTCCTCCCATCAAAAAAGATGTGCCAAGTACGTTGGCAATTCCATGGGTTGAGAGTCCTCCCCCAACCCCTGATCTTGAAATCCAAAGCTCTCCTTCTCAACATGCAAATGATTTAAATACAGTGGTGGACAAAATTGTTTCTGATGTTGATGCAACTGATAAAGAGTTGGACATCAAACACCCCAATGATTCAAAGGACACATTCTTTGATTCTGAAAGATACATTGATTTTGATATGTATATAGCCAAAAAAAATAGACGATCTTGGAGGAGAGTTTATGTTTTGTATAGATGATATTAGTTTTGCAATGCATATCAAAGACCCGCATTGTAGGGAGCTAAAGGAGAAGACCTCCCATATCTCAGACACAGTCATTGAATCTGGGTGTGTATATTGTGTACATAAATACACATATACAATCACGAAGGAGATTTTTGTTGTATCTCCATTTTTTGGGCATCTGTTGCATAAAGAGAGAAAAGCCAGAAGGCTCTTCAAGCACACAAGCAAGGAGGCATCAATGTTCATCATCCCATATTGTGCAAAGTAAGATAATTTCTTTTTGTAAGATTTGTTTTTTGGAAACTCTTATAGATTCTAGTGATTCATTGCTTGTCATTTGCTGGCAACAAACATTGGTTGTGCATGTAATATCTTTGAAAGTGGATTCTACTGGAAGCTGCACACCTGTGTGCATGACAATGAATTCCTTGAATGCCACCCATTGTTAACTCCATGTACAAGAGGATGGTGGAGCTATTGCCCAGGCCAGATGGGCTGATTGTAAATACTAACATAGAGATTGTTGATGCAAAGGTAAAGAGATATTTTCACGTTTTTTATTTACATGATGGGATGGAGTTTAATATATTGAATTATAATTTAACAATTTTTTGTTGTGATCTCTTAGTCTTCACAACAAGACGATGCTTTCAGCTGCAGATGGTTTTCCATCTTGAATGTTAAATCATTCTTGGATTGGTATATGATGCAAACTCCAAATGCTAATATCTATGAGATAAATTTCTCAACTTCTAGTATCCTGATGATATTATGTTAACTTTGTGTAATTATATTTTTGAAGAAATTTAACTGGATGTGTTAACCCATTGTATTTGGGTAGATCCAAACGAGGTGTTCTTCTAACAATGATTGGATTGACTTCCTGAGGAGCACCTCCAGGAGCAGCCATCTTCACAAATTCAAATCAAGCAGACAATGAGATTGGATCTAGATTTTTCAATCAAAACTATCTCAGATCAAATCTGCTAGATCTATTCCACTTTCCAAAAATCTGATTTCTAGATCGTGAAAAAGATTTCAAAATTTAATCAATTGATACTTCTAACAAATGAAAATTTTCTCAGAATCCAAATCAAATTGTATCAGATTTGATCCAAATTTTGACAGAGACTTGATCTGGAAAATCAAAATCTAAAAATAGAACTAGTGAAGGTTTCCTAGGCGAAGATTGGCTCGGCGAAGGTTCAACAGTGCTATTTTGGAAAAAAAAAAAAAAAACTCTCTAATCAACTTTTCTGACAATTTCTAGGGAAATAACCTTTGCCGAACTCTTAGATGCAAAATTTGACACAGATAAAGCTATGGTAAACCCGACGAAGGTTTTTGACACAAGAAAGTACAGTTTATGTAGTTTGGCGAGGGTAAAAATTAAGAATTTCTATGATCTGGACAAGAGGAATCTTCGCCGAACTCAGAAATAGTATTTTACTATAAATGTTCTGAAAACTCGGCGAAGGTTTTGGCGAAGGATCAAGAGTAATAGTGGTATTTTTGCAAAAAAGTGACTTTTTTGACAAAAGTATGGCAATATGACAACTGATCTTCTGAAGAACCTTCTATTTTTGGTACTATTCTTCGTCGACCTGTCAGTAGATAGATCTGAATCAAACCTATGCACAGTGAATCGGGCGAAGGTTCTTTTTCTAGTATTTTTAGGGTTTTGGTGATTTTTTGGTGTTTTTTGACGGTTTTTCTGATGTTTATGGAATCTGCTGGGAAGGATTGTTCGCCCTTCAAACTGAAGGTTCTATGATCAAAACCGAAGGCGTCTGCAACTCAGCAAAGGTTTCCTAAAATAGGGCAAAAATTTATCAGCTCTGATAACAATTTTTGCCTCATTTTGACCAAAATCTGGTAGATTTGACCGATTTTTGTTGTTTTTTCTGATATCTCAGATCCAAATGGATCTTAAGATTGGTGATTTGAATAGCTTTCTTTGTTCTACAATCATATTAGATTTCAAACAAGAAAATCCACTCAAATCAAGCAAAATCACTCCCAAACTAACCCTAAATGCAGATCTAATACTATTCATGCCACGACAAGATGCCTAATGCAAGCTAACCATCCAACAATCATGCTGCAAACTGAAAAATTGGCGTAGCTCCCCGACAACGGTGCCAAAATTGTAGTGGGTTTCTTTCCTTGCCTAACCTCAATCCAAGATCTAATCAATCTAGCATCGAAGAGACAAAGTTAGTTGTCACGCATAGATTCGTTCCCATGAGAGAAATAGTATAGTTCAAATTTCAGCATGAATGGAAGATCCAAATCTAATTCTAACATCCATTAAACCTAAACATTAACACTACATCCACTAACACTACGATCCATTACAAGATAGCTTACTCTTTCTCTCTCTCCCTTTCTCTCTCATAAAAAGTATAACAACATGCAATCCCAATAACAATCAAATCCAACAATTAGCAAAATCCAAAGAAAGCATGAGAGATGGAGGAAAAGTGATAGAGAGCAAGGACATTCATCAATACATTTCAGAAGAGAACCAATCTGCTTTATTGAAATGAGGAAATGAACATGTGTAGGAACTCCAGTTGTTTCCTTTTTATAGTAGAGAGGAGGATCCTGGCCTCTGAATCCTATTGGTCCATTTTTGCCTCCCTAATAATTCAAATTTAAAAAAGAGTGGGAACCATCCAAATTGGAGGAAAACCCAACTTTATTCACTAACTTGACATTTAGGCCCTGCGAAATTAAAAGTCCCGCAAAAAGGCCTAAAGTCCTTTTATTGACTTTCTAATCAAATAACTATGTGATCATCGGGTCGGACTTACACACGTAGGGTTCCAAATCCCTCTCACTTATTAACTAGGATTAGGGTTGTCTTGGGATCCGCAAACCCTCCAACATTTCAGCACTCTCATATTGTACTCAACAACATCTTTGTTGAATAAAGAGTTTTCATTACTATTCACTTTTCTGGTGATTTCAATTAGTCGCAACTTAAATTCACCTTTAATAAGCACTTTGCTAAACCAATATCATACCAGGAAATCAAAATTCCCACAACATGTACAATTTTGGAAAAAATAAGAAATTACAATTGGCCAATATTTCTAATTTAAATTGCCTGCTAGGAATTTCTGTAAAGGCAAAAAATAATTTTTTAACATATTTTTTCAACTGTTACTCATAGCCAAAGACCGGTAAGAGGATCCTTTGAAGGAAACATGTGCTTCTAAACCATCCATAGTTTTCACAATTCAATTACTAACCAATCCGTGATAGTTCAACACTAGGCCCATTGTCATTCAAAACTTAGACATCTCCAAATTGTCATGCAAACACGACTAAAGCCATGCTACAAAAAGAGTCAATTTAAGTGAGAATAGTACAATGAGAGCTCACTCCATATAGTGATAGCTCGAGTTTCTACACTAAAAAGTTATGTAATGACCTCTTTACATGATTTGCACCTCTCAATATGATTGGACCTCAAAAGCCAATAGAATGAGGATTTTGGATATGATGCATCACTTGCATTTTTGTGTCCCTACACTTTAGGACATGGGTCATCACCTCATAGGACTCTATATGGAAGTCCTCTAGCCTATGCCAAATCAACACAATGATATGGACAATAAGGTGGTGGATGTAGGTCCAAACCCATGATGACATTTGGCATGCTACTACTTGACTAGGTTTTATGAAACAAAATAATTTATGACATAAATGATCTGAAGCAGTTAGGCCTACTATTCACAGGAACATGCTCCACACATGTGCTATTGACATATGTACATGGAAATGTAAAATGATCAAGCTAGATTTTGCATAATCTTCATAGAAAGACCCTTTACCCATAATAGCTAGGACTCATGCAAAAGCAATGTAAGTGCACATCCACACCCAAGGCACGCATACAATACACATGCTCATACCACATGCATGTGGTCATCAATCCACATGGTCCTACTTAGCTATTACCAAATTTAGGTCTTTTGCCTATGTCCAACGCACCTCCCAATGGTCCAAATCTAATTAGGGTCGTGAGAGAGAGTAAAGCATTCCATAGTTCCTCTTGCTTAAGCAAGACCAAACCCTTTGAAACCTTTATTCATAAGCCAACCAGGTAAAGTATAGCTGAAAAGTGAATACAGTATAGTAAAGCGCCATAAAGCAAGACTTATTTCAAGACATCCAGCTGGTACCTGTGCCACCATCCCACAACACAAAATCACGCGAGTTAGTATGAGAGGAAGGCAAGTGTCAAAGTTGAATGTCAATTGTTATCCATGTACAAAATAAGCATTGCCACTTAACAACTTGGTTAAACTGACAAATACATAGTCCAATCTTCCCATTCATTTGTAACTTTTAGCGATAGGCTAAGCCGTCATATTACCATATCAGGACGAAAGCCATGCTGATCAGTGTAACAGACATTAGTCCATATCAGTAATTTATCAAATAAAAGAAATACATGAAAGATGCTTGCTAAACATGTTTAAATAGTTTTTATGATTGTTTTTTTTTTTAGGTTGAGCAAGGACACATGTACAACGGTATTAGGGCAAATTCATGCCATACTAACCCGTGGACCTGTGAAAGAGTCGTGTACTGGTGTCAAACCCTTGAGCATATCCATGCCTTCCAAGGATGATCAAGCTCGATTACTAGTATAAACTTGAAAGGGCATGTGCAAAAAATTACAAATTTAATTGAGCTGTCGTGTTTAAGAAACAAGTATAAAAATCTTTGGCTTGTATAGTCTCAATGACTATGTTAGGGCAAATCCAACTTCATAGAAAGCATGAAAAGTATGACTTCAATATGTCATTGGTGAAGCTATCAAGCTATCCTTTGCAAAGCAATAATTATGCTAACATTTGCATTGGTTATTGATGAGCATCGCTAGTATTCCAGCGAACTATGACAATGATGTTACTCATGAAGTAATCAAGCCTCAATCATATAATCTACGTGCAAACAGTGTAGATTGACAACATTGAAATCGTTGTCTTTCAGTACAATCATATCACAAGCATTCATATGCGATTTGCTACAATAAATGCCATCTGCTTATCAACGATTATCGCTAGTCAAAATTCACTGATATTTGTTTAACTATCAAGCACTTCAAAAAAAAGGGAAAACCGTTTGAAGTGAACCATTTAAAGTTAGAGGTGGTATTATTAGATTTGATACTACCAATGTGTGTGTGTGTTGTGAAAAACTCAGATCCAAAAGATGCTAAAGTTTCATAAAGATCTTGGCCATGGAAGTTATGCACATCTAGATTGAAAAAATGATAGAAATTGTGATGTTAAGCATACTAAACATCAACTAAACATCAAAATCTGATCATAAGCTTCCACAAACAGAAACTTGCTGTCCCTGTCCGTACTTCAGAGCCTACAACCTGCATTTCACACGTGTGAAGCCATAGCAACAAAGAAATCACAATTCTAGTGGCTAGAATGCAAGATATGAACAAAAAAGTGAGAGAGAAGAAGATGGACCTTCAAAGAGCATAACATTCATTCAATAGAATGAAAATGAGATGTGTACATACTCGTGGAGATGGCTATTTATAGCAGCCATAGTGCCTCTTGGCCACTTGTCTTATGATAGGCTAAAATTGGGGTCCAATAGGATTCACCCATATACCTAGAAATTTGGTCAAATAGGAATGCACCAAATTATGAGCCAATAGAAGAGCTCCACACTCGACCTCCTCTAATTAATGTGACCTCAAAAGTAGTGTACACATACTTTGGGCCTCTACATACATGTATGAACCTATCTCTAACTTTTATTTGGCCATAGGCCTACAAAATCTCAAGTTAGGAAAATACTACTAGTTGACAATTTTTCACACTCCCTCTTCAACTAGTTTTAGCATAGATTTAGAAAGTACACCAAGACTTGTTCTATGCTTGAAAAATAAGTCCTTTCCCAATGCTTTGGTAAAGATATCAGCCACACATTCCTTTGATGGGACATGTTCAAGCTTGATCTCTTTTGCCAACACTTGTTCTCTCACAAAATGGTAAGCCACCTCGATATGTTTGCTCCTTGCATGGAAAACCGGATTGCTTGCTAGACTTTGGGCTGAAAGGTTGTCACAAAAGATGATTGGACTCTCTGAAAAATCCAGCAAATGAAGCTCCATAATCATCCTCTTGATCCACACCATCTCCTTTGTGCATGATGTCAAAGCTTTGTACTCGGCCTCACTAGAAGAAAGTGATATAGTTGCTTGTTTCTTCGACATCCATGAGATAGCTCCATCACCTATGAAAATAGCATGTGCATTTATGGATTTTCTATCCATAAGGTCTCCTGCAAAATCTGAATCTGAAAACCCAAATAAGTTAGGTGATGAGCCTCTATAAACAATGCCAAAATCTTTTGTTCCCGAGATGTATCTCAAGATCCTCTTTCCTAGTTTCCAATGTTCTATGCTAGGATCTTGCATGAATTGGCTTAATCTACCAACACAATAAGATAAATCAGGTCTTGTGATGGTTAGATATATAAGAGAACCTATTAGCTTCCTATAGAGAGTAATGTCCTCGAAGGATCTTTCATTACCTCTTATAGTTAGCTTTACATGTGATTCCATAGGTGTATCAATAGGATTTGCATCTACCATATGAAATCTATTGAGAATAGAAATAGCATACTTCTCTTGTGAAATAAAAGTGATTTGAGAAGTTCTAATTACTTCTATTCCTAAGATATAGCTCAAAAGACCAAGATCATGCACTTCAAATTCCTTTTTTAGTGCTTTCTTGATATCTTCTATATCTTCCTTGTTCCCTCCACTTAAAATAATGTCATCCACATAAATTAGAAGGATTGTAACATCATTAGCACTAATTCTAAAGTAAAGTGAATGATCATACTCACTCATAGTGAAGTTTTGAGAAAGTAGAAAAGAGTTAAGCCTAGCATACCAACTCCTTGGTGCTTGCTTAAGACCATACAAACTTTTTTGTAGAAAACACACATGATTAGGCTTGCTATGAGAAACATAGCTCTCGGGTTGCTCCATGTAGACTTCCTCTTCAAGATCACCATTCAAGAAAGCATTAGAAATGTCTAATTGCCAAAGATCCCATCCATAAAGAGTTGCAAGGGAAATGATTACTCTTATGCTCACCATCTTTGCCACGGGTGCAAAGGTTTCCTCATAGTCAATGCCATGCTCTTGAGCATAACCTTTAGCCACCAACCTTGCCTTCAACTTGTTGATAGATCCATCTTGATTTGTCTTTACCTTGAAGATCCATTTGCATCCAATTGCACTTTTGCCCTTTGGAAGCTCCACCAATCTCCATGTGTTGTTCTTCATAAGTGCTTCAAACTCAAGATCCATTGCTTGGATCCATTCCTCTTCTTGCCTTGCTTCATCTACACATGAAGGTACATCAAAAGAAGTTAGGAAAGCATAGTTGGATCCATCCACCACTTGCTTACCTTTGCCATCATAAGTGAGCCTTGAGGGTTTCACTTTATGCCTTGGAGTTCTCCTTGGAATTTGACTTGAAGAGGCTTCTTCAACATCCACATCCAATGTGTCATCAACTCCATTGTCATCAAGCACATTAGTTGCAACAACACCATCATCACTTGAAACAACTTTTGGAATGTTACTTTCATCAAAAATGACATCCCTACTTGTGAACACTTTCTTGATTGAAGGAACATAAATCCTATATGCTTTGCTTACTTCACTATAACCAACAAAAATGCCCTTTCTTGAAGATGGATCCTCCTTAGTTCTATCATCAAGAGTAATGTTGAAGTAGCAAATGCATCCAAAAGTTCTTAGAAACTTGACATTAGGCTTCGTACCAAACAAAGCTTCAAAAGGGGTTTTTCCTTCCAATACAACACTTGGCCATCTATTGCATAGGAAATTTGCACACAACAAAGCATCACTCCAAAAAGGTTTAGGAAGATTAGCATTCAATCTCATTGCCTTTGCACTCTCACACAAGGTTCTATTCTTCCTCTCGGCCACTCCATTTTGTTGTGGTGTTCTTGGACATGTGTACTCCCTCTTGATCCCATGCTCATCGCAAAAGGCTTTGAATTTGTTAGAAATGTATTCACCACCATTGTCGCTCCTCAAGCATTTGATTTTGGTTGTAAATTGAGTCTCAATAGCAACTTTGAACTTGACAAACACATCAAACACCTCATCCTTGCTCTTTAGTAGATAAACCCAACAAAATCTACTAAAATCATCAATGAAAGTTACATACATCTTAGCACCTCCATTGCTAATTGTAGTAACACCATGAATATCCGAATGCAAGAGAGAAAAAGGCATCTTAGATCTAGATATAGATCTAGTATATGGTAATCTATGTGATTTAGACAAAGCACATTCTTCACAAACATGATTCAAGCAAGTAAGAGACTTGGGAAGTCCCCTTACTACCTCCTTTTTGGCTATTACCTCCAAGGCCTTGTAGTTGAGATGTCCCATCCTTTTATGCCATACCTCTTGAATTGACATTTGTTCATTTGCCATGCATCCAACTTGGTTAGCAACAACACATGCATCAAGCTTGAACAATTTCCCTTGCCTTTTCCCTTTTGCAATGATACTACACCCCTTTTTGATCAAGCAAGCATCACCATCAAACTCAACTTTGAATCCTTTGTCAAGCATTTGGCTTACACTAAGTAAGTTCTTGGTAATGGATGGAATGAGCAAAACATCTTTCAATTCTATATTCCTATTTGTAGAAAGTGAAATAGGAATTGTGCCAATCCCCTTGATTGCACACTCACCATCATTTGCGGTATAGATTACCTTCCTATCACCATCAAATGCCATTAAAGATGAAAAATACTCTTTATGATATGTCATATGAGAAGTGGCTCCACTATCAATCCACCAAGGATCAATGTCTCCATGATTAGCCAACAAGCAAGATGACATAACAAAAGCATCATTTGAAAGAAGCTCATCCCCACCCTCATCAATAGTTAGATTGGTTTGCTTTTCCCCTTGATCCCTCTTTTTCTTAAAACAATCACTAGCAAAATGCCCTTTGACTCCACAATAGAAACATTTTAGCTTAGATCTATCCTTCTTTTTGCCAAAAGTAGAGTGCTCACCTTGGTCTTGCCCTTTAGACCAATTGCTTTTACCTTTGCCCTTGAACTTGCCTTTAGAGAACATTGCCTCCTCTTCTCCTCCTTGAGATGTAGAAGATGCTCCCACTCTTGCTTGCAACCTGAATTCTTCAGCCAACAAGACCTCTTGCAAGTCTCCAACACTTGGTAAACATTTTTGGATAGCATAACTTTGAACAAGATTAGCATGATCATCCAACAAGCCATTGAGAATCACTTGAACAAGCTCCTCATTATTTATGCCATCATTAATGCATGCTAACTCATCATTCAATGCTTTAACTCTCAAAACAAAAGCATGTCCATTCTCACTCTTCTTTTGCATACAAGAAAAGATTTGCCTTCTTAAAGTCAACACTCTAGAAGTAGACTTGGATTCATAAACCTTCTTCAAGGCTTCCCAAGCTTCACTAGATGATGTGCACTTACCAACCTCTTTGATAAGCTCATTTGTCACATTCATCTTGATCATGTGAAGGGCTTTCTTTGCCCTCTTGTCATACCTCAATTGTTCTTGAGGTGCCAAAGGTCTCTCCTCCACACCTACAACAATATCCATCAACTCATTCATCTCAAGCAAAGACTCCATCCTTACTTTCCAAGTAGAATAGTTGAGGGAGGTAAGCCTATCATTGCTTTCCAACATGTAGCCTCCATTTGTAGCCATGTTGCAATGATTGATCTCTGATCTTTGACCTGTTCCAATGCACTAAGCACTCTCTTGAATCAACAAATGAAACACAAGAAGAAATCACAAAGATTTGGAACCTAAAACCTTACTTTTTCTCTCTTTTCCTCACTTTTTCCTTAATTTTAGCCACTAGTTTTATGATTTCTTGATCAAACCAAGACCAAACCTCAATATACTTGCTTTTCCCTCACTCCTAAGATTGAAATACACTCTTGAATCATTCAGCAAACTGAAAATCAGAGGGTTACATCAATTTTGAAGTTTTTGACATGAAGAAGCAAGAAATTGAATCAAAAAACTATATGCTAGAATGGAAAACTAATAGGATCTTGTTGGATCTTGCATCTCCCTCTTTCCAAAACAATTTTTGTCTCCTTATTCTGATAAGTACAGAGGGAATTCGCCCTACTTCAATTGAAATGCATACAAATGATGTTTTGATCACAAAGATCCAATTTCTACACATAAATCAACAAGATTTTTAGCTAGAAACTTGATTGGAATGCTACAAAAGCAAACTCGCCCACAAATCTCTTCTAAATCTGGCAAAACCTGCACATTTGGCCGCCTAATGCTCTGATACCATGTGAAAAACTCAGATCCAAAAGATGCTAAAGTTTCATAAAGATCTTGGCCATGGAAGTTATGCACATCTAGATTGAAAAAATGATAGAAATTGTGATGTTAAGCATACTAAACATCAACTAAACATCAAAATCTGATCATAAGCTTCCACAAACAGAAACTTGCTGTCCCTGTCCGTACTTCAGAGCCTACAACCTGCATTTCACACGTGTGAAGCCATAGCAACAAAGAAATCACAATTCTAGTGGCTAGAATGCAAGATATGAACAAAAAAGTGAGAGAGAAGAAGATGGACCTTCAAAGAGCATAACATTCATTCAATAGAATGAAAATGAGATGTGTACATACTCGTGGAGATGGCTATTTATAGCAGCCATAGTGCCTCTTGGCCACTTGTCTTATGATAGGCTAAAATTGGGGTCCAATAGGATTCACCCATATACCTAGAAATTTGGTCAAATAGGAATGCACCAAATTATGAGCCAATAGAAGAGCTCCACACTCGACCTCCTCTAATTAATGTGACCTCAAAAGTAGTGTACACATACTTTGGGCCTCTACATACATGTATGAACCTATCTCTAACTTTTATTTGGCCATAGGCCTACAAAATCTCAAGTTAGGAAAATACTACTAGTTGACAATTTTTCACATGTGTGTGTGTGTGTGTGTGTGTGTGTGTGTGAGAGAGAGAGAGAGAGAGAGAGAGAGAGAGAGAGAGAGAGAGAGAGAGAGAGAGAGAGAGAGAGAGAGAGAGAGAGAGAGAGAGAGAGAGAGAGAGAGAGAGAGAGAGAGAGAGAGAGAGAGAGAGAGAGAGAGAGAGAGAGAACATGAACTCATATCAACAATGTAAAAAATCAGAGATAGAAAAACTATTGTGCTATAGCTCTTACATATCTATGACCTCACTAAAGCACCTCAGTGTTTGATTGCTCATACATAGTATTGAGAAAATCAAGAAACAATGATCAGATGTACCTTTAAGTAGCTTCAATATGCAATAAACGATGCAATTTTCCTTTTGTACATTGTGATGAATGTGTACTACATGTTTGCTTCATAGTTCTTCAACATATCAAATCAAAGAATCCATGGTTGTCATAGATGACTAAATAATTTATATTCTCATGGCTATCTCAAACACATATGTATGGTATTTGATAGAAGTTAAAACAATGATATTAAAATGGCTTGCAATAATATGATCACCAAGAATAGTTAGATTGATTTCTTAAACAAGAATCTCATTATGTCCTCTTGGGAAGACAAGTGCTTTGCCCTAGGCTTGTTGAGAGAACTCCTATCAGGGCATCCCCAATCCTCAACAAAAAATACAAATCTTAAAGTCAAAAGTATTCTAACAGAGTTATCAAGAAAAAAATACCATCTTGATAGAACCTAGTTACCAAGCAAAGCTCCATGCATTCCCTACATCCACCCACAACAACAACAATGTTATAATAAGCAAATTCTTGTGGTAACTATAGGTTTCTAAACAAAATTTCAATTGTTATCCATGTCACAACAAATAGCCATTGTTGAGTTATAATCTTGTCCATACTGTATAAAGTCAGACATTGTTTCAATTCTACTCAAAGTTAAGAGATTAAACTATTAAAGGTGTACTAATAAGTCCTTCAAGATACACACACACACACACACACACACACACACACACACACACATCCATTTAAAGCGCAATAAAATTTTCCTAAAAAGTGGCAACATATAGATAACAATACAACAAGTACCTATAACTTCTCATAGGAAAATGGAATTAAAAACAAGATGCTTGTCATATGTAACAGAAAGTGAATTTAATGATCATAATGTAGAGCACCTCGACAGACAAGTCTCAGAACAAAGTGTACAGTTCAATCGACAAAGGTTGAGAAATTGAATTCGAAAGAATCGACATTTATTCATTCGAATCAACCAATGATGATTCGATCTTTATTCATTTGACATTTACTTATTTGACCTTTATTCTTATTCAAAAGATAACCAAATTCGAAAGATAAACTGTCGAACCTTGAAACGAAACGTCATTGTATATCAACTGTTTTAACGGTTAGATCGACTGTTTACAGGAGGAAGAAGGCCAAGAGACCAATCCTGTGACAATATAAATACATGTACACTTACTCATTGTAAGTAGATAGAAGAATCATAATCAATAGATTAATTTTTACTTCATTGATGTTTCATACTTATTTCTACTAGAATTTAAGATCAAACATCATAGCTGTTCTGATTTTGAAATTATCTATTACACTCATATATATGTTTAAATCTGCATGCTTTATTCAATCACAATAGAACCTGCTCTATTAGTATATAGGCCAGATTCAGACACGATTGAAGATGTTGATATTCGTTTGATCTATTCGAACTTTCATCACGTTCTCTAAAGGAAAATTCCCAGTGTTTTTCCTACACATAAAGCTGGCTGAGGCAAGATTTTTGGACCTAAGCACATTCTTTTATAGTTTGCATATGAAGCTTATGGTCATGCTAAGTGTATATAAAAGACATGGAAGCACGTCCACCATCATTTTGTGTATGAAGAATAGGCTTCGAGTTCCATGTTGGAAGTTTTAGCCTTGTAGTTGCACATACATCACTGTTCTTGTACAACAAGCATATGTTCTTAGGTTAGGATATTTTAATAATGTCTATAGTCATAATATTAAGTTAGATATTATCATGATATTTATCAGAGTACACCAATTTAAACATGTTACTTGATTGTTATCCAACTAGGTGAAAACTAGACAGTCTACCATAACATAAAGGGAAGTGGGAGAACTATAACATGTATATTAAATTTGTCCCCAAGTTCAAAGAAAAATCCAAACCAATGTTTAAACCTAGGTAGTAAGCTTTAGACCACTTGCCATCAAAGAATTTACAACAAATACATTTTGTGACCAAATGTATCAATGTGTGTGTAGAGATATGCCTAGGAGGAAACAATTGTTATAAGATAATCATGCATAGAAGTAGCTTGACTAATTGGAAGTAAGCATTTGGCACAACTATGATGTCAAGCAATTCAAACATTTCTAGACCTTATAGTGTAGCCCCCATCTAATGTTAGAGGACTAGGTCGGCTTTTACATTCTTTTCCATAAAGTTATTGTAAACACAAACCCCGAGATCATATTAGTTAATACATCAACTAAATGGTTGACAAAATCCCTAAGTAAAAGTAGCATGAAGTGCGCAACTCAACAACCACACAGTCAAAGGCAAAACTATCAAGCCTAGCATTTTGTCAAGGGTGCTCATATGCTAGGATCTTTTCCAACACATTTTGCCATTGCCATTATGTAGAGTCATTGTCACTATGTAATGCACTACAAGGCAAGAATTACCTTGACCAGAATCTAATCTTGTGTGTGTGTGTGTGTGTGTGTGTGTGTGTGTGTGTGTGTGTGTGTGATATGCCATTTTGGAATTAAGTGATACAAAGATTCAACGTCAAATTTTTTGGGTGCAAAGTAAATGGTTCATTAAAAAAAAAGTGTGTAGTTTATGAAGTATAACCCTAGAAGTTAAGCACCCAAGTCACACAAAATGTATAGCTTATAGGATAACTATACATGAATATGAAGGCCAGATCAAAACAAAAAAGGTACAGCTAGTAGGGAGACCCATTTACCTATCATGCAAATAGAATAACAAACATTTTCAAGCAAATGTTGACATAAAGGCTCTTTAAACATTATATACTAGTGAAGTTATGATTGGCATACGACAAATAAGTTGCTCAAGAAAGTTTCTATACATATTTGGTGATCACCCAGAGGTATTTAAGATTGTCAACAAAGTGAAAATGCTTAAGTTGCATGTTAGAAACACATATTGCTTTCATTACAAGTCATATTGGTGGAACTATAGTTGTCATTGTATTCAAATGTATAGGTGGTTGATTAGTGTGCTATTAGTTGTATGGTTGGGCATGTGAGTTGGTGTTGCACATTTTGTCAATGGTCAAGAGCATTCATTAAGCAAAGAGACATAAACCAAAATCTCACCATTGGTCAACTTAAAATCATTCTTTAGAAGAAGAGTTTAGAAAGAAAAGATATTTGTAGTATCTATTATCAACCTTTGAAATCATATACATTGAAAGCAACATAGTTGTTATGCTTAATGGAGCACAATAACCTAGATGGAGATATCAATATAATTGTTTTGCTTGGGTAGATGGCAATAACCTAGATGGACATAATTGTAATATGATGTTCCGAGCCTTTAATTTGATACCAAAGACAGATTTTCAATGTGCTTTATTTTATGCTTTTTCTTCACATAAATTTTTTTTTAAGCCAAGTTCAAATGAGTAGATGTATCTTGTACACTTAGCACATGTGAAAAATGTTAAGTGCACCATCACAACAAGGTGTGGGGTATTTTCGATAGGAGAAAGCTTCAATGCTCTCATACCACAACATTGGCGATATGACAATCCATGATAGTATGAAGTTTTACAACTTGTATAGTTACAACAAACTATTCCTATAAAAACCCAAAGTGGATTCAATTTTCTTGTAGTTTTTGGTTGATTGTGATACTTACTGGATAGAAAAAATTACTACTCATAAGCAATATTACAACCATAATGTCATGTATTTTCATGAGACCAACCAAAGATATTGTATCAAATCTTTGCCAATATTATCGGTTCACCACTCAAGGATCTTTGAATTTGAGCCATGCACTCAACACATCATGGGTGATGGGCAACGTTCTTATCCAACACAACTACATCATTATAGTCACACAAAATTTCTATGGTATAGGCATATCACACTAACAAGTGAACAATATTTTTTCAATGTTTATGTTTTCTTGCCAAATAAATGATTCAATAGTATTTTCCAATGGTAACTTATGTGGAGGAGCAATGGAAAGCCTCTCCAAATAAAGAAAATTTTCCATACTAGCAAAATTAGAACATTTCCAAATTTTTATATTGAAAGTGCTAGAAGACCACCCTTTTGCGTCAATTGATCGTATAAGCAACCATGGATGTTTTTGCATTGTCACCATCCAACAATGGTGGCTCATGAAGAGCATGCACCAACAACTCCCGAGCACCTACCTATAACCTTTGAATGGTGGCGGGCCTATGAATTGCTTGGCATCCACCAATCAGCTCATGTTGTTGGGTCCCTTTTGGAGGCATGTTATTGGGGTACATGAGCCATGCAGAGTTTGATACTCATCTACAAAACAATGAATATAATAACATGACTAAATGAAAGGAATCTTACAAAGTTCACGTTAGGGCCCAATTTCACATTGGAGAGACCTAATTTAGGCCCTCTCGTACCCATCATTTGGTTGATCAAAGCATTAAAAAATTTTCCCCAGTCTTAGAACCACCACGTGGACATGGCCCACCCAAAGCAGGGGAAGGATACTTATTACTAGGTCTATCATCCATGTATTGAAAATTTCGCGATTTCGGGTCTACCTTGTCTTTTTTGTTCAGTTCTGAGCTGCTTCGTCTTTTCAAATTTAAAATTCATACTCTTCTTTTTCTTTGGTGCGTGAATTTTTTTGGTGTGTCTCTTTTTCTTCTGTATCTCTTGTTTTTTACTTTGTTTTGTGCGTCTTCCTTTTTCTTTTTCGTTTTCTGTCTTCCATCCAGATGCTCTCTCTCTCTCTCTCTCTCTCTCTCTCTCTCTCTCTCTCTCTCTCTCTCGTATTCTAGCTGCTAACACTCTTTTAGGTCGCGTGTGCGTTAATTCCTTTCACGAATTTGCTCTGCCTCTTCCTCAAAAGCTTATCTTCACGTCTTGTGCTGAATTGCGGATTCCCCTGCTGAGCTGCGCTGCGCTGCATTAGATTAAGTGGAATCGGAATTATGTGCTGCTAGCAATTTCCTCTTCTTCCTGAGAATTATTTGTGAAGGAGTGGAGGGCGCATTGGTTGTGGATTTCCAATCGCTTTGGGGATAATGATTGAGATAATTAGATGCCTAGATGATAATGTTTAAGATTCTGTTTTGGTTTTGAGCTTTTCGTGTAGATGTGAACTGGGATACAAGTGCGCCATGATCAGAAAAGCTGCTCGAAGATGATTGTGGTTGTCGTGTAAGGACAAAAGCTACCTTCCACTGGAAATTGTGTAAATTTTGGGTACGAGTTTTCGTAACGTTCTAGCTTAAGAATCAGCTTGAGCCTTGCACCACTGACTTTTCTTATGATGAGCTGAGCCTTGAAGTATCACGAGAACTAGTTTTAGCGTTTGTGCACTTGTCGTTTGGCCAGAGCAGTTTCAGTCAAACTTATTTGTTATTCAGCATGATATCTGAATAAGATATCTTTTTTTTTTTTTAAATCGATTTTAGTAGGCATCTTACACACCTAGCAGGCCATATCACAGACCACAAGAGTAGATACATAGACAATCCAAGTGGAGCTTTTTGATTTATTTTTCTTGTAAACTGACTGGATATCGTGCTTCAGCTATCATGACAAATGTTGTCCTTAAAATCTATGATAGTGTCATTACTACATTGTGCTTTATTAGCTGCACCTGAAGAGTTAGAACATTGAAAGAAATATCGTCATCTCCAGTTTTCCACATGCAGGTTGGGCCAATGGTGACCTTACAAAGTAAGGATTCCCCAACCGGTCCATCATGGTTGAAGCCATTGCTTGCAACGGACTTTTTTGTACCTTGCACAACTCATGGAGAGATGAATCGAAATGAATGTAACTATTACTGCCTCAGCTGTATGGGAGACGCCTTATGTTCCACATGTACAAGTGAGCACCAATATCATCCTATAGTGCAGGTAAAGATGGTACTATGGAAGGGCCATGTTTACTACTCCGCCAGTAACCTCATAATTCCGTTTTTTGGTTGGCATTATATCGTTCTGAGAGTCTGTGAACACCTAAGATAATACGAGCAATTATACATGGATGAAAAACGGAAGGAAACTTGTTCATGCTTTTGCGTTTCATTTGCAATTGCAGATTCGAAGATCTTCTTATCATGATGTTATTCGAGTTGCAGAGATACAGAAGGTTCTAGATCTCACAGGAGTTCAGACTTATATCATTAATAGTGCAAGGGTGGTCTTCCTTAATGAAAGGCCACAGCCAAGGCCTGCCAAAGGCGTGACAAAAACATGTGGAATTTGTGAAAGAGGGCTCCTTGATAGTTTTCGCTACTGCTCCCTGGGTTGCAAGGTAATGCATCCATCTCATTGCGTCCGCATTGTCTTTCTTTTTCTATTGCCCAGCCTTTAAGATGGCAAACTATTGAACCTAGTCAGAACATTTTTTTGGTAACCAACTACATGATGGCAATGTACAGGGTTTCCAGTTGTTAGTCAAGTTTATAAAATGTCTGTCATAGCGAATTGCACACCGGCATGTATGCAATTTGCAGGATGCTCATTGCAATTCCTTTACAAAATTTCTTGTGTACATGAGTATACATGTTTGTCTGACCTGTGAGCTCATTTTACTTTGCTCTCAGCTGGCAGGGATCAATCTACACCATGACATGACATTTGTTTTGCAACCAAGACAGCAAATCAGTACTATCATGGAGGCGTCTGACTCCGAGAATCTCTCGCACAGGAAGACACAATCCCAAAAAATGACCGCCATTGTCTCAACAGATATTGCCGAAAATGCGTATTCTGATGAAAGTGATTGTTTGAGAACAGTTCGAGATTGGGGACAGCTAGAGCATATCTTTGAAACAAAACCAGCTTTAAGTCCTATTAAAGTTCGTCAAAGCGTCAATGTTTCAGACATTTCCCCTCCAACGCCACCTCCAACCCTCACCACCAAAACCGCTAAAAGAAGAAAAGGGATACCCCACAGAGCTCCTCTGGGCTGGAGCCTGACTCTTTGAGATTGGATTTGCGTTAATACGCCATGTTGTATATATCGGCTTCATAATATCAACCACTGTATGTATACAGTCTGGCACTTGTGCAGATATTAGATGTCGATAATTCAATCTAGATTGTGAGTATCTCAATGATTATTGGAACCGATCAAACAGATATGCGACTATCCTCGATTGTGAATATGAAAATTGGGGCGGTCTATCAAATGTTTTTTCTGGGGTGCTCTGAGCACTTTTACAAGCTAAATTGTCATTCTTCAGCAAGGACGATGAGTTGAAGAAGAGAATGTGTAAATTAATATTCCTACAATTTGGACGAGGATTTTTTGTCCTGGACTTGTAGATTGCTGTATGTACTTCACTTATTTTTGGAAAAAAATAAATCTTTATTATGATAGTTAAGTTCGAAATTCCATCGATTTATCCTACTTATTACGGTGTTCATTGTTTCAGTGTCGATGAAAGGAGAGAAATTTATTGTTTTAGATCTTTAGGTTTGAGTATGCTGCTGAATGATTGAATGAATGAACTGATTCTATTGAATTACTGATCAGTCAAGTCTTTTGAGGCTTTAGCTTTAAGATGCTTTTGCTGCCATTCTAACAAGTTACCACAGCCAGTAAATTCTGGCCACCCAGTAAAAATGTTCCAATTATTGAGCTAAAGTATCTGTAATAGCGATCAATCATTGAACAAAAATATCTGTGTCGCAGCGCTCGTTATTGGAAGAAAACTGAAGTGGATAGCGTTCAGATTTTGATAATTTATGGGCAGTGTATGCGTTCAAAGTTAATGCCGGTTCAAACTTGACGCCATTTAGATTATGCATTATACAAATTACTCAATGCCGGCCCAATGACTTCGTAATCATATTTTGACGAGGCCAAGGATATGCACAACGTCGTCACGAGCATGACAACAATTGAATCCAGAGCTTTGAAAGTCGTGCCTGTCCTTATTACCGAACTAGAATGCCAGACCGGCGATGTAAATTCACGTCAATGTTGCAGATTTATGAGGAAGGCTTGCTAATCATAGCGTTACACGCCATACTCATTCAAAGCCATCGTCCAGGGCAGTACACATGCAGGCTGCATCCAGGCTCAAGATCAACCGCAGATCAAGTGAATTAAATAAAGTCCTGAAAAATACACACTTTTAAAAGGATTTTAGAAAGGTGGAAGTTGCATCCAGACGTGTTGATCGAAAGGACTTTGAAAAGGAGGAAGTCAGCGTGGGCCCAGTGGAGCGTGGGTAGCGATCTCACTTGAAAGTGAGACAGGTAAGGGCAGGCCCGCCATGGGTGCCACCTCTCTAGGACTTATTATTCTTTCCAGAAAAATGCTACCACCTCTGCCTGAATGACGATGTTTGAGCTGATCTGATGATGAGGCACGACTAGACTTTAGCTCCAGTGGGTGAGTGGGATCGGAGGAATAAGAAGATAAGATCGGATGCTTGGCAGATGAGCCATCTGAGCATAGCTCACTCCTTTGATTGTGCAATCTACACTTCCTTTGGTTCTGAGCGTGCAAGGGTGGGCACCAATTTTACCCATCATCATCGTTTTTATTAGGCTTTAATAATGCCTCCCCCAATAAGCCCCTCCTCCCGCTTGCTCTTTTCCTCTCTCTGGCCTAGGCCCTAGGCTATCACATTGCATTCTAACACACGTGAGTCTTGAATAAAAAAACCATAGATTTAGCAAGTATTTACTTTTATATCCTCATTGCTGTGGTTGACTGGAGTAGATAGAACCTGTACTACTATGCTAGAGTAAATCAAATTGGTTTTAAAAAATTCCTGGTGCACTTGAGCATCAATCAGGTTTATGTATAGTCGAACTTTTAAAGTTCGAATCTATAATTTCAACCAACTTTGATGATTCTAGCCCAAAGTCTAGACAATGTGAATAAATTTGTTGCATTGTGCAGCAGTGCTGTGGTAACCTATTTTGAGTTATCCCAAAAAAAAAATCCTGCATTTTATAAAACTTCTTAGTTTTTTACTTATAAAAAGGTATATCTGCTTGTATAAAAAATCGTCAAACATTTTATGATGTCGGTTTTTGAGAAAACTTGCCGATTCTATTCCTATTGTTTGTTGGTTTTCCGAGCATTGGTGTGCATAATTTGTTTTTGTACAACTCAAAAAATCTATTGGTGCTCAAGTGTAATATGAAATCTCTAAGACCAATTGTTGGAGCATTTTCACGTTTGATTCAACTAACACAGTACTAAGGTATACATTTTCTCAAATCCATTTGGTATCGTTTAAAAAAATTGATGTGCATTGTGTTGTGAATGGGAGATATGACTGCATCTCATAGGACGGTGATATGTGTGGGCTTTAAGAATGGTTAAGAAAATACACGTATTATCCTTTCGAGGTTTAGCATAAATTGTTAGGCAACTGCATTATTTAAAGTAACTCGCGATGGTTTTGTCAAGGGATGCCAAACGCTGGAGCAGCAAGTGTCTCGGAACCAAATCAAATGCTTTGCGGAAGTCCACAAAGCAGCTGTTATTTTTTGCCTTCCCACATCCTGGTATACTAACCTGTTGCACCCTATACTTAAGGCTAGTGATCCTCTCCGGACTTGGAAATGATGAATGAAAACCAATTTGAACCTGCGATAGGGGATGTCTGCCAACTAATCCGAGAAGCAATCCCACACTATTACTTCCACACCCCAACACTCTACTCCCATTTATGCTCCGAAGACACTTTATTTAGAACACAACACTTGGGGGGGAGGGGGGGGGGGGGGGGGTATAGCTATTTCGAAGCGGAGTTCATAATTGACGAATTCTGGTATCTAACCTACGCCATTTCCACGGACTATAAAGTAGTCATCCAACCAATCCTACCGTTTGAGCAAGCAGTACAGTCACCTGCATCAGTTGGTAGTACCAATAGACCATTAGAACAAGACCTATGAGTAGAAGCAAGGAATGAGAGTAGGGTCGAAGACTCCTCGGCAGAATCCTATATAGAGGGGTGGATGGTCTAGAGAACATGCTAGAGAAAAGTGGACTGAGGAGCACAGGGGGGGTTGAGATAGACCAATCATGTGTACACATAATATTCGAGGATACTGGTCATCTGAGAATGGAATGGAAGACAAAAGAACAAATCATCTTAGTTGGATCATATTCAGCTCAAAAAGATGTTCTCAGACACTTCAAAATAATAACATATGCTATCATTAGTTTTCTTGAGAAGACTGTCAATGACGAGAAAACTTTGCATAAGCCGATAATCTCTTAGATTGTGTAGGTTGATCAGCTTCTGATATGAAAGGTATCATCAGAAGTGGAGATAGGATGTCCATGTATACATGTTATGTATGACATATATGATGAGTAGGCAAGGAGAAGACCCACACCTCCTAGAGCTTTGAGAATTTGGCCAAGTAACAACCTCTGGCACTGGCGTTCCCTAGAACATCCCCAATACAAAACACCATACTATGAGACAAACTAAGGCATGGCAGAGGAGCACCGACCACGCCAATATTGCCCCATACTTCGTACTGATCTCTATGTTACAACTATAGGACTCGATACTACGATATGTGGCCTTTGAATAGGAGATTTAGCGATAGAAATGGATAATGAGAGATTTCGAGTAAAGGCCACACTATACATCAAGATAAATCAACAATGGGTATTGATGACCATCCGCACCATACAATTAAAACCGATTGATCAAGATTTTACCTCGATAGACTCCTCATGACTAGTACGACATTTGGTGATCTACCCCTACCAGGAGATTTCTGTCAGGTGGTGCGGCAAGGAGTAGCCTACTATTAATTTTATAGCCCTCATGTCCAACGGTTTCTTATGTCGGGTGATCGATTGTTCCAAATTAGGCATAGAGCTGATGAAAGTACCCTGTGTGTATGAGCTAGAGACCAGCCTAAATTGGGTATGTGTAGGCATAACAAATACTTGCTACACTGAACAAGCAAGAACCTGTCGCCCCCCCCCCCCCCCCCCCCCCCCTCCGACTACTACTGATGAGGACCTAACAACAATTCTCAAACGTATTACCCAAACCCCAGAAGGATTGGCCTCTACCGCATTCCCGCAAGACTCCAATAAATGTACCCGACAACCGTAGGTGCATACCTGGAATCATGCCATGGATAGAGTGCACTTTAGAGGCCCATGTCGATTTTGTTTAGTTATACGTGTTTTAGGACAGATCAACATAGAGATAATAGCATTTGACACCACTGCTCGAGAAGTTCGTCCTAGACACATCGCCATATAAGTAAACGTAAATGGTTTTCTGATTCTAGCCATAGCATACCTCCATGATCATTATCGTTGGGTAGCACAGGCTGCCTATACACTATGTATTCGTAATTCACTAGCAGCTCTTGGATTTGTATAAGCATACTCTCCCATTGGTCATATCTCTGAGAGCCTGAAAAATTCTCATTGACTCAGGAGTACGGGGTAATTAGTGGGGCCCCTAGAATTAGTGGGGCCCCTAGTGGCCAGACCTTGAATACTCACGTAAGGATAGTGTGGGTCATCCTTTCCCCTATAGGGCTTTCTGGCTGGACCAATCCCCCATTAGGAACTTTTTTCCCTATCACCATAGTACATACACGAAGAGTATAAGTAGAGCTTATGTCGGCTGTAGGTTGATAGGAATCCGCTAACATTGGCTCTAATTCTGTCCTCTGGCAGAATCGGATAACAAGGTCTCAAAATGACCTCTAGTCCTAGTCTATGTTTGCCCAGAAGGACATCTAGAAGGTTCGTATTTATTTATTCTAGTAACAGAGTCAAAAGCAATAGGAGTGTCAAAAGCAGTATTTTTATCCAAGGCGACAAGTTTGCAAATCAGAATCTCGACATCGATCAGGTGGGCAAGCATAATCCACAGCTCAATGGAAATAGGATCCAAAAAGTTGACTGTGGGTAGACTCCAGAGTTTAAAGACAATTTTAGTTCTTTGAATTCAATGGTATGACTAGGGACTAAAGGGACTTAGTAGCTCTTAGCTTGGCAAAACTCAAAGGAGGATTGACTGTCAATATCACAGATTTCTTGAGGAAACATTTCTGGTTGAGAAGCACCTTCTTTGTCTAGATCCTCAAAAAAGACTAAAGGGTGTGGAGAAAGAGGTGGATCAACAACTAGGGAAGGTACATAAAAAGTAACAACATTTTCTTTTTTCAGACAAGTAAAAATTTTACTTATAAGAGAATAGCATAAATTTTCTTCCTCTTCAAACTTTTCAACATAACTGGAGAGGATGACAAAGATATTTTCAATAATACTCAAAGGATCCCATTTTCTAGCATATTCCATATAGACTTTAACCCAATCCAAGGTGCTCATAAGGTCAATAAAACATAAGATTCTATCATCACGACCAATGACATCGTAGGTGGCTCTTTCGGTAATAGTAAAAAAATTGTGAATTTCAATAGTTTTCTTCATAAATCAGATAACAGTTTGTATGAAAGGGTTAGGTGGAGGAAGAGGTTCAGCGTAACTGAGCCTAACAGCATCAAAAAAGCAACCTGAGGAGTAAACCATAATACCAAACCTAGGTTAGCCATAAAACTGGAATAAAGACAAAGATTTGGTACTACTTGTAGGAATTTGATGGAAATGTGGTGAGCAGCGGAAGTGGTGAGTAGATGGAGATAGATTGGTAGTGTGTCAACTACCAACTATGAGTTCAAGATGAAATAAATATCGCAATGCGCAATGGAACCAAAAATTAGACAAAAATGTACACAGATAAATAAGAAATGTGAGTACAAAAGCTTGAAGTTGGCCGCAGAACAGTAGAGCACTCAACCTTCAGCTAAAATCGTTGATAGCTAGATAATCAGAACTCCAACTAAGTAATTCTACATAAGCCTACATAGTCACTGAACATCGTTGCAGAATATTACCTATACATTGTTACACGAGATGTCTGTCGGGGCGTTGACTCCACTGGATGTCAAATGAATAGTGCATTAAAGCCCTAAGAAAATCTACTTACAGTTCCACAGAAGGCCGCCGTTATTTAACAATAAGTGGATCAAATTTTTCTAGTTAATAGTATCAAAAAATTAACTAAGGGTCGGATTTATTAGACCCGATCCGATCCGATTCAGGGTCGAAGACGCCCAAATTTATTATATACCTCAATCCGATTTGATCCAGTGTCAAAAAATCACATTTTAATGGGATTGACATTGGGCCAAAAATTTTTGATCCATAGAAAAATTCGATCTTTCCTTTTTGTTGTTGATTTTTTTTTTTTCCTTCAGAATAAGTATGAACAAATTTCAAGATGCTCATTACCTAATAGAATTGGGCTTGATCATGAATTCCAACACCCCCCCTTAATGTGGATTCTAAAAAAATTTGATCTTCAAATTTAGTAGGTTGTTATCTGAGATGATGCTCCTTTGTTAGAGCCTTGGTGAAGTAATTTGCTGCTTGTAACTCTATCCTGCAGTAAACCAAAGAAATTTTCTTGCTTTGAACTTCTCTCTAAGATAGTGATATCGGATTTTGATATGCTTACTTCGGGAGTGGAATCTCGAATTCAGAGATAGTGCAATGGCACTTTGATTGTCACAGTAGAGGGTCGTTGGATGTGATTGGATAATTTCGATATCTGCAAGGAGGTTCCTCAGCCAAATTGCCTCCTTGGTAGCATTTGTGACAGCTTTGTATTTCGATTCTGTGGAGGATTATGCTATTGAGGTCTGTTTCCAACTGTTCCATGACATTGGGCCTTGATCCAGAGGTCGCTTTTCTTGTGTTGATATCTCCTGCCCAATCTACATTTGTATAGCCCTCTAGAATGTTGATAGATTGGTTGCCTCCATAGCAAATGCAGAGGTGTTTTGTAGCTTGGACATTCTTCATGACTTTCATGAGAGCCTTCCAATGAACTGGACTTGGATTTGAAAGAAATTGACTGAGAGAGCTGATTGAGTATGCAAGGTCATGTCTATCGCAAATCAGTGGGTTGTGTGGAAGCTGATAACGAGCTAGATGAATGGATCGGAAATGCAACAGTTAGCAGCAAAATAGTTCAAACGAAGGAATTTGAAAATGCGCAATGGAACAACAACTACAGTGGGACAAAATGTACTCCGATTAATATCAACTAATGAGTACAATCGCTTGAAGTTATTACTTCAGTTGGTTGAGCATGATAACGTTGGCCACAGAGTGATAACTCTGATCGCTGTGTGTGATAACATATGCAATGAAACAATCTGAATGAATTAATAGAAACAATTATCAGAAGTTTTAGATATCAAATTATTATCAGAATCTTTGAAGTTGTATACACAAAAACGTTTTCTGATGAAGATTCTAGGACTAGATATACTAAAAATATTTACAACTAACTTGCATTGAATGCTATCTTCTGTATTAATTACAACCGCCTCAGATTGTACAATGTAGGCGGACTTCCAACGCAAAGTCGTTGGGTCGAATTTCTGGCCGATAGTGTTTGGAAATTACATATGTTTGAATTTTATACAAATGATCAAAAAATTTACACTGGGTCGAAAAATATGTTGAGGGTTGAATTTTTCGGAGTCGAAAAATTTAGACTCAATTTAGGGCCAAAATGCCCGGATAATTTTCGCCTCGATCTGATCCGACCAAGGTCAGAAAATTCTCTTTTTGACAAGAGATAGATTGGGTGGATTTTTCGATCTTTTTGGGAAAAACTCGAGTCTTCTGTTTTCTGGTTTTTGTAAAGTTTTCATGATGCTCATTAGTAAATGGATTTGAGACAAAGCATCTTGAAAAACTTTGATCTTCATATTTAACTTGTCGTTGAATCTGAACTGCTGCTCTTTTGTCAGAGCCATTGTGAAATAATCTGCTGCCATCAGGTTTGTCTTGCTGGGTCAATTTTTGTAGTCTGTGACAGCAGTTGGCTGGAATTTTATCAAATCTTTTGAACTCCAATACTAACTTGCATTTTAGATCCTTCATCAGATTCAGATTGATACTGAATAGTAGAATATCATTTACATAAAGAGTGGAGTTGATGAAGAAATCCGATACAGACTTGAAATGAGACTTCCAGTCTGTCCAGTTTGGATAGAAACCATTCTCATTTAGTAATGTCGATATGGTGTCCTTTTTTGCTTTGCACTGGTTAGCATCAGTAATTGACTTTGCCTTAGAATTTGTATTTGATTTCTGCACAAAGTAGCAGGCTGGATCATCCATAAACCAGGATGGAGGCTGTCAAGGTCGATTTGTCCTTCTTGGTTGAAATTCGACCCTCTGATGTGATTAAATTTGTTGAGATTCTGACTCATTTTCTGAGTCAATATCGATTTTTGGCTGCTTGACCCTGGATTCAAAAATTGACTGTTCGACCCTGGGTTCAAAAATTGACTATTCGACCCTCAGTTCGGAATTTTGTGCAACCTTGTCTTTGGTCAAAAAATTGGTCTTCCAGAAAAGTCACATTTCTGCTTGTGAATGCTTGTTGATTGTCCAGGTTGTAGAGCTTGTATGCCTTCTGATTTGGAGAGTAGCCAATAGAAATTAATCTGCTGTTGTTCGACCCTTTGTTCGAAATTTTTTGTTGATCAGCAGAGATCTGATTGAAAGCTTTGCATCCAAACACCCTAATATTTGTGAGTGATGGCTTCGAACATGGGTAACTGAAGTGACTCTTTGCAGTCATAATGATATAGAACTGTGGAATTTTCTCAGAAAGATAAATAGGACAATCTAAGCCAGGCAGAGGACTTTTCAATACTGAACTATTCGGACAGTAAAGTATTGGAGAGACGAAGGGTGAGAGCCGAGCATACTTGTATTTAGTTCTTAGTCTATATGTGAGTCATAGGCAGCAAGAGAGAGCTTCCTTGCTTAAGACCCTTTAAGTGACCAGTATGTAGACCCTAAATACGATGTATCAGCTATTACTTCGGGAATTGATTACCACATTGTCATATATTGTGTGTCGTGAGCATGACTGTTGGATAATTGCATAATATCAGTTGTTCATCGTATAAAATGTAATTTGCAATGGTTATCTCTATTTAATTAACATTATGTAGTTGGTTATATTGTTATTGTTGTTGTTAATATTGGATTCATGTTATATTAGAGGGTTCCGTTGTCATAGTTAGGAACAAGGAGTTAAGGGATTAAAACACACCCCTAACAAGGTCCATATTCCTTCTACAATTCTAAGACCTCATTTTTTTCAACAGTAGCAACAATCTGGTAATTAAGTCCACCTGTCCAACTGAGAACTTCTCATGCTTTGTCACTGTCATTTTTTACTTCAAAAGGTTCTCTAACAAAGTCAATTTACCTAAGCACTCAATCGAACATCCACTTGACATCTTGACCGAGCCAAGTGCTACACCTGACCGAGTCCTCCAGTCATATTTTGACCAAGTCCACCAGTCAGATCTCGACCGAGTCCTCCATTCAGACCGAGTCCTCAAATCACATTTCGACCGAGTCCTCCAGTTAGATCTCGACCGAGTCCCCTAGACCGAGTCCTCTAGTGAACTTTCAATCGAATCCTCTAGTTAAAATCTTGATCGAGACTCTGAGTCAAATTTCGACCGAGCCAGTCTGTCTAAAATCTTGACCAAGCTGAGTCAAGAGCCGAGTCAGACCTCAATAGCTATAAAACGATCCAACACGAAGTCGTTTGCATCTCATCAACTTGCAACCATTTTGATGCTCCTAGCCACGGATTCTGGCGATCTTTGTGATTACATGCTCCTTTCTAGCAATCTTCAGCTCTTTGCAACCGCGCTCACTCACTCCATTCCATTCTCGAGCACTATCACCAGTCATCCACAGCATGAGAGCACCATCGAAACACCATTTCATAAAACCTAATGCGCCATAAATCTGCTAGGTCTACAAATTTTTTGTCATATCTTTTGCACACCGCCACGTTGAGGGATAGTATTGCTAGAGGAACCACAACGCTCTAGTTTGCTATTGAAAAGGAAACCTATGCTTCAATTGGGACAAAAAATCAATCTTTCAATCCGATTTTTCTTGCATAGAGCAGTTCCAACATCAAATTTTTTTCCAACCTTTGTTCCAAACTGCTTCAGAAGTCAACCTAATCAAGTCATAGCTTTAGATCTCACCCAAATCGTTCAGTTAGATCTCAACTGAGTCCTACCTTCAGATCTCATCCGAGCCGCGCAACCAAATCAAAAGTCTCATCTGAATCTTTAAATAACCTTACTGGGCTACCTTCTGACAAATCTTACACTGCAGTAGATGATCAACCGACCGAAATTACAAGAGATGTTAATGATAGCTGACAAAGCTTGGGAGAGTCCAATAGCACCTAGGAAGACCAAGCATGCTCATGGAGCCTCCAAGAAAATGACACTTTTATCATCTCCACAAGGACCACCTCCAAAGAAACCCAACACGAGCATCATGAAGCTGACCTTGAGGAAGCCACCCACGTCCTCGGCATCACACCAAGATACTGCTCCAGAAGGGTTTTCGGCTCAGCAAGAAGACACCACCACCAAAGCACAACTACCATAGACACGACAAGCCAGGACCAACATGAACAAAATGAAATCCAAGAGGCCTCCTCTAGATGAGACTGAGACAGATGAGACAGAATCCGAAGGTGAAAAGCTTCTCAGAATGAAAAAACAAAGTGTTTATAATTACAAAGCCTTGCTAGCTTTCAGTCCTTCACTCAACAAAGATGCTCGCGAACTCGAACGTATGAAGACATGAAACACGAAGAGTTTTGTGAACACAAAATTCAACGGAGACGAAGACGAACGGTTCGCAAACAGTAAGGATCCACGAACGAGATTCCTTTGCGGACCAGCAAGAGAGAAAGGCAGACGAGGTAAACAAAACCAACGGTGGAAACAAAACCCATTCTATCCTCACGCTCCTAGGAGTACCACCAGAGATCACGCAAGTACCCGGAAGTACAGAGATCTGACCTAATGGCATGACGTCACCAGATACCTCCTAGGTCATGGCTAATTTGCCACTCTTGTAATTCTTTGGTTAATTGTAGATGCTTAATCACTCTAATCTTAGATTTGCATAAAGAGACCGTACTAACTGAATTATACTCGACACATATCAGAACAGGATACATAGAGTATAACAAAAGAAAAGAGATACCCAAGAAGAAGTCTGATTCTAGTAAGCAATCAAGACAAACACAGACAGAAGCTCCGTCTGCGTGCAAGAAGATAATTATGTCTAAGATCAGAAGATCCAATTGTCCGCTAGTGAAGCGAGACTACTACTCGTGAGAGAGCCGTGCTTTTCTCACGCCAACGCACTGCGTGGATTTGCATGCAATGCCCTGAAGAGATCAGAGAAAATCAATATAGATTATTTTTTTGGTCGTGTCTGATCTTGGATGTCGAATGCTTATGCTGTTTATTTTAATATGTCTGAGTTTTTCTTGTTCCCTTTGAATTTTGCACCTTGGTTGAAATGAAGTTGAATGCTATATTAATTTTATGAACATAGATCAGTACTACCTGACTACCCTCTGGAGGATTGTAGGAGTGTTTCAGCTAGCAGTGCCCAGCAAATGCATCTGAACTCCATCCGAATCTCGAAAGAGAGTCGCGAATGTTTCGTGAATTTTCTTGTCACGATTCTCATCATTCGTATCGGACCACCGCTTGACTCCCAACAGTGGTATCAGAGCCACCCTGTCATATTCTGACACAGCCGAGAAGCTAGCAGATCCAGGAGGCCAAACACTCAGACAATCAACCAAACAACAAGAAAAACAGACTTCAAGAAGCAATGGCCTCAATCAGCAGCATGCAGAATAAGATCTGCACCATATTTAATTCTTCAGGATCTAACTTTCTAACCTGGAAAGTTAAGACATCTTTGATACTCAAGGGCGAAGCACTCTTTCCCTGGGTGGATGGCACAGAAGAAATGCCTACGACAATAGGCAAGGAGCTACGCGAATGGAGGGAGAAAAATGACAAGGCAATAGCCTTGCTATCATCTTCCATCGAAGATAGCCTTACACTTGACCTGGCTACACTCTCCAAAGCTAAGGAGATGTGGGATGCACTGCTCACAAGATTTCAAACGAAATCAAGAAGTCAGATTATGATGCTGGAAGATCAGCTGACAAATCTACAGTGGGATGGAAAAGACCTCACCTCTTTCGTGAGAAAGATGAAGGATCTGTTTCCGTCACTACACAACTCAAGAGCAGAGAATGCAGTATCAGCTGAGAAGCAGGTCACATATTTGTTGAGAGCCTTATTCAGATCTTTCAAGACGACACGAACCCTGCTCGTGAAAGATCCTACCATGAACCTCGAAAAGGCGATTGTCAAGATTCGAGAGGAAGTCGAGGCCAGAGAGCATCTTGATCACAAAGATGGTTCTGACCAGGCACTCTACGGCAACAGAGAAAAATCAAAGAAATAGTTCAAGCCTAAGAGGGAGTCGAATCAGAGGCAGGATCGTGACTAACAAGCAGAGGGGACCAACAAAAGCAACTGGAAGACCAAAGGGAGGTCGAAACGACAAGATGCCGACAGGAAGACCTGTCTGAGATGTAGAAGAGACGGGCATACAATAGATACTTGCTGGCTCAATCCCAAGATTGAGTGTATCCATTGCCATAAGAAGGGTCATGCAGCCATGGATTGCCGCCAGAACCCAAGAAACAGATCAGCACAGAACAGACAAGAGAACGATATTAGTTCTTCCTATGTCGAGGAGCCTGAGAGCTCAAAGATGGGCGAAGAAAGAACAAACAAAAATTGTTCGACCACCTACATCTGTGAAGATGTGTGTGTAGCATCAACGTCTGACACACACGAGGTGATCATGGATTCAGGAGCCACCTCGCACTTCGTGACATCAAGACGAATCATGTCTAATTTCAGAAGTGCAGATCCCTCAAGATTCATAGTTCTTGGAGATGGATCCAGACATCAAGTGAACGGTATTGGTTCACTTTGGCTCAACACCAACAGCAGAGACAGAAGACTCGAAGACGTTCTATTCGGGCCAACTCTGCAGCAAGACTTGCTCTCTATAGCAAGAATAGCAGATGCAGGGATGCATGTGACATTTTCTGACGAAGCATGCAACGTGATTGATGCCAGTACCAGTACTCTCATCGCTCAAGGCAGAAGGAAATATCATCTGAAGGTATGCCTACTTGTAGATCAGATGCATCAGACTCATGACGACTCGCCAGACACTCTATGGCATAGAAGACTCTGCCACATGAACTCAATGGCACTCTACCAGACAAGTCATCATAGAGCAATAACAGGGGTCAGCATCTCGAATGCAACCAATTTGACCACCTGTGATGCATGTTTGAAAGGCAAGATGTCACGCACACCATTCGTCAAATACTCCTAAAGAACAACAAAGATTATGGAGCTGGTGCACTCTGACATCTGCGGTCCATTCAACGTGATCTCAGTAGGAGGTTCAAAATACTATATAACCTTCATTAATGATTATAGCAAGTTTGCCAGAGTGTATTTTATTCAGAATAAATCTGAAGCACTCGATAAATTCACAGAATATGTGAATTGGGCTGAGAGATGCATAGGCAGCAAGGTGAAGGCAAGCAAGGATTTCTGGTAGGTTATGACAATAATTCGTCATACTACAGAATCTCCATGCCAGACACGAACACTGTGAAAATAGTGAGGGATGTCCAATTCGACGAGAGCAGGACAATGGCCAACGAAGAACCTGTTAGCTATGAAGTTCTGGAAAGACAGTACTATGACCTGCCGCCAACGTCAGAGGGAGTAGAGGACGAACACAAATACGAGGATTTTCGAGTAGTCTTCCATTCGAACGACAAATCAGACAAAGAAAGATTCGAGGCAATCTCCTGCCACAGTTCCTGTAAACCAAGATGGTTTCGGACTGAGCAGAGCAGACAAGGGCAAAGGCATAGCTATTCCGGGAGGATCTCCCATAAGGTCGACAAGACCACGAAGAGCACAGCAAGATTTCTGCCAAGCAGCTCAGCTTCCACATCAGAAGAATTTTGTGGGTTCAATGGTGAATCACAGACATTCGAGGAGGCGATTGAAGGTCCAGAGAAGGACAAATGAATCCAAGCCATGAACGAAGAGATGGAGTCCATGAGGAAGAACCAGGTATGGACGTTGGAGCCATTGCCTCATAAGCACAAGACTGTCAAATGCAAATGGGTTTTCAAACTCAAATATGGACCAGATGGGAGTGTGACGAAATACAAGGCAAGACTGGTAGTGAAGGGTCTCTCAGAGATACGGTATTGACTATTCTGAAACCTTCTCTCATGTTGTCAAACACTCGTCCCTACGTTTGTTGTTTGCATATGCAGCAGCTTACGACCTCAAGATCCACATTGTGGACAAGAAGATAGCCTTCTTGCATGGCGAATTAGACGAAGAGGTCTACATGGATCAACCCCCAGTATTTGTCTCAAATTCACTTCCTGACTATGTATGCAAAATGCATAGAAACATCTATGGTCTGAAGCAATCAGCCCGACAATGGTACAAGAAGAAGGATCAGGTCCTGAAATCATTGGGATTCAAACCTCTGTTGGTTGACTCTAATGTGTATGTCAGAGTTACGGATGGGAAAATCATCATAGTGGCTGTTTATGTGGACGACACTCTGATACTTTGCAGGAGTGAGCAGCTAATTTCTGAAGTAAAGACAGACATCTCGAAGCATTTCAAAATAGTGAATCTGGGAGAAGCCAGGTGTTACCTAGGCTTACAAATTGAAAGGGACTATGAGGGAGGCAAGTTATACCTTCACTAGTCCAGATACACCCAGAAGATCCTAGAGGACTTTGGGATGCTGAACTGCAAAGGAGCGAACACTCCAATGCTCGCAGGGACGATGCTTACAAATGACGACTATCCAAAGATTGAGGAAGAAAGAGAACAAATGCAGCTCACACCCTACAGGAGGCTGATAGGTTCACTGATGTACCTTGTAGACAACACACGTCTTGATATTGCTTATGCAGTATTCAAGATGAGCCAATTCTACACAAATCCAGGCTCGACACATCGGAAGATTGCAAAACAAATTTTGCAATATCTTCAATTAACGAGGGATTATGGCATGTGTTATTGTCGTGGTGCAGGTCTCAAGGTACTTTCCTACAGCGATGCTAGCTGGGCATCTCTCAGGGATGACTGTAAAAGCGTCTCAAGAGGATGCACCATCGCATTAGGAGCAGCAGCTCTTTGGGTCATCAAGAAGCAGACCATTGTAGCCCAGTTGTCCTGCAAAGTAGAGTACGTAGCAGCAACGAAGATGGCCAAAATAATTTGGCTAAGACAGTTCCTGGACAAATTGGGCAAAACAAGGAATGAGCCATTGGTCTTGCAGATGGACAACACCTCTGCGATACACCTGACAAAAGATCCTGTGTTCCACTCAAGAACGAAGCACATTGCGATCAAGAATCACTTGATCAGGGATCTGATTGAAAGGAAGATGATGCAGACCACCTTTATAGAAACGAAAGATATGGTTGCTGACATCTTCACTAAAGCTCTGGACAAAGGGCTCTTTGAGAGGCAAAAGAGCAGTCTCGGGATCATAAAGCTACCATGCTTTGAGAGGGAGCTGAAGAAACAAAGTGATTCTGATTACAAAGCCTTGCTAGCTTTCAGTCATTCACTCAATGAAGATGTTCGCGAACTCGAACATATGAAGACACAAAACACGAAGAGTTTCGCGAACACAAAAGTCAACGGAGACGAAGACGAACGGTTCGCGAACAGTAAGGATCCACGAACGAGATTCTTTGCGGTCCAACAAGAGAGAAAGGCAGACGAGGTAAACGAAACCAACGGTGGAAACGAAACTCGTTCTATCCTCACGCTTCTAGGATTACCACCCGTGGAGTCTTATGATCTAACATTATCCAAATTTTGTCATATATTGTAAAAATTTTCAATTTCCATATATATAAAATGTGCTATAGTGCCTAAATACATGTAAAGGCCTATTTTGCACTTTGTAAATTCATATTTTGAGTAGAAGTTGTGACGTTCTAAAGAGACGCAATAGAAGTCCAGAACCGACATTTGACGGTCTGTAAGCGACATTGAGACTGAAGAACATTCTTATAAGGATAGCACTATGTGTCATTGTACATACGCATTTCTACGCAGAGCTGAGTATCAATAGAGAGCGAAGAGCAAGTCCTTATAGCTTGAACATTCTTCCCTTCTGTTATCTCTCACAGAATTACTTCTTATCATTTGTGCGAACACACTCTGTATGATCTGTGATTGATTGTGATATTGTTCTGTTTGTGTCACACACATCTCTTAAGTTATACTGAATTTCAGTTACTCTAACACGGATTTTCAGGCGACACCAGCAAATAATAATTCTGACTAATGTGTGCAGGGAATTAGCCGAAGCTGTCAAACATAACTTTTAGCAGAAATTCCTTCAACTCTGAATGAGCTATGTGTTCAGATAATGGGATTGATTGAGGCCCTGTCTTGTTTGCTTCCTGTGATAAAAACTAATTATCTGTGTTTGATTAAGAAGAACTTTTAGCTAATGTGATTCTGCTTAATGAATCTAATTGCTAGTTGATGTCAGTTCTGACTGTTTTCCTGATGCTTGAAGAGCCTGAAAGATAAAGTAATTCTTACAATTACAGACCTTGACCAAATCGTTTCATCACTGGTTTTCTGGATGCCAATTTACCCAAATATCTTTAAATAACCAGTTATGTCGTTGTAGTATTCATTGTGAACTTTATACACTCTAGTCTGTTTATTATCATACATACATTTACCATGCAAAAGATGATATTATTCTCTCTCTTGGAGAACGATCAAACCTTTTATACTAAGTAGTTCATTGATTTTGTGGAAATCTATAACGACTAGGCCACCACATAATTTGGCGTTGTTGCCGGGGAGATGAATTTCACCTTTTGCAAGATTTTTACGTGTATTACATCTACGAATCTTTCTCATGTAATGCATGCCAAGAACATACTCTCAAGCAATTATTGAACTGAAACATTTAGGGCGTGCACAGCTTTTAGAAGCATATAGGAAGTCTAGAAATTTGTATTTGTAGAATTTGCAAAACTCACCAGTTAGAGCAAGATTAATACCTGAAGCGTTTAATGATCTTTTACACGCTACTACAGCATTTGTAGATTCATTTGAGAAAAGATCCGTTGAGACACCAAGTTCTACAGATTCACCTGAATCAGATTCGTCTGATTCTACTTCCGAACCAAGTTCAGACTCTTTGTCCGATCGAAGTTTAGATTCAGATCCTCCAAGTTCATCTAGTTCACCACCATCTGTTAATATGGCTAATCCAGCGCCACCCACATCCACAAAAATCAGATATGATTTTTTTAAGAGATCATCATTTGAAGATGCGGATAGTTATATGTCGCAATTTGAATCCATTACCATAGCAAACAAAGAGCAGACGGATGAGGATAAAGTTAGAATTTTGCCAGGTCTTCTGCAGAAGCAGGCTAGGATTTGGTACAGTCAATTAGTACCAGAAACAGTTAATACTTGGAATGCTTTAAAAGCAGGATTCCTTAAACAGTTTAGGGAGATAGGATATTCCACTAGATTGTTGGCTCGGCTTAACTCTGTTGAAAAAAAGCCAACGGAATTACTTAGGAAATATACTCGTAGGGTTAAGAATTTAATAGAAAAGTTAGAAGCCCAGTATCCAGTTCCTATGCAAAATGAATGGTTCTTGGGTGGTTTGCCTAAGAAAATGGATCGTTATTGTCGACAGGGTTTGATGACTTCTTTGGAAGATGTCATTGCCTCTGCCGAGAATTACGAAACCTCTCATTTCTCGCAGGCGGAGAAATGAAAAAAAAAGTAGTAAAAAACGCAAATTTAAACGAACAGAAGAATCTGAAACATCTACTGAGTCTAAATCAGAATCTGATTCAGTGGATATGGAAGAATCTTCTGAGTATTCATCTTATTCTTCTTCATCGAAAGAAGAATCTTCTTATTAGAAAACTAAGAATAGGAACTCAGAAAGAAAGAAAAGAATGGAGAAATCCGAAAAGATGGATCGATTAAGGAAAAGTGTTGAGTTGTTAACAAGAGAAATGAGTGATCTAAAGGTCCAAATATCTGATATTAAAGCCAAGCAAAAGAAAGCAAAGCCTAACGCCAATGTTTGGTGTACCGCGTGTGGGAAGGAAGGTCATTCTAAGACCAAATGTCTCATTTTACAGACTGATTATTTTGAAGAGGAACTATACCTCTGTCCGATTAATAATCATGAGGAGTTAGCTTATATTGCAACTCCTACTAACCAAAAAACTATAATATTGAAACAACATACTGGTCAACAAAACACTATTTTGCGAAGGGGCGGAACACGAGATTCCACTCCACCAACCAGAGTAAGGGGTTCATGCTACAATTGTGGAGCCCCGGGTCACTATTCGCCTGATTGCCCTGAATCCAGGAGATCAGCAGGATATGTGCCGCTCTGCGCTAATTGTAAAGGTGAAGGGCATGTCACTGCTGAATGTCCTCAGCCACAACAACCATGGTCTAGACCAAGGTTTGTAAACTCGCCTAGGGAAGACGACCTTTGACCATCTAAGACTAACACTGACATGATAGTTCAGAGGATAGAAGTAGAGTCTGAATTATTAGATCAAGATCATAAATGTCCAGATTTAGAGAAAAAAGTAAATAAAGTAACTACAAGAAGTGGTAAAGATTCTTTAACTCTTAAAGATAAGAAGAAAACTAAGACAAAAATTGTAAAAATTGCGAAAAACACAACAGAAAAAGCGAAGGTCGCAGAATAATTAGTAAAAATTCCTAGTAATAAAGAATTAAAGCTTGATAAGTCTAATGGAAAATATTATGATGTTGATATTAGTTCAGAAGCTAAGAAGCTTTTAGACGAAGAAACTAGAAAAGCTAAAAAAGTGACATTTTCAAATCCAGTTATAAGTAGCAAGATACCTAGAGATCTGTCGCCACTTAGAAACCATTCTTATAATATTGTCGAACACCTTGTTTCTAGAATGCCCAATACAACTTTTAAACAGTTATTAGACGATAACCAATATTATAAAAAAGAAACTAAGCAATTTTTGCAAAATAAAAAAAGAAGAAAAGCAAAGCTACCAGTAGTCAACATAGGATTAGTTAATTATGGTGATGAAGGCCAACTAGAGATTCAAATAGTAATTAATGGCTGCATCTTAGATAATGTACCCATAGATTCTGGATCTAGTGTAAACATAATGACCGAAGAAACAGCATATGAATTAGGCATTCATCATAGAATAGCACCCACTTTAAGACATTTAAGGTTAGCCGATGCAACTAGAAGATCACCAATAGGAGAACTATCTCAGGTTACAGATTATATTGGAGACCATAAGTTTCTTATGGATTTTATAATATTAAAAACTACGAGACAATTGTCATATAGAGTGTTATTAGGACGACCATGACTCTATCAGGCCGATGTTATAACCCACTGGAAGAAAAAGGAGATTACCTTTAGAAACCAGATGGAGACACCGACAGGAAAAATTCATAAATAAATTTCCATATCATGGGAAAAATATAAGTACGAAGGTGAGACACCTACATCTTCCTCGAGCTATACTTCGGAGGAAGAAGGGCTTCATTCAGTAGGGACTGTGGAAGGGGAGAGGTTAGTTACATTAAGAATACCTGCATACAGTAATAAAGTAGAATATGTATATAGAGGAGATTGTGGAGTTCCAGAGATTAGTGCAATCATAGGAGATCAGACCATAGATAGAATACTAATAGACTCAGGATCTAGTATCAACCTAGTAATGAAAACAATGGTTAAAGAATTAGGATTAGAAAACCAGATACAGCCTATCACTAATCACGAAATCCATTTAGCAGACACGACTAAATGTATACTAGTAGGCGAGCTAAAAGGTATTAACGTAGTTATAGAGACAAAGATGTTTGTTATGAATTTCCTTGTCATAAATCCAGTAGATACACCACCTTATTCGATATTATTTGGAAGACCATGGTTATATCAAGCAGATGCTATTATAAATTGGTCTACCAAACAGATATTTTTTTCAAGTATTCTCACAGCCAGTCCAATAGGGAGTCACCTTTTGAGATGGGGTGAGGAGTTAGCTAGACCTGCTGAATCATGGATCAATTTCATAGAATGCTATGAGATTGATGAGGAAGTAGAAATACCGACAACATCCGAGTCAAGAGAAGTTTTGGGTGAAACCAGAGCAAGTTTGACCAAGGGGATGGTAGATAAAACAGATTATGTAGAAATAGAAATTAATAAAGGTAAGACTTTGAATCTATATAAACATCAATCGGACCAAGAACGTGAAGAGCATGTATTGCTTCTTCAAAAATACCAAAATGTGTTTGCTTGGTCGATGGATGATTTAATAGGTATACCAGTTAAATGGGGTGAACATAGAATAGATCTCATTCAGGGAACACTGTTAGGCAACGCCAATATAGATTGAATCCAAAGTACTCCTTATTAGTAGAAGACGAATTAGATAGATGAATAGAGCTGGTATTATATATCCTGTTCTAAGCAGTGGGTGGGTGTCATCAATAGTTATAGTACCTAAGAAGAAGACGAGCAAGATTAGAGTTTGTCAGGATTGTAGGAAACTAAATGTTGCCGCAGCAGAGGAGTGTCATCCTCTGCCGTATACATATACCATTCTTGACCAGGTAGCTGGACATGAACGTTATAGTTTTTTAGATGGATTCTCAAGTTATAACCAAGATTTTATAAAAGAGGAAGATAGATCCAAAACTACTTTCACCACTGATTGGGGGACGTACGGATATACGTGAATGCCTTTTGGTCTTTCAAATGCACCTGCCACATTCCAACGTATGATGACAAATATTTTTCAAAAAAATTTAAGAAAGTCTTTAGAAATTTTTATGGATGACTTTTGTGTCTATTCATCAACTAAAAACCATTTAGATGCATTAGAGAAAACATTGAGAAGATGCCAAGAGACATCTCTTAAACTGCATCCAACTAAGTGTTACTTTGGGATGAGGGAAGGCATCTTTTTAGGGCATAAAATTTTGAAGGATGGTATACAAGCCGACATCGAAAAAATAAAAATGATTTTAAAATTATTAGAACCAACCAATTTAAGAGAGCTTAGAGGTTTTCTAGGACATGTAGGTTACTGTCGAAGGATAATTAAAGATTATGCTATAATAGTAACTCCTTTAACAAGTTTACTAAAAAAATTTGTTGAGTACCATTGGACACAGGACCATCAGCAAGCTTTTGGCCTATCGTCTATAGAGATGTTAAATTATTCATTAAAAAATGTGATGCATGCCAGAGGATGGGGAAACCCAGCTTCGCAACACACTGGCCGCTTACTCCAATTATTCCCTTAGCACCCTTTGAGAAGTGGGAGATAGATTTTGTAGGGCCTAGTAAACCAATCACGCGTAAAACTCGTCGTCCTTACATACTCGTTTCCACGGACTATGCTACCAAGATGGTAGAGGCCGAAGCCACAATTAAGAACGATGCTAAGACTGTAGCAAAGTTTTTATTCCAAAACATTATCACGCGATATGGTTGTCCCTTAGAACTCGTTAGCGATAGGGAAACCCATTTCCTTAATCAGACCATAGAAGCCATGTTGTCATATTTTTCTATTACACATCGTCAAACCACTCCATATAATCCAAAAGCAAATGGGCTTACGGAGTGAGCAAATGGAATTCTATGTAAAATTTTGAATAAAGTAACGGAAACACATTCTTCTGATTGGGATCAAAAGTTACCATCTGTCTTATGGGCATATAGAACTGCTGAAAAGATTACAACTAGGCAGACTCCATACTATCTTGTGTATGGAACTACCGATAGAATTCGAAGTTCCGACGTTTTGCATTAGTAATAAAGAGTGAATGAATGAACACGATAGTCTCCGGGAGCGGATGATTTCTTTGACGCAACTAGAAGATGATCGTCGTCTTTCATTAATCGAGACTGAACGAGTTCAGAATAAAAGAAAAAAAAAATTGATCAATCCATCAAGAAAATAAAAATTAAACAAGGAGACTATGTGCTTTTGTATGATAACAGACACATGTTGCTTCTTGAAAAATTACATACCAGATGGATGGGACCGTATAAAGTTATAGAAGTTTTTAATAATGGATCACTTCAGTTAGCTGATCTCCAAGGACATTTGCTTGACACTCGAGTAAATGGTTCAAGGGTGAAGCGCTACTATGACTAATGTCCGATACATCAGTTTTTTAAGGCCGTCATTTTTTGTCCAATTCTTTTTTTTTTTTTTACCGAAGTATTAGCGAAAATGTCGAAACTAGTTTACATTTTAGCAAAAATGCCGAAGCATGCTGCATTGTTTGTATTGCAAAAAACCCGAGACCTTCGCTACATTTTATACTTTGCGAAAAATCCAATACTACATTGGAATTTACCATTTTAGAAATACGAAAATTGGAACACTTAACTTTGCATTTTTCGGGATTTTCTACCTTCCGACACCTTCGCATTTTTCGCATAATAATTTTCGCTTTGATTTACCAAGCGAAGCATTCGTGTATTTTGTTTATTTATTTTTTTATTTATTTTTGTTTTTAGGACTAGACACTTTATTATTGAGTATGTACCTTCAAAACAAAGGACACGCTTCCATTTAATATTAGTCTAATCCGCCGAAATACCATCAATATGCCTAAAACCTCAAACACTTAGTTGTTGTCGCTACCACTTTCCATCACTCTTGCTCTCCGAATTGCGAATTGTTGCGATCAAGCTCTTGTCTGCCATCGGTCATTTACATCTGCAAGCATTATGGCAATTGTATTCAAAATGCACTCAAAGCCAGTGATACCAGTATTACAACCACTAGCTGTTCGAGCGCAAATTGAAGGTCTTCTTCAATTCAATCCATCAGTAATTCTTACTAATTTATGTTATGAGCTGATCCGCAATTTGGGCGAAACAGAAGAAGGACATATTTCCACAACCGTCTGCAATCAAGAGATTCTTATCATAGAGGGGTTTTACTGTCGTGCCTTAGGATTGCCTATGGACGGCAGTATGCCAGTTACTAAATCAGATTTCATTGCGGAGAGCGGAGCTTTTCAAGAAGAGGCTTATCTTGAGTAACAGGGATACAAACTCTCTTACATAAGAGACCCCAATCTCAAGAGCTTCGTTCGATTTGCTCTTGCATCTATCTTCTTACACAATTTCAAATACCAATATGGGATACCTACTCAGAGCTTTAAATGGAGAACAGATTGCCTTCGAATAGATTGCTTTCAAGCAATTCTGTAAATTAATAAAAGTTAATCAGTTCTCCAGGCTGGGTCAGCAGATGGGCATTTTATGTATGCATGCTGGTGTGCTGACAGTGTAGGAGGATATCAGGATTGCACCGGTACTACCAAAGCTAGCCCCATCAATTGAGGTGAAATCCCAGATGCAAACATCGAAGGCAACCACCATAGCAGCCACATCATCATCATCATCATCAAGTCAAAGGAGCACGATGAGGATGACTTTGCCATTGTGGTACGTTTGGTGTGTTGCTTGATAGTGTTCATAACACTATAGCGGGGTTTTGGTATGATCATGAAGCCAGCCATTGGGTTTCTAGTTCGGATATTGCCATAGATTATACTAGAAGGTAACTTAAGTTTGAACCCATTCACCTCATAAGTAATCCATCTCAAATATTCTTTTCAATGATATAAATATTTTTCATTTACTAATTCTTGTATCTCTCCAATCAAGCAAACTTAGTTTTATTCAATCTTTGATGCAATTGCCATGATTTATCTACCAAATCTTGACCATCTTTTTCAATGGTTTTATCATGATAATGTATGTGGTTTTGGAAATATTATATATATATATATATATATATATATATATATATATAGCTCTAATGGTGTTTTTCAATTTGAGCGGTAGCTTTTCCATGTTTTTCAATGGATCAGCAATATGGGATTTATTATACTTGTAAATTGCCATTATGTTTGTTAAGCATAGAGCATATTTGGTAAACCAAAACAAAAACTGAAATCTATTTTATGTTGACTATTTTTTCACCTCAGACAGTAAATTAGTGAATTATTATTGACTATAAAACTATATTTCTTACTGCAGAAGGTAAATCCATTAGTCATCTTTTACTGCATTACACATTTAGTATAAATAGACTGATCAGATTCCATTCTTTAATTCCATTCATAACCATTGAAATAATACACTGAATAACATTTACTCATCTTCTATATGTATTATGAAGTGAATTAAGACACGAGTCAAAACAGAGATGAGCAATGAAAATTACCTCAGTCTTTTTACTTTGACTTAAGTTTCAAGGAACTGTCCTTTAGCTAAAGTCCAATCTTTCACATTTGGATTCACTCAGCATTTTTCTAGTAACCCACATAATTTACTACCAGACTGTCGGTTCCATCTATATCTTTACCGGGTCGTCTCTTTCACCCAAAAGTTTTGAAGCAAGAAGAAAAAGGGGGGGGCAATCGTTGTGAAGGGAGAAGGGACACAGACAGAGCGGCACAGAGAGATGGGCCGAGAGAAGGAGCTGGAACGCTAAGGAATGAAGAGCGCAGGAAGTGAGAGAGAGAGGGGGGGGTGGTAGATATGCGGCTGTAGGGAGAGAGGTCGACAGGGAGTGCTTGAGAGGAGGTGGGTAGCACAGGTAGATTGAATAGAGAATTGAGAGAGAGGGCGCAGATACAGGCAGAGAGAGTGTGAGAGTTCAGAAATGTGAGAGAGAGAGAGAGAGAGAGAGAGAGAGAGAGAGAGAGAGAGAGAGAGAGAGAGAGAGAGAGAGAGAGAGAGAGAGAGAGAGAGAGAGAGAGAGAGAGAGAGAGAGAGGGAGAGGGAGAGGGAGAGGGAGAGGGAGAGGGAGAGGGAGAGGGAGAGGGAGAGGGAGAGGGAGAGGGAGAGGGAGAGGGAGAGGGAGAGGGAGAGGGAGAGGGAGAGGGAGAGGGAGAGGGAGAGGGAGAGGGAGAGGGAGAGAGAGAGAGAGAGAGAGAGAGAGAGAGAGAGAGAGAGAGAGAGAGAGAGAGAGAGAGAGAGAGAGAGAGAGAGAGAGAGAGAGAGAGAGAGAGAGAGAGAGAGAGAGAGAGAGAGAGAGAGAGAGAGAGAGAGAGAGAGAGAGAGAGAGAGAGAGAGAGAGAGAGAGATATATCTATATAGCGATGGAGATGGAAAGGGGGGGTCAGGTCAGAGAGATAGAGGGAGGGAATGTGGTTGTGTCTGTGTGTGTGTGTGTGATAGATAGGTAGAGTCACAATGAGTGAGGATATTTGTCACAGAGAGATCTCCAATCTTGCGTTGGCTACAAAATGGCACTTGATTACTTCAATCACCCTCCTGTAATTCGCCATGATCTAGCATATCTTCCAAAATTCTCTTGCTCTCCTCAAATCATTAATACCAGAACACTAGAATGCTACGCTTGATTGCGCTCTGCTCATCACCAAGAAAACAAGAAACTCTTCTCTGCTCCGAATCTCCTCAGAATGCCTCCTTTCTCTTCTCCTTGCATGGGAGAAAATGGTTTGAAAGGCTGTTCTCTTCAAAACACCACAATCTCTCCTTCTCCCTTGAATCCGACCCATTGAATTCCATTCTATCAATTATCATAAAAATTTTCATATCCATTGGACATGTGTCCATAGCAAATTGGATGTTTTCCGAATCATCGAGAAGGCCATAGTGGAAACTGCTCCACTGACCATTTGAAGTGTCTCTTCTTCATAACCACCCTTTATTGAAGGGCAAAATGCATTCATAATTGTCTTATGAGTCTTCATATTGACGCAACTCTTTTATAAACTCTTTTGGTCTCAAGAACCATTTTCCTTTCATGCTTTGAACTACTTTCAAGATACAAGTACATGGACGATTTATGTCTCCAAGAAATTAACTAACATCCACCTTAAATAATAGGTAGTTTTTTTTTTTTCAAGCAAATGCTATACCTCACATTTCTACTTTCATAGATAGATTTTGAATGAGATCTGATATTTTCTATTCTTACCAAAGAAAATCTATGATCCAATTATAATTCTCAAGACCTTATGAACAACAAAATAGAAAACACTCATCATATTCTCTCCACTCATTTTTCCACTCATCACTCAAAAGATCTCACAAATATTCTCAATAAAAGATCCAAGATGGTCTTTAGCAACAACAGATGTCTTCGACATAGATCCATGATCATCAATAGGTGTTTTTTTTTTTTTCTTTTTTTTTCCTTCACTTACCTCCCCACTGGTAATGTTTTATCCATTCTCATCTTCATTTTTCCTCTCAATACCACCCTCATGACACTATTCAACAAAAATGCCCATCCCAAGTACTAGAACATTTCATCCCATCTTCAGATCAATGCATAATGCAAGTAGACATGAAAATGCAAGGTCTCAGATTTTTCATTAGATAAATGCATACACCACTGTGTCTAATTGATGCAAGTGTAATGTGTATGGATATTTTACCTCCAATCTTTATATAGAGTGTATCACCTTCCAAGATGTATATTATATCCTTCTCAAATATGAAATATTTTTCTCAAGATAACCTCTCACACATTTTTGTCATAAAAATAAAGTTATTTGTTCAATTGGTAGTCGAACCACTAGTTTTTCCTTACTATAAGCTTAAAAAATAAAAGTATTTGATAGATATGGCAAATTGAGTTTGTAAAAATATAACCATTGAAATTTGTACATCTCATCCATAAACACACACCATATTTGATTTTGTATTGGATCCTACATTCAAACTGTCATTGCATATTGTATATTCTACTAAAACAATAGCTTCGTAGGTTGCTCATATATATTTCTAACATGAAGTTCACATTGATATGTAAATTTCTTAATCCTCCATTCACATATTAAAATATGTCGCCAAATTATGTGTCTAGTTGATCAAGGTAACAACTTTGGATGATAGTCATTTTTCTAAATAATCTCATTGTCATGCCATCGTTTATGTGATTTTTTTCTTTTTCTTTTCAATTTTAAGTAGATACATTTTTCTAAAAAAATAAATTTATTTATATTGTTTCAAATTCAGGATTATTTTTTTTTGTTGTATTTTAAAAAGAAAAAACTATCATATTATATACATTTACATCATCATTATTATATCAATTTATTGGGATATTTCTTATGATAATTATCATGAAGCATCTCATATGTATGATGACTTAATATATATTATACCAATTATTACAAATAATCTTGTAATATTTGAAACCATTGATTTTTTTGGACTTTCTTTGATATTCACCATTTTTTTTATAGACTTTATTTTGAATATCTTTAGCTCTTTTGTAGTTATAATCACTTCTCCACCACTTATCGTGCTTAATTAGTATTTCGTCAGTTAGAGGTTTTAATACTCGTATGCATTTACATTTTTCTGAGTTCATAAAATTTTGATAGAGTATTATAATCACAAAAGATAACATAATACCATATTGTTATGGTAATACATCCAAAGATTCATTTACCATATATTTATTATAGATACTTTCGTTCATTTTCTTTTTAGTAGATATGTCATTGGTCAATCTATCATGTATAGCATTTTGATCCACACGTGTAAACGCTAATTTATCATCGATTGGTATTTCAATATTTGTACCATATAATGAATTAACATAGTCATTATTCCAATGGCTAAACTCTTGAAGACCATTTTCATTTGTATTCTTGGTACAAATCTCATTATCGTATATTGAATTTATTTTTTTAGAATCTTCCATTTCTCTTTCATTCTGGTTTTTCACATTAGTTTCTTCATATAACTCATTATTAATCAGCTTCAAAGATGAGTGATCCAACTTGGATAATTCTAATTCTCTTAGCATTAACTCTTCCTCATATTCATGAAAAACTTGTAACTCATCCATCTTAGATGATAAATCCTTTTGATCTTTCTTTGAATCAGATGAGCTATCATTTTTTTCCTTGGAAAGAATGGAATTTATCTTTTGACCTTGAAACCTTTCATCAATGTCACTCATATTGGAAGTAATGATTTCCTTTATGAATTCTTCTACTCCAACCAAACTATCATCAATTTCTTGATCATTGACTAATAATGGTAATATTTGACTTTTAGGTTGTGATATCCATATGTCATTTGGTAGCATTTCTTCCTTCAAAAGACATTGACTTTGCAACAAGTTAGAATCAACAAAATTTGATTGACCTTCTTGTTCTACTTCCTCAATAGCATATTTATCAATTATAGCATCATATATATTTTCCAGTTTTTCATTATCATTGTATAAAGACTCCGTCAGTTCCGGGTAGACATCAATGGAATGCACCACATCTTGAGTATCTTTACAACAATAGTTTTCTTCAATCACAGCAGTGATTTCATTTGATTGATCAATCTTATAGTCATACTCAACATTTTTACTACATCCTTCTTGCACCATAATATTTTCTTTAATTTTAAAAAGCTGATTTGTTTGAATAGGATCATCAGAATAACAAGATTCACTAAGAATTTTAGGAATAGATGATACTGTAGCATAGTAGGAAGGGATTTCTACATCAAATTCATCCAAGGATCTATCTATCCAACTCTTCTTATCAAGTTCTTCTATTTATATCATCATCTTATCAGCATGTTCTATAGCAACTGCCCTTGAGATAGCTTCCTCAAAAGTCTTAGGAACTTTTGAGAGAATACCATATGTCATGTCATCAGGCCATGTCATCAGGCAAACCTGATATAAACCAAGATAAGAAAAACTTCTCTCCTAGTCTTTCACTTAATCTTTTAGCCAAACAATTGATTCTATCAACAAAGCTTTTGATAGGTTCATTTTGTTTCAATTTCATTTCATTTAGTATTTTGATAATATCAGAAGAGTAATTCCATCTTCTAAACCTATCTAGAAAGCTTGTTTTAAGTTCTGTCCAATTGCAAATTTTCTTTTGATTCAATATAGAATACCATTCAAGAGCAAGATTTTCCAATGTTACTGGAAATAATCTAAACATATCATCATCTTCTTCTTCGTAATTTTGTCTACACACATTCATGAATCTTTGAATATGTAGATCTGCGTCTTCATCTTCATTTCCATTAAAACTAAGTAGACTGGCACTTTCTTCATCCATTGACATTGGTTTTCTTTTCTTTTTTTTCATTTATTTATTTATTTTTATATATTCTATTGGATTGTTGTGAAATGGTCGTAGAAATGATTTTTTTCAGTTTTAACTTTGGTAATAATCGTTGATTTCAATTTTTAATTGAACTTAGTTTGTAATACTTATAGCTTCTTTAGCTAGTTCTTTTCATCTTTCATTTCTAATTAAGTGTTTTTTTTTTCTTTTTTTCACAATTTTTTTTTTCTTCTTTTTGTTTATCAAGTATGAATAATACTCATTCAAGACATGCAATTTTGATACCTCTTGAGTGACTTTCCTTGTCTACTTCCACATATCTTGAAACTGTTGTATTACTCAATCATGAAAACATTCAATCTTGTTCACACATCTCACAAATATCACCAAGTCCAAACAAATTTCTTTATCACACATTACCATCATGATCAACAGTTACAATCATTCATTTTTCATCTATATAATCATTAAATAATGATTGTCCATTCAAAATCAAAACACATATAAAGGATCAAACGAGGTCAATTCCATGTGGAATATTCAATTTTTTTTTTCTTCTTTTTCATCAAGATGTATATTTCTCTTTCGTATTTGTCCAATTTCTTCACATTAGGAGCATTGATATCACTTGTAAACCTTCTAAATCCTCTATGGAAGTATGAACTAGGATACCACTAGAGTATCTGGCTTTCATGGATCTAAATCCCATTGTGGTCGCCATAAAACATGTGGTACATTTGGTGTGTTGCTTAATAGTGTTCATAACACTATAGCGGGGTTTTGGTATGATTATGAAGCCAGTCATTGGGTTTCTAGTTCGGATATTGCCATAGATTATACTAGAAGGTAACTTAAGTTTGAACCCATTCACCTCATAAGTAATCCATCTCAAATATTCTTGTCAATGATATAAATGTTTTTCATTTACTAATTCTTGTATTCTCTCCAATCAAGCAAACTTAATTTTATTCAATCTTTGATGCAATTGCCATGATTTATCTACGAAAGCTTGACCATCTTTTTCAATGGTTTTATCATGATAATGTATGTGGTTTTGGAAATATAATATATATATATATATATATATATATATATATATATATATATATATATATATATATATATATATATATATATATATATATATATATATATATATATATATATATATATATATATCTCTAATGGTGTTTTTCAACCACTTTGAGCGGTAGCTTTTCCATGTTTTTCAATATATCAGCAATATGGAATTTATTATGCTTGTAAATTGCAAATTATGTTTGTTAAGCATAGAGCATATTCGGTAAACCAAAACAAAAACTGAAATCTATTTTATGTTGACTATTTTTCACCTTAGACAGTAAATTAGTGAATTATTACTGACTGTAAAACTATATTTCTTACTGCAGAAGGTAAATCCATTAGTCATCTTTTACTACATTACACATTTAGTATAAATAGACTGGTCAGATTCCATTCTTTAATTACATTCATAACCATTGAAATAATACACTGAATAACATTTACTCATCTTCTATATGTATTATGAAGCCTTCTAATCCTTATGTAAAAAATCCGTATCTTACGCATATCCATGCTATCTAAGAACTTTATCTTGGAAATCCTAATTTTGGATCTAGGTACAAACTTATTCAAGAATAGTGTGAATGAGTTGTTAAACTAGATTGTAAAAAGAATAAAAAATATAATAGTCACATTTAAGCCTGAATGTTGTTAATTATGAATCATAAAGTCATAACGAAAGTAACATATGTACGTATAACGGAAAAGCCATATCCCGAGTATATATCATTGAAAGCATGTAATCAAGATCGTGTCTTTGATGTACGTGGGTTGCGTATACCCTGAAAATTGTCGTGGAAAGTCATATCTAGATGATTGTAGACGTAGTTTCTTGAGAGGATGCCATGCTTTTCCCACGAGCAGCATGTTTTCTTTGGAACACAACCGTACATATAGTTTTTATCACATAACATCTAACATTCTTCCTTAATAATCAAATACTTGTATAATTATATTCTATACCATAAAAAGTTCAAAGAGTGTTGAAGTTAATGTTGTCATAGGATGGTTCAGCCAATTACATATCTGTATAGACGCTTAGCAATGCATGGTTCATTTTTTAAGCTAAATGAATGTAATGGTAGGCCGTAGTAACAAGAAATGCTACATTACCAAAATACGTAGATGATTTAGTATTCCAATACTACAACATTGCTATGGGGTGCAATGCATATCATTTGAAAAGACATGTTAAATTGGTGGAAGAGACAATATAAACCATAAATAGGTTGTTGTCCACACAGCAATAGACATATTAGCATAGCCTCAAAACAAGCTTGTTTTAGGGTCATGGAACTGTTTATGAACTTTCTACAGTCATCGCTGGACAGAGAAAGTAGGCAAATCAAAGTTTGTTTATAAAAAAAGTGGTATTTGAGCCTGTTGTCCATCGTAGGTTGCATGGGTGCATGCACAAGCTTCTTACCCTTATATATACGAGTAGGTACATGCCCTCCTCCATTCTAAGCGGCCATCATCATTTGTTTTAAACTTCATTACTATCTATCATAAGTGCAAGCTATCAACAAGAAAAGGTGTTTTTGTTAATCGCTGCCTGGTAGGCAACAATCAACATATATCAAGAATCAATAGAGATTTATTGTGGTCCATCGTTGCCTAGAAGGCATAGAAAACCGTTATCTACAATGAAAGAGATGAAGACTAGTCCATCGTTGCCTACGAGGCAAAAAATTGAGGTGAAAACGTGATTGGTGGTCAGCGATCCATCCTAACCATTTTTTAACATATATTTTGCTTATTGTGAGACGCTATGTGCAAGCATATCATAAAAAGTAGCAAAGGAGCATAAATCCAATTGCTTAAAGCAATGAAAAGTGATAGCCTTGCAAAGGAATAAGATAAACCTCTTACCATATGATAGATTCCGAAGGATGGAAGTGTAGTAGAGCGCATTCACCGGAGGAGAGAGATGATGAACTCTTCTTCACAAGATGTCGTGAGGAAAACTAGTCGAAACTGCATAATATATAGTGGTATGCAGTGAGGCTTCTTGGAAGGTGGCATTTTGCCTTGCAAAGGAAGTAACCAATCCTGTCCCTCCATTTTGGCTAAGTTTAAACCCATAAAAAAGAGGGGAAAATTTTTTTGAAACAATATAGTGCAGGTTAGGGGGGTATTGATGTAGGACCTTTAGTTCTACGGTAGCCTGTTGTTGTCCAGTTGTATAGTAGCATAGCATGGTATTATTAAATGAAGAAGCATTCATGAGAGAGAGAGAGAGAGAGAGAGAGAGAGAGAGAGAGAGAGAGAGAGAGAGAGAGAGAGAGAGAGAGAGAGAGAGAGAGAGAGAGAGAGAGAGAGAGAGAGAGAGAGAGAGAGAGAGAGAGAGAGAGAGAGAGAGAGAGATTAGATATGTTTTGAGGTTATTTCCAACATTGCTTGTAAATAGAAGTAGTTCATGCTTTTACTTGTTGTGTAAGCATCTCCAAGGCTCTTAGGACCGAGCCCTACTCCCCATACTACATATGACTTAGGAGGAGGTGGATGAAACTGTCTTCTTGTTGACAACAATCGGGAATTTGAGAAAGGAGATTCGGTGTATTTACTAGTCCCTTCGAAGTCGAAGGTGCTACGCACCATTCGACAATCCTTTATCATCATCACACTCTACGTGGGTCATACGTTGTTGTTTAGGAACAATACCGAATTGGTCAAGGATACCCAAAGGATGCTTTCTCTCCTCTTCCTTATCGTTCTGTTTAACACTATTCTCTTAGAAATTTGTCAGGTCTGTCTGCCATTTATTTCCGCAACTAACAGTCATTAAAATTTTTGTTTGTCTATGTTGACGACTTCGAAGTCGGAACAAGTAGAATCACCCAAGTCATTCGATTCGATACTCTGATTCGATTTGATAGGCATAGTATATGCACCGAGGGATCTTCTAAAGAATTTCTCGTGACAAAAGGCAAGTCATATATAAACAATGACTAAATTGATCTACAACTTCAATTTGAAGCAATCTAAGGACAAAAAATAGGCTTGAGAGAAATTTGACATAGGAAATATTTTGAAAAATTGGACATTCTAAAGGTACATACAATGCTTATAATTTGATTGCATTTCTTGGTGTTTGCTTCAATGTTTTTGACATGTGTTCAACAACTGGCCCAACAACTCATAGGTGTTTTTTAACATGATGATGCGTGTAAAAGAAAAAACCTTTTATCCCATAACAATTTTGAAACCATGTACTAGCTCTACATATTTGTAGATGCAATCCCCCTGTGAGTGAATGTAAATTGTTACTAGCTAGTCTAATTAAAAACACGGTTAGCTTGCATGTGCACTACTATGACTTGGACTGCACTCGTGTTGACATATGTGACTAACTCTCATTGACCGAATATTACCTTTCCTTCCTTGCCATGTGGCAAATGTTTATTGGCACATGACCAAAATTTGTCCATGTACCAATAAGAGACTTAAAGAGGTGGGTGCTACTTGTCAATTCAACATCCCATAGTACTAATAAGTATATACAAATAGTAGAGCCCAAGTCCCACACTCATCATGGTATGGACTTTGGGAAAAAAGATTGCATCCAAGATTCCATCCCATCATCCATAAATGAGTGATTCATTATTATTATCATATTATTACTAGTCCTCTCCATGGAAGAATATTTGGACCCATTGACCATGTGAGAGTGGTGAGTACAATTGCATGTGTCATCATTCATTTCCCAAATCAAAACCAAACCCAACTTCCAAACCCCCCTTATTGGAGTATCTATTACACCAATAATAAGCCTTGGCTCATCTTGATAAAGTTAAGTTTTCATTTTCATGTGTGTGCAATGTGCACTGTAGAGTGTGGTGGGGGTGGGATGGGGGGAGGCTTAAAAAAGAAATAGATGTATAACTAACTTTATCCTAACAAACTTGTAATCATGATTCTGTTTGTATGTAATGCAGGCTATGTAGGCATGAGCATTGGAGATCAACAACTATATCTCATCATCATAATCTTCATCTGAGCCCTGAGACTCCTGACCCACCCACCAAAGAAGAATCTGAATGGCAGGGGCCTTGGCGGGCCCTGCTGGCCTGCTCTATTTTGGACGGTCCTGGGTCCTCTCCTAGCATCATTATCCTCGCCGTTCATTCTGGTGGCATGCGCTATTCGCCCTCAGATCCCGAATGAGGGAGGACTAAGAGATTATTTCGACTCTTAGTCCTCTCGTCTCGTCTCGTCGGCTATTCTTGCTCTTCCATCCATCCATCCATCCATCCATCCCTGCCTATATCTACTTTCGATTGAAAGAGGCTGGATCCATCCCTCTGATACGAGGCCGATGAGCTTCATGATTTGTGTACAAAAAAACAATTCAGAGTTTCAAGATCTGCGAAGGAAAAGAAAAGAAACACGAGCGCCTTCAGGGCTTCAAGATTTGCGAAGAAAAATCAATGTGTTAAACGAGCTTCGGATTCCTCAGAAAGATGGAAAAATTTTGGTATTCAAGTGTCTGTAGGGCTGTAATCGAAACCGGAAGGAAGGTGGTGAGTAAATGAGGGGAGCCTGCATGCAAACCTGCACAACTTTGAGAAATCATTCACTGTATCGTTTGTCATTGAACCGTAACTCTAATATCTGTATTCTGTCAAGAAAAGATAACTAAGCTTTTATCGAGGTGTTGCAGCCAAGTTTATTTCATGGGAAGCGAGAAAAGTTCTGAGGAAGTGGAGGTGAATCGAGTTGGCAGAGACGAGTCTGATGCCAGGTCTTCGTCACCTGAAGATAGCCTTAGGAATGATAATTTGGCGGTGTTCGAGGGGGCGTTTGCCAGGGAGCCTGCGAATCGTGGAGTGATTGTGTTCAACTTGCCTGGAAGCAGAAGTGCTTTCATAGATGATTTGGGAGAGATTCTAGAAAAGAGATATAACCTGAACATTCAATCGGTGGAGGATCCTGGCACTCCCGAGCTTCCTCTTGCTGTCAGGGCTTTTAATCCTCAAACTGAACCCCGAGCATTGCAGATAGGAGACGTTTGGGTGCAGAACGAAACATTTCAACACACTGAACTTATGTCTCAAGATGTGATGGCTGAAGTTATGCACGTCCCTAGCGCATCGTGCTCTTCAGACTCTTCTGATATTTCAGAACGCTCTCAAGATGTTACGTCAGAAATGCATATGTCAGCCGTGGAAGAGAGAACTCCGAACAACTGAAGAACCTACTTTTCTTGACGATATCTTTGACACCTATCAAGTTTCTATGGGTTTACTGAAGAGGAAACTCAATCGTACACACACATGAAATTTTATTGATGTGCACGATGTGATCGTAGATGATAGTTATCTGTCAAGTCTTTTGATGAACGGTTATCTTTTATTTTTTGACAATATGTTCGAGTGAGCTCAAAGTTAGGTTGTTAGGTGAACTGACATCTCTGAGACGCAACTGCACCCTTCATGCGTGAATCGTTTAATATAACATCTGATCAATACATATAAATGCTCCCAACTATTAACGTACGCTCACATCGTTTTGGTATTGTTGTATAATTTTCGCGTGTTCACTAATGCAAGGGTTTTTTTATAGTGTATTTAAGCTTTTCGTGTTCATGAATCGAAACGCTAGAGCTTTCTTCTGGGTTCTCGTTGTCTTAAAACTAGGGTACAAATACAAAACATATAAAACAGTAAGGAGTTAACGATTTGGATCAAATTTGTTTTCTTGACGGGGGTCAGTGAATCTCATTTCTGCCCACCATATAAACCCATGGAGGCCGGAATAGGGTCATTCAAAACGTCGCCATACTTATCTTTTATTTAACACTTTTAATGTTTCTACTCAGAATACAGGTTGCGGTTTGTGTAAGGCAGTAGTTAGCGTCGTTGAAAAGATTCGATTCGTGTCTCCATTAATTCATGCGAGCTCAAGCTGAACGTAGGCTGTTTTTTTAATTCTGTAGTTCGTGAGATCGTATGTTTAAGCACCGTACCTGGTTCATCCGATGGTTCCTAGTGTGTAATAGACACAAATAGCATTGTAAGTTGGTACAATGTGTCTAAAGACGACTCTGACATTGTAAGTTTTGTGATCAGGTGAAGTTTTTGTATAGTTGCTTGTTTCGTAGTCATCAATGTGATGTACCCTGCTCCTTTTTACGATGTTAATAAATCATTCATTCTGATTTTGTAGTAGTATTTGAGTAATTTATTGTCAGCTTTGGATCTGTATTGCTTGTTTTGCAAGATCTTCTTTACCTATAGGACTTTTGATTGGTGTTTTGGATTTTTGGGAGAGAAGAAGATAACATAGCTGTATAGTCAGTACATAGTGAGGTTTTCATATATTGTTATGACCCTCATGTTATATGATGCTTTTTTGTATCTTTCTGGGGAAATCGTTGCATGAATCACTTTTCTTATTAGAGTTCTTATGATCTTACTGCTAGTTTCTCGTGCAAGGTGTGCTTGATTTCGTAAAGTTATCATCGGATATGTTTCTTGCTTCTATTGAGGTTGCTCCATTTCATAATTGGGCTAATGTGTTTCATTAAAGTCCAAACTCCTGTGATTGTTGCTACACACATGCTAGGCAAAATTGTAATACGTTGCCTCTTTTTTGTTTTCTGCAATATTGGTCTCCTTGAGATGGCCTGGAGCTACAGGGTTTGTCAATTTTTGGGATATGATATGAAGATTTTGCCTGGTCCTAGTTGCAAACATTTGCAAAAGTGATTAAATCAAAATGGCACCCAATTCAGCTACCTGAAATGATAGCATGGCTATCTAGATGATTGCGTTGAGATGATAACAAATGAAATGCAACCCAAAACGCTACTTGAAATATTGGCATGGATTCCTGGATGAGCGTGCATTGAGATGATAACAATCATATTGTATGATTAATTGAATGAAACTTGATGAAAAAGATTCTCTTTGTTTTTTATATAACGAACAATAGGGCTATTGGAGTCCGCATGTAGCGTTGGAAATGCTGCTGATGATTAAGAATAAATTCTTTTGATGCAATTTAGAATAGAGCAGGTAGGTAAGACAATGAACTCATGAAATTTTCAAACATTTCAACTTATCGATATGTAAACATTGGTGATATTGGTACATAACTTATGGTTGCCATACTATAGGATCTGCCAGAGATGGGACAAGCGCTGGCATTATATTTGCCTGGGTGGCAGACAGGCCTACATATGTATGTACTTCGTTTTCTTGCCTGCGCGTGCTGACAGGCCTGTGTATAAAGGTATGCATTTTTTTTTCTAAATTGCAAAAAAGGATTTTGTAAAGACTATATTTTGAAAGAATGTTAGGACTGACCACTTGGGTGGCAACTTGCAGTGCTCATAAAGAAGTTTCAAATTAACCTTACAAAAAACCCACAAAACTATCGGTGAAAGGTTAAATTAAAATCTTAAAACATAAGATTAATAACTAAAATTGGCTAATTTTGAGCCTTATAAAAAACCTATAAATATAAAATGAAGCAGTAAAAAATGAATTTCAACAATTGAGCTGTTTGTATTTGTCGGGTTTCCCCGAGCAGTGGTGGCAAGTGTTCTTTACAAATCCTTTACATGTATACAACCACCAATATACATCGAGTATGCAAGTCTTCTTACTACAACTTCTAACACCTAACCACCATAATAATTATAACTATCTATGCAAAGTCCTAGTATGTTTCAACAGAATTTCAATCTTACGTCTTCTATATGAGATTAGATTCCTATCAATGTCTAAAGGCTCTAGAAAGTGTGAATACTTTCAACCTCAGTTCATTAAATGTAAACGCATTTCCAATGATGCAACGTGGATACATGAAATGACAGCACATTTCATTAGAGCTAGATAAGGACAATAGTTGTTTCGTGTTCTAAAGTGATTCATTTTTGCGATTCCTATGACGATTGTTGTTTTGACTTCCTAAGAAATGAGATGACATTTATGGGCTCGAAATATTGGTATATAGGTGGCAACATGTGCGGAGGGCTTTAACATGTGAGAGACACATCGAAGCCTTTAGTTTTTAATGCATATAACAAGCTAAGCAGGCTTGAACATGAGCAATGAATGAAAGCTGCAAGGAGCAATCATCTTGAAAAGAACAATTATGGAAAAAAAGAAAGAAAAAAAAAAAAAAGGTATTTTAGACGCTTATACTATTTTACACAATTTTTAAATTAATCAAATGTGTATATCTATGATTCGAGTTTTATAAATTATGTTTTGTTATTGATCGTTCAAGAATTGAGTTCCAACTCTTTTTTATGAATCTATGTCTTCTCTCGTGAACTTATCATTTAATTGGTCAGTAATGAGCTGACTTCCAAACAATCTGTATTGAATCTCAATTCTCTTTTATGAATCTATGTCTTTTCTCTTGAACTTATCATTTAATTATTCAATGTGTGTTTTTCGTTGGCGTGTGTGACTTTTGATATGATTAGTACAACCTTATTTGGAAACTTAGTTATGGATTTTAATATACAGAATATAATTAGAGTTTTATAGATTGTGTTTTGATACTAATAAATTAACAAGCTGATTGATTTATCTTATGCAAACACACTAAACATTGCAAAACAAGTTTGAGTTCTATTAAGAATCTACGAATATCATTATTGTTATAGATGAACAAAAAAATAATTGATCATGGATTGTGTTTCGTTTATTGATTTTATCTTCCACTTGTTTTCTTGTATTTTGCAAGACACATCATTCATTATTTCTATTTCAAAGAACACTGAAAGAGCTTTGTAGAATATTTGAAATATTTCCACAATGTTAGCACTCGTTAAAAAAAAGTCAGTTGTTAGAAAGCCAGCTTTTAGATCAAGTGTAGGATGGAAAAAAGAGAGGTGGTGATTTTCCTCTCAAGTTTATAAACTAGGAGATTTGCCTTTGTCATGAACAATAATGCTTCTTGGTTTCCAAGGGGAGGCTCGAACCTGGGACCAAAGAAACTTTGGATGCCAAGCTAACCAGTTGAGCCAACCCCGTTGGGTCATGAACAATAATGAAATATGAAAAATGAAATTCAAAATTGCGAACAACAAATTGCCATGAAATATTTCAAATAGTCTACAAACCTCATGCAATGTTCTTTCAAATAATGGTCTCTAATCTGGAATTTGAACTATGAAAGTAGCATATAGAAAAGCGATGTATTTTGAAAATGATTTATAACTTGACTTTTAAATTACATGAAAAAAGAAAAGCTATAAATTAAAATTGTCGATTTGTTTTTCTAATCATTGTTCTATTGAAATCATTTCCTAAATTGAAAATAAGAAATCACTATCATAGTCATGCTAGTATTTTTAAATTATTTACTTGTCTTTTTCAGGATAGCTCCTCTATCATAAGCATTGTTCTATACTTTTTCCAGTGATTCTCAATTTACTTCCATGGTGGTTTGTTGCACGTTTCTCATATCTGTTATCGGCAAGTGCTTCCATCGCCCAATTTTGTGTTGTCTTGGAGTATCTTTCGTGCACATGCTCATTGGCAAGCTCTTCAAGTTTACTCCATTGCCACAATGCTCCATTCTAGACAATGTGAATAAAGAGACGATAGATTTGCTCATACTTAGCACGGGTGATGTTATCGCAAACAGAACACTTGTGCTTCTTGCACTCGCATACCTACTTCTAGAGGGATTAGCAATGGATTGAAAAGCAAAAGAATGAACTACGATAATGTTCGAACAACTATCAGTGCCACTACAGAGAAACTAATTTGCTATTTCTCGATAATTATGTTTATTAGTTGATGACAAATGATTTATCTTTTACCTATCATTTTCTCTTCTAAATTCACATAATTGATATTACATTTCAATAGCAACTCTGTGAAATTATGAATCTCCTCACATCCTCTAACAACATCGAAAAAGTGATGTACAAAATTAACCTTTTTCATCAACTATCTATGACAAAAGTGATTACAAAATACTTGGAAAAGTTTCAAAATCACAATAAGCAATGTATAGAAAAAACAAAACTCCACCACTTTTCTGTCTGGTGCTCATGAAGAAACAGAATGTTTCTGATTACAAAGGCTTGCTAGCTTTCAGCCCTTCGCCTGACGAAGATGTTCGCGAACTCGAACATCTAGAGACACGAAACACGAAGAGTTTCGCGAACACGAAAGTCAACGAAGACGAAGACGAACGGTTCGTGAACACGAAAGATCCACGAATGAGATTCCTTCGCGGTCCAGTACGGAAGAAGCCAGATGAGGTAAACGAAATTCATTCAGCGCTCACGCCCCAAGGAGTACCACCAAAGATCACGCAAGTACCCAGAAGTACAATAATCTGATCTGATGGCATGACATCAGCAGATACTCCCTAGGTCGTGGCTAATCTGCCACTCTTGTAATTCTCTGGTTAGTTGTAGATGCTTAATCACTCTAATCTTAGATTTACACAGAGAGACCGTACTTATTGGATTATACTTGACATATAAATCAAAACAGAATACATAGAGTGTAACAGAGTGCAATAGTCTGATGCTAGTAAGCAATCAAGACAATATACAGAATACATGTCCGCCTGCGCGTGAAGACAATTTTGTCTGGGATCAGAAGATCCAACTGTCTGCTAGTGAAGCGAGACTACTACTCGTGAGAGAACCGTGTTTCTTTCACGCCAATGCACTGCGTGGATTCGCATGCAGTGCTTGAAGAAATTCAGAGAAAATTAATATAGATTATTTTCTATGCAAGTAACAAGCTGTAGAGTAATTTAGTTCATGAAGCAACAAGGAATATGAAGAACCACACCACACCAAGACAAGGTCTCTTTAGAAAAGATAAATATTCGCGCTTTAACAAAACTTTCATATCAAGATTTGGTCACTAAATTTTAGATCAATGAGCTTTATAGTGCTATGAAGTTGTCTAATGGCAAAGTATGTGAATTTCCACTGGAAAGTTGAATAGAATGTTGTATAACATAGAACAAATATTCTTAGTTTGACCAAATCTCAACTTTGGCAACAACTTCACTTATAGCAAGTTAAAATGGATAGAAAGTGGATTCATCAAACTTCATCTATATATAAACTCAAATGTTCTTGAATGTTGAATGCTTATGCTGATATTTCATATGTCCGAGTTTTCTTGTTCATTTTGAATTCCGCAATTTGGGAATCCTACATCGATTTTATGAACGTAGATCAGCAGTGACTAACTACACTCTGGAGGATTGTAGGAGCGATTCAGTTGGTGTCTAGCGGTCGCATCTGAACTCCATCCGAGCTGAAGAGAGTCGTGATTGATTCGCCTTCGTGAAAGTTTCGCGAATCCGATGAATTTCTCATCAGTCAATCACCTTTTCTTCTCATCAGTGGTATCAGAGCATATCATGATCCTCTTCTCATCAGCTCACACACTGTGATTACAAACACTTCAATCCCACACTGCGTTGCTTTTTTGTGTCTTTTTTGTCTAGCACTACTTTTCTAGTCACATCCACAATTCTACAAAACTGCCATTATGGCCCTTTTGGATTCAAAAAGGGCCTCCAAAAGTGAGCCATGTGATTAACACTAATCACTCTTCATATCCAATGAAGTGTTTACACATATTTGGCAATGGTCCATATGACATGGCAAATCCGATGGTCAATATTTGATCAAGCCATGGTCCCACATTTGCTTTCTCTACCTTAACCCTATGGTGCACTTGTCTTATTCATTAAGTACATAGATGGTCCCACGTACACAATCACCTCAGTTCAATGTAACTAGGTTATAATTTTAAGTCAAACTTTCTTTTACTCCTTGTTTATACAAATGCATTGTGTAAACATCAGTACCCATATTGCACTTCAAAACATAAGTGGTCCCACATGCCAATAAGATAGATACGCTTTTTGAAAACTATAGAGGATTTCAAGAACCATTCTTCCCTTCACAAGGAAGATGATGTGACCTTGGACTTTCCATTCTCGTGCATTCTCAGTTGTAAGAACTCAGATCAAGAAGCGTTGAGCTATTAGCATGATTCGCTTCATCATGGCATCTCCTCCTCATGAAAGACGAACTAGGAATCAAGCTTCCTCCATGCTCTAATGTTGTGAATTCTGAGAATACATGGGCTCCTATCACATACTCTTTGATGGATTGGGTAACTATGCAACCAAATACTAGAGGAGAGCATAGAGTATCCAAACAAAAACGAGATAACATAGACTACCACTGGAAAGGACGGATCATGCAGTTGAAATTGATGAGAGAGGACAATATAAGGCATTGGTGCAACATGTGTATACGAAATGTGACATTATGTTGGACAACACAGTTGCAAATGTAGCCATATCAACTCATTGTTGACAAAATTTCCAGAATTCACACATGTGGGGAAGATCCACAAGTATGATAGATCTAATTAAGCTTTATGATTAGCACAACAACCTGATTCTAGATTGATTTGCAAGGTCTAGTACAGAAGTTATGGCTTAACCACAATCTAGCATGCTAAGCAACAGAGAATGACAACAATGAATTATAAATGAGCAAAAGTACAAGAATTTAGTGTATTAGCATTAGCCTCAACATGAGTTAGAGGGAGAAAGATAGAATGATAACAAGCAAAACTTGTGTGGATCCAAAATGGCAAGAGATAGCTACAAAGCTTTGGTTCTTCATCAAAAAATATGAGGAGAGCTACACATATTTATGGAGTTTGAGGTAGCTCAAGGTAGAACCACATCCATCGTCTTTGTCATGGATGAACCCAATAGGCTGATCCATATAAATTCTTCTTCTAGATATCCATTTAAAAATGCATTAGAGACATCTAGTTGAAGAACTTGCCAATTGAAAAAAGAAGCAATAGAAATTATGATTCTAATTGATACCATCTTTGCAACTGGAGCAAAAGTCTCCTCATAATCAAGTTCATAAACTTGAGCAAACCCCTCAGCAGAAAGTCTAGCCTTGTACTTGTTGATTGTGCCATCTTGATTATACTTGACTCGAAAAACCCACTTGCAACCAATGGTGTGCTTGTTGGATGGAAGATCCACAAGCTCCCATGTCTTGTTGGCCATCAAAGCATCATATTCCTCCTTCATGGCAAGATACCATTCCTTCGAATTGAGTGCATCATATACATCCTTTGGCTCCTCATGTGAAATAAAATAAGCACAATTAGTGGAGTTGATTTTCACTTGCTTGCCTCTATCTTCATAAGTAAGCCTCCTAGGCTCGGACCTTTCTCTTTGAGATCTCCTTGGTGAAAAGATTCGAGGTGACTCCTGCTCAATTCTCGGCCCCATCTCTCCATGATAGTCTTCAAGGGTGATGATTGGAGTATCTTTGTGAGAATCTTTGAACTTGGCCTCCTCAAGAATGTGTTTTTGATCCTCATGGAATATAACGTCCCTACTCTCAATTGTAGTTGAGGTAGAGGGAACATAGATTCTGTAAGCTTTCTTGTTGGCTGCATATCCAACCATGATCCCTTTAATAGAATTAGGATTATCTCTTTTCCTTGTTTCCACGGGTACATGAACAAAGCAAGCACAACCAAAAACTCTAAGGTGATCTACCTTAGGTTTCTTCTTAAACAAGACTTCAAAAGGTGATTTTCCAGCAAGTGCATTGTGAGGTAATCTATTGCACAAATAGTTTGCACAATTTATAGATTCACCCCAATATTCAATAGGCAAAGAAGTTTCAACTCGGATTGCTTTAGCACATTCACATAAAGATCTGTTTTTCCTCTCAACAACTCCATTTTAAGATGGAGAATAAGCACAAGAAGACTCTCTCTTTATTCCTTCACCTTCACAATATTCATGAAACTTGTTGGAGATGTATTCACCTCCTCCGTCACATCTTAAAGCTTTAACTTTGAAAGAAAACTGTTTCTCAACATAAGCTTTGAAGATTAGGAAGTGATCAAATACCAAAGCTTTTGAAGAAAGTAGATACAACCAAGTATATCTAGTAAAGTCATCAATAAAGGTGACAAATCGTGTTGCACCACCAATACTTTTAGAAGTGGAAAAATGAACATCCGAGTGTATAAGCTCCAAAGGATGAGTAGTCTTGATAAAAGACTTCTGATATGGCTTTCTGTGTGATTTTGCAATAGCACAAGCCTCACAAGGCTTGAAATCTTTGGAAAGAGATTTTGGAAGACCAATAGCCTTCACTTTCTTGACCATAGAAGACATAGATCTAAAGTTAGGATGCCCCAACCTTCTATGCCACAACTCCTCCTTAGATAACAAAGCAACTTCACAAAGGTTTGCATTCTCATAAGAATTCAACTTAAAAATTCCACCACATCTAGATCCATCAGCTAGGATCTCATCATTTTTCTTGATAAAGCAAGTATTGGAGTTGAACTTTACATCACAACCATTATCAAGCAACTTTCCCACACTAATCAGGTTCTTTGTAAGTTTTGGAATGAAAAGAACATTAGAACGTGCAAGAACTTTTGAAGAAGCAAGTTTCAATAGAAGGTTGCCAATTCCTTCTATAGAGCATTCATGATCATTAGCACTGTAAATAGATCTCTTAAGTCCTTTGTAAGGTACAATTGAGTCAAAAGACTCCTTTGAACAGCACATATGTGAAGAAGCTCCACTACTATGTACCAAGCTCCATCTTTCTTGAAAGGTGATGAAGAAAAACTGGACACCATAAGTGATCCTTCTCCATCACTTGCAACAGAATCTTCTTCAATCTCTTTGGAGAGATTTGCTTGCTTGAGTTGGTTTTTCTTCTTAAAGCAATTAGAGGCATAATGCCCCTTCAGAATTCCGTACGACCACTTTTCAGGTCTGAAAATTCCGTTCCAATCCGATTTGATTCAAATACACTTCAGAGAAAAGTGAGAAAAGTGTAGAACTGCTTGTTTGCTTGATTTAGCTCTCAATTTCTTGTACAATCAGAGATGTTAGCATGCAAATTGCAATAATATTTTTCTTGATATTGAAAATGTTCTAAAATACATTATTCGATTCTATAAACTAGACGAACATCAAGTAAATGAAAAGATCATTATTGTAATAAATTGGATAAATCTGAAATCATCAAAGGTCAAAAGTTGGAACGAGTGAGTGTCACTTTGATGAACAAAATTTTAGATAAAGATGATCGAACATTTAGTGTTCAATTGGAAAATCACATATGGTAGGTGGCAACATTCCAGGTATACATTTCAATTTTCATTTAAAGTATCGTTATCAACATTTCATACCTTGTCATTTTTTATTGACATGTCATGCATTACTTGCTTCTCTAAGTCTTGAAAGAGCACCATAAAATACTTTCATGGATATTTTCAAGAACAAATTATGGCGAGATTATAAAGAGACATTTGGAGGGTGAGAAATTTACAGTAAAAAACCATGGAAGTTTTCAAATTCAATGTCACCTTGCAAGGGATTTGAAAACATTAAATGTATGTATAATGTCTCTCATGGGGCAACCATCCATGTCTTTATTGCATGAAGGATTGCTACAATATGAATTTGGGACGATCAAACACACGAGAAGCTGAAGATCCAAATATGAAAAGTGTTCTGTCAATTCCATTAAAAAATGTTCACATATGCTCACAATATTGAAAAAAAATATTAAAAAATGTTCACAATATTAAAAAACTTATTTACCTACATATTCTCCTAGCATGGAATCATAAATCGGAGTCTATGGCTAAAGCAGCAATTAGGAGGTTGGAAATACTTCTGTCAAATACAGGACTACATAAAGAGAATGTCACGATTGAAAAAAGTGACAGACTCTTTGAAAAAAAAAAAAGCAAACGAACTTCCTAATAAGCCATCAATTGGAGGTCCTAAAGCAAGAATATTCTTATCCATTCACACATGCAAAGAATCAAGTGTAAGATACGAAATTTGGAGAGAAATTGTTCAAGCCACACGAACACTAGAAGGAAGTAACCGAGTGGAAAAGGGACAAGTGTGGACCAACTTAGACAAACTCATAGGTGTTATCAGGAAAGAAAACCTATCATCAAAAGATATGAGGACTTTGCATAATCATTGCACCACATTTGTAAAATCTGTACATGATTATTGGGGAAAAGACAACGTTACACATTACATGGTGCTAATCTATATCATTATCTGGTGCTTATCTCATTCAGGCCTATATTTTTTTCTACTGATGTAACTAATCAAAACACTTATTTGCAGCACATCTTTCTTCTTTATGCAACTTATTTTGCAAAGGAATATGAGAGCTTAAGTATATGGTCATCACAAGGCATGGAAAAATTTCATTGGCAAGCAAAAGGAGCATTTCATAGAGCTACAAATCATGGAGGACACAATTCAAGAAATAAATATTTAGTTCAACTTTTTCAGTGCTTTTACAGAAGAGCACAATTTAGATATCAAGCTAAAAACTCGCCAAATGTTACGATCTTTTGAAAGGCATTCAAGTTCATAACAAAAAAGAGATCCTTGTAATATATCAAAAATCTATTCCAGAAAATTGTTTAATTTTCATCATCATCCTCTTCAAGATTCAGACGGATGGTATTGTCATGAAGGAATAATCTCCTTTCATATGGATCCAAAAATTCTAAATTTTCCTTTTTGCTCATATCAATGTAACTCGAATACGAGGCCATTGCAGATGATCTTTTTGTAGAGTATAATCCAATATTTTAATTGCCAAATTCTTTTTCACAATAATTATTTTATATGTACCTCTTGCGTACTTATGGCCTCCTAAAATTGCTGCATCAGGAAAAATCCATTCCTCACTCGAAAAATCTGGTAGAGGATATGGCTCTAATCTACCAACTAAACCATTTTTATCAAAAAAAAAAATAGGTTTGAACATGAAAGAAAACTCCTTACTCTAAAAGTGATTTGGAGAACGACCTTTATTTTGTAAAATACCGATATCTGAATGTATGACATCGATTATTCCTGCAATCGATTGAACTGTTTGCCATTCAACGAAATTTGATGGATACACATCTACAAAACCAACAAAAATATCACAAAAAAATTTAATTTAAAGAAAATGCTAACTCTAAAGAAATTAAATTTGAAAACTTACAATTGCATTTTCTTCTAGCATTTGGATTCAAATCATGAATGTTGAGCTCATTGTGAAGATAAGCATGCTGAACTAAAACTTTCGTGATAGATTGACCGGTAAGTGATACTTTGAAATCCATTATCCTGCCTTTCCAAGAGCTTCTATACATGTTATCCGATCTTTTTATTTTCCAGAATGAGCCTTTTGTAGAGGGATGCATCAAGATCCATTGATATTTTCGATATATTCTGGATCTATTGATCTTCTGCATTTTTTTCATTGCAAATATTGATTGCATCAATGGTTCCTCTTGGTCTCCAATTATGTGTAGCCATTAGTCAAAAATAAGTGTACGCAAGCTGAGAACGGAGAGAATGAAGAGATTGAGAGGTAAACCTAAGAATGACAATCCAAAATAAGAGATAGAATGAAGAGAATGAGAGGTATACCTATGAATGACAAGAAGTTTCTAAACTACAAGGATTAATTAACTATAGTTTACGACTATTGACGTCAAATCAACCTCGAGTGTACAAAGACGAGCAGCATAAGAGTATTTGGGCAGTAACTGTGGTCCAATCACAATTGTTTGTTTTGCCCGGCGGAATATTTGGAAATCACGAAAATTTGGCCAGGAAAGTTAAATACAATTTTTGTTCGTCAACCACTGTTACAGTTAGTCACAGATGGACACCATTCATTGGGACACATAAGCGTTGAAAGCGTGCGAAGTCAAAAACAGCATCTTGACAAAGAGCCCATTTTGAGTTCTAATATCCCCTAACGGCTAGAAGTCTAACAATTTCTGATATAGTCCATACTTCTAGAAATTTGCTAGATCTTGTACACATGGACATTTGTGGCCCTATGCATATTGTTTCCACAAGGGGAGCTGTCTACTTATTGACTTTTATTGATGACTTCTCTCAGAGGACTGCAACTTTTTTGTTGAAGAACAAATCAGAGACCTTCAAGTTCTTCATGCAGTTCAAGACATCAGCAAAAGAGTCAAACCAGAGAAGAATCAAAGCTCTACGCTTTGATGGAGGGAGAGTATTTATCTCCACCGAGTTCAAAGTCTTTTGCAAGGCCAAAGGATACAACTACAAATCAGTCACTCACCTCAGTCCAAAGGTGCATCTCAAGGGAAGAATCAGACACTCATTGCTAGTGCCAAGAGCATGCTGGCCCATGCCTCTCTTCCAAATAAATTTTGGGCAGAAGTAGTTACTACAGCAGCCTACTTACAAAATCGATCCACAACAAAGCCCTGAATAGCAAGACACCTTGTGAGGTGTGGATAGGTTCGAAGCCGTCACTCACAAATATTAGAGTGTTTGGATGCAAAGCTTTCAATCAAATCTCTGCTGGTCAACAGAAAAATCCGAACAGAGGGTCGACAACAACAAATTAATTTCTATTGGATACTCTCCATATAAAAAAGCATACAAGCTCTACAACCTGAACAATTAGCAAGCATTCATGAGCAGAAATGTCACTTTTTTGGAAGAACAATTTTTCAACCACAAAGAGAAGGCTGCATAAAATTCCGAACCCAGGGTCGAACAATCAATTTTTGAACCCAAGGTCGAACAATCAATTTCGGAATCCAAGGTCGAACAGCCCAAAATCGATACTGACTCGAAAAATGAGTCAAAATCTCAATAGATCGAATCACATTAGAATTTCAACTAAGAAGGACAAATCAACCCAGACAACCTCCATCCTAGTTTATGGATGATCTAGCTTGCTACTTTGTGCAGGAATCAAATACAAATTCTGAGGCAAAGTCAATTATTGATGCTAACCAGTGCAAAGCAAAAAAGGACACCAAATTTGCATTACTAAACGAGAATGGTTTCTATCCAAACTCGGCAGACTCGAATTTGCATTCCAAGTCAATATCAGATTTCTTCATCAACTCCACTCTATATATAGATGATATTCTAATATTAAGTATCAATCTGAATCTGATGAAGGATCTAAAATGCAAGTTAGCACTAGAGTTCAAAAGGTCTGATAGAGTTCCAGTCAACTGCTATCACGGAGTACAAAAATTGACCCAGCAAGACAAACCTGATGGTAGCAGATTACTTCACAATGGCCTTGACAAAAGAGCACCAACTTTGATTCAACGACAAGTTAAATCTGGAGATCAAAGTTTTTCAAGATCCACATTATGAAATTTGATGTCTGTCTCAAATCCATTTATTAATGAGCATCCTGAAAACTTTACAAAAACCAGAAAACAGAAGACTCGAGTTCTTCCCAAAATATCGAAAAATCCAATATCGAAATTTTCGACCCAATGTAGTTCTTGTCAAAAAGGGAATCTTCCGACCTTGGATCGGATCGAATTAAGGCAGAAATTATCCGAGCGTCTTCAACCCTGCATCACGTCGGATCGGGTCTAAATTTTTTGACTCCAAAAAATTCGACCCTCAGTATATTTTTTGACCCAGTGTAAATTTTTCGATCCTTTGTATAAAATCCAAACATATGATATTTCCGAACATTGTCGGTCAAACCCAACAACTTCGCGTTGGAAGTCCGCCTACATTGTACAATCTGAGATGGTTATAATTGATACAGAAGATAGCATTCAATGCGAGTTAGTTGTAGATATTTTCACTATATCTAATCCTAGAATCTTCATCAAAAAACTTTTTTCTGATATACAACTTCAGAGATTCTGATAATAATCTGATATCTAAAACTTTTGATAATTGTTTCTATCAATTCATTCAGATTGTTTTGGTGCATGTGTTATCACACACAACAATCAAAGTTATCACTCTATAGCCAGTGTTATCATGCTCAACCAGCTGAAGTAATAAATTCAAGCGATTGTACTCATTTGTTGATATTAATCAGAGTACATTTTGTCTCACTGCAGTTGTTGTTCCATTGCGCATTTTCTGATTCCTTCATTTGAATTATTTTGCTGCTAACTGTTGCGTTTCCGATCCATTTATCTAGCTCTCTCCCAACTTCCGCAGAACCCACTGATTTTTTACATACCCGACTTTGCTTACTCAATCAGCTCTCTCAACCAATTTCTTTCAAATCCAGAACCAGTTCATTGGAAGGCTCTCATGAAAGTCATGAAGTATGTCCAAGCTACAAAACACCTCTGCATTTGCTATGTAGGCAGCCAATCTGCCAACATTCTAGAGGGCTACTTTCCGATCCATTCATCTAGCTCGCTCCCAACTTTCGCACAACCCACTGATTTTTTACAGACCCGACTTTGCTTACTCAATTAGCTCTCTCAACCAATTTCTTTCAAATCCAGGTCCAGTTCATTGGAAGGCTCTCATGAAAGTCATGAAGTATGTCCAAGCTACAAAATAGCTCTGCATTTGCTATGTAGGCAGCCAACCTGCCAGCATTCTAGAGGGATACACAGATGCAGATTGGGTAGGAGATATTGACACAAGAAAATCAACCTCTGGATTTGTGTTCCTGTTCAATCAAGGCCCAATTTCATGGAACAGCCGAAAACATACCTCAGTAGCATTATCCTCCATAGAATCGAAATACATAGCTGCCACAATTGCTACCAAGGAGGCAATTTGGCTGAGGAACCTGCTTGCAGATATCAAAATTATCCAGTCACATCCAACGACCCTCTACTGTGACAATCAAAGTTCCATTGCACTATCTCTGAATTCGAGATTCCACTCCGAAGTAAGCATATCGAAATCCGATATCACTATCTTAGAAAGAAAGTGCAAAGCAAGGAAATTTCTTTGGTTTATTGCAAGACAGAGTTACAGGCAGCAAATTACTCCACCAAGGCTCTAACAAAGGATCATCATCTCAGATTTAACAACCTACTAAATTTGAAGATCAAAAAATTTCAGAATCCACATTAAGGAGGAGTTTTGGAATTCATGATCAAGCCCAATTCTATTAGGTAATGAGCATCCTAAAATTTGTTCATACTTATTCTGAAGGGAAAAAAAAACCACAACAAAAAGGAAGGATCGAATTTTTCTAACAAAGGATCAAAATTTTTCGACCCAATGTCAATCCCATCAAAATGTGAGTTCTTGACCCTGGATCGAATCGGATCGAGACGGATAATAAATTCGGACGTCTTCGACCCTGAATCAGATCAGATCAGATCGGATCGGGTCTAATAAATCTGACCCTTTGTATAAATCCAACCCTATGTATAAATCCGACCCTTAGTTAGTTTTTTGATACTATTAACTAGAAAAAATCTGATAACAGCGGCCTTCTGTGGAACTGTAAGTAGATTTTCTTAGGGCTTTAATGCACTGTTCATCTAACATCCAGTGGAGTCAACGCCCTGATAGGCATCTTGTGTAACAATGTACAGGTAATATTCTACAATGATGTTCAGCGACTATGTAGGCTTATTTAGAATTAGTTAGTTGGAGTTCTGATTATCTAGCTATCAACGATTTCAGTTGAAGGTTGAGTGCTCTATTGTTCCACGGCCAACTTCAAGCTTCTATACTCACATTTCTTATTTATTTGTGTACATTTTTGTGTACATTTTTTATTCCATTGCGCATTGCAGTATTCATTTCATCTTGAACCCGGAGCTGGTAACCGACGCACTACCGATCTATTTCCATCTACTCACCACTTCCACTGCTCACCACGTTTCCATCAAATTCCTACAAGTAGTACGAAATATTTGTCTTTATTCCAGTTTTATGGCTAACTTAGGTTTGTTTTTATGGTTTAGTCCTCATGTTGGTTTTTTGATGTTGTTATGCTCAGTTACGGTGAACCTCTTCCTCCACCTAACCCTTTCATACTATTGAAATTTACAATTTCATTACTATTACCAAAAGAGCCACCTACAATGATGTTGGTCTTGATGATAAAATCTTATGTTCTATCGAATACAAGATGAGTTGAGACCACCGGAAAACAATGAAGTGGTTCATAATGTAGATATGAGCTTACTTTATATAGGTGTTGCTAAAGGTAACAACATCACTTTACCTGTGCACTTCAAATCCTACCCATCCGTAGAAGCCATTCTCGATAGTGGGTCTAGCGTGAATATTATCGAATTGTCCTTAGCAAAGGCATGGGGAATGACAACATTGAAAAAGCCTAAGTACAAGTTACGAATGGCTGACCAAAGAATGATGACGTTTGCAGGTCACATAATGAATTTACAGATTAAAATTGCAAGTTTGATTTTCACCATAGAGTGTGTTGCACTAGACTTTCTTGATGAACCACACACCTATAAATTCCTTCTTGAAACGCCTTAGTTAGAAATGGTCGGAGTGATTCAAGACGAGAAGAAGAAGCCCTCAAACAATGCCTTGCTAATTTTGAAGGCATCATAAATCATAAATCTTCAGTAAAGAAAATGTCTCAACAACAAAACTAACCGCCACAAAGCATAGTTCATACTGAAACGAGGTATGCATCAAAGGTGGAAACATCAGTTATTTATATCCACTCTTTCACAAGGGATATCTTTTCGGCAACAGAGATAGAAGAATCTTTGTCGATGCCACGAGAAAGATAAAGCTTGCACGAATTGAAAACGATTGGGATGTAACTGTCGGTTCTGATCGTTGGATGCAACAATGTACTAGCCATTGGATCTAGTCGTCAAATGCACCATCGATTGTAGGTCGTTGGATGTAAGTCGTCGGACCTAAACTTGTCGGATGCAACGTCGGATGTAAGTTTTTAAGTCTGATCGTCGGGTGCAAACGTTAGTTCTAGGACTGTCAGTTCTAGACTCAGACATAATTACTTTTTATTTTTGCTTTAAAGATGTCTCAGCATTAGGGTCTAAAATGTTGTAGTGTAGATTGGACTAGAGATGTAGATTCCATAAAATCCACTTATGGCTACTTATGTTTTCTTGCAAGAGGACCCATTTCATGGAACAGTCGAAAGTACAAATGCATTTCTTTGTGCTCGATAGAGTCCGAATATGTCGCAGCCACGTCTATAGTAAAGGAAATTACTTGGCTCAGAAGATTACTACAAAATCTAAAATTTCAACAAATCAGACCAACCGCATTGCATTGCGACAATCAAAGTTGCATTATACTTTTCATGGAAAAGCAACTTTGTGTGAATGGTTTGTAATTGACATTGTAATGTAGAGACTATCTTCATGAAGACCATGTTTGATAAGGGACTGCCATTGATGTTAGTAGTTATGCTGAAAGCAAAGTGTTTCATATCAGAAATGGTGAACTCCTGCAACTTTGTCGAAGCACGAACAAGACACGAAGGTCGAACGAGAACAATTCGCGACAGTCAACGTGTCTTTGACTCAAAGCACGAACGATTCGCGAATCAATCGCGAATCGTAAACACGCCTCCAAGACCGCGAAACGAAAAGAACGAAACAAACGAAGAGAAATCCTTCGTGCTGCCAGCTGGCAGCTCAACGGGCTTCATGCCCAGCTGAAACGAATAGCAACGACGGAGACTAACTAACTAGTTGATTAGCGTTAACTAGTCTTGTGATACTACGTTTTAGCTATTTTGTAAACTCCACATAGTGGAGAACGATCCTCGACGAACACGAAACACACGAAGGAAAAAAAAAAGGGCTTTCGCGACATGGTATCAGAGCCAACAGGTTATCACTATTGATATCCCAGCAGTGATTCTTCCAAACAACACAATATGGCTACGACAATCCAGACCAGAGTAGCAATCAGTCTTGATGGTGCAAATTACAGAATCTGGATATTCAAAATCAAAACACTCTTGAAGGGCGAAGGCATCTGGTCCGTGACCGAGCTCTCAGAGGTGCAGCCTCTAGAGGGAGACCCGAGGAGAGCTGAATGGATAAAAAAGGATGAGCGCGCAATGGCAATCATCATTTCATCCATAAATGAAGATCTACTCATGCGGATTGAAGACTGCGAAAGCAACCATGCAGCGTGGGAAAGATTAAAGCAGAAGTATGAAGTGAGGACTGCAGCTTTAGTCATGCACCTTCACAATCAGCTGCAATCTATACGGTGGGATGGAAACCAATTAGATCAGCACGTTGAGAAGATCAGAACGATCTTCGCTCAACTCGCTGCATCAGGACAGGAGCATCAGGTCCCAGCACCCCAGCAACTGATGTACTTCATAAAATCTCTACCGACGTTCTATCAGCCGCTGAGAATGCTCATATTGAGTCTACTAGATATGACATTCGACAAAGCAGTCAGTCTTGTCGCTGATGAGAGACTGATGAGTGACGAAGGAGAGGGAAGTAGTGATAAAGAGAAGGCTCTCTTCACGAAAGGAAAGAAGAAGAACAAAAACAAGCCAAGATTCGAGAAGACGAAGTCCTCGAATCAACAATCTTCTTCCTGCGATCATTGCCACAAACTAGGCCATACGGCCAATAAATGTTGGTTCAATCCAGCAATACCTTGCATGCACTGCAAGAAGAAAGAGCATTATGCATACGACTGTAGATTCAACCCAAAAAGGAAAAACAAAGTTAAAAAGACAAACGTTGCAGAGTCATCAAAGGATGCTGAAAGAGGTGACGAAGGTTTTATGATACTCGACGAAGCTTCGAAAAGCTCGACTACGATGTAGTCATCGATTCAGAAGCAACATCTCACATAACCTGCAACAAGAAGATCTTGATCAACTTTCGCGAACTCAAAAACGACAAGCAGTGATTCTAGGCGATGGTAGCAGACACGATGTCAAAGGCATCGGCTCTCTACAGGTACGAACACTGTCAGGCCAAGCAGAGCTGCCAGGAGCACTCTATGTGCCCTCACTCAAAAAGGATCTGTTATATGTATCCAAGATGGCGGACCTAGGCATTCGAGTTTTGTTCGACGGCAACACTTGTCGTATGATCGAGAAGATGACAAACAAGTTGTTGACGGTCGGATGCAGAGAAGAAAATCTCTACCATGCCAAAATAATCAGCAACTCTGAAAGCATATTAAATGCTTCAAAAAACGAAGATCAGCTCTGGCATAGTAGAATGTATCATCTGAACATGCGAAGCCTGTATGACATAAGCAGAAAGGACATTGTCACAGGTCTCAAGATTTCAAGGCCAGAGGCTGAGTTCTACGAAGCTTGTCAGAAAGGCAAGCAACATCAGAATCCATTCACACACGAGGGACTGTAATGTCTACATCAAAAGAGTAGGAAAGGATTTTGTGATACAGACCATTTTCGTGGATGATTCGCTGATGATAGGAAATTCCTTGATGTTGATCAAAGACACGAAGAGTTAGATTTCTGAAAGCTACGAAATCACAGATCTTGGAGAAGCAACAAAATGCCTTGGGCTGGAAATCAGAAGAGATCGAACAAATGGCGAAATGCACTTGAGTCAGTCAGAATACCCCAGAAAAGTGTTGAAGCAGTACCACATGATGGACTGCAAAGAAAAATCCACACCAATGATAGCTGGAGCCAAGCTCACGAACAGGATTGCCCAAAAACAGAAGAGGAAGAACAGAAGATGGCAGGTACACCCTACCAGAACTTAATCGAGAGTCTGGTGTACTTGACAATTTGTACCAGACCGGATCTGGCCTTCTCTGTTTACGCATTGAGCCAATTCAGTTCCAATCCTGGTCTAGCACATTGGCAAATGGCCAAACGAATCCTACAGTATCTGAAGGGTACCCAGAATATTGGATTAACCTACAGAGCTAGAAATGAGGAGAAAGGATTCGAGCTGTATCACTACAGTGATGCGAGCTGGGCGAGCTGCAAGGATGACAACAAGTCCATTACTGGAGGATGTACAATAGCGTGCGGAGCTGCAGTCAGCTGGATATGCAAAAAGCAAATCCTGGGAGCTCAATCCTCTTACGAAGCTGAGTATGTCGCAGCCTCGAAAGTGGCGAATGAGGTAGTGTGGCTGCGGATGATGTTGGAGGCAATCGAGATACTATCGTCATGACGAGATGAGCCATTCTGCTAGAATATGAAGCAAGGTTGAGCTCATAAATTGGAGGTATCCAATGACATGAAGGGCCACCATTGTTGAGCCACAATGAAGTGCATACTCAGAAGAGGATCACCCAAATAGTCATTCCATTGAAGCACATTTCCAACTACAAAAGCATTTCCAATATAAGAAGATCATTTCAAGCCAAAGAAAAGAAAAGAAATGCATCACTACTCTGTTGTAAGAAAGAAAGAAGATCATTGATCAAATCCATCACTGTCTAACTACCTTCTTTATGAGAAGAAGAATACTATTCAAGACAAAGAGATAAAAGTAAGACGTGGTTGGCTCCACTACTACATTTCCAGCATATTACTAGCATCAAAGAAGGCTCTCCGAAGTGCCAAGGATTCCATTGTTGCAAAAGCCTCATCGTTGCACCTGAAAGCCAATTCCAGCTTAGTGTGGATTTCCATCACTACACCTCTAGGGGTATAACCAATTTTGTATCTAAATTCATTGTTAATATTGGGAGAGCGAAGATTGTAACAACAGTTTGCATCTCCTCCTTTTCCTCTAAGAACAAAAGCCACATTGTGAATGATGATTGATTGCAATCCATGATATAAATCTATAACAAATATGGCTACTTCAAAACATCTCCATGATTTATTAGACATTTCATTGAATTGGAAGTCCTAATTTACATTTATTCATTTTCAAGAGGCCAATTCTCACTAAAGTGAAACTACTAGAAAACAAGGTCTTCAAACTACTAGAAAACTGATAATCAAATGAGATGAAAGACAACAAAATATTCTATGACATAATTGCTAGGACCTTGGTCTTTGACATTAGTAAGAGAGTTCACCTTAGGGATGAGTTGAAGTAGACCTTCAAAGTACCCAAGCAAGAAAATCCCCTAGTCTTTAAAAGCTTCACCTAGACGATTGACCTTCGCTGGAAACCAAGAAACCATTTTTTAATGTAGGACCTAACATTCCGAAATTTTTATGGAAAAAAAATAATTTGGCAGCTCCATGTCTCCAAAAGTCTCTCAGTTGCAAAGAGACACCTACCAAAGTAGTGCTACTGATACCTATGAGAGACTTTACTCCTAGTTTAGTCACTAGTAATTTTTAAAGAGTTGTAATTACTATAGCAAGTTGTTTTTCTTATTAACAATTGTTGTTGCTCTAAGGATTTGTTTAATTGCCAACTCATCAAACTAGATCCTGTTCAAATCTAAGTCAACACCCTATCCAGTTGTATCAAATACAACCAGATTACCAAAACTCGCATTCAATGGTGGCGTACAAAAATCTTATTGATTAGGATTGTATAATCACCTCTGAATCTTGCAACTAATTATCTAACATTATTGTACCTCCCATTCACTTGTACATGTGCCAAATATTGAGATCTGATATGTCGATGGTTAATTGTACCATTTGTCATGCATTTCTTTGATGATTGTACCAGAGTTTGACTGATGCATGTACCTTTTGTACCATCTGTAGTCAATGATAGTTTGGCTTGGGTCCCATACCTAATAACACCAACTTGATTTTATATTTGCAACAACTATACATCCTTATATCCCCACATTGAGTCATTTCTGCTTACTTGAAAGTGCAATGTTACCCTTGGTATCAAAACTTAGTCTTGTAGTTACCCAGACTCCATTATCCATTCTAATTTCTCAATTAGTAATGTCGACAAGTTAGGACTCAGGAGTTAGTAGTATGCTTTGCAATGAGTTTGAAAATTTTTTTACGTCTCTACATGTTGTTTTCCACCACCCCCGACTGCTGAATCCCAGAACCGTTCCGGAACCAGCGTTCCGGAATGCCGCGCATCTATGTGTAGGACCAAAGGATTGCAATCGATGTTTGAAGATTCATGAACTTTATGCCATCTTATCATAATTTTTGTGCTGCAACCCCTAGTTGGACAGTCTTTTATGTACATAGTTGATTCAATGTTTAACACTCTAAAACGGATCAATCCTGCAAGGGAAGAGGCAGAGATTTTTGAACTTCAAATTTAAACACAACTGAAGATGAACGAAGGGGGCCACATGCCCGATACTATTTCGCGATTGGCTCCAAACTCTGCTCCTAGTGAGAAATGTTTGTTGGATGGCACTTGCTTCTCACTGCCCGCATATGGCAGCAAATGCAGATTTCATACTTTTGAGTTTAAAGAACTTACATTGATCTACTGCCCATAATACATTGATCGATCCTGCAAGGGAAGAGGCAGAGATCTTGAACTTCCAAGTTTAAATACATAACTAAAGATAAATGAAGTGGGCCAGATATCCAGCACTATTTCACGATTGGCTCCAACTTTTGCTCCTAGCGAGAAGTTGTTTGTTGGATGGCACTTGCTTCTCGATGGTTCACTGCCTGCATATAATGGCAGCAAATGCAAATTCATACTTTGAATTCAACCATTTTATAAAGCTTACAGTGATCTACTGAGCGCATATTTCTGCCCTGCAAGGCAAGCCAGAAGTTTTAAATTGAAATTCATACTCAATAAAATTACGTCAGGTCCAATGTAGATCTTTGGAATCTCAAATAACATATCTAATTCTGGCAGCCTTTTGCCCATGCTTCACAAGAAGGGTGATATCTCAATGTAAGTCTTGAAAAGGTATCACAGGTAAAATGAATAGTACAAACCATAGATGCACTGCGTTTCTAGAGACGCGTTCAGAAACGCATTTCTGGTTTAAGAATGCGTTTCTCAGAAACGTTTTTTTTTTTTAATTTAATTTTTTTGACTTTTGTGGGCAATATGGGTATCAAATTAAAGCTCTAATCAAGGGCATTGCATTTATGTAGGCTGCCGAGTGTTTCGGTTACAGTGTGGTCCAGTTTAGGTGCAGCAATCCTTGTTGGATTCTGTCAATCCCTATGAGTTTTTAAAGACCTGTTTCTGATTTTTTTTCCAGCGATTTTGGATCCAGAAACGCGTTTCTAGAAACGTTTTTCTCCAGAAACGCGTTTCTGGGCAACTATGGTACAAACTAACGAATATCTTCTGACCTTAGGCATCAACTCATTATGTAAATGTCATCTGAAGATTCACCATTCTAAAACTTCAAAATTTGAGGTAAATGGTTGCTCATATGAAAATATTGCAAAAGTTTCGCCTTTTTCCTTTTTGAACAGAACTATTGTTCATAAGGTATCCAACCTCTAAGTAGGATGACCTCTGACATTTCAAACACTTTTCAGTTGGAGGCCAAGCAGTAAATAAGAAAAAATGTTTTTCTCTTCCAACTACGATGATGTTGACTTATTTATATCCGCCCAAGATGACAGACGAATGGCTCTGCCATGTACTCGTTCAGAATCGAAGCATGGATGCACTTTTTCGAACAACTACTTCTCCTAAATTGAAACCTTCAAATAGTGCCACGCCATTATTCAATGCAAGCCAATAATGCCTGGCCAGTTAAGAATATTAACCTGAATGACAAATCTGAATGAGCCTAATTACAAATGGCTCAATCATCAAGATTATCCTGAAACTGATATAGTTAGTGAAAGACCACATATGTACAGGTAAAAGAGCATCAAAAAGCCATTGACTGAGAAACAATTTTTAATTGCTGTCTGCTTTTTTCTTGAAGTTGGTCACCAATTGCAATTGAACATCTTGAGGAACTGCAGAGTGCTGGTGGTATTCCATTGTGAATTCCCCTTTTCCCTAGAATTAACATAAATCAATCAAACCCCATTTCAGTTTCTCTCATACGTCTTACTGAACAGAAAGCAAACAATCATACATCTATCAAAAACAGTTGCAGACCAGCAATTTATGTTTGAGGTGGTGTATTGATGAAATGATAAAGTAGATGTGCAGCAAACCTGGGTCATTGATCTCAATGCAGTTGAGTATCCAAACATATTGTTTAGTGGTACCTGCAGACACAAGCATACGATCATATTCGAATCTAGAGAAGCCAGAAGCAGTGTTGTCAAGCAGGGAGCTGCTTCAACTTAGAAGGAATTGTTGCATATGTAATTTGTAGGATGAAAGCAAAATACGAAACTAGTTCAACAGCGGCACATCACAACCCAGAGCAACTATTCAGCTAGAAATAGCTTTGCTTGTGAGATTAGCATCTCACCTCCTGCAGACGAATGTTTTTGTTTTACAAAACCAGGCAATTTAATATCCATGCCATTATTTTTCTAACAAGTTGGATCCAGATTGTCATTAATCTGGGTAATTCAAGAACGAGTGAGATGATTCATACGCAAAACCATAAAAAAATTCACCAAGACGTGTAATGACTCATTAGCTAAAGTGATGCTCACATGTGCATTAACTACTGCATCATCTCCATCCTGTTCGCTCCCAACAATCATACCTTTTCTCCTGTAAAATAACATCAATTTCCAACTTCAGGTACAGATTCCATTTCCTAGTTCCTTTCACCATTCATGCCAACACCTGAATGCAATGCATCAAAATTCAAATATAAATATTACAGGACCATGGTTCCAATCAACTATATGGAACCGTGCCTAGGAATGGATCTGTACTGATCCTGGTACCTTAGGAACAGTTCCTAAAACTAAAACCCTATTATTTGAAAAATAACTTGGGGTGGGTAAATCCGTTAGAAAAATAATTAGATCATAAAAAAAGGGTTTATGGTCCTGTTCCAAGGTTCCTTGGAACCTAAGTTGAAGAAGCTCTTAGGAACAAGAACAAGAATAGGAACAATCATGGGAAGTTGCTTAGGGACAGAAACAGGAAGCCCTAGGAACTTAGGAATATGAACAGGGGCTTACCAATAGGAACAGGAAGCCCAAAGAACTTAGGAATAGGAAGTCCTAGTACCTTAGGTCTAACAGGAATGGAAACAGGAATAGAAATCCGTCAATTTTTACGCATGGACTTAGGATCTTAGATTTGAATAGAACAGGAAACCCGAAACCCCTTTTCTACGCATGAACTTCGGAACTGCTAGGAATGGGAACAGGATTAGAAACTAAGGAACAAGGTCTTGAACCTTTATGAGTCACAGTACATAGGTGTATATTAGAACAATCCCAGTTTGTTGAGTACAGATTAGTACATAACATTATGTAGACCAAGCTTTAATATGCCCAAGATAATGATTAGGGCTACAAAACATAGAGAAAGCTTACAAAACATTACACCACTTTAACCAAAATGTTGTCGCCCAAAATGCTTCAAAAACAAACGACTTTTAAGTTTTAAGCAAACTATATCAACATCAAACATGTAGAAGGTCAAAAATTAAGGTACAAATATGTTTTTTTTTTTTGATACGGAACCGTTCCTAAGCCATCATCGTCACCCAAATAGATCAGAGCTTTTTCAAAGATGAGAGCGAGAGAGAGAGAGAGAGAGAGAGTCCACACCAATAACATGCCAATATGGTACACCTGCAGGGAGACCATAGAACAGAAATTTACAGTGAGGAGAAGGACAAAATGAAGGGATATCCAGATCGGTCAATTATCGGATCCCTGATGTATGCAATGATCTCTACCGGGCCCGATCTTGCATACGCTACAGCTCTTTAAGCCAATATATGGCTAACCCTGGTATGATCCACTGGAAAGCTCTTCTAAGAGTACTCAGATATGTACGAACTACACATCGACCTATGCATCTCCTATGGAGAGACTTATCCATCCGACATCCACACACTGCATGGATACACAAATGCGAATTGGGCGAGCGATATCAACACAGGAAAATCCACCTCTGGATTTGTCTTCTTGCTGTCCAATATCCTGGAGCAGCCGAAAACAGACCTCCATTGCTCCTAATAACATGCATGAGATGCATAACAGTTCACAGCTATCACGAATAGAGAGCATGCATTCAAATATCGTCCCAAGTCTAGGCACATAAGTCATTTACAAAATAGAGATTCAATGAATGACCCAAGTATGAGGAGAGGCCAGGCTATCTTTCATAAGTTGATCCTTAACAGGATGATGTTCATTTTATCAGAATATAAAGAATTGCCCGAGTGTAAGGAGAGGCAAGGTGATCTTTCATAAAACTAAGGCATTCTCAAGAGTTCAAAGAGTAATCAAAAACCTTATTTGGTTTAACAAAGACTTCATATGAGAAGTGCAAGTTCGATAACCAGTTCAAATGCAGTCTACCTGTTGATGTCACCAATGACTGATCCTTGAAATTCCATGGGTGCTTTGATTTCCACAAGCATTAGAGGTTCCAAAATCACTGGTCTAGCAGCTGCATAACACTATTCATAACTCCCCATAAGCTTTCAGGCCTAAATGGTGAAATGGGACCAGGACGACAAGTCAAAAGAAGACTTGCCATTGTATATCTTCATGTACACGCCTATTTGATCTGTAATTATTAACTGAACAGTCGATTATAATTCACCTGACGAAAGGCATAAAGTGCTGCCAGTTTGAACGCCAGCTCACTGGAATCTACAGCATGGGATGCGCCATCTGTCAACACCACCCGCAAATTTTCTACAGGATGCCCAATTAAAGATCCCCTGCAAATACATTGATTGCACGTGCAGCAGAAATTGGTAAGATCTAGACTCTTCAGCAATGGAAAACAGTGCAGAGGGTGAATTACTATCAAGGGCTAGGTATGAGATAGATAACTTAAAGAAGCATGACAGGAAAAACCTTAAGACACCATTCTGCAGTTTCTTTAACAAGGAAAGTCAATGGATAGATCACTTACGAATTGCAAGCCTCAATAAACCCCTTCTCGATTGCAACCATGAATTGAGATGGAATTGCTTGACCAATCATCATATTTAAAAACTCAAATTTCTTCTCAGAATCTTCAGGCAGAGGTTCTATATATCTGTAGGAAATCAAAGAGGGTCATTACTATATTATTGAGAGGTATTCATCCCAAAAGCACGTCATTCAAAGGCCTCAGATGGATTAAAAACATCAAGCAGATAGGAGGTTTAGACTTCATGACAGCCATAAAGAACACTTCATGCAGCTTCTGAAACATAGTTAACAAAGAATCACGATTTGAAGCCCTCTGAACTAATCTGACTTGATTTGCAATCTCAATAAAATTTTCAAAAAGCCTTTTCAATCGAAGAAAAAAAAATTAAGTTTTTCCCTCATTAGTTTGATCTTGGAAAAAAAGAAGACTTCATTCACATTATGGCTCAAATCAACCGGTAATTATGTTCTGAAATTGGACAATCTACAATAATGACCAAAACAAGACATGTAATAGAACTGGAAAAACTGCAAATGTATTGAAGCAAATGAGACTGTATGGATAACAGTACTTGTTGAAGATGAAAACTGGAACTCACTTGCAACTCATATATGAAAGCCTGTACAATCAATCATCTACTCAAATTGAGCCATGTAAGTTAATGTAGATTGTCTGGAGGCAAGCTATGCCTGTGAGTCAGTAATTAGGGCCTAATATCTCACAACGAAGTGTTTAATTACAAATAAAACACCTATGATCTGACATCAAAGTAAAATCCTGGCACATGGCATCCAACTGCGGGTGATCAATCCACCTGGCATGCATGTCACCCATGACCTGTGAATATTGAGTGCTCATAAGGTACCACCCCCATGCCCAGCCAAAGACCTATGACCCACTTGGTCACCCCAGCTACTTGTCAACTAGCATCTCATCACTGACGGCTAGGACCTCAACGGTCACAATTCACCGTACCTTTGAAAACTTTGTTAGGCGGTCACACCGGGTCATTGCTTGTGAGGCATTTCAGGCCCTCTCTGGTAACCGGCCATGCCAAGGTCATGCTAGAGTTAGACTTGACTGTAACAATCCTTTCCTGCTCTCGCAAGCCATCGGTCCTCGATGACAAACTCTAGGTAAGACTTTTGCAAACATTGTCGTGTTTCCCAAGTAGCATCTAACAATGGATGCCCTTTCACAAGATACCGATGGAGGAGAGAATTCTGCAATTGTCGCTCCCTCCAGTCTAGCACTTTCTCTGGTCCATAACCTGTAGTGTCTTTCTCTTCTAGAAATACGACCTCCTATCAAGTTACCACCATCGTGCAAATATCGTTTGAGTTTGCTAACATGAAACATTGGTAGTTCTAGCTTGTAAGCTACCCAACAAAATTTCTTAACGATTAGCCATGGTCCTTTATCAACAGCGTACCTTCTTTCACAGCGTATATCACATACGTAATGGTGTGTGCTTCTACAAAAGCAACAGACGTAGCCAACTCTTTCGTTTGGTTGACTATCTTGCACATGTCAAGCCACACATGTTGACAATGTGGGTCCTTTTGCTGAGCTCTCTTGATTTCCTCCATGAGATCATTGCCAACTACAATAAAGCTCAAGCTGGTGACAACTTTTTACTCTCAAAGGCTACTGGTCTACACTCTTGGCTCAACACTCCACCTACGGCAATGCCACCGGCATCCCTCTATAGGTCAAACAGTTTTTGGGTATCAACAATCTTGAGAGCTAGAGCCGAAAAAATGCCTCTTTCAAGTTCTCAAAACTATGTTGCATTTCAACATCCCACCGAAATATAGTGTTGTTCTTCCGTAATTGGTCCAAGAGCAGCTACTGGTTCCTAACGAATTACCCGTCGAACTTACAAAAGCTCAAAATAATTTTCGACTGGCATATATCGGTAGGCCTTGGACACCTCTTAACCACATCCACCTTGGCTGGGTCAACCAAATACCTCAACCATCACTACGTGACCCAAATACTCGGCACGAGTCTTACACAACTTGGTCTTTTGAGCACTGGCATACAAAGCAGAACCTTGTAACTTGCCAAACGGTCAGTGTTGGAATGTAAATGGAATTGCTTACATTACCATAGGTTACTTTGACCCAAAAGGTCGAGAGTTGTGTAACCGTGGTCATTTATTATATTAGGCCTACTAAAGAGTTAGCTAAGTTAGTACGAAATTAACTTCGTAGGGACTCATGGGTCCTCTAGGCCTGATTGTGACATTAAGTACCCCAACTTGACATATTGGAGGTACCTTACTCTTTCTATGTAGCTTATAGAAAGTTGGATAGTCAATAGTCAAGTAGTTGGATAGCCAATAGTCATGAAGTTAGATAGTCACCTTGGACTATATATATGTGTGGACACTTTTGTGAGCAATACTGACTATTCTCCTTGGCTGTCCACAAGTTTCTACAAGAGAGTTTCTAGCCATCTCTCTCTTTTTTTTGAGAATGCTTTGTGTGATTGAATAGTTAAGATCCTGGATCCTTAGGTTTCTATTGCTTGTAGGAGGGCGCCCAATAGGAAGCTATCTTCTTCTCCTTTTGGTTGCTAAAAATCATCAAGCTGCTGATTTTTGCAGGATAAGAATCTGTTCATCTTCTTATAACTTCTTTGTAGGAAATTGCAGGGCACCTTCACCTATTTGAGAGCTAGCAGTAGGGCACCCATGCTCAAACCAATTGCATGTGATCTTGACTCAATTACATGCTGAAAATTTCGGATTTACTTCTTAAATGAAGATACATGTGTTTTGGACACATTTCTTTCTGAAATTTCCCTATTGGTGAGCTTGGAGTAGGGCGCTACCATCAGCTCTATATGCACATAGTGTGCATTCTTTTTAGCCACAAATTTATGGTTTTGGTTTTGGCTTCATTCGAAGTCTACCTGTTTGTGAGCATTCTGTTTTTCGTGCAGAAATCAGCCACCTATTTCATTACTTGTTGAGCAAATTGCATGTGGAGTATTGCAATCTATTGTGCTCATAATTTCAGCTTTGAGGTTGCTGACCTTTGAGTAGATTTTGTCTTGGAAAGTCTATTTCCTATCTATTACAAGTTGATTTTTCTGTTATGGCTAAAGAATCGGAGTCTATTGGTTCTTTATTTAATGAAAATAGGGTGGATGGCACAAACTATTCCTTGTGGTGCTACATGATAAAGAACCTTCTAATTGCTAAAGGTTTGTGGGAAGTAGTTAATGGTGACGAAGAGAGGCTGCCTACCTTGGCACCTATTACACCATCTAGAACAACTACTACATCTACGGAGGTGTCTTCCGATGAGCAAAAGAAGTGGGATCGACGAGATGCACAAGCACATTCCGTCATTGCATTATCAGTGAAGAGATCTATCCTTCCACATATTACATCATGCAAGACTTCCAAAAGTGCTTGGGAGACTCTTGCAAAGATGTTTCACGTAAAGAATGCGGCAAAAGTGGTATATTTTCAAAATCAACTTTCTATCTTGAAGATGCAAGAAGGTGATCTGCTTACAAACCACTTGACGAAGATCAAGGATCTTCGAGAGGAGCTTCTTAGTATTGATGAGGTGATTGACAATTTGTATCTATTACTCTCAACTCTCTTCCTAATTCTTACCTTCCATTTGTGTCATCATTGAGCATTTCTCTTAGGGGACAGCAAATCTCCTTCGACAAACTTGTTGGCTTACTTCTTCAAGAAGAGCAAACAAGGATCAACTTTGGTGAACAAGAAGATCAAGCTTTCTTTGCAAAAGGCAAAGGCAAGTGGAAAGGGAAGCCTTTTTTCAACACTTCCAAAGATGATCAAAAATCTAAGGAAGCTCAAGATCAAGACTCCAAGAAGAAGGGTAAGTGCCACTATTGCAAGAAGTTTGGGCATCACATCAAGGAATGTAGGAAGAGGCTTGCAAAGGAAAGAGAAAGGTAAAGATACAAGTACCGCAATCATTACTTTGGAACAACAATTTGGAAAGGAGGATAATCTTTTCAATAATGATTATGCTTTTGTCACTAATAATCTCATCTCTCCTAAAGACGAGATTTTTGCCACTTCAAATCTTGCTGGTTTTTCAGCAGAAAACAGCTCATCTTCAGCTTTACAAGTTGCTGTTTTTTCATCTATTGATTGGGTGATTGATAGCGGTGCCACACGCCATATGACTTATCACAAAAAGGTCTTCACAAAGCTTGTGAAAGTGCATGATGGAAGCAAAGTTCAAGGTGTTGATAACACCTCTTATCCTATCAAAGGTATTGGAGTGATCCCCATTACCTTACCCAATAGTGAGGAGAAGTACATTCGTAATGTACTTTCTGTTCCAAAAATAAAAAAGAATCTCATTTCGGTGTCTACAATTATGAACCAAGGATTGGTTGTGGAATTCAAAGAAGACAAATGTCTTATCAAAGACCCAAAGAGATCTCTTATGATCATTGCTTCGGGAACATTACGTGGTGGATTGTTCCTTATGGATACCTATGAGCGAAGAGCTTCATCATCTTTTAGTCTTGTTGCATCAAGTTCACATTCTTTGGAGTTGGCTAATTTATGGCATGCTAGGTTTGGACATCTCAACTTTGCTAGCTTGAAGATGTTGAAGAGATTCAATATGGTTGAAGACATTCCTAATATTGAGCATCCCAAATGACATGTATGCGAAGGATGCATACTTGGAAAATTTCAAAGGCAAGCTTTTCCAATTGATGGAACTATTAGAGTTGATGGCAAATTTGATTTGGTTCATAGTGATGTATGTGGTCCAATGAGGACTGAATCCATTGGAAGGTGTAAGTACTTTGTTACTTTTATTGATGAACTTTCAAGATTTACATGGATTTATCCTATGAAGGCAAAATCTGAAATTTTTCAATGCTTTAAGGATTTTCTAGCAATGATAGAAAACCAGTTTGGGCACTCTTTGAAGATCTTACGTACCGACCGAGGAGGGGAATATATAAAGAATACGTTCGGTACTTATCTTCAAAGCAAAGGTATCCATCATCAAATGACAACCCCTTACACACCTCAACAAAATGGTGTTGCCGAAAAAAAGAATCGCACTATTATGGAGATGGCTCGATGCATGCTCAAGGCAAAGGGCCTACCTCACAAGTTTTGAGCTGAAGCGGTTATAACAGCGGCTTACATTAGTAATCGGTGTCCTACTAAAGCCTTGAAGGTATTAACTCCTTATGAAGTTTGGTATGGTAAGAAGCCTACTGTTTCTCACTTATGCATCTTTGGTTGCACGGCTTATGCTTTCATTCCCGATAAGCTAAGAACCAAGCTTGATGATAAAGGAGTTAAATGCATATTTGTTGGCTATAGTAGTGAAAGCAAGGGCTCTAGGTTGTTCAATATGGATACTAATAAAATCATAGTAAGTCGTGATGTTCATTTTGATGAAAATACCTCCTATGATGTTGCGCCCACTCATGTCATGAAAGGGGACTTCCCCCATAATGCATATGTTGAAATATTTCCAGATTTGGTTTTGTCATCTAATCATGAAGAGACGGGACTGCCATCTACTTGGACAGCCCACTACTCCTTCAATTTTGCAGCCCGTAGTTCATCAAGAAGAACCTATTTATGGTCAAAATGAACATCACGACTTACTATGATTTTATTAGTATCCATATTGAACAACCTAGAGCCCTTGCTTTCACTACTATAGCCAACAAATATGCATTTAACTCCTTTATCATCAAGCTTGGTTCTTAGCTTATCGGGAATGAAAGCATAAGCCGTGCAACCAAAGATGCATAAGTGAGAAACAGTAGGCTTCTTACCATACCAAACTTCATAAGGAGTTAATACCTTCAAGGCTTTAGTAGGACACCGATTACTAATGTAAGCCGCTGTTATAACCGCTTCAGCTCAAAACTTGTGAGGTAGGCCCTTTGCCTTGAGCATGCATCGAGCCATCTCCATAATAGTGCGATTCTTTTTTTCGGCAACACCATTTTGTTGAGGTGTGTAAGGGGTTGTCATTTGATGATGGATACCTTTGCTTTGAAGATAAGTACCGAACGTATTCTTTATATATTCCCCTCCTCGGTCGGTACGTAAGATCTTCAAAGAGTGCCCAAACTGGTTTTCTATCATTGCTAGAAAATCCTTAAAGCATTGAAAAATTTCAGATTTTGCCTTCATAGGATAAATCCATGTAAATCTTGAAAGTTCATCAATAAAAGTAACAAAGTACTTACACCTTCCAATGGATTCAGTCCTCAAGAATGAACCTCCCAACCGTAGGCACCCCACCCCCTCTATGAGCCCTATCTGCTACTCGTGTCACCTGGCACATGGCATCCAACTATGGGTGATCAATTCCACCTGCGACCTATGAATATTGAGTGACTCATAGGGTACCACCCCCATGCCCCGCCGAAGACTTGTGACACACTTGGTCACCTAGGCTACATGTTGACTAGCATCTCGTCATTGACAGCTAGGATCTTGATGGTCACAATTCACCACATCTCTGACAACTTGTCAAGTGGTGTGATGCACCAGTCCCGACTAGGGACAAATATCCACTCCAGTTACCGGCCTACGTCACTGCTTGGCCTAAGGCCCTCTCTAGTAACCGGCTATGCCAAGGTCATGCAGACTTGACTCTAGAAAGGACATGGGTATTGGGATCTAGTGGAGTTGCCTAGAGGGAAGAAGCTAAAAAATTGTGAATGTATTTAGAAAACCAAGTTAAACTTTGATGGCTCTATTGATATACGTAAATTGCCGGTGCTCAAAATTCTGTCCATTGTTTAATCTGGACCACTCAATTTCGATAGACTATGTTACGTAATCTTCCATTGGCAATTCTCTTACAAATTCTTGAACACGTCACCATAGTTGACTCATTATTGCTCTATTGTTGTGGCATTCTTGCAAACTGAACCAACGCTTTATTCAAGACAAAATGCAAAGCAATGATACCGAGCTTGTCTACTGTGACACCAACAATCAAATCACCTATAGCAAAGAAGAATATAAGAAATTTGTGGTGTCATTAAAAGAAATAGTCATTAAAGGAGGGAAGGGGAACTTTAGAATGTATTACCTGTTTTGACTATCTTAGACGTTTTATATCATTCGTATTTGAGTCTTGTGTGTTAAGTAGGAGTGATAAGTTAAGTCACTCAAATTAGGAGCAAACAGTCAGTCATACTCTTATTAGTTCAAAATTGAAGGGCGTAAGGTAGGACTTGTAGGATGGCGGTGGTCAAAAGACAACGCACGTGGAGAGGTATGACGTGTCAAATAAATGATCATTCCCGTATGCAAGTGGATGTGCTAGAACGTTCAATGCTAGCTAACAAAAAAACCCCACCTTCATATTTCAGTAACAATTCAATCTGCCAAATTTTCAAGAGTTGTAGCTGTGGATAAATCCGGAACCACTCAAACCAAGAAGCTTGTTAGGTATTGTGATATTATTTTGTACTATGTATTGAGTTTTCCATTTGTTGTGTGTCTGATCCATGCATCAGCATTTTCAAGACTCAAGTGTTGGATGATCTGTGAGTTCCAAGTAGCCTCAGACATCATAAATAGGTCTGTGAGCCTCATCTTCTTCCGTTGATTGTTCCAACAGTGGCCTTTACATTAGCATAGCTTCAATTTTGATGCAGCAACATACTTATGGAGATAATTATTCTACTGTTTCTCTATATTTATTTGATCAGACTTCAGTACATTTTCATCTGTTCTTATTGTATCAATGTTCTGTAAATTCTTGGTCCTACCGATTTCTTTCATAAATGATGTCAGTAGGAACAATAATGTCTGAAGAAGAATACTGAGCTACTTTCTTGTGATAATTCATCTGCCACATACCCGACAACACGCCCATACTGTCCCTGTCCACCACTCTGCTTCTTATGAAGATAATCAAACTCGGCTCTTTGAGTAACTGTCTCTCTAAAGTTTACACGAGGTTTTCCAACCACAGTGTCCACCTGAAGCAAATACAACAAGCTTGTCAGAACGAGACCTGAATTTAATACGACATTTCAGAAAGAGTAGATAACCCAATAATCAAAAGAAACACAAACCTTGTATTCTCTTCGAATACGTTCTACATAAATATCGAGATGCAGCTCACCCATACCGGAGATAATAGTCTGCGACCAGCACCAGAAAAACACACTTCAAAAACCTAAACCTGAACCAAAAAAAGAATAATACTTTGTGCTTCAATGTGTTGAAGGAAGCTAGATTAGTACAAATCCAATAGACCTGTCCACTGTCTGGATCCAAGCAGACACGAAAGGTTGGATCCTCCTTTTGAAACCGGTTCAATGCCTTGGAAAACTGTTTTTGACACAGCAAAAAAGAAATTGCAGGCATGATTGATGAATAACTTGTATTGGCAATTTAGTTCATAATACAAGAGGTGAAACTAAAGCATTCTGATGTTTAGAGTATACTTGCTGTTCAAAATGCTTCCCACCTGAGGCCCAACATCTTTCGATGCAGTGGTGATAGCCAGTGACATAACTGGTTCTGGAACGTTCATAGATGTCATGGTGTACCTCACTGAACCATCTGTGAATGTGTCACCTGCAATGGGCCATTTTGAATCTAATATAACTGCTATTTTGCACGTAAAAGATAATGATCAACTATGAAAAGTGAAGTAATCAAAATAGTGTTGCATTGTATGAGCCTCGAGCTAACCTGTGGAGCATTCTACACCAAACACAGCCACAATTTCGCCAGCATGCGCTTCCTGAATATCCTATATTGAAAAGCCACAGGCATTTCTTTGAACGAGCTGGCTCATGGAATTTTTTACAAAAAAAAGAGAGCAGGACAGCTACGCCTTTGTTAAGTTGTGCCCTTGCTAATTTAAACATGTTGATGTGGCCTGACCACATAAAACCAGCCATAGTAGATGCACAAAGAAGTATATAGAAGGACAAAGAAAAGAGAATTTCTTACCTCCATATCATCTGCATGCATTCGCACAAGCCTGGGAACCTGTTTTTGCAGCCTGTTAATATAAATGGAATTCCAAGTGAACATAGAACAAGCTAAACTATCCAAAAATCAACTTGACCATGCATATTGCCAGTAAAAGACTGCTAATGTATAGCATAAAAATGCAGGGTGTGTCTAAAATAAAGCAGTGTCGTCTTTCACACTTACGACTAGTTTTTGCCGACATCTGTGCAGGTAAAAAACAATTAAGGCTATTAAATATTTGGCACTCAAGCGACTTTGCAGAAATATTTAAGTTTGTCAAATGAGGACCACCCTTAGGCTTTCTTGAAAAGACAAAAATAACAGGACAATTTTGAGTAGCTTGTTTAAGGATGACTTCTCTAATGACAATCTAGATAAAACCAATAAGCAGTGAAAATGTGGACTCGTATCCCCGCAGCCAAGTATCACCAAAAATTAAGATTTCAGAAATTGATTCTGTCTGAATTTTGTCAATTCAGCATCAAGCAAATGATGAAGAAAAAAAGAAATTAATTATACTGTTGAAGACATTGAATCGTCTAATGTATTGTAATTAGGAGAAGAGCAGGATATCTAGACAAATACTAGGAGAGTTAAAAGATAGCCTACTAGAGTAAAGTTAGAGGCAACTAACATAAAAGCACTGCACAATAAAAAAGATGAGAAACAGTGACAGGTATGAACCACTAAATGATTGAATATGTTTCAGAGAATAAATGAATACCAACAATCTGGAAAAACCTCCTGGCCAGAAAATTTGCTGTTCCACAGAACAAGGTGGTCCTTGCCACCTTTTCCAAATTGGCCTTTTCAGAACCAAAAGGTTTGCCGGTTCCAAATCGTGATGGATTAGAAAATACGATCTGTCTTGCACTACACATGAGTTGACTCTTAGTACTACTTACACAATACATATAGTCACTACATAGTACAATGGCCACTAGCAAGTGCTGACTCCTGAGTGTTTGTTGTAAAGCTCGCTTGGGAGCACTCGAAATGCTCCCAAAAGAATCTTATAGGAGCCCTCCCAAGTTCCATGATATGGTCTCATCAACATCTTTATGCTAAGTTCTATGATATGGTCTCATAGACGGCCTTGAAAAGCAAGACAAAGGATGCTGTGGCAAGTTTCAAGTCACATCAATTCACCATTGCGACAAGAGACCGCTAGAAGCTTTAATCTCATTGGCTAGCAAATCCAAAAATGGATCGCAAAACTTGCTCTCAAACAATATCCGAATCTTAGTTGCTTTGCAATGCGTTTCAAACCGTGGGGCATTCCAGAACACTCATCCTGAAATGTTAGCGTTCCATACTCGTAGAGACAGGTGACAAAGATAGTAGACGTCTTGTGGCCCATTTACCATGTCTTGAGGTAAGTCGTTTGACTATTTGTCGTTCTGCATCTAATTTGATCTCATGGCTACTGTCTAGTGTATGAAAATTGCAATACTATGTTTTGTGTCTAGACTCTGGACTTTGTCACCATACATGCAAGATGCCATACGTGCGAAGAGATTGGTTGAGGAGGTGGAACTTCTTGCACAATCCTATCCGTGCAATTGCTAGTTCACTTCATCCACTTCGAGGATATTATAATGAATTGCAAAACCTATCTATGAAGTATCTTAACTGCAATACTAGATCACCCATAAAAGCTTGAGAAACTTATCTACAGCAAATATCAAACACAAGGGGAAGTTATCTTCCTTAATTTTTTCCTCCACGAAAAGCAATCTTCTCTCTTCAGTGTATCCTGTCCATCAGCCTTTCTCGTTCTTCAAAGACTATGGCCCTTGTTGCCCCCACACACGTGACACCACTTACCTCTTGGAGATCTAACTTCTAGAATGACCAATGTTGACTAGCAACGATAAACATAATTAGACCTTGTGCCTTTCTGCACTGTGAATTGCTCTATGGATTCCTTTACTAATCTGAACTCCTAACTACCTTCCATGATTAGGTAAAAACTCATGTAACTCATCGATTGTACAAGTGTTCCTCGCATGGCTGCCATCTCACCTTCATGATGGTCTTCATTGCTTGCAGGCAAGACACAAATTCACCAGCCTTCAATAATGGTCGTTAATATGTATGGCACACCAAGTGTCTTTTAGGGCAAACTAACTCATGAATTTTCTCGGATGCATGTTGTACAGCTTTCTGTCTGCGTCTGACTATATAGGTATAGGAAAAAATTGTCACTTAGCCTTGTAGCTTATGAAAAATTCAGAGGATGACTCAAAGGCCACCGCTTTCTTCACAAATTTCAAACTTCAAGTAGTTGTTTTAAGAGATTTCAATTTGGAATAATAATGTGAAAGAGCATATGTCTCAGTTTGCTGACAGTATTTAGGATCAGATGAAATAGATTCACCCATACCTTAATCTTTTTTCCTGTCTTTGAGTTCACCATTAAGTCACCTCGTCGGATTGTTCCCTCGTAAACCCTGATTTGAAAAAAAGAGGATTACAACAATGTACTGCTCGAAAGGAAATGTATTAAAACTACATCTTGGAAGAAATACCTAAGAAAAGCAAATTAAAAATTAACATGGAATGAACACTTTGGTACCTCAAATAAGTAAGTTGCCCAAATCTTCCTTCCTCAAGTTTGAATGCCAAAGCGACTAGTGGGCCCTCAGGAGATCCAGATAAAGCCACCTTTCATACAACCTTATCAATATATTTCTGACAAGAATCCAAATATTTTGCGCAGAATAACATCTAGACAGCACCAAACTCTTTGTTCCATACAAAAATGAAAACAAGCGAATCTTGTAGAACGTCTCGCAATTTAATTCCCTATACAAGTTTTCTACCCTTTCTTTTACCCATTTACTACATTACTGGGTTAATTGTGAATGCTGTTTAGCATGAACTTGTAGAGACACCAGCAGCATAAATTCTGAACTCAAGCTTGCACCTATATTGATATAGGCATTAGAACCTTGTAATCAACGTGTATACACACACACATATACATATGGCAGTAATATTTGCTTATGCAGAGACAAATCCATGAAATTCACTCACAAAGTCTTGAGCCATCAAGTCCATCATGCATAGCAGAGACATATACAATGAGACCCCACTCATGAATTGCATTGTCAGCACCAAAGAAACATGTCCACAATAGCTTTTATCATTCATATCAAGACCAACCTAACTTTCTCTCACTGTTGGTACCTAGCATATTTTCATACAATAGTTCCATGATGTTCCAAAGTTGCAACCGTACTTTGTACATCCCATATAGGGAGTAGTCTTATACAATATTTAGCTTTCAAGTATGAAAAGCAACAATACAGCTTTTAAATATGGACTGATAAAGTCTCCGTCTAATTCTGTAAAGACCTCCATCCGTAGCTGTATGGATAGAAAGTTGCAGCGGATATTCCAGCATAATATGACTTCACAGGTTAAGATTTTTGTTGCATTTGACTCTGAGTGTTATGGCCATTGGCAAACATAGGGATACTAGTGACTCGTTAGACCCTAGGGGGTCCCGGCGGGGTGACACTCAACCTCGTAGTTTGGGATAATAACTCTTAGAGACTAGGATCAAGTGGGCTTGGTCTATATTCATAGGGAGTGCCACTAAGTGGAGGGCACCCTTAGTTGCTAAGGGTAGGTCCCTAAAGTTAGGTAGGACCTGTGTGCCACATGCTCAGTATGCATGAGGGGCATCCACATGCACAGTGGCAACTGTGCATGTGAGAGGAGTGCATGGCCTCTTGGAGGCTAGGGCTGGTCCTAGATCCAAAGTTTACAGGTAACTTTTGGAGGGCGCTATTTAACAAGTTAGAAACTAAGTTGTCTATGAGCTCCACTGATCATCCCGAAACTGATGGTCAAATGGAAAGGGTAAATCAGGTTCTAGAAGATATGCTACGAGCATATGTTAGTAAAAAGCAAACCAATTGGGAAGAGTATCTTCCGCTTTTGGAATTTGCTTATAATAGCACTAAACACACCACTACAGGGTATAGTCCATTCATGCTAATGTATGGATTTCAGCCTAGAGCCCCCATGGCCGTAGGGCTTAGGAAGGAAAAAGTACAGAGTGTTAGAGAGTTTCTTGAGGATATGGAAACTATGATCAAGATAGCTAAAGCTAATGTGAAGCAAGCACAAGCGCAAGCTAAGCATTATGCGGATAAAACCCATAGGGATGTGACCTTTCAAGAAGGCGATCGGGTGTTTCTGAAAGTTCCTGAAGACTCTACCACTCTAAGCACAGGCAAGTGTCCTAAGTTGTCCCCAAGGTATTGTGGTCCCTTCACAATACTCAAGAGAATTGGAAGTTCTGCTTACCAGCTGGCTTTGCCAGAATCCGCAAAGGTACATCCGGTCTTTCATGTCAGTCGACTGAAGCGGGTGTTGCGAGAAGGAGACAAGATTGTCCTAGAACAAACCCTAATAGCCTTTGAGGAACCTAATTCCTTGCCACATCAACCAGAGGAAATTATGAATATCTGAAACCGCAAGACTCGTCATGCGGTCTTTCGAGAAGTTTTAATCAAGTGGAACGATGGGTCCCAAGAAGAGGCAACCTGGGAGTCTGTAAGCAAGCTTCACAAGAGGTATCCTGATTTCGTCTTTGAAGATATCGCTTTCGAGGATGAAAGCTCCTTTTAGGGGGAGGAGATGTATGGCCATTGGCAAACACAGGGATACTAGTGACTCGTTAGACCCTAGGGGGTCCCGGCGGGGTGACACTCAACCCCGTAGTTCGGGATAATAACTCTTAGGGACTAGGATCTAGTGGGCTTGGTCTATATTCATAGGGAGTGCCACTAAGTGGAGGGCACCCTTAGTTGCTAAGGGAAGTTAGGTAGGACCTGTGTGCCACATGCTCAGTATGCAAGAGGGGCATCCACATGCACAGTGGCAACTGTGCATGTGAGAGGAGTGCATGGCCTCTTGGAGGCTGGGCGCTGGTCCTATATGGTGGCCTGTAAATGTAGAGCCAGGTACAGGATAGTGGGTGGAGATCCAGAGTCACTCTTCATCTTTGGTTGGTTCTCTTTCCATTGCTCCTAATACTACGGACCTTTAGAGTTCAAATGTGCTTACAGCGACAATTGTTCCGAGTACAAATCAGGGTACTCTAGAGTTTGTAGTGATCTATAACTTATCAGAGCGTTGTTATTTCATTTAATTACTAGCTTTCTTGCTCTCCTACCTCAATTGCATGATTTTTACATAATGCTCATTCTCTAAATAATTCTGATAGTTGCTCTTCTAAGCTCAGAAGGAAATAGAATCGCTTGTGGATGGTGTCGAATACCCATGCAATTGCCATACAGAAATACAGATTACAGCTCCATCATGGAGCATCCCTATTGTATACAAAGAGCTAGCCTGGTTTTAGTATTTTTTTCTGAGAAAAGCTTATATGAATCAAAACATCTTTTATGTTTCTGCATTCCAAGATGGTTGTCTTGCAACTGTTTCCAGCAAGAAGCTCTTGCATAGCCTGTCTGTAGTTTCCTGACTTTCATGGCTAACAGGGGCTTCCCATCCTTCATGGGAGACAAAAAGATGAGGATGACTGTAGCAACTTACACAAGGAAGGAGACTGATTAAGCTTCCCTTGCATGAGCATGAGAATCGGCTTCAATCTGCAGTTATTTCGTAAAGAGCTCATACAGATATTAGTATATAAAGCCACAGAAACATACAGCCTTGTGGAATCAATAGCTAACGTAAACTGCCTAAGTAACTGCAGCCATTGATGGGTGGGTGGTGAGCAAGTATGAAGAAGCCATTGATGGGTGGGTGGGTGGTGAGCAAGTATGAAGGAGCTCTGGTAAATGCTCAATCAACAGGATGCCTTACAGAAACATGTGACTGGTCTCATCACGTTCCCACAGAGACTCGTCATTCTTCATGCAACGATGAACACACGAGACAGAAAATTTCAGGTCCAGATTGATCAAATTTTCAGAATTGTAATGCTTTGCCTGGGGTACCAATATTACAAGGCACATATTCAAAACTGGTAAACTAGGTACTTGTCATGATTCACCAATGTGTATCTGCACCAACATGGAGGATCATTGTGTGATGATTGCCTTTGGCTGAACCCTAGAAGAAATAGCTATAGCTCCAGCCTCAATCTTACTATTTGCACAACAGAACATGCAATAGAGACACGAAGCTCAAATCCCACTTCACATTCTCATAGTTACACAAACAGGATTTCATCGCACAGACATCAGTTGCACACTGACAGCAAGGATCAGGTTGCCCATGTGATAAGGACCTCAATTCAAAGCAAAACTTCACAAGGAGGAGAGAATGAAAGCCAAAGCTACAACTATAGTCTTTCTTTGCACTCACCAGTAACAGATCTCTCTGCTTGCATGGTTAAAACATCAAGCAGCACAAATTCATATGGCATCCTTAGCATACAGCCAAATGACACAGATCTAGGCAGCAAACTCTCACCTTTTCTTCTTTCTTGTTTTGATCTAAAGTAAAGTTGGAGACTTCGACTGGGCAAGGCAAGAAATTGACAACTCCATCAAGCAGCAGCTGTACACCCTGTATTTCACCAAAACAGTAAGACATGCTATAGTCTAAATAACAAAAGACTATCTTACAATAGTTAACCATTATTTTGCCATCGCAATACAATTTCTCTATAAAGTAAGACATATAATCCCTGATACAAATACATGTGTGAGAAACAAAGATGAAAAATTGTAACTCAAACAGTGACAGGCAGTTTAACATATGAATATATGAACAATCTGAATATATGAAATTTAGAAAGCCTTTGATAAGGTACATGACCCACAAAATAGATCATGCATTTTCTGCATTCATCCGCTTCTGATTGAGCTTTGATAACTTGCCTTGTTCTTAAATGCGCTACCCATGAACACGGGGATGAACCGCAGGCCTGTTGTTGCTCTGCGAATAGCTTTCTGCAAGCACATACAATTTTTGCCAGAGCTGAAGAAATAACCAAACGTAAGCCTTTAAAACAGAAAAAGAAATGTAATAAGACTCACCTCAAGCTCATCAGCTGAAATAGGCTCATCATTTAGAAACATCTCAGCTAATTCATCATCTGCTTCTGAGACTGCTTCTATCAGCTCTCTGCGCTTGTCAGCAACAGCAGCAGTCAGGTCTATAGGAATCTCAGCTGTTGTGATTGTTTCTCTGCAATTAGGACACAGAAAATATATACAAGTGATCATAGGTTTTTTGGTATTTATAATGCTTTTAAAACTGATCATATGGATACACTTGATGGATCATGGAACGGTAAACCCACAAAAAAACGACCAAGAAATAGTAGTCTGGATATCAAAATCATGCTGTGCAGCAATAAGAACTATATGTAGAGAGCATACCAGCGACAGATTTAGCAGTGCACATAGCAATGCAAACTACAATACCAACAGCATGCCAAGTGTTGATGGTTCAATGAACTTACCCATGGACCCCATTGAAGTAAAATGCTCGATCGTGTACAAGATCAACAAGGCCTCGATGTTCATTCTCCAACCCAATTGGAAGCTGAACCGCAGCACAGTTGTGCCGTAGCTTCTTCCTAACCTATATTACCATAAAACAGAAGCAATGTCAACTTCTTCATGATGTTCAAAATTCATGTTCATTGGAGTTTATGCAGAGATACAAGTCCTGAATTTCAATCACAACTCCGGGCAAAAAACCAGATAACAACGATGAAAGTTGGTGGTAAAAAGCAAAGTAAATTGGAAGCAAGTTCCTCAATTCCTACTCAAAAAAAACCTGTTAAGGATTAATATGCACAGGTTCTTGACTAAAATTTCTTTGCATTTATAAATAGTTATCTGGATCCTTGAGACACAATCCACATGCTGTCAGACATTATTTCAACCCTTAAATAATCAGGATCCATCATATACTGCAACTAAGATATTGTATGCCACAAGGAAGGAGGTTCCAACTTGAATTCAAATCAGAACCCTAATCTGGTTTCCTTCCAAATGCAAGGTGGTTTGTTCAGAGGAATAGAATGGCATTGTGCCTAGTCACCACGACAGCTTTGGGTAACATTTCCCACTGGCAAAACAGGAACGGCAAACATTACATCACCACATTCTGGTGAAAGTTCCAAATTGCAACATTAAATAGGAACATTGATTGTAATAAATTTCATCACTTCAAGGCTTGTAAGATTATCACACAAAATAGTATGTCAGGATTCAGCTCCCATTTCTCTAGTATAAAAACTTCTTTCCCCAGTAGGAAACATACTTCCCACATATGAAAATGCTTTCCCAAAATGTTTCTCACCCAAATTTGCCACATCTTGTTATGTCCCTGATCGGACATAGCAGAAGTGGTCTTAGCCTTGGGGAGTTTTCATTAGACTAGAGAGGACAGACCTTAAGCCACCTACCTTTAAGGGCTTGTTCCCTTAAAGTCCATCACTCAATGGCTATAGAAGGATGGTAGGCCTTAAAAGAGGAAACATTCTTCGAGAAGAACTTTCAAGAGGATCAACAACTAACAGGACCAGCAACAGATGATCTAGCTGTGAGATGAGTGTCTCTGTTATGGGACACAGATGCCAAATAGTGTTTCCAGCCGATTCGAATTGGCCGATACGTCCAATTCGAACTGATTCGAACTGGTCCTGGCCGGTTTGAATCGGAAAACAGTTAGTACAGTTTTTTTTTTTTAAGTGCTAAGCCTTCTATTTTCACAGAAATAGGTTCCAAACGCTATATGTATTACTACTAGTAATTATTGTGTTTGTGCCACGTGCATTGATCTGTCTACATGTTTTGTGCAGTGAAATTTGAGAGTCAAGACTGGTATCCTGGTTGCTTTTGGTAAAATTCAACAATTTGAGAGAGCAAAAACGTATGCAATTGAACAAAAAATGAATGATGATAGCAGATACATCATACCAGTAACTAGTGACTACATGACCTCTCTCTCTCTCTCTCTCTCTCTCTGAAAAATGCCAAAGTCCAACTTCATGAATCATTAGCAGACCAAAAATGATAAAACAACTTCAAACACAAACAAAATATTCAAAATACAAATCACGATAAAATTTTAAAACTGGTAATCAACAAGGAATCGGGCTCCCCTTTTTTTTTGGGTTCCAACCAAAATCCAGTTCGAACCGCCTCCAAAGTTCAAACGATTCGTTCTTTTCAAACAGCGGTTTGAAGTTCGAACTGCAATTCGTGGAGACTATAATGCCAAATGCATAGGGTCATGCTTGAGGTAATGGAGGTCAGGGCTCAAGGGAAAGCTCAAAAATGTAGCTTATGGTTTAGTGGAGAGTTGGCTAGCAAGAATGCTTATGGTCTCAAGGATGTGGTTCAGAATGGAGCAACAGACAAAGCTATGGAGCAAAGAAGAATGACGCCAGGTAAGATTCACATCCACATTCCAATCTTATGTGGCTGCTTTAGTGAGCATCAGCCAGATTTGATCTGGTGTAATTACTTAGATTGTTGTTGCCTAATTCCTCTATAGGAACTGATTTTTCTCATTATGCACGTGATAATTTTAGTTATTATGCAAGCTATTAATAAGCTCAAATAAGGAATCAGAAATTAGAAAGGCTTGACATGAATGTCATGCAGCCTTTTGCATGCATGTGATGCATGCAAAGGCAAGCAAAGGCGAGGGTCAGCCTCCACTTGAATAGGGTGTGAGCTCTATTTTAAGCATTCTAGGAAACTCACGAGAACCATTTTTGGTTGTGAATTGATATCTAGGTGTTTGCATGAACTAAACCCTCAGATCTCAAATGAGTATGAACGTGCTCATGATCTTATATTCTGAATGCATGCTCATGAGAGCTATGAATGATAACATTTCAATGTTTTGGAATCAATGATCATATGAATGATCAAGAGGAAGAATCCGAGGAGACAAGCCTTGAAGGTGTTTGTCTTTCCCTTGATGTTCTCCTTGGCTTTTGACTTGATGAAGGTCTTCATCATCACCATCTGAAGTAGGAGCCATGACATCAACATCAACATTGTTAGATCCATCCACACCATCATTACTTGGAGACACTTTTCAAATGTTCCCCTCATCAAAAATGACATCTCTACCAATAATCACCTTATTAGTAGTAGGAATGTAAACCTTGTAGGCTTTACTCACCATATTATATCCAACAAATATACCTTTCCTTGAAGATGGATCCTCCTTTGTCCTATCATCAAGAGTTATATTGACATAGCAAGTGCTATTGGAATGTAAATGGAATTGCTTACATTACCATAGGTTACTTTGACCCAAAAGGTCGAGAGTTGTGTAACCATGGTCATTTATTATATTAGGCCTACTAAACTTAGAGTTAGCTAAGTTAGTATGAAATTAACTTGGTAGGGGCTCATGGGTCCACTAGGCCTAATTGTGACATTAAGTACCCCAACTTGACATATTGGAGGTACCTTATTCTTTCTATGTAACTTATAGAAAGTTGGATAGTCAATAGTCAAGTAGTTGGATAGCCAATAGTCATGAAGTTAGATAGTCATCTTGGACTATATATATGTGTGCATCCCATTTGTATGAGACACTTTTGTAAGCAATACTGACTATTCTTCTTGGCTGTCCACGAGTTTCTACAAGAGAGTTTCTAGTCATCTCTCTCTTTCTTTTGAGAATGCTTTGTGTGATTGAATAGTTAAGATCCTGGACCCTTAGGCTTCTATTTCCTACATGGTATCAGAGCCTTTAGGTGATCAGATTGCTTGCAAGAGGGCGCCCAATAGGAAGCTAAATTCTTCCCCCTTTGTTAGCAAAAAATCATCAAGTTGCTGATTTTTGCAGGAGAAGAATCTGTTCATCTTCTTATAACTTTTTTGCAGGAAATTGCAGGGCACCTTCACCTATTTGAGAGCTAGCAGTAGGGCACCCATGCTCAAACCAATTGCATGTGATCTTGACTCAATTACATGCTGAAAATTTCAGATTTACTTCTTAAATGAAGATACATGTGTTTTCCACACATTTCTTGCTGAAATTTCCTGGTGAGCTTGGAGTAGGGCGCTACCATCAGCTCTATATGCACATAGTGTACACTCTTTTTAGCCACAAAAAAAATTTTGGTTTTGGTTTAGGCTTCATTTGAAGTCTACCTATTTGTGAGCATTCTGTTTTTTGTGCAGAAATCAGCCACCTATTTCATTACTTGTTGAGCAAATTGCATGTGGAGTATTGCAATCTATTGTGCTCATAATTCCAGCTTTGAGGTTGCTGCCCTTTGACGTGGAAAGTCTATTTCCTATCTACTACAAGCTGATTTTTCTGTTATGGCTAAAGAATCGGAGTCTATTGGTTCTTTATTTAATGAGAGGCTGGATGGCACAAACTGTTCCTTGTGGTGCTACATGATAAAGAACCTTCTAATTGCTAAAGGTTTGTAGGAAGTAATTAATGGTGACAAAGAAAGGCCGCCTACCTTGGCACCTATTACACCATCTAGAACAACTACTTCATCAACTACGGAGGTATCTTTCGATGAGCAAAAGAAGTGGGATCGACGAGATGCACAAGCACATTCCGTCATTGCATTATCAGTGAAGAGATCTATCCTTCCACATATTAGATCATGCAAGACTTCCAAAAGTGCTTGGGAGACTCTTGCAAAGATGTTTCAAGTAAAGAATGCGGCAAAAGTGGTATATCTTCGAAATCAACTTTCTATCTTGAAGATGCAAGAAGGTGATCTGCTTACAAACCACTTGACGAAGATCAAGGATCTTCGAGAGGAGCTTCTTAGTATTGATGAGGTGATTGACAATTTGTATCTATTACTCTCAACTCTCTTCCTGATTCTTACCTTCCATTTGTGTCATCATTGAGCATTTCTCTTAGGGGACAGCAAATCTCCTTCGACGAACTTGTGGCTTACTTCTTCAAGAAGAGCAAACAAGGATCAACTTTGGTGAACAAGAAGATCAAGCTTTTTTTGCAAAAGGCAAAGACAAAGGCAAGTGGAAAGGGAAGCCTTCTTTCAAAACTTCCAAAGATGATCAAAATCTAAGGAAGCTCAAGATCAAGACTCCAAGAAGAAGGGTAAGTGCCACTATTGCAAGAAGTTTGGGCATCACATCAAGGAATGTAGGAAGAGGCTTGCAAAGGAAAGAGAAAGGTAAAGATACAAGTACCGCAATCATTACTTTGGAACAACAATTTGGAAAGGAGGATAATCTTTTCAATAATGATTATGCTTTTGTCACTAATAATCTCATCTCTCCGAAAGACGAGATTTTTGCCACTTCAAATCTTGCTGGTTTTTCAGCAGAAAACAGCTCATCTTCAGCTTTACAAGTTGCTGTTTTTTCATCTATTGATTGGGTGATTGATAGCGGTGCCACACGCCATATGACTTATCACAAAAAGGCCTTCACAAAGCTTGTGAAAGTGCATGATGGAAGCAAAGTTCAAGGTGTTGATAACACCTCTTATCCTATCAAAGGTATTGGAGTGATCCCCATTATCTTACCCAATGGTGAGGAGAAGTACATTCGTACTGTACTTTATGTTCCAAAAATAAAAAAGAATCTCATTTTAGTGTCTACAATTATGAACCAAGGATTGGTTGTGGAATTCAAAGAAGACAAATGTCTTATCAAAGACCCAAAGAGATCTCTTATGATCATTGCTTCGGGAACATTACGTGCTGGATTGTTCCTTATGGATACCTATGAGCGAAGAGCTTCATCATCTTTTAGTCTTGTTGCATCAAGTTCACATTCTTTGGAGTTGGCTGATTTATGGCATGCTAGGTTTGGACATCTCAACTTTGCTAGCTTGAAGATGTTGAAGAGATTCAATATGGTTGAAGACATTCCTAATATTGAGCATCCCGAAGGACATGTATGCGAAGGATGCATACTTGGAAAATTTCAAAGGCAAGCTTTTCCAAATGATGGAACTATTAGAGTTGATGGCAAATTTAATTTGGTTCATAGTGATGTATGTGGTCCAATGAGGACCGAATCCATTGGAAGGTGTAAGTACTTTGTTACTTTTATTGATGACCTTTCAAGATTTACATGAATTTATCCTATGAAGGCAAAATCTGAAGTTTTTCAACGCTTTAAGGATTTTCTAGCAATGATAGAAAACCAGTTTGGGCACTCTTTGAAGATCTTACGCACCGACTAAAGAGGGGAATATATAAAGAATCTTCAAAGCAACGGTATCCATCATCAAATGACAACCCCTTACACACCTTAACAAAATGGTGTTGCCGAAAGAAAGAATCGCACTATCAAGGAGATGGCTCGATGCATGCTCAAGGCAAAGGGCCTACCTCACAAGTTTTGGGCTGAAGCGGTTATAACAGCGGCTTACATTAGTAATCGGTGTCCTACTAAAGCCTTGAAGGTAATAACTCCTTATGAAGTTTGGTATGGTAAGAAGCCTATTGTTTCTCACTTACGCATCTTTGGTTGCACGGCTTATGCTTTCATTCCCGATAAGCTAAGATCCAAGCTTGATGATAAAGGAGTTAAATGCATATTTGTTGGCTATAGTAGCAAAAGCAAGGGTTATAGGTTGTTTAATATGGATACTAATAAAATCATAGTGAGTCGTGATGTTCATTTTGATGAAAAGACCTCCTATGATGTTGCGCCCAACTTCTCAAAAATGATAAATCTCTCAGAATCCAATTCAAAATATATCAGATTTGATCCAAATTTTGACAGAGACTTGATCTGGAAAATTAGAAACTTAAAATAGGTCTGGCGAAGGTTCACTAGGCGAAGATTGGCTCGGCGAAGGTTCAATAGTACTATTTTGGGCAAAAAACTCTCTGAACATTTTTTTTGATGATTTCTTGGGAAATAACCTTCGACGACCTCTCAGGTGAAAGATCTGACACAGATACAATTATGGAAAAACGGGCGAAGGTTTATGACACAAGGAAATACAGTTTCTGATGGTTGGCGAGGGTAAAATTCAAGATTTTCTATAATCTGATCAAGAAGAATCTTCGCCGAACTCAAAAATAGTATTTTACTATAAATAGAATGTTTTGGAAACTCGGCGAAGGTTCTGGCGAAGGATCAAGAATAATACTGGTAATTTTGCAAAAAAGTAACTTTTTTGACAAAAATATGGCAATATGACAACTGATCCTCTGAAACCCTTTCTATTTTTGGTATTATTCTTCATCGACCTGGCAGTAGATAGATCTGAATCACACCTGTGCACAGTGAATCGGGCGAAGGTTCTTTTTTTGTATTTTTAGGGTTTTGATGATTTTTTGGTGTTTTTTGACGGTTTTTCTGATGTTTCTGGAAATCTGCTGGGAATTAATCTTCGCCCTTCAAACTGAAGGTTCTGTGAGCAAAACCGAAGGTGTCTGCAACTCGGCGAAGGTTTCCTGAAAGAGGGTAAAAAGTTCTAAGCTCTGATGACGCTTTTTGCCTCTTTTTGACCAAATCTGGCAGATTTGACCGATTTTTGATATTTTCTCTGATATCTCATATCCAAATGGATCTTAAGATTGGTGATCTGAATAGCTTTTCCTGTTTTAACAATCAGATTAGATTTCAAACAAGCAAATCCACTCGAATCAAGCAAAAGCTAGAATCTTCATCTCTCAACAACGATACATTGAGTAGATGTTGAAGCAATCTTCTTTTTTCAAGTCACCGCATGTTGATGCATGTGATGGATGCATTAGTGAAAAGTTTCATGCGAAACCTTTTCAATTTGATGTTTTAGCAAAGGCTGAAAAATTCGACCACTCTTTGGAACCTTTTTGTACTAATTGAGGAGGGAGTCAACATGTGTCAATTAGTACTTTTGTTCAAAGTGTTAAGAGAGCATTTGTTGAAGAATCTTCTATGTCATCCCATGCCTCTTCGAGGGACAGCTTTGATGACGCCATCGTTGATGCATCTCTTGATAGTTTGCCTAGTTTTGATGAAGACGTTGGACAGGAGGTTCAGTCATCTTCTTTTGGTCATTTACAGCCCATTTTACATCATGAGCAGTCCATTATGCTTCAGGAACAGCATGCGGAAGATTATGGACAACATGGTCCATGCTGGGAACACTTTGGGCAGCAAAGTGTTGAACAGCCCATAACAGTTCCTTGTCGGCTATTGGAGACTTTGCAGGACAACAAAGAAATGTCTTACTACGAAGGGAAGGCACATGCCTCTTTAAAATCAATACCTCTTGCTGATTTTTTTGGTTCTACACTTACTCTTCATCATGATGTTGGTACATTGCCTATTCTATGTGAGCAAGTCATTGATGGTAAGGTTTGGGAGGATGTGATGCCAAAAGAGTTTGATACTCTTTTTTATTGTCCTTATGGTAAGAAGTTTTTTCAAATGATGTGGGAGCCTATAATGGATCACAAGTCCATGTTTTGACTTATTGTCGAGTTTATGTTGGTTCTCTAGTTCAGATGAAGCATGCAAATCCTCACCCTTCGACTTGATGCTTTATTATTACGCATTCTTTTCCTTTTATATGTTGGACATGATTGGGGATGAGATTTCGACTACTTCGATGCGAAGTTTATTAGGCGACATGAAGTTCGGACAACAAGTTGCAATTTTCTCTTTCAAGAAGTTACTTCATGTTATGTTATGCATTTCCATTTACGGAGGGTGTTGGAATGTAAATGGAATTGCTTACATTACCATAGGTTACTTTGACCCAAAAGGTCGAGAGTTGTGTAACCATGGTCATATATTATATTAGGCCTACTAAACTTAGAGTTAGCTAAGTTATTATGAAATTAACTTGGTAGGGACTCATGGGTCCACTCGGCCTAATTGTGACATTAAGTACCCCAACTTTGTAGGAAAGCAAGAGTCAAGTCACCAAGATCTAGTTATCAATCAAAAGAGAAGAGGCTGGGCGCCCAACTCTAAGAGAGAGAGAGAGAAAACAGCAACAAGAGCAATGGAGAGCAATGCTTAGCCAAACTGTAAAAATGGAATACACAATGAGCATCTAAGTACTCTACCTGGATGTGACCAAATGCCACCAAACCCTAAGGTTAACCACCTACTAAATGTAGGGCACCCCCAAAAGTCAAGATAGGGCCCCTAAACAAAATTAGACCCCTAAGGACCCACAAGTCAGTACATGACCGAAATTGGATCCAACTGAACTTAAGACAAACTTAAGATGGCCTAAATAACTAAATACCCATGGTTACACAAATCTCGACCTTTTGGGTCAGAGTAACCTATGGATTAACTTTAGCATATCCATTTATTTCTAACACCCTCCTTAAATGACAATGCAAAAACTGAAATCTTCACTATGTAAAAAAACCAAGACGTGGTGTCAAATTTAAAGCTTTGCATAAAGCTTCAAATAAGACTCTAGGCAACGCCTTAGTGAAGAGGTCCGCAATATTATCCTCCGTAGGACAATATTCAAGTAAAAAGTCGCCATCATGAAGTCTCTCCCGAACAAAGTGATAATGGATCTCGATGTGCTTCGTCCTCGCATGAAAAACTGGATTCCGTGCAATGGCAATAGCACTTTGACTATCACTCAAGATAAGAGTGGCTGAGAGCTCGCCAAACTTCATGTCAACAAGTAGTCTTCTCAGCCATAAACACTCTGTTGTGGCCGAAAATATCGCTCTATATTCTGCCTCACTAAAAGAAGTAGCAACAGTGGGCTGCTTTTACTTGACCACGAAATTGCAGAATTTCCATAGAAAAAGCAATGTCCACTTGTAGAGCGTCTAGTGTCTTGATCTCCACCCCAATCCGAGTCACTAAAACCAACCAAACATGCATCATCACAAGCAGGAAAAACCAGTCCATGACTTCTTGTTCCTTGAAGATATCGAAAGATCCTCTTCAACGCTTTCCAATGTGATGTCATCGGGGCATGCATGAATTGACTCATGAGTGAGACACTATAAGAAATGTCCGGTCTTGAATTACATAGGTAAATGAGACAGCCAATAGCTTGAAAATATAAAGTAGTGTCAAATGATCCACCATCACCTTGACTACTTAATTTCAGACCTGTCTCCATAGGTGTAGCAACCGGCTTGCAATCTTCCATCTTGAACCGCTTCAAAATCTGCCCAATGTAACGTTTTTGAGAGATGAAAATTTCAGCCCCTTGTACAAATTCAAGACCAAGATAAAAGTGCAATAGGCCTAAATCTGAGGTTTCAAAAACCATACCAAGATCAAGTATTACGGCATCAATCTGCTGCTCATTACTTCCCGTAATAATAATATCATCAACGTAAAGCAAAATAACGATGATATAATCTGAAGTATGCTTGACATAAAGAGTAGATTCGCTAGCACTATTAGTAAACCCACGATCACAAAAGTAGGCATGTATATTCTGATACCACATCCTCGGAGCTTGCTTCAGTCCATAAAGTGCCTTCTTGAGAAGACAAAATTTATCTTCTTGGCCTTCAACCAATAAAACCAGTAAGTTGTTGAAAGTACACTTCCTCATTGAGATCACCATTGAGGAATGTTGTCTTTATGTCAAGTTGCCGCAAACGCCAACCAAAGTGGGCAGCCAAAGAGGTTACTACCCTCACGGTAGTCATTCGAGCAGTAGGAGAAAAAGTCTCCTCATAATCAATCCCCTTTTGCTGAGCATAGCCTTTGGCAACGAGCCTTGCCTTGTACCTTTCAATGGTGCCATCTGCCTTATACTTGATTTTGTATACCCATTTAGAACCAATTGCCTTCTTCCCATGAGGAAGATCAACAAGAACCCAAATCTGGTTCTTCATAAGTGAGTCATACTCATCTTGCATCGCATCCTCCCAACATTTTACTCCCTTGGCCTGCTCATAGAAAACAGGTTCTTCTGCAACATCTCTATGAGATGTAAGAGAAAAATCTGAAAAATCAGCATAGTCCACTGATTTTGTAGAGGCACGTGTCTTTCCATCATAAAATGAACTTACTTTATTGTCCCGCAAAGTCGACAACAGCCACCATGGAACTGTTTTGGGCTGTCCAACAGCCATGTCTCTTCTTACAATTTGTTGTCCAAGATCCTCCGACACCGTACTTGGCTGTCCAAGATCTTCCAAACTGGTCCTTGCTATCCAACGGTTCCTGCAAGCTGATTTTGAGCAACAACGGGCGGTTCTTGATAAACATTAGGCTCTAAACTTGATGAGGTGTTGGGCAGGTCGAAACTGGTTGAGGTGTTGGGCAGGTCGAAACTGGTTGATTGCTGCCCCTTATCTCCAGCAATAGAGGATGGTACCAAATCTGGAAACACTTCAACATTCACACTATGTGGGCTGTCCCCTTTCAAGATATGAGTTGGGGCCACATCCAATGAATTCTTTTCATCAAAATGCACATCATGACTAACAATAATCTTGTTAGTGCTCAAATTGAACAGCATATAGCCTTTGCTTTCACGACTATAGCCAACAAAAATGCATTTAACTCCTTTATCCTCAAGCTTTGTCCGAAGTTTATTTGGAACAAAAGCATAAGCCGTACAACCAAAAATGCGAAAGTGAGAGATTGTAGGCTTCTTTCCATACCAAACTTCATAAGGAGTTAATACTTTCAATGCTTTAGTAGGACAACGATTGCTTATGTATGTTGTCATTATAACCACTTCAGCCCAAAACTTGTGAGGCAGCCCCTTTGCTTTGAGCATGCAACATCTCTATAAGTGTGCGATTCTTTCGCTCGGCAACACCATTTTGTTGAGGCATATAGGGAGTTGTCATTTGATGTAGAATTCCCTTTTCTCGAAGAAATGCACCAAACGTATTCTTAATGTATTCCCCTCCTCGATCGGTGCATAGGGTCTTCAAAGAATGCCCAAACTGATTTTCCACCATTGCTAGAAAATCTTTCAAACGTTGAAAAACTTCCGATTTAGCCTTCATAGGATAGATCCATGTAAAACGGAAAAAGTCATCAATAAAAGTCATTCGGTCCTCATTGGACCACAAACATCACTATGAACCAAATCAAATTTATCAAGAACCCTTATAGTTCCATCAATTGGAAAAGGTTTCCTTTGAAACTTTCCAAGTATGCACCCCTCGTATACATGCCCTTCCGGCTGCTCAATAGTAGGAATGTCTTCTTCCATATTAAATGTCTTCAGCTTCTTCAAACTTGCAAAGTTGAGATGCCCAACCTTGTGTGCCACAATTCAGCCAACTCCAATGATTGTGATGTAGAAGCAACAAGACATGTAGAGGGAATTCGTCGCTCATGGGTATCCATAATGAATAAGCCAGCATGCATTGTTCAAGAGTGATCTTTTAGGATCCTTGACAAGACACTTATCTTCTTTGAACTCAACCACTAGTCCTTGCTTTAACATAGTTGAAACCGAAAGAAGATTCTTCTTGATTCCCGGAACATAAAACACATTCTTAATGTACTTTTCTTCACCATTAGGCAAAATGATGGCTACAATTCCAATTCCATGAATAGAATAAGATGTATCATCCGCACATTGTACCTTACTTCCATTTTGCACTTTCACTAATTTAGTGAAACCTTCTTTACGAGAAGTCATATGACGAGTAGCACCACTATCAATCACTCATTCAATGGGCTGAAAATCAGCAACTTGCAAAACAGAATCTAAATTCCTCATAGATGTAGTAGTACTAGTAGAAGCAATATTAGACACAAAAGCATAGTCTTGGTTGAAGAGATCACCACTAGCTTCAAGCTCTTGCTCCAAAGTAGCAAGTGAAGCACTAGTATCAATTCCTTTACTCTCCTCTTTCGCAAGCTTCTTCTTACAATCCTTGATGAAGTGCCCATACCTTTTGCAATAATGGCACTTCCCTTTCTTCTTTTGAGTGTTGACATTTTGACCTCCAACGGGCTTTTGCTCATCCTTGGAAGGAGGATTTCCCTTTCCTTTTGACTTGCCTTTGCCCTTGCCTTTCGTGAAGAAAGCTTGATCTTGTTGAGTGTCACCTGCAAAGTTTTGCCTCGTTTGCTCCTCTTGAAGAAGCAACCCAATAAGTTCATCAAAGGAGAGTTGTTGTCCCCTAAGACAGATACTCAAAGATGAAACAAATGGAAGATAAGATGAAGGTAATGAATTGAGAGTAATGGAAACAAATTGAGCATCCTCAATTATCTCATCAATATTGAGAAGCTCCTCACGAAGATCCTTGATCTTCGTCAAGTAATTGGTCACTTGATCCCCTTCTTGCATCTTCAACAAAAAAAGTTGATTTCTGAGATACACCACTCTTGCTGGATTTTTGACTCTATACATAGTATAAAGTGTATCCCACGCACTTTTAGATGTCTTACAAGACCTAATATGAGGTAAGATAGATCTTTTCACAGCAAGAACAACCATAGAATGTGCTTGTGCATCCTTTCTATCCCACTTCTTTTGTTCTTCCGAAGATGTAGAAGATGATGTTGATGATGATGATCCACGAGGTGTAGGAGGTGCAAAGACGGAGGCCTTTCCTCATCACCATTGACCAAATCCCACAGCCCTTTCGCTATGAGAAGATTCTTCATCATGTAACTCCACAAGGAGTAGTTTGTGCCATCCAACCGATCTTCACTAAACAAAGAACCGATTGTCAAATTCCAAGGCCTAGCTATGGAATATCATAACAGCATAGTAAGCACACTATGAAAGCTTCAGAAAACCAGCTATGGAGTAGAACACAAAAGCAAGAGAGAGAGGACTTCAAAGCTCACACAACATGAATGAATGTTCAAAGTGTAGTAGGGCGTGGAAACCCCTCCAAAGTTTGGGCTACATATAGCATGTTATGTATAGAGGTGGTGTCTTGCTAATTCTAGCTCTAGAACCCACATGGGTCCTTAACCTACTTGATTTACTTGCCTAATTAGCACAAGTGGGGTGTACTATGTACATAAATGTTTTACCCCTATGTCTTATGCACAACTTACAAGTTACAAGTATACAAGCCTTAAGGGGCAAAATAGGCATTTATTTCAACACCCCCCCTCAATGGCTATTTTGTTCATACCAACACCTAGCATGCTACGAAACTTTTCAAATTTTTCTCTACTAAGTGCCTTAGTAAAGATATCTGTTGCTTGTTCGTCGGTATCACAGTACTCGAGCTGAATTTCTCCGCTTTGTATCTTCTCTCGTAAGAAGTGTTGATCCACCTCAATATGCTTCGTACGAGCATGGTACACAGGATTTTTGGCAAGCTGGATGCAACTCTGGCTGTCACACTGAAGAATAGTAGGACCATCCTGTGGAATCTGCACCTCGCCAAGAAGTCTCCTGAGCCATATTGCCTCGCAGGTAACTTTTGCCGCTGCCCTGTACTCAGCCTCTGTCGATGATAAGGTAACTGTGGGCTGTTTCTTGCTACACCAAGAAATGGCCCCTGAACCAAGGTTAAAAGTGTAACCTGTGGTCGACTTTCGATCATCCCTATCACCTGCCCAATCCGAATCAGTAAAGCCTCCAAGCTGAAGCTTTCCGTCATCTGTGTACTCAATCCCATAGCAGGTTGTCCCTTTGACATACCTCAAAACCCTCTTGGTTGCTTTCCAATGTGCTTCAGTTGGAGAACTCATGAACTGGCTTGCTACACCAACCGCATAGGAAATGTCTGGTCTCGTAGTGGTGAGATAAATCAGGCTACCCACAAGCTGCCTAAAGAGTCTCGTCCACAAAAGGAGTGCCATCATCTCTGGATGGCTTACAGCTGGTATCAATGGGCGTGGAAACGGGTTTGCAATCCTGCATGTTGAACCTGTTCAAGACTTCACATGCATAGTTGGCTTGGGAAATAAACACACAGTTTTCCTTTTTCCAAACCTCCAAACCAAGACAATAGTGGATTAAGCCCAAATCCTTCATCTCGAACTCATTTGATAAATGAGCCTTCACCTTTTCAATAAGCTGCCCATTGTTACCCGTGATGACCAAGTCATCCACATAGAGAACTATCAAAACAACGTTCCCATCTTCCTCCTTCACGAACAGGTTGCAATCGGACTAACTCTTTATGAATTGCTCCTTGGCAAAATAGTTGTCAATACGACTATACCAGGCCCTGGGTGCCTGCTTCAAACCATATAAGGCCTTCTTAAGCCTGCATACCATACTTTCCTTGCCCTTAGCCTCAAAACCTTGTGGCTGTTCCATGTAGACTTCTTCAGCCAACTGTCCATTAAGAAAAGCACTCTTCACGTCCATTTGATGGACCTCCCAACCAAAAAATGCAGCCAATGCTAAAACCAACCTGATAGACGTCATCTTAGCTACCGATGCAAACGTCTCATCATAGTCCAAGCCCTCCTTTTGTGCATAGCCTTTAGCAACCAGCCTTGCCTTATGCTTTTCGATGCTCCCATCAGATTTGTATTTGGTCCTGTAGACCCACTTACAGCCAATAGGACGCTTCCCTTTTGGTAACTTCACCAAATCCCATGTATCATTCTTGAGAATGGAGTCGTACTCCTCTTGCATAGCATGTTGCCATACCTTCTCATCTGCTGCCTCAACGAATGTATGTGGATCTTGTGAATCCAAAATAGTAGTCATAAGTGCATAGTTTGTCTCCTGGTGTTCATGCTGCTGGGCTTGCCTTTGAGACCTCCTAGCCCCTGGATTGCTGCTCTCTCCCTCATCCAATATCAAACCATCCTGCACAGTTTGCCAATACCACTTGGGAAACTTCTTCCTTGCAGTTGGTGACGAAGACGGTGAATAGGACTCAACAGATTTGCCCCTTTCCTTCCGCTTCGTAGCCTCCTCGGATTCTTCCTCTTAATCACTCATATGATCATCCTGAGGCTCCCCAATATATGGATGTGGGTCATCAAGTATTGGCACAAATTCACTTGTACCATCCTCCATCTCAAGTTCCTCTATAGGAGGCGTTTGATCTTCTTCAAAGATCACATCTCGACTTATGATCCTTTTCTTGCTAGTAAGATCGTAAAGTCTGTAAGCTTTGCTTTCTTCACTGTATCCCAAGAAAATACTCTTTGCTGATTTTGCATCCAGCTTCTTCCTATTATCCTTGGGAATATGGGCATAGGCCGTACAACCAAACACTCGCAAAGCGCCTACCTTGGGCTTAATGCCGCTAAATGCCTCTTCTGGAGTCTTGCCTTCCACAGCTTTTGTTGGACTTCTATTCAACAGAAACATTGTTGTGTGCATTGCCTCGCCCCAAAAAGAGTTGGGCAACCCCTTTGCCTTGAGCATGCACCTTGCACACTCCACAATAGTTCGGTTCTTTCTCTCTGCTCCGTCATTTTGCTGAGGGGTATGAGGAGCTGTAAGCTGCCTTTTGATCCCATTGGCCTTGCAGAATTCCACAAATTCTGTCTTAATGAACTCTCCACCACCGTCTGACCTAAGCATCTTTATCTTCTTTCCTGAATGTTCTTCTACCAAAGCTTTGAAATGCAGGAAGTACTTGAATGCTTCAGATTTTAACTTCAAGAAATAAATCCAAATCTTGCGTGAGAAGTCATCAATAAAGGTCATAAAGTAATATGCCCCCCCTGCAGATTTTGTTTGGGTTGGCCCCCACAAATCTGAATGTATCAAGTCAAATATGCCTGCTGCCCTAGTGGTGCTTTCCTTGGGAAACTTATGTCTTTGTTGTTTTCCCATAGCGCAAACCTCGCAAACCGAAGAGCTTGGCTTAACAACTGGAAGCCCCTCCACCATATGATGCTGGTTCAACACCTGCATGCTTTGGTAGCCAAGATGTCCATACCTCCCATGCCACAACCTATCCACATCCCTTCCTTTTGTTGTATAAGCATGTTGACTAGGGATAGAAGTGTATAACCTGTATAGATTATCTTCCTGCAACCCTTTGGCCACAACCTTCATATTATCACTCAAGTCCAACACAAGACAAGAAGTAGCATCAAATTCTACTTTCATATTTTGTTGAGTGATAGCTCCTACTGAAAGAAGATTTTTAGCAAGTCCTGGTACATATAAGACATTCTTAATGACTTTGACTTCTCCTGATGGAAGCTTTACAGGTACTATGCCCTTTCCCTTGACCTTGTTTGTTGAGTTGTCACCTAGGCACACCTCTTGTCCATCACTAATCCCCACAAAGGTATCAAACCAATCCCTATGAGGGGTCATGTGCTTTGAAGCACCTGAGTCAATGTACCAACCACCTGTTGTAGCTTGTGAAGCCAATGCAACAAAGAATAACTCAGCTTGCCTTATGTCACTCTACTCCTCTCTTGCAACACTCTCAACAACATTTCCTCCTTGCTTCTTTGTGCCCTTCTTTTGGTCTGCAAGCTTCTTCCTGCACTCAAAAGCAAAGTGTCCATAATTACCACAGTAATAGCAATTCCCCTTCCTTCGAGGTGTGGAAGAAGTATTCGAGGAGGGTTGTGCTTCTGACATCTGCAAGTTCTCCATTCCTTGCTCAAGTGTTTGTGGTGTTCCTTTGTTCTTGCCTTTACCTTTCTTCTTATCCTTAGCTGGATTTTGCTTCTTCTTAGAAGCAAAGGCATGCTCCTGGAAATCTTCCCTCTTGGAGAGATTAACTCTCCTCATCTCCTCCTGTAACAAGAGACCAGAGACTTCTTCATAGGTAGGGATCTTCTCTCTCACTGATATCATCATCACAAAGTTCTGATAAGCATGTCAAATTCCAAGGCCTAGCTATGGAGTATCATAACAGCATAGTAAGCACACTATCAAAGCTTCAGAAAACCAGCTATGGAGTAGAACACAAAAGAAGAGAGAGAGGACTTCAAAGCTCACACAACATGAATAAATATTCAAAGTGTAGAAGGGCGTGGAAACCCCTCCAAAGTTTGGGCTACATATAGCATGTTATGTATAGAGGTGGTGTCTTGCTAATTCTAGCTCTAGAACCCACATGGGTCCTTAACCTACTTGATTTACTTGCCTAATTAGCACAAGTGGGGTGTACTATGTACATAAATGTTTTACCCCCATGTCTTATGCACAACTTACAAGTTACAAGTATACAAGCCTTAAGGGGCAAAATAGGCATTTATTTCAACACCGATAGCTTCCGATTCTTTAGCCATTACCTCCAACAAAATTTCAACTTGTAGTAGATAGGAAAGAGAGCCTTTCCACAACCAAATCTACCCAAAAATTTGCAGCAAACAAAGTGCTGAAAGTAGGAGCACAAGATGTCTTTCAATCTGCAACCAAAGTGCCCAAAAGATAAGAGATAGATGGATGGCTTTCTGCACAAAAAAACCAGCTTCTTGAAAATTAGGTTAGCTTCAATTGAAGCCTACACCGAAACCCAATTAGGAAGCTAAATAGTGTGATCAACACACATTCCAATAGGGCTGTTGAAAGCGCCCTACTACTTGCTGAGAATCTGCAAATTTCCAGCCACAAGTTGACCTAACCCTGAATAGGGTTTGCTGAATCTTGGGCGCCCTCCTAAACAAATGCAAACCTGAAAACAAAAAAAGCAAGATAAGGAGACACCACAACCAAAAATCAGTAGCAAATTTTTGGACGCCCTCCTCCAAACAAAACTTGCTGAAAACTGGTTGCATAAAAATCAGATTTGAGATTTTGATTTTTGGGTGCCAAAAATTGATCCTCCAAGATCTCTGATGGCCGCCCTCCTTTAACCTGAAAAGAGACAAAAAAGCTGATCCAAACTCCACTTGAAAAGATCAGCAAGATGCTGAAATTTCACAACAAAAAGCAGAGAAGCTCCTCTTCTGGTAGGGCGCCAACAAACAAGCTTGCTGCAGATCCGGTAGCTCTGATACCATGTAGGAAAGCAAGAGCGAGAAAGAGAAAACAGCAACAAGAGCAATGGAGAGCAATGCTTAGCCAAACTGTAAAAATGGAATACACAATGAGCATCTAAGTACTCTACCTGGATGTGACCAAATGCCACCAAACCCTAAGGTTAACCACAAAATTAGCCCCTAAGGACCCACGAGTCAGTACATGACCAAAATTGGGTCCAACTGAACTTAAGACAAACTTAAGATGGCCTGAATAACTAAATACCCATGGTTACACAAATCTCGACCTTTTGGGTCAAAGTAACCTATGGATTAACTTAAGCATAGTCATTTATTTCTAACAGACTTGACATATTGGAGGTACCTTATTCTTTCTATGTAGCTTATAGAAAGTTAGATAGTCAATAGTCAAGTAGTTGGATAGCCAATAGTCAAGTAGTTGGATAGCCAATAGTCATGAAGTTAGATAGTCATCTTGGACTATATATATGTGTGCATCCCATTTGTATGAGACACTTTTGTAAGCAATACTGACTATTCTTCTTGGCTGTCCACGAGTTTCTACGAGAGGGTTTCTAGCCATCTCTCTCTTTTTTCTGAGAATGCTTTGTGTGATTGAATAGTTAAGATCCTGGATCCTTAGGCTTCTATTTCCTACGAGTGCATCCGAAAAGCGGAAGGAAAGGGGCAAAGTTGTTGAGTCCTATTCACCGTCTTCATCACCAACTGCAAGGAAGAAGTTTCCCAAGTGGTATTGGCAAACTGTGCAGGATGGTTTGATATTGGATGAGGGAGAGAGCAGTAAGTCTCAAAGGCAAGCCCAACAGCATGGACACGAGGAGACAAACTATGCACATATGACCACTATTTTGGATTCACAAGATCCGCATACATTCGTTGAGGCAGCAAATGAGAAGGTATAGGGATGATGTCACTCCTTTCGTGGATGAGACTCTTTATAGGCAGCTGGTGGGTAGCCTTATTTATCTTACCACTTCGAGACCAAACATTTCCTATGCAGCTGGTGTAGCTAGCCAATTTATGAGTTCCCCAACTAAAGCCCATTGGAAAGCAGCTAAGAGGGTATTGAGGTATGTCAAGGGGACAACATGTTATGGAATAGAGTACACAGATGACGGAAAGCATGGTTCTGGAACCATTTCTTGGTGCAGCAAGAAATAGCCCACCGTCACCTTATCATCCACACAGTGGCGAAGGCTACCTACGAGGCTATATGGCTTAGGAGACTTCGTGGGGAGGTGCAAATCCCACAGGATGGTCCTACTATTCTTTATTGTGATAGCCAGAGTTGTATCCAGCTAGCCAAGAATCCTGTGTACCATGCTCGTACGAAGCACATTGAGGTGGACCAACACTTCTTACGAGAGAAGCTACAAAGTGGAGAAATTCAGCTCGAGTATTGTGATACTAACAACCAGGCAGCGGATATCTTTACTAAGGCACTTAGTAAACAAAGGTTTGAAAAGTTTCGTAGCATGCTAGGTGTTGGTATGAACAAAATAGCCATTAAGGGGGGGTGTTGAAATATAATGCCTATTTTGCCCCTTTTGGCTTGGATACTTATAACTTGTAAGTTGTGCATAAGACATGGGGGTAAAACATTTATGTACATACTACACCCCACTTATGTTAATTAGGCAAGTAATGCAAGTAGGTTAAAGACCATGTGGGGTCTAGAGCTAGAATAAGAAAGACACCACCTCTATCCATTTCATGCTATTTGTGGCCCTAGGCTTGGAGGGGCTTCCACGCCCTCCTACTCTTTTACTAATCATTAAGTTGGTGTGAGCTTTGAAGTTCTCTCTCTCTTGCTTTTGTCTTCTACTCCATAGCTGGTTTTTTTTAAGCTTTCATAGTGTGCTTACTATGTTGTTATGATACTCCATAGCTAGGCCTTCTCTCGAAGGCTATAGGCCTTCCCTTCTGCATCAGCACCGCCCCCACATCAATGTCACTCGCATATGTATCAAGGATTACTTCGAGAAACCCTAACTCGGGAAGCAACGCTCATGGCACGTGATACTACGACTCTTGCATCTGTCACACCTGACTATCCCGGCACCCCCATACTCATCCCTCACATTTTTCCGTCTTCGGCACCCACTGCCCAACACCTCGTTTCTCCTATGGGGACTCATGGCATCGTGATCCCTCTTGCCAGGCCACTCCACCCATTTTTTCTCCCATTTAGACCCCTGTTGGTTACACTCCCGTTCAAACGACTCCACAACCTTCTCCTCTCCATGCCCCTCCCCGACCTTCTAGCAGCCTCCAAGGCCAAGGCAGACTAGAGCCTAACGTAGCCTCCTCCTAGTCACCCGTACCTGCTCGCACATGCAGACTCAAGAGCAAGATCCTCGTCAATGCTATCATCATCATCATCACATGCATCACTCTCATCCTCCAAGATATCATTGCTATCGACTTCATCTTCTGAAGTCTCTGTATCATCTTCATCTTCTAGTGCCACCCGTCCTCGAGAGCTCGAGTATTGGAAGCCTCTATGACGTGCAGCGGCTCGAGAGGTAGGTCCTACACACAGGGATTGGCAAGGGTTACAATTTACATCTTACAAATTTCAACTCCAAAGCTAGAACTTGGAACATGGGATGAAGGTCAAAGTTCAAACTTGCAAGGGCCCAAGCCTCAAGGGCTGATTCAAAGCTTGAAACTTGGAACTTGAAATTCTCCTAAAGACATCAAGGCGTCCTCATGGAGTAGCGCATATGCATCCTCCTCATTGGTGGTAGTTCTAGAACCTTTGTCACGTCAATTTCATCTGAATTTACCTGTAGTATGTACAACAACATCTGTAGAATATCACTAACACTTCAAATTTGAATTTGACTTTTCTATTCACTAAAGTATTTACTATTTACTATTAAGTTATAAAAAATAGTTCAAAGTTGAAAGTTTAAACTTCAAATTTTCAATGTTCAAGCATAGTTGCAACTTGTAGATTGCTGCAATTGGCCTACACGGGCTCCCTCGTCTCCTTTAGCTTTCTCAAAGCTGCAGATTGGCGTGCACATACATCAACCCGTCAACACTGAGCCTGTTCCTCCTCTTCGTATGAATCAGAGAGAACACACTCCAATTCCTCTCACATGCAACTGTTGTGCAATCTTGTGAGAGAATGTGTATGGTGAGCTTTCGCAATCTAGGAACATCGTTCCCATACATGTTCCACCATGAAACAGGGCGCAATTGTCTTGCTCTGAGCCGCGCTCCTGGAGACACCCAAACTCAAGAGTCTCGCGCCTTCACACATGACACAATGTACATTGAAGATCATTCATGAGTGTGCCTTATGCAGTGCTGAGTGTGACAATGTGGCCAATCACAAGATTAGGATTCAAGAAAGACTGAGGACTTGAAAAAATAACAAATGTAATAGAAATGTCATGACTCATACCTGAAGACATTGAGATCAGCACTGAGTGAATGTTGTATGACAGAATTAGGATAGATCGTCTCAATGTATGTGCGGCATCCCTATCGGAGCTCTCCATCATGGAACTGATCTTCATTCCTCCATAGAGGGTGAAGAACATAGTTGCATTTTGAACCAACTACCGCGGTTCAAACCCAAACCCAAAAGCAAACGGTTCAAACCCAACCCCTATCGTTTTTGCCCCAAAACCCCCCCCCAAAAAACAAACGGTTCGAACCGTTTGCCGATTCGAACCCAACTAGACGGTTCGAACTGGGACGAATCGGCCGATTCGAATCGGCTTGCAACTATAGTGAAGAATGCAAACCATAGCGTGCAAATGCTGATGGACCCACCTCCCACCTGGCTTGCCACTTTTCTCTTATTTCTTCAACCCTATAAAATTTGAAAATCGTACATCATACATGTCACATAATACATATTACATAAATACTCATCAATCAATGAACACGAGTCACTTTGAAAGTTCAAATATCAAACCTTTGTGTACAACAAGTGCGAATCTGCTCTCCCAGCCTGTGTCCATGAACTCATAGAGAAGAGAAGGCCCGAAGTGCGGCCCTCTCTATCTATAAGGCGCAGGACACTGTAAAGAGGTTGCAACCCTGTGACAATGGCCCGTGCCTCATCCCAAAAAGGAGATGATAGCAAAGTCCTCTCAAATCACTGAGCCTTAGTCTCTCGTAAGGACCTCCACTCCTACCAGCGGTTTGAGACCACCATCTGTCTCAAGATGCCATGCACCTTCAAGAGGCTCTCCAAAACAAACAAATCATGACTGCAAATTGTATTAGGCTTCAACAAGTCAATTATCGAACAACAAAGTTAAAAGTAGTTACTAGTAAGCTACGTAGTAACTTCTAAGAATCTAGGTGATGAATAGAAAAGTAGACCTGGCGAGGGTAGGCCTCAAAAGCTCGAGGCTAGAATAGGCCCCGAACATGCCTAGGACCCTCGGTCTCTTGGTGACAAACCTCACCAAGAACCAGCATTTAAGTAAAATGTTTTCACTACTCATTGTTATTAGTTAAGTAACGAGTTACAAGTAGTAAGTACTAAGTAGCTACTAGCTACAGCTTAGAAGTGAGTACTTACAACTTACAAGTGTCAAGTACGAAGTTCTAGCTTCTCACTACTCAACTGAAAGTCAAGACTCAATACCTGCACAACATTTTCTTTCCCAACCTCCAAAATGGCCTTGTCAATATATCTAAACAATGTCTAGCCATCCAAGACTAATCCCACTTGCGAGGTGTCGAAGGATCTCAGGAACATCGTGCCCAAGCAAGAAGAAACCGATATATTTACAATATGGCACTTCCTAGTATCAGTCCAACCATCTGATCTGATGGAGCACCCATACCTAGTTCAAACGATCCCATTGCCCACAAAATTCAAATTTCATATGGCAATTGTCAATTGCAATTACAATTACATAAATGCTCAATAAATATAATTATTTCAATCATTCTTAAAACATAAAAGTTAAGACATAGAACTTGCCACTTCAAATTTGGAACTTCAAGTTAGAACATAAATGATATTACATATTACATTAAAACAGGGTTTAAGATTTACATGGTCCATGATAACCTGGGGCCACTTCCAGCTCCCATGCCTCATTACCCAGCTCCCGCTCCAGTTCTGTCACTCTTTCCGATCCGTTGCTCGTCACTCCAAATCCTTACGGAGCCATTGAAGCAGATTATAGCAGAGAAGGGCCAGTTGGAGAAAAGAGTTAAATCTCTTGAAAGTGCCATAACTTGTTTACAAGAGAAGCAGGGCTCTTCATCACACACTACGACAAAGATCCAAGAACTAGAATCCAAGATCACTCAGCATCACAAAGAAACCCTCTCTTGGGCAACAGTGTTAAAAAAAGGTAGTAAGCCGAGTGCTCCTATTTCATCCGTTATTTCAGCTACTCTTTCTGAAGAAAAGTCTCGAGCACATGAATCTCTCAACATTAGAGTACGTGGCATTACTGACAGCCAAAATGCACTTGATGAAGCAAAGCATTTTCTTGAGATTACACTGACGCTCTAGATTCAGCTTAAAGAACCACGCGGGACAATGTCGCCTTGCTAATTCGCTTTAATTCACTAGAGACTCGTAGGGCTGCCTTACGATGCCGAGCCAAACTACATGGCACTTCTATTTACATGGATGATGACCTTGGTCCTTACCTATATCCAAGTGGAAGCAAGGCGTAAAGCCTTCCAGGAAGCTAAGGCGTCGGGTAGACGAGTTATTTACAGAGATGGTCAGGTCCGCTATGTTGATCATGTATCCAGCAGTTCCTAGAGATAGGGAATTGGGGTCCCCAAGTATGGGAGCATCTTGGGGCCCCACCCACACCAGTTACGGATTGGGGTGTGGAATTGTAATGGTATTCATTCATTGTCAGCAGCCGAAGATTTGACAGGTTTCATGCGGAGAGAGATTTGTTGTTCTTTATGGAGACTCATGAGAGCCAGGAGCGAGGTCTTCCTACCTTTCCGAGATACAGATGGGATTCTGTTTATAGGCCAGAGACTAGATCCATGACCGAGAGGTGGAGTTGCTTGCTTGTACAGGGAGTCCCTACGTCCTATCATTGAGTTTGTCAGGCATGACGAGCATGCACATTATATTTGGCTCCGAATTGATAGACATGGCGGCTTAGACAGAGACTTATTCATTGCAACTTGTTACTTTCCTCCTAAGCCCTCTTCCTTTACTGATAATGCTAGGTCACCTTTTCTGGATCTTCATTATTGGAGTGACGGTTTTCATAAAGCAATTGTACCATAGTTGCCCAGAAATGCGTCTCTGGGCAAAAACGTTTCTAGAAACTCATTTCAAGGCCCAGAAATGTGCTAAGAAAAAAATCATATTATATTTATTTTTTGCCCTAAAATTGGTTTAAACCATAGTTGCCCAAAAATGCGTTTCTAGAGAAAAACGTTTCTAGAAACGCGTTTCTGGATCCAGAATCGCTGGAAAAAAAAATCAGAAACAGGTCTTTAAAAATTCATAGGGATTGACAGAATCCAACAAGGATTGCTGCACCTAAACTGGACCACACTGTAACCGAAACACTCGGCAACCTACATAAATGCAATGCCCTTGATTAGAGCTTTAATTTGATACCCATATTGCCCACAAAAATCAAAAAAATAAAATTTAAAAAAAAAACGTTTTTGAGAAACGCATTCCCAAACCAGAAACGCGTTTCTGAACGTGTTTCTAGAAACGCAGTGCATCTATGGTTTAAACCATGTTGTGACCAACCCAACTGTGACCAAAACACATGGAAACCTATATAGATGCAATGCCCTTGATCAGAGCTTTAATTTGATAACCATATTGCCCACAAAAATCACAAAAAAAAAAACGCGTTTTTAGAAACGTGGTGCAACTATGAACTGTACCAAGTAAATTCTCAAGTGGATTTCGGATGCAATTGGCATATAAACCTATTCAACAAACAGCAACTTCAATTTCACAATTCGAGATGATACACAGAGTAATTTTGGTGAAGTATGAAGCAGCAACTTGTCAACGCTCGGAGAAATTGTGAACCCTCATTAAGAGTCAAGCTCTAGCCTTTGTTAGAAGATTGCTAAAATGGAACAAGTCTTAATCTTTGGTCATAGTCCTACACAAAGTCTTACAAGCTCGAGGACACGTGTTTTTCTAGAAACCCTGACCTCTAACTATGGTTTCTTAAATTTCTACATATCTACCAAAATACAACTAAAACTCTTGACGAAGTTATGGAGACCTTGCTAGAATACATCTTGTTGGAGTATTTGTATCAAAAACAAAAGGGACTTACGATTAGTGCAAATATAGTTTGTTTCATGAAGAAAGACTGTGACAGTCTATCTTTCAATTTGTAAAATTTCCAACATAGTAAAAAAAATTACAGCAAGATACTGGCTTTTCCTCTAGAATAAAATAGGAAAATTTACATTCAGGGTTCTGAAATGGAAATGCAACCCGTTGCAGTCTGCTGCATCTATAATTGATATATAGCAAGCATGTGCTCTTTCTGCTTTGCTCCAACTCTGAGCGCCATAGCATTTTAACATCATCCAAACCAATAACAAACAAATCCACCTAGTGATGAAGTTATTGACAACAGAAAATAGTGAAGAACCCAAAAAAGAGGACGGTGACAGATGGGAGCATACCTGATCGATTACTTTCCAAGGGTCAGCACCAGCCCGGTCAAGTTTATTGATAAATGCAAGGCGCGGAACATTGTATCGTCGCATTTGCCGATCAACTGTAATAGACTGGCTTTGCACTCCTCCAACACTGCAAAGCACTAGGACTGCACCATCCAACACCCTTAGGGCGCGCTCCACTTCAATAGTGAAATCCACATGCCCCGGGGTATCTATGATATTTATCTGTCCAACAATGAAGTTTAGTGTACAAAATCCAGAGACCTAAACCTGAATGGGATTACCCTCCATAAATTGCCAAAATACTCATACGGACAACAATCAATATGTACAGTCGTACAAATTTTTGCTGATCCTCATACATTCGTAAAGATTTTAACTGACCCTCGTATGACCTTATTGATACTGTGCACTTATACGTGTACAGGTGGGTGTACGGAGGTGTGTTGCAAAATTGCCTGCAGAAATACTATAAATTGTGCTACTAATAATACGTGTACAGGTGGGTGTACCGAAGTGGGGTGTACGGAGGTGTGTTGCGAAATTGCCTGCAGAAATACTATAAATTGAAGAACTAAAATAGAGCTATACCTGATTATCTCCCCAAGTACAATGCGTAGCAGCGGATTGTATTGTAATGCCTTTTTCCCTTTCAAGATCCATGGAGTCCATCTTGGCTCCCACGCCATCTTTGCCTCGAACCTCGTGAATGGAATTGATTCTGCCTGTGTAAAACAGCACGCGCTCAGTCAAGGTGGTCTTGCCAGAGTCTATGTGAGCCGAGATCCCGATGTTCCGAATCTTTTGCATAGCATCCCGCCATGGCTCCTTGCTGGCCTCCTCCAGGGGACTGGCAAGGCCGGCTAAGCGTCGGCCGTTGCAGCCATAGGTGGGAGGCCATGGCCATGAAGAGGGAGGATGTGGCTGATCAAAAATACGAGAAGAAGAGGAGGGTGGAGGAAGAGCGTGTCCACGAGCTACAATGGATCGAGCACGCGCTAGCAAGCGTTGATACACCACACGCCCCATCCCCTCTCACTCTCCCTTCCTCACAGAGAGTCACGCTATATCGCTATTTTTCTACCCCGAAACACTAATTTCACAAAATCCCTAACTTTTCATTCCTTTCATTTTCAAGCTTGCATCTATTCAAGCATTTTATACAAGATAAAAGAGCCATGGTATAAATATATATATCACCTTGCAATTAAAACAACACATCTATCTATATAGTATAAAACTATTTTAGGTAGAATGTGTGTTTGTCCTTAAAAAAAAATGTCACAATGTGCCACCAAAAATGTCACGCTCTCGCAAAGGAAAAAGTTGAAATACGTTTCAAAAAATATCACGTAGATTTCAAAAAAAAAATTTCTCTCTCTCTCTCTCTCTCTCTCTCTCTCTCTCTCTCTCTCTCTCTCTCTCTCTCTCTCTCTCTCTCATCCATGGCTATCCATTCCTATCTACTGGCCATTACTATCTTTCATCATTGTTATGGGCATTATCGTCAACATTCATATAAGCTACATTGAACTAAATTTGTGTCTTCAATTGTCAACTGCCAAAGCCATTGATACATTGTTGGCCAGTGAGTTATGGATTGAGTCTTATTTGCTCTCTGCTAGGGTATAATTCTAACATTTTGATCTAAGCAGAAAATTACTTAGAGTCAAGCTGTAGCGCAAGCATCCCAAAGGGAGCCGGGAACCACGACTTAGCTTCCCAGCCTTCAACTCTTGCCATCCAAACCCACTTAACATACAAGCAGCCAACTCGCCAACAACGATCAGACTTAACCAGCTTGAAGTTTCAAAAACCAACATGGAGATCCAACCTGGCGCCATGCCAGATCGGGGGTCCCGATGTGGGTGACTTCCCTCCAAGCAAGCCGCCCGACATACATCAAACTTAACCAACTCGAAGCTTCGTTACAAACGAGTAACATCCATTCCAAGCAAGCGGTCTGACTTACATCAGACTTAACCAACTGAAAGCTTCGTCACGAACGTTGGAAGCCAACCTGGCGCCACGCCAGACTGGACAGCCATAAACAGGTAACTTCCACCCAAGTAAGCCATCCAACTCAGCCGACAGGTTAGAACCTGTTCCCCAAGAGCTCTATCCATTCACGTTCATGCAAGGAACACTCAAAACCACAAGCCGCGACATATATGGAGACAACCAGTTCCTGGACCAAATGGTCCCGACAACATACCGCTGGCGCCACGGACCGAACGGTCCCGACGGCATACTGCAGGCGTCCTGGGATACGACCCTCAGCAATGTGCCAAGTTAAAAATTTTGAAAGCGGCCTTACAACTGGCGCTTTTACCGAACACTGAAACCCAGAAGATAATCAGAGTCAGTTTGAGAAAAATCCCACTTTATTGATAAATCTGAGAAGGTTACATTTCAAGTGTGTGACCGACCCTAGTCTTTGGGGTGCTAGCATGCCAAGGCGAGAGCCATGACAACATTCCAGCAAGGGAGGCTGAGACTTGGTTGGAGCTCGTCCTGAGTCGCAACCCGCACTCCCCTATAGTATTGGTGTGATTCGCCACCCCCCCTCATACCAAGCACTCTACCCAAGCTGGTAACGCACGTTTTTCTCTCTCTAGGACTTTCTCTTTCTAGAAAGTCATTTTCTCTCTCTAGATTTTATTGATCCCCAGGCTTCCTTTAATCATGCCTAGATCGTGTGAGGTGATTGCACATCGATCTGAGCTCTCTGGACTCCGCTAGAACCGATCAAAGATTTTCAGCCATAGGAACTTGGCGTCGGCTGGATTCTGGTTACAGTGGCGCCGAAAGTGGCGCCAGTGCCGTTGGCGCAGGGAGCAGCAGGGGCGCTGCTGGCGCCGGAAGTAAAGCTTGTAAAGGTAGCTTTACAACATCCACCCCACCTTTATAAAATCTGATGTCCTCATCAGATGTCAGATTAAAGTAAAGGTCTCTCCCAATTAAAATAACTATACATTTAAGCTACTTGGCACAGTACTCAATTTACTGGCCACTTTTTGTTAACATTGAAGCTGGCACACCACAAGTTGGAGGCTCAGCTCTTTGTACTGAAAGATTACATAACTTGAAAATATATATCTTTGTCTGGAAAAAGCATAGATTTGATATCGCTTTCGTAAAACCCAAAAATCTTATTAACTGGTGACAGAGGCCTTTCTTTGAAATGTTCGCCTCTGTCGCTTCTGACTTTCGACTTTGGAACTCCTTTGAGCTCCTGATTTGTCCTTGATGCACTTTGTGTTGAGCTCCCTGAGCTCCAGATTTGTTCAGTTCCGCACAGGTATCAGGACTCCCTGAGCCAAAGGATTTATCGTCTGATTGCCCACTTTATGGTCCACTCCGTGCCTTGTTGCTTCTGCACCTTGATTTCTCTCTTGATACTTTTCCATCTTGGCTCTTTAAGGTAGGCAAAGATTGAGTACTCCGCAATGCACCTCTCACTTAGCTTGAAGTAGCTCTTTGAATCAGCCCAAATGTAACCATTCACCTCGTGGAAAGCCAAAGGGTCGCACCAGTTTGATCCGCATCCGAACTATCTCTTCGCGTTTGTTTGAAGCACCATGTCCGTCGCGCAAAACTTGACTTTCACAATTCCATCACTGGTCAGTTGCCTCACAGTCAAAACAAGAAGTGTACATCGAGCTTGGCTTCAAGTAGCTCTCTTTGAATCAGACACATGCACCCAGAGTTTGTACTAGTCCGATCTCAACGCGAACTATCCCTTAGCGTCCGTTCGAAATACCAAGTCTGTCATGCAAGACTCAACTTTCACAGTTCCTTCATTGATCAGCTGCCTTACACGTAACACAAGCCAGCGTACTCATATGTTTCCTCATCATTGCTGGTCCAGAGAAAGCCTATAACAAACTTTCCTTTCCACAACAAAAACTTGTTAACTTATTAGGTCCAAAGTTCGCCAGTCTCCTCGTGTGAGTATGGCTAGGTCACCTTGAATTTGCGCCCCCATTTTGATCAACTTTCATTCAAAATTTGCCCCAAGAGAGAGGTGTGTGTGACAGTTCCCCTCCACTTATAAAATCAACTAATCGGACTTAGAGTAGAGTTCTTCGGACAAAAAGCCTTTCCAACACTTTGCTTCCCATCTGCTAGGATTATGGCTCGATCCAACTTGTTGCCAATCTCTGAAGAGGATCCTAGTCTTTTCCCCTTTGAGGAAAAACCCAACTGATACTGGATATCACCCATGCTCAGTGAGTTTCAGTTCCGAAGGTGGCCGTCCCAAAATGAAGACCAACTGCTCCATAGAAGATCTCCCCTGAAATTGTCCTTTCCAACTTTTGACTTCCTGCTTGCGTCTGGTGGGCGTTGTCGCAAATGAAACTAACCCAAGAAACAGGCTAGCCATCCATCCTTTGCAAACATTGAGTCGTTTCGTTGTCGTTCACGTGCGAGTACTTGAACTGCAAATCCGCCCCACAAATTTTGTAGTCCTCTTTGTTTGATGGTATCAGCCTTCAAAAGAAAAGGTTCCTTCTCAAGCCATCAGCTCCTTGTATCACAAGCAATCATGCAAACCAGGCAAAGCACGAGTACTAAGACTTACCACGAATACATACAAGTAAGACACTCAGGCAGGTTTACTAACAAGTAACAAAGACAAGGTCCCCCTTTAAGATGGTCCTGCCAACGGACCTTTGCCTGGCCGTGCCCATACAAATCGATCACGAAATCAGCCCACATAGGACACCCCTCCAACTATCCGTGCTTTCACCATTAAGCAGCACATTGCCTCAGTCACGCCCCACCACTTTTTGGTCGATAGCCCTTATAGCTAAACGATCGGCAGCTATCCCGCACTGGCAGCTAACCACTCGTGCTTTACACCCGAATTCGAGCAGCATCTCTATATCAATGGTTAACCCGTACAGTTCAAATTTGTCGCCCCGCATCCCACAAGGCACAGACCGTGCTTACACCAACCTAATGGCAGCACACTGCCTCATCTGTCCTACGTGCAGACAGCGCCAGGCCCGAATCGCGAGAATTGACCGTGCTTACACCTCAAGGGCAGCACTTTGACTCATCAAGTCCCCAGTTCTGCCGACCACCCCGACCATGGATGCACCCATGCTGACACTGTGGGCAGCACCTTGCACAATAGTTGTCTTGATGAACCCCAAACTGTGGCCATTTCCGTGAGATCCGCATAGCTGACCGGCCAGTCGGCTTTGATACCACATGTAGTGCAGGCATCCCAAAGGGAGCCGAGAACCACGACTTAGCTTCCCAGCCTTCAACTCTTGCCATCCAAACCCACTTGACATACAAGCAGCCAACTCGCCAACAACGATCAGACTTAACCAACTTGAAGTTCCGAAAACCAACATTGAGATCCAACCTGGCGCCATGCCAGATCGGGGGTCTCGATGTGGGTGACTTCCCTCCAAGCAAGCCGCCCGACATACATCAAACTTAACCAACTCGAAGCTTTGTTACAAACGAGTAACATCCATTCCAAGCAAGTGGTCTGACTTACATCAGACTTAACCAACTGAAAGCTTCGTCACGAGCGCTGGAAGCCAACCTGGCGCCACGCCAGACTGGACAGCCATAAACAGGTAACTTCCACCCAAGTAAGCCATCCAACTCAGTCGACAGGTTAGAGCCCGTTCCCCAAGAGCTCTACCCATTCACGTTCATGCAAGGAACACTCAAAACCACACGCCGCGACATATATGGAGACAACCAGTTCCTGGACCAAATGGTCCGGACAGCATACCGCTGGCGCCACGGACCGAACGGTCCCGACGACATACCGCTGGCATCCTGGGATACGACCCTCAACTATGTGCCAAGTTAGAAATTTTGAAAGCGGCCTTACAACTGGTGCTTTTACCGAACACTGAAACCCATAAGGTAATCAGAGTCAGTTTGAGGAAAATCCCACTTTATTGATAAATCTGAGAAGGTTACATTTCAAGTGTGTGACCGACCCTAGTCTCCGGGGCGCTAGCATGCCAAGGCGAGAGCCATGACAACATTCCAGCAAGGGAGGCTGAGACTTGGTTGGAGGTCGCCCTGAGTCGCAACCCGCACTCCCCTATAGTATTGGTGTGATCGCCACCCCCCCTCATACCAAGCACTCTACCCAAGCTGGTAAAGCACGTTTTTCTCTCTAGAATTTTCTCTTTCTAGAAAGTCATTTTATCTCTCTAGATTTAATTGATCCCCAGGCTTCCTTTAATCATGCCTAGATGTGAGGTGATTGGACATCGATCTGAGCTCTCTGGACTCCGCTAGAACCGATCAAAGATTTTCAACCATAGGAACTTGGCGCCGGCTGGATTCTGGTTACAGTGGCGTCGGGAGCGACGCCAGCGCCGTTGGTGCCGGGAGCAGCAAGGGCGCTGCTAGCGCTGGGGACATAGCTGGCGTCGATGGCATCGGAAGTGAAGCTTGTAAAGGTAGCTTTACAACACAAGCGCTCCCATGTCAAATACACGATGAAGCGCAAAAACCAGCCTCGGATCTGAGGACGTTGCACCTACACTCGGATCTGAGAGCTTTCGGAACAACAAAACATTTCCTTCGGATCCTCTCCTAGTCGGATGTAACACCTTTGGATCTCCTCCCAATCGGACATAACACCTTTGGACTCAATCCCCGTCGGACGTAAAAAAGTTGGACCCAAGCCTTCGAATCTGCCCTTTGGGTCTGCCCATCGAACCCATGCCTTCGGATCTGCCCATCGGACGTAAACCATCGGATCTGCCCATCCGTCAGATGTAACTCCTTCAAACCCACCCGTCGGATGTAACCCCTTCAAACCCACTCGTCGGATCTGACCTTCGGACCCACCCATCCGACGTAACTCCTTCGAACCCACTCGTCGGACGTAACTCCTTTGGACCCACCCGTCGGACGTAACTCCTTCGGACTTACCCATCAGATGTAACCCCTTCAGACCCACCCATTGGACGTAACTCCTTTGGATCCACCCGTCGAATCTGACCTTCGGACCCATTTGTCGGACGTAGCTCCTTTGGATCCACTGATCGTCTGACCTTTGGACCCAGCCATCGGACGTAACTCCTTCGGATCCATTCGTCGGACGTAACTCCTTCGGACCCACCCATCGGATCTGACCTTTGGACCCACCCGTCGGACGTAACTCCTTCAGACCCATCCATCGAACGTAACTCCTTTGGACCCACCCGTCGGATCTGACCTTTAGACCCATCCATCGGACGTAACTCCTTCGGACTCACCCGTCAAATCTGACCTTAAGACCCACCCGTCAGACGTAACTCCTTTGGACCCATCTGTCAGACGTAACTCTTTTGGACCACCCGTCGAACGTAAAGCCTTTTGTATCCAATCCCTCAGATGTAAGTCTTTTGTACCCAATACCTCGGACATAAACGGTGTCTTCGAGTGTCGGATGTAAGCTCCTTGACAAAAACCCTTGACACAAAATGTCAAATTTCAGAGAAAATGACCTATTTTGATCTACAAAAGATCATTAAGAGTGATTGGTAGCTTGGGATCTTGATCTACATCAAGACTAGCTTCCAATTCTAGCTTCTACTTGACAATTTTAGTATTTCCAAGCAAGAACAATCAAAAAATGATGATCCACGGTTTCACACATGTGAAGTACTGTTACAATACGGCCTGATAACAGAGAATAAGTTTACTTATGAAATACTAAGCATTCATTCAAAAATAAGTTGCTAAAGAGAGTGAAAATCACAAGATTGCTCCACAAACCGATGTTTCTCATCATTCATGATGTCCTACAAAGCAGAACAATGAACCTTTGCATCTGGTTTTATCGCAAGCACCGTTTGAGAAATGGGAACTTGACTATATTGGTCCTATTCATCTTGCAACAAGAGGATCTCAAGCCTAGACATATCATCATAGCAACATATTATATGACCAAGTGGGTTGAGGCAAAAGAAGTTAAGAGTTGCCGATGCTAAGTATGAGTGATCGTGGAACACACTTTGTCAATGAAACGATAAAGTGCTTGTTGAAAGACTTTTTCGTTATACACCGGTTTAGTACTAGTGAATCTTCCAACAAGATTTTTTGTAACATTATGACAAAAACGGTTGAAGCAAGTCATTTTGACTGGGAACACAAACTTCATGCAACGTTATGGGCATGCAGAACCGCTTACAAAGTTAGTACAAATCAGACACCATTTCAACTGGTTTATGGTGAAGATGTAGTGATGATGTCGATTGAATTCTTAATACCATCCTTACATATAATAGCCACGGAACGATTGGATGATTCAAAATCCTCACAAATGCATCATGAGGCTTTGCATAAACTATGTGAAACCAAATTGATGGCATTACATGCATTAGAAGCACAGAAAGCTCGTTGTAAGGCATGACACAATTGTCGCTTACACAAAAAAGATCGATTCGCCTCCCGCGTCTTGTCGTCGAACTCGGCAACCAACTTCAGTTACGCTACCACCCCCTACTGCTACTCGCACTGTTTTCCCACCCTCTGGTGCTTCCTTAGCCTCTGCTTCCTCACAAGGTCAGTCTATGACCATTGGAGATACCATGCCAGTCACAGTTGCCCAAGCCGCCTCACCCCCACAAACTCGAGCAACTTCACCGGGCACGCAGGCGTTCATGGACATGTTCGATGATTCCGATCCCCTTGGGGCATATAAAATTTTTGAGATGCCCAAGAATCCAGGTGCCCTTTGACCTCCAATCCCTCGGAAGAGGATTTGAACAGTTTCATGATACCATGAATACTTTTGATTCTCAGTTTCAGACAAATCAATAAGAAGTTCAAGCATATCAGGCACCGGATACCATCAAAATCGCTTATGCGGTTGTATCTTCGAAGCAGTTCGATGCCACCGTGCCTGAAGGTTTTGAAGGAGAAAATGTGTTTGAGGAAGAAGAGCCACAGATTCCTCCTCCTCCTCCTGTTGCTACTGTACCCGTGGATTCTAGTGACGCACTTGGTTTAGTCAATAACCTTGCATGAGTGATCCAGACATGATTGATGAGAAGACCACAATGGAGAAGCGAATCTCCGACTTGGGATCAAAAAATACTCTGATCAGCCAGAAAGTCATCAAGCTAAATCAGTAGTTGAAGGTCGTCAAACAACATGAAGCTAGGTCAGAAGCGGAGATGAAAAAGTCCAAGCAATCAGCCGAAACCTTGGAAGGCTATGTGGTACTCTCTAGAATACACTGACGATTGGACATGATCAAGTGAACAAAGATGTTCAGGATGTCAAACAATAAGTGTTGCTGCTTCAAGGGCAACTGGACATGGCAGCACTTGATCGAGAACGAATTCAAGGTGAATTGGATGCAACCACCCTTGAACGAGACACGTACCTACAAACATAAGTTCCATATCATCTTGTCTCACCAGAGGAGATCAGTTACTTGTTTAAAAAAGTCAACACTTATCGCGCCTCACGGGCTGATTTCCAAGAACGGTTTAATAAGTTCAAATGAACAACATCAACTAAGTTGGTCAAGGATAAGGCAATAATTAAAGACTACGATAAGGCAGCAACTCAGGTCTTAGAATCAAACCCCCAAATTTCAGTTCCATCAATACCTCAATTTTTGCCTCAACAACAAGATCAGAAAGAAACAGACACAGAAATAGATCAGGAGGGAGATGCTGAAGAAGTTACTGAATCTCAGGCCACGGATACAGGTCCATCTACTTCAAGGGACAGGCCATTATTTCAAAAGTCGATCACCATCGAGGACCAAATCCAGGCATTTCTACAACAACATCTGCATGAGTCCTAGAGGGGTGGATGGGTAATAAAATTCAAGACCTCAGAAGCCAGAAAATAGTTGGATAGGCTACCCGCATTGGGTGAGCAACTGAATTGGCACATGACAAATTTTGAGAAAGCTCTGGATTCCATCAGAAGCTATGTTACGAGCCCTCACCAATTACGTGTCAATCCATAATATGTCATGATGTTGAGATGCAATAAATGGAAATATTTGGGTGTCCAATTACTGGATCAAATCAGCATCCATACCCCAAATTGGCCCATAATCCATCAGGATTATAGTTGGACAATTTCAGTGGATTTCAACGGGAGGCCAATCAGAGCCCCAAATGAATAATCTCACGAGGTGTCATGGGACCACCACCAATTTTGACAACACCTCTACGATACACCTAACAAAAGATCATGTGTTCCACTCAAGAACGAAGCACATTGCGATCAAGTATCACTTGATCAAGGATCTGATTGAAAAGAAGATGATGCAGACCACCTTCATAGGAACAAAGGATATGGTTGTTGACATTCTCACTAAAGCTCTAGACAAAGGGCTCTTTGAGAGGCAAAGGAGCAGTCTCGGGATCATAAAGCTATCATGCTTTGAGAGGGAGCTGAAGAAACAAAGTGTTTTTGATTACAAGCCTTGCTAGCTTTCAGCCCTTCACCTGACGAAGAAGTTTACAAACTCGAACATCTGGAGACACGAAACAAGAAGAGTTTTGTGAACACAAAAGTCAACGGAGACGAAGACAAACGGTTCGCGAACACGAAGGATCCACGAACGAGTTTCCTTCGCGGTCCAACAAGAGAGAAAGGTAGACGAGGTAAACGAAACCAATGGTGGAAACAAAACTCGTTATGTCCTCACGCTCCAAGGAGTACCACCAGAGATCACGCAAGTACCCAGAAGTACAGAGATCTGACATGATGGCATGACATCAGCATATACTTCCTAGGTTGTGGCTAATCTGCCACTCTTGTGACCCAGAAAATTGCTACTTCTGATGCGATGGTGCATCCTCCTGAGACGCTTTTACAGTCGTCCCTGATGCCCAACTAGCATCGCTATAGGAAAGTATCCTGAGACCGGCACCATGACAATAACACAAGCCATAGTCCCTCGTTAATTGAAGATATTGCAAAATTCGTTTTGCAATCTTCCAATGTGTCGATCTTGGATTCGTACAGAATTGGCTCATCCTGAATACTACATAAGCAATATCAGGACGTGTGTTGTCTGCAAGGTACATCAGTGAACCTATCAGCCTCCTATAGGGTGTGAGCTGCATCTGTTCTCTTTCTTCCTCAGTCTTTGGATAGTCGTCATTTGTTAGCACCCTCCCTACGAACATTGGAGTGTTCGCTCCTTTGCAATTCAGCATCCCAAAGTCCTCTAGGATCTTCTGGGTGTATTTGGACTGGTGAAGGTATAACTTGCCTCCCTCATAGTCCCTTTCAATTTGTAAGCCTAGGTAACACCTGGCTTCTCCCAGATCCACTATCTCGAAATGTTTCGAGATGTCTGTCTTTACTTCAGCAATTAGTTATTCACTCCTACACAATATCATAGTGTCATCCACATAAACAGCCACTATGATAATCTGCCCATCTGTAACTCTGACATACACATTGGAGTCAGCCAACAGACGCTTGAATCCCAATGATTTCAGGGCCTGATCCTTCTTCTTGTACCATTGTCGAGCTGATTGCTTCAGACCGTAGATGCTTCTATGTATTCTGGATACATAGTCAGGAAGTGAATTCGAGACAAAATATGGGGGTTGATCCATATAGACCTCTTCGTCTAATTCGCCATGCAAGAAGGCTGTCTTCTCATCCACAATGTGGATCCTGAGGTCATAAGCTGCTGCATATGCAAACAACAGATGTAGGGATGAATGTTTGACGACAGGAGAGAAGGTTTCAGAGTAGTCAATACCGTATCTCTGAGAGAAACCCTTCGTTACCAGTCTTGCCTTGTATTTCGTCACACTCCCGTCTGGTCCATATTTGAGTTTGAAAACCCATTTGCATTTGACAGTCTTGCGCTTATGAGGTAATGGCTCCAATGTCCATACCTGGTTCTTCCTCATGGACTCCATCTCTTCGTTCATGGCTTGGATCCATTTGTCCTTTTCAGGACCTTCAATCACCTCCTCGAATGTCTGCGGTTCACCACTAAACCCGCAGAATTCTTCTGGTGTGGAAGCTGGCGTAGCTCCTTGCTTGTTGTCGTAGGCATTTCTTTTGTGCCATCCACCCAGGGGAAGAGTCCTTCGCCCTTGAGTATCAAAGATGTCTTAACTTTCCAGGCTAGAAAGTTAGATCTTGAAGAATTAAGTATAGTGTAGATCTTGCTCTGCATGCTGCTGATTGAAGCCATTTCTTCTTGAAGTCTGTTTTCTTGTTGATGGTTGATTGTCTGAATGCTTGGCCTCCTAAATCTGCTAGCTTCTTGGCTATGTCAGAATATGGCAGGGTGGCTCTGATACCACTGATGAGAATCGTGAGATGCTCTGATACGACTGATCAGAATCGTGAGATGCTCTGATACGTGTAATAAATCTAGGGGAGAAAATTCACGAAACAATCGCGACTCTCTTTCAAGATTCGGATGGAGTTCAGATGCATTCGCTGGGCACTGCCAACTGAAACACTCCTACAATCTTCCAGAGAGTAGTTAGCTACTACTGATCTATGTTCATAAAATTAATACAACATTCGACTTAATTTCAGCCAAGGTGCGGAATTCAAAGGGAACAAGAAAACTCAGACATATGAGATAAACAGCATAAGCATTCAACATCCAAGATCAGACACAACTAGAAAATAATCTATATTGATTTTCTCTGATTTCTTCAGGGCACTGCATGCGAATCCACGTAGTGCGTTGGCGTGAGAGAAGCACGGTTTCTTCACGAGTAGTAGTCTCGCTTCACTAGTGGACAATTGGATCTTCTGATCCAAGACAGAATTATCTTCTCGCACACAGGCAAAGCTTCTGTTTGTGGTCGTCTTGATTGCTGACTAGCATCAGACTTCTTCAGTGTCTCTTCTCTTAGTTACACTCTGTGTATCCTGTTCTGATATATGTCAAGTAATATCCAGTAAGTATGGTCTCTCCGTGTAAACCTAAGATTAGAGTGATTATACATCTACAACTAATCAGGGAATTACAAGAGTGGCAGATTAGCCACGACCTAGGAAGTATCTGCTGACGTCATGCCATCAGGTCAGATCTCTGTACTTTTGGGTACTTGCGTGATCTCTGGTGGTACTCCTTGGAGCGTGAAGATAGAACGGGTTTCGTTTCCACCGTTGGTTTTGTTTACCTCGTCTGCCTTTCTCTCTTGAAAGGAAACTCGTTCATGGATCCTTCGTGTTCGTGAACCGTTTGTCTTCATCTCCGTTGACTTTCGTGTTCGCGAAACTCTTCATGTTTCGTGTCTCCAGATGTTCGAGTTCGCGAACATCTTCGTCAGGTGAAGGGCTGAAAGCTAGCAAGGCTTTGTGATCATAAACACTTTGTTTCTTCAGAATCAACATGCCTAATATCACGTTTTCTAAAATATTTGATAACAACATCAACTTTTTCTTTTACTTGCATATTTTTCTTAAAAATTGAGGCACGTTACACAGGAAGTGCAGCAACAAGATGAAACTTTTCCATTGCTTTTAAAAATTGATACTAGTAACAAAATGAAAGGTTATATAAAATGAAAAATTTTGCAAGATTAAATATTTTACCGGAGCTCTTTGTATCTCTCGCTCCATATTTGACAATGCCATTTCAAAATTCAATATTTGTTTGCACTCAAGTAGTTGATACAAGAAGCAGTTAATGTCTCAAGTTCAGACCTCTGCTTTGAAGGGTAGATATGTGCTTTCTATTGTGAAAGGTGTGAAATAGAAACAACTTCCATTTTTAAGATTACATGCAATTTGAAGGGTGCTCTACAAGGCTCTCATAGTTGAACTATCAAACACTCCTACTTATGATATGACTATTCCTATTAGAGGTCGTCCATTGTAGACGAGCAACTTATCGATAGAGAATCAGAAGAAGGGTGCTCTACAAGGCTCTCATAGCTGAACTATCAGACACTCCTGCTTATGATACGACTATTCCTATCGGAGGTCGTCCATTGTAGACGAGCAACTTATCAATAAAGAATCAGAAGAAGGCATTGCAGCTCAGTAGTAACAGGTCCCAAAGACAAGATCAGCATCAGTTACCTCCCAGAAGATCGACAAGAGATTGATTAAATGGCAAAAGACTATTTCATGACCCGTAGAATTGCACAAATGACAAATAGTATTCGTCGTTCATTGTTTCAACATTGGACATTCATTCATAGTATGATTGCCCGCACAAATTGAACACCAGACATTTTTCGGCTAGGAAAAGTCTTTGCAAACATTTCAGGTTCTTTGTTCGCCTTACCATGGAAATCTTCCAAGGCTTTGATCTTTTCATCAAGTTGAGACTACATCTTTTCTAGCTGCATTCGTTGCTTTTGACCTAGTTTCTCGAACTAGTCGATCATCTTCTCTATAGTAGCATTGATATTCGTTGATGCAATGGTGGGGGATGTTGTCGTGGTTTGCCCTGCTGTATAAGGCAACATTCCAAAATTTGGTTAATCGTCAGAATCTTCATCCTCCTCATGAATTGCATCAGCCATAACGCTTTGTATCGTAGCATATTCAGTATGGCGTTTCAGCTCGCGTCTAATCCGTTTGGGTAAACCTGCTAAAAACCGCATAATCAAAGCATCTTCATTGATAAATCGAGATCACACTCAGATCTGAGGTGTTTGACCCGTTCAATATAATCTCTTACTGCCTCTCTCTTTCCCATTTTAATTTTACTTAAAAAGAGAAAGAGATTTTCCATAAATTTTCTGGGCTTAAATCTCATAATGAGAGTGGCTTTAACCACTTTCCAATCTTGTCGTTCTGCTTCATCTTGGTTATAAAACCAATCTTGAGCAGCTCCAGTTAAGGCCATAGGGAATAACTAAAGTTTATCTTGTGGAAAAACTTTTTCATAAACCCTACACAATTCAAAAAAGATCTAGAGAAATCTGATGGGATAAGATATCCCATTGTATTTTGGTATGTCTAGACAAAATGGTCTTCTAACAATAATTGGTGGTGGGTTGATTGGTGCTCCTTGTTCAGCCATAATTTCAAATTAAGTCAATCAGACAATGAGATTGGATCTAAATTTTTCAACAAAAAACCTATCTCAGTTCAGATCAGGTTTGTAAAAACTTTATCACTTGGAAACAATGAGATTTCTAATTTTCAGGAACTAGATCTTGATGAAGTGATTGACACTAAAAATGAAGATTTTTCAAATTTTCTATTAGAATATATCAGAATGTTTCATACATGTTAGTTATGCTTTGACTTACGATGGAGAGACAGAACTTACGGATGAGCAGATTCTCAATCATATGGATCCTACAAGATAAGGAGTTCAGAATATTCCAGATGAGCCAACAATAAAACCGCCAAAAGTAGTTATATTAAAAGAGGATAAGACGTCAGGTTCTATGACAAAGAAACAAGCTAAGCAACACTATAATACGATCCTCAAATGGAAATCATTATCTTGGAAAGTTGATTATAAGAATGTACCACCTTTATTGGATAAAAAAAAAAGAACTCTGATTGTGAGCACTCTTTCAGGTTCCAAATGTACATTGAGCGATAAGTTCTCCAAATGGGTAAAATCCTCAGCACATCCAACTGTCATTATCATATAAACTAAGTTTTTAATCAGTTTACATGAAACAAAGGATGAGTAATCAACTTATTTCAAAAATCAAGTTCAAAAGCCAACAAACCAATTCTTTCAACTTTCACATTTACCCAGAAAATCATTACCCTTAGCCTAACTTCAAAGATCAAATAAGTACTTAAAGATGAAGTAACTTCCCAAATTGTTTATCTTTGCTCTAATTTACAGGATTCCCAATTGTTTATCTCTAGCCAATCATAATTTACAGGATTCCAAAACTATACTTAATCATTGAAAGATACTGGAGTTTATGTACAACATACCACTCGAGAGATATAAGAATTATTCTAAAATCTTTTTCCTTGAGGAAATTACTGGATTTCAAGAATATTCTTTCAACCCGATCTTTAACAAGATTATGAGTTATCCAAACTCTATGATAAATCAAATAATTAAAGATAGAAAACAAACCAAACCATTTTAACATCCATCTTCACTACATAATCTTTACACAAATTTCTAGAACAAAATCTAGATATTACAAAGTTTTGGTGAATTCCAACTAAATTTGGTGGTTATCCTTGACATTTGTTAAACTCTGTCATCCAATATGAGCTCATTGGGATGCAATCAATAACTTAGAGTCTATTTCTCATTCGAGAAATATTCTATACCAAGAATTTCCTATATTCTATGCACACAACTTTTACTGATGACTCACAAATCACGTGTCTTATAAACAATATAGACTAACCAAAATAGTTTTCGGTGAATTCTCTTTGCACTGCTTATTCAACCAATTAACTTTCAATTGGGAGCAATCCAACTACTCAAGCCAATTGCAAATGATTCAGAAAACTCAAATGTCTAGGTGCCGAATTCGTATATCCCAAAACAACACCACATTTAGAATCTCATCTAAACCATCACTAAGTTAATGAATTATCCTTTCCACAAAGAGAGTCATTAACCTGCAAGTAATTGTTCCGAACATTACTTACTCATATGTCTATGTTCATTGACTAGTTTAAGTATACGATATAAACTCAGTACATAGGAACACATAGTAGATCCACAAGATTAGAACGTACGGTAACCAACATATCCAACTATGTTCCTATACATAAACGTCGGCTATAAATTGGTAGATTCTTCATAACTCGCATATGTTACCCACATAACTCATTGAGAACCTTGCAACTCAACTACAATAGAACTCTATTACTCATGAATAAATAGCATATATGGGAGATCTATGAAGTGCATAATTCCACATCCTCAAGTTTTCCAACCATCAAACTTTTAATAACAAAATTTCTTCACTCCATTGACCCACATCAAATCTTAGAATTCCCACCTGATCCAATCCAAAACAACATAGATTAGGTTGACCTATACAAACATCTTTGGACATAAGGTTAAGATTAAAGCTTTATTCCCACCTGATCCAATCCAAAACAACATAGTACTTGGTAAGTCAAACAGAGGAACCTAAATTCAATCTTTACCAATATGGATTATTAACCATACTGCCATTACCTCTTCCCTTAGAATCTTTGATTCCTCGAAATCCTAAATGAACAATGGAAAAAAGAATCCAAATTTCCAAAGGCACTTTATAAATAATTCCAAAGTCCAATTCCCAATTGCACTCATTCTCACAATCAGTTGTACTTCCAAAATTCAAAGTAGACCAACCTAATTGATCGACTCAGTCACCCAATTCTCTACTTCTTAGGCTTCATTTCCTTCCTCCCATTCCCAAATGTGTTTTAGGCAGAAAGCCCCATATTTGGTTAGGAAAAGAATAAAACCTGAATCAGTAGTACTTTTATCTACTGGTCATTGAAACAAATTTTGATTGTTCACTAGTTAAGTGTCGCACTCAAATCCTAGCAAATCAACAAGTAGATCGGCATAGAAACTGTTCCAACAAGACTTGCATTATTCTTGGTCTCTATTAATCACATAAAACAAGAAATGATGACTTTAGTTGACATATTTCAAAATCTTCAACCGAAAGTGAAAGGTACTGTGATCTTATAAAACTGATTAATTTCAACTCAGTAAGATCATTTACTCTATAAGCAAATTTTGTTTGATAAAAAACCAACGAATTTGAAGAAAATAAAAAACATCCACGGTTCTTTCTAAATTTTACGTAAATGGGATTTTCAAATTCCGTTCGATATGGACCAAAATTGTGCAAATCAAATTAAAAGCATCGACTTGGCAGTTTCACAGTTGCCATCCCATTTTAAAAGGATTCCAAAACATCCAGCATGCATCAAACATGACATGCAGCAATTTCTAAAAAATCAAAATTTTTACGTAATATACCTAGTAACTGGGAAATTTGCTTTTCGACTAGCTTTTTATGAAACTATATTCTAGCATGAAATTACTCTAATAAACCTACTTTACCACATTGTATCATGCATCCAAACATGCATACAAGTTCATCAAAACATTTTCAACACTGGAAAAACACTCTACTGCTTCACATACATGCATGCAATCATTTCAAATTTTTTTCAAATTTTACTCAAAAAATTGCCAAACTTTTGAAGGCCATAACTTTTGCTACATGACTTCCATTTGGTCGTTGTAAAGCATAGTACAGAGGGAGAGGTTGTTAGCAAGACACTTGCCATGTCACCCTACCACCTAGGCTTCACACATGCTTGCAGTAAATGACTGAAATTGCAGTAGGAAGGCACACTTTTATAGGTGGTATCATCCAAAAACCATATCCAGCCCAATATGCATCCAATTAGAGGCTACAAGAACTCTTATAAGGTTCATTAGAGAGGCATCGAGGCTTTCATCAGGTCCAGCAAGCAAACATAAGCTCTGATCATGCAAAAATTGCATTTATGGAGTCCTTCAACAAGCAAAACTTCAAGATATTGGTGCCTAAGCCCCCCAACTCCAAATTGGGTGCATGATGGCTCAAATAAGAGGAAATCCATCATATCAGCCTATAAAAAGATACAACAGGTTCAGGCCACCATTTGAGAGATATTCAATCTCAGAAAACCTCAAAAATACACTTTAAAAAAAAATTGAGACCCTTGATGGTGTCCAATCCTAACCAAAGTTCATGAAAGCCTTAGGAAAGCATCATTACATCTATGAAAATGTGCATGCAAAATATTAGCCATGGATATTATGAATATCACCAAAAACATTGAAAAAACCACCAAAAAAACATATTTTTTTTATTATCATTTTTCAACATTTGTGAAATATTTTATGGATCAAACCTACATGCAAGTGCAATAAGGCCATATCTATTGTAATTTAATCACATGAAAGCACTAAAAGTTATGATTTCAGTCAATCATGGTTCATATACCCCATTTCTAGCCCAAAATCACTAGATTTTGATCAAAAATCACTATCTTTGACCATAACCATGGCATGCAATCATTAGAATGAATCATAATGATTGGAAAACAACAAGTACAATTTTGAAAAACGTTCATGAACAATATCTTTTACTAATTTCAAGCTAAAACGTGGAATACTAGCTCAAAAACTGCAATTTTTTTTAAATTTCCATCATTTTCGATGGAAATTCCCATAATAATGATCATTAGCTGAAAGCAAACCAAAATCAGAGAAGCCACTTACTTGGAAGTCAATTCCACCACTTAGAATTAAAAAACAAGGAGGAAATACCAAAAATCTGGGAAAAAACAAAAATCAACTCCACCTTCTGATCGATGCAAAGCCTTACTTTGATACCACTGAAAGGATCGTCACATGAAGATCTACCTAGATCTTGTTGCATGCAACAAAAAAGACACTTGTGGAGCCAAACCACCCACCCAACAAGAAACGGATAGTCAAATTCCTAACCGCTTCACCCCTAAGACATGGTGATTGAATGCAAGAGGGGAGAGGATCCTAGCTCCTGAAAACATGAATTTGGAATGAGGAGGGCGAGTTCCACCAGGTTATATAATCTCCAAAAGATAAAGAATATTCCCTCTAGGATCCCTCCAATTCTATCCAAAGCAATTGATCTCCTATTCTTGCATAATAGCAATCAAACACTATGCAAGTGCTCCACAAGTCCAATTATAGGCCTGGGCCCTCATAAGATTATTAATTACATTACCGGCCAAGCTCGAAATGTGTTAGGGGTATTCCCAACACAACGTGAGCAAAGGGATAAATTTAATAATAAATGTGTTACGAGGGCATGGCTTTCTGCGCGTATAAGTCCATGGCCCAATGAACACGCGAAGTAATTGTAAATAGAAATAATAGACTTGGGCCCTTTATAATTAAAATAAAACTTGAGGCCCAAAGTCATTTTAGAACTTAGAGTTTACTTTTTAGAGTTGGGTCCACTTTTGGACTCACATAAATCTTGTGAATTCTAATGTACTTTTTATGGACCCTCGGATCAAGTTGGGTCCACGATGAATGGTTAGGATCATTGTGAATATTAGCCAATAAGATTTTGGGGCAAGGGCCTTCCCCATTTATAAAAAGACACCAATTGTACTCTATTTGCATGCTCAATGAGAAGGAGAAAACCTACCATTTTTGGAAAAAAAAACATGCTCATTTGCTATTCAATGCTTGCTATTGCTCTTATTGTTTTTTCCAATTGCTTTCAAGTTCCTACATTTTGGTTCCAATAGTTTAAGTTTCTCCCTTAGCAAATACAATGAGCATTTGAGCTAACCACCACCCTCATCCTCTCTCTTTCTTTCTTTCTATCACTCTCTCTCTCTCTCTCTCTCTCTCTCTCTCTCCCTCTCTCTCACTTCAAATCATGATGAATGCTAATATAATGGAGTAGTGTTAAAAGTGGTAGTGTTAGTGTAAGAAGTAGAGAACTATCTAAAAGTAGCATCTTTACATGGTTAGGTACCTATCCAGTGTTCTAACCCTTGTTGACAGGCGGGAGGGCTACTACAACGCGAGACCATCTACTCTACAGTGACGCCGTTGCCGGGAATAGGTTTTCACTAACTAGTATAGCTGTATTTTAGTTATTTCTTGTTTTTTAGAGTATTTAGGTGGATTTTGGGATAGGGAGAGTTAGTTTTCTGCATTTTCTTGTGTTTGGACTATTCCCAGCTAGCGGAGGAGGTGTGAGAGGGTGGAGGAGGCCCCGAACAGCCTCTAAGGTCTTGACATTTAAACCAAAAGTTGAGAAAATCCAAAAAATACAATAGGGGACGTTTTGAGAGAATCGACATCCCCTTTGAGTCATAATCGTGATTTGCGACCCTTGACCCCAAGTTGCGATAACCCCAATTTGTGAGAGGAGAGTATTTTTCTGCTTTTGATTACTTCTGACCGGGGTAATCCCAGCTCCTGTACACCACCATGGGTCATTGGCATCTATTTTTGGGTCTGTAAATACTCTTTGAAGTTAACACTTTGCAACCTTTTGTGAGGTTGTGGATTTATTTAGTGTAATATGTTGCTCAATCTGCATTTTGGAGGGAAAAAGAGTCAATTTTTCCATCAAATTTTGTTTTCTCCAAAACTAGTGAGAGATAACCCTCACATGACTAGCAACAGCTCCAGGGTATTGTCCCAAACTTGCATAGAAGCCTGTGAGAGTTAGTTCCAATCAAAAGGCAAAAATCATAAAAAAATCATAAAAATTCAAAATATCCTTGTAAAAAACCAAAAAAATTCAAATCTTCATAAGAACTCTTGCAGAGCTCCCTGAAGTTCCATCTCATTGAGACCAGGACCTAGTGGCGCTTGTGAGAGTTAGTTCAAAATTTAAGTGTCTGTGTGAGAGTTCCCACTGGAAAAAAGGTGGGAAAATACCAAAGAACCCTCACAAACACTAAAATTTCTAGTTCTAGTGGTCAAGAACCCTCACAGAGAATTTTGAAGTCCCATCTCAGTGAGACTAGAACACAGAGGAGTCTTTGAGAGTTAGTTTGATTCCAGTGGGCAGAAAATTGGGTTTAAGTGCTAAAAAATCACTAAAAAGTAAAGATCCAGCAAATCCTTCCAGAGAGAACTCTTGTAGACCACTCCAATCGATCCAGGATGTTAATTTCCATTGGTGATGAAGCCTGCGAGAGTTAGTACTTATTATTGGTGAAGATCAAGCCAAATTAGTGGTTTTGAACTCTTGCAAATAGTGAAATTTTCACTTAACGTGAGAGTTAATCCTCGCAGAGATTTTTAGAGTCAGATCTACCTTAGATAAAGCTCATGTAATCCTTGCGAGAGTTAGATCCCAGTAATTAGAAAGATATCAAGAGTTTTTACTGCAAAATATCTAAAGAACCCTCGCACTAGAAACTCTCACAGACTAGATCAATAGAAAGATCTGCATCAGATCCATCTACTGCCAAAATCTCATGACAATCAGTGCAAAGAGTAAAAAGTTATCAAGGAAAAACCGCTGTATCAGGCCTGAATCCTCAATACCGGCCTATCAGTTTGATCAGACCCATAAGATCCATATTGCATTTCACTGTACCAGAAAGATCCAACTACCTTGGACTCCACCACTAATTTCCGCTATATAAGGGCTGAATTTGAGTCATTTGTCACATTTCCTAGAGAAGCTCTGTTCAAATTTTGACCAAAATTTCCAAGTTCTCCGAACGCAACCAAACTTCATACAAGCCATCATCTGCATACTCTGAACCCAGATTTGCACTCTAAACCGCGATTACTACCATCCAATTATTGTTTTTCCACTATTTTTCTCGTTCCCATCACGCTTTACCATTTTCACCATTTTTTCTTACTTTTCCTCACTCTTTCTTTGTAATCAACTATAACTATCACTGCTAACATGGCCTCCTCACCTTCTGACAACTCTAGCACAAAGCAGGTGATCCAGTGCGAGATATCGTCAGCCACCCAGATTTGGCCCTTGCCTGCTGATGCCCTGATTAAACCATGGCTTCAGATTGCTGGCCCCCTTCAAGCATTTTTAAATTGGTTCATGTGATTCTGCAACGAATCACCATTCAACATCTTAACTGAAAATAATTTTCTTATGAGATGCAACTTGGAAGTCACGTCCCTCACATCACATAGTGCGCTCAATATGTCCCATACGTCTTTCAACATTTGAGCTTCAGATACATGGCCAATCTGTGTATCTGATATATTAAGAATGATTAGCGTGAAAGCTTTACCATCCTTTGATTTTCACTTGGAGTCCATTGTGTTGCATTCAAGTTCCAATTCAATATATGTGATAACATCCCACGACTCATTGGCAATTAGCATGGTCTTCATCTTGTGAACAATGCAAAAATAAGCTTGGTAGAGGCCAAAAATTTTGTATATAGGATAGACACACATGTGTGGAGCCTGTTCCCACGTGTAAAACTAGTGTACTTTTCATGTACCATAATCATATATGTTGTACATATGAAAGGCTAGATCGTTACAAGGCTAGGCTAGTCGCCAAAGGCTTTTCCCATATTCTAGATCTGCATTATTCAGAAACCTTCAGCCTAGTCATTAAACATGCATCGATCCGCCAGCTGCGACAGACCTTGAAGTCCACCAGATGGATGTCTAGACCGCTTTCCTCAATGGAACCATCGAAGAGAAAATCTATATGACACAGCTAGAGGGATACGAACTCAACGACAAGCAACAACACCTTGTACGTAGAATTCACAAGGCGCTCTATGGGTTGAAACAGTCACCCAAAGCCTAGTTTCAAAAGATCAATGCATTTTTTTTTATTGAGAATGGTTTATTCCAAACTCAGCAGACTCGAATGTTTACTTCAAATTTGTATCAAAATGCTTCATCATCATCACTCTCTACATAGATGATACACTTTCATTGAGTAATAATCTAAATCTGATGAAGGATACAAAATGCATGCTGGCCCAGGAATACAAGATGACTGACATGGGTCCAGTCCGCTATTGTATCGGAATCCAAATTCAATGAGATCGACCCAGCAGACTGATATTCATCAATCAGCAACAATATCTCAACAACGTGCTGGAAAAGTATGGAATTGCCAACTGCAAACTCAGTCTCTTTCCACTAGACCCTAGACTAAAGCTATCAAAGGAACAGTCTCCTCAAACTGAGGTAGAGAATGAGGAGATGAAGCGCTACCCATTGCAATCCATCATCGGCTCGCTGATATACGCAATGATCTGCATGCGACTTGCATATTCTATCAGTACACTCAGCCAGTTCCTGTCAAATCCAGGCATAGCTCATTGGAAAGCGCTATCAAAGGTCATGAAGTACATTCAAACAACGACAACTCTCAGCATCTGCTATGGAGGCAACCAAACTGCCAATATTCTTGAAGCCTACACAGATGTGGATTGGGCAGGAGATGTCGACACCAGAAAACCAACTTTTGGATTTGTATATTTATACAACCAAGGCCCAATCTCATGGAACAGCCGGAAGCAGACCTTAGTTGCATTATCATCAACAGAATCCAAATACATAGTTGTCACAAATGCAACCAAAGAGACAATCTGGCTTAGGCAACTGCTTGCAGACCTCAATCTTGCACAACTACTTCCTACAACAATCTATTGTGACAATCAAAGCACAATAGCGCTATCTCTCAATCCGAGATTTCACTCTCAAAGCAAACAGAATCTAGTATCACTACCTTAGAGAGAAAGTGCACAGTAAGAAAATAATATTGATTTTCTACAGAACAAAATACATGGCAGCAGATTACTTCACAAAGGCTCTACCAAAGGAGCAACATCTCAGATTTAATGATATGTTAAATCTGAGTATCAAAGTTTTTCAGGATCCACATTAAGGGGGTCAAGTAATGAGCATCCTAAAAAATCGAAGGCCTTCACATTTTTTCCCTTTGAGATTTTTTTTATGCCTTAGAAATCATTTTAAGACACCTTCGTCTTTTTTGCCTTTTTTGTTGTTTTGCTTTTTCTACATTGGCTAACCAACTTCACCAACTTATGAGTAACCTTTAAAACAACTGGACAGACAAATATCTCAAAGGTGGTTGGTGGCTCCCAACTTTGTACATATGCAAAGACTGGCATAAATAATATTAAAGGCTTGTAAGATATTTTTTTCCTTCAACACTTGCAAATCTCTATATTAGCTGAATCAAGCTATGTAAGTGTTAATTTTTAAAAAATTTCTTTCAATCAAAGTTATCTGTAGCCAGCATTATCACGCTCAGCAAGCTGAAGTTATTACTTCAAGCCATTGTACTCTCTGTTGATATTTATCAGATTGCAATTTTTGTCTCACTACTACGTCGTTCATTTGCGCAAACTGTATGAATTCTTCTACTTGAATATTTTTGCTGCTAACTGTTGCGTTTTCGTTCCTACACGCCTATGCTCCGAGCAACCGAGCCTCCATTGCGCTCACAACCCCTGTTTTATGACAAAACTAGCAACTACTGAAGACTACAAACTCATATAGTACTTTTAGAAACTTTTCTGATTGAACGCTAAATGATGAATCATCTGCATCATTTTCAGTATTGTTCAATAATTTGTTCATAAAGGTGATACTTACCCGTTCCAATTTTTGTCCCTTAACAATTTCAGACTCATCAAGTTTAATAACCAATATCAATTTTCCTTGGACTTCTCTTTCAAATATTTTGTGATATTTAATCTGCATGCCACTACTTTGTTAATATCCAAAAATAAATTGTTGGACTCATTGTATTCCAATGTTCCACTCTCACATGTATACAATTTCTTGATATGAAATGGTTCACCTATAAGCATAGTCATACTCTCATTAAGACAATGATTGTTTGAGCAGAAAACGATATCTGCCAACCGCCTCGAGATGACTCATGGGGATACTTTGATAAAAATTCATTAATTTTCTCCTCCATGGACTTCGGTCTTCGGAAGGCCTGGCTGGCAGATATCGTAGGCGAACCTCTGGATGATGTGCCTTGGCTCTGGTCTTGCGTCTCAACAGTCGTATCCGTCTGCCCTTGTTCTTGGCCTTCGGACCCTTGATCTATTTGAGATCCCCCTGCTGCCTATTGGTTTTCATCTTGGCTGGTACTAGCCTGCGCAACGTCAAAATTAGGTGGCAATGGAACTACCATGGGGGTGGACTGGGCCTTCGCGTCTATGAATTTTTGGCACGCCTTGAGGGCTTGCTTGGCCTGGGCGAGCTCATGTGTTGCGCTTGCCCGATACTTGTTGAACTTTGTCTGGTAGCTATTTAAGGTTTGGCTATAAACATGCACCTGACGCCGTAGAAGATTCATCTCTGATTGAGAAAGCGGCCTTGAGTCCGGTGCAGGTTGAGCTAACCAGACGAGCTTGTTGTCTTGTAGGGCTTTGACCTCCGTCCCCAGGCGCGTATTCTCTACTTCCAAAAGGGTAAGTTGTGAATGGATGGAGACAAACCGTTGGGACGCTTCAGCATGAAGCTCCCGCACCTTCGTGGAGGCCTCAGTCAGTGCGTTGGAGAGGCTTTGGATATATTTGTTGAGGCCCTCCTCCTTCTACTGCAGCTTGGCAATCTCCTGGTGCCCTGCTTATTCGTGTTGTTGAGCCAAAATCAGCTCTTGCTGCAGCTTGGTGAGGTCTGCTCGCAGCTATGTATTATTTGTCATCAAGTGTAGTACCCTACTTTCTAGAATAGCTTTGGCTGCTACCGCATCCAGGATGTATTTTTCCAGAGTTTGGTACGCCGTCATTAGGTCCATGGGAGCAGCCGGTACACTGGCACTAGCAGGGGCTTGTGTTGTATCAGCCCTGATGACTGGTGGAATTCCGTCGTCATTATCTTCTATCAGGTTCTCATTGGACCCGATGCCATCTGGGGCGAAGCGGACGGGGTTTGAGAAATAATTGTGGAAACCGGGGTGAGGACGGTTTGTCCGAACGAGAGGATGGGAGGAACAGAGGGAAACTAGAGGGTGGTGTGGAATATGGAAGAAGGTGAGGATGGAGTAGAAAGTGTCTGGCGTGGGGGTGAAAAATTGATAACTTGCATCCATGCCAGAGTGTCGGGGGAGAGTTGTGAATCAGAAGAATTGAATGTGAGAGGAGCAACGGTGGTGGCAGGAGTGATGGAGGATGCGATGGTGATGGATGGAGTAGTGGACACTGGAAGAGAAGTAGGAGTGGTATCAACAGAAGAAATAGGGATGGAGATAGAAACAGATGTGGATGGAACAGGAAGAGAAGTAGCGACAACAGAAATCGGAGTGGGGGTTGCATGAAAGAAGAAGTGGCGGTGGTGGATGGAGTGGTTAGTGCAGCAGTGGAGACACGTCTTCGGGTAACAGGTGGAGATGTGGATGTAGAGGCAGCACCACACATTTGTTTGCTGGCCGTTGTGTTAATAACTGCAGGTTGGGAGGAGGTAGATGCTTGAGATGGTGGATAAAGGTTAGTATGTGGCACAAGGGTGGACAGAGGGATGAGCGTTGGAAACCACACACTTTTTTCTCGAGAGGCGTGTAGGCAAAGTTACACAACAGGGGGCCTGCTGCAATTCGCTCACGGTTGTTGGGTTTGATGGAGTTGGTTAGTTCTCGAATAAGGAAGCTATGCCAGTCATATGGCACAACGGAGGGGTTAGGAAATTCCACAAAGGATTCCACTATCTGACTCAGCAACGTAGACTGGATTCTGTCCTTGCGAAATGTTGAAATAACCAGAAAGTTATTCAACAGATGTGCAGCTGCCTGAATGACGGGTTCCGTGATAGCTTCTATTAAGTAGCCATTGTTAGTATGGAAGGGAATTTCTGGTGTGGTTTGGGTGACGAATGGTTTGATCAGAGCCTTGGCGTGGCGATGGGAGATGGGTTGATGATCACCGGACATAATGCCAATGGTGACCATTGAGTCGGCATTAATCCTGACCTTGTACATGGTACCTTGGTACAGGAAGTGGAAACAAGACTTGTCCTCGTCCTAGGTGGCATAAGCGTGAAGGGCGAGGCCCATGTTAATCTCAGAATGGAAGGGCACCGGGTAAAAACCCATTGCTGTTAGAAGTGGGCTGGCTGTCTGTAGCCATGGTTGGATCAGAGTGTTAGAAAGTAGAGGCCAAATCTGTGTGGCCTCGGGGATGTCACGCTGGATCACCTATTTAGCGCCAGAGTCTTCATAGGATGAGGAGGCCATATTAGCAGTGATGATTAGAGTTCGAAAAAGTAAGAAAAACAGTGGAGAACGAAAAAAGATGTGAAAACGGTAGAAAACTGAGAATAACGAGTGTTGGAAGACAAGGAGTGTAGTTCATAGCGCAGATCGGTGTTCAATAATATCAGATGACAACTGGTAGGAAGTTTGGTTGCAAATGGAGAACTTGGTAAATATAGAGTAAATTTTGGTAGAGCTTCGCTAGCAAAGGTGACAAATGACTCAAATTCAGCCCTTATATAGCGGAATTTAGACTGCGTATTAGGTGAAATTCACTTTCCCTTGTTCAGTTCCACCCAAATTTTGGCAAGCACCTTCTTCACAAAATTCTAAGACCTCAAGAAAATTTGCGAGAGTTCAGAAGGTGATTTGACTGCTATGCGAAGGTTCTGCGAGGGTTCAGACTGTCTGCGAGGGTTCAACTCTCGCAGAAAGTGATCTCTCGCACAACTTGTTTCTGTGATTGGATTTTCAAGATCAGACCATGTAGGCAGGCTAATTTCACTGCTCTGATTCCATTTAGATACCTTGCGAGCATTGGTAAGATGATCTTGATGCTCTGCGAGGGTTTTGAAAATTCAGCTTCTAGGAACTATCGCATACACTAAAAAATGATGATTACTCCATCAGAAACTCTTGTAGAGATTTTCAAGGATGCATCTAGGTCAGATTTCGTGACTGTCTGATTTTCAAGAGCTATCTCCCAGGGGATCTCAAAAAATCATGAAAAAAGTGCTCTTTCAGAGTCTTTTTTTGACGAGATCTCGAGATTTTCTGATTCTTAACTTTTGTAAACTAGTAATCAGCTTCATCCAGGCTTGATCTGACTGTTGGTAGTTCTCTAAAAGTTCTGATGGATTCTAGGCAGTAGATCCATCAGTCAATCTGATGATCTGCTTTCTTTTTTATCCTATCAGGATCTAGATCCTCCTTGGATTCTGATGGATTTTTCCGATCTTGCCAGATCTGGCTGAATCTTGATGGATTTAGCTTGATTTGGCTTGATCTCCTTAGATCTAGCGGTGATGGTTGAGTAGATTAGCTTTTTGTAACGTGCCACCTCCAATCTAGATCTGTCTCACTGTGGTGGCCAGTACTTGTGCAGCCGACTACCGTTGATGGTTGTGTCGAATGGTGTCCCATCTAGCTTTTCTAAGTTCATGGCTCCATTATAAAAAATTTCCTTGATCTTATAAGGACCTTCGCCAGTGAATTTTCACTTTCCCTTGATCGCCTTGATTTTATACATCAGGACCAGATCTCCTGAATGAAGATCCTTCTTTTGTAATCTGCGATTATGCCAAGCTTTGCGTCTTTCCTTTTCAGCTGCCAGTGCATGCACAGCTAGTAAGCGTGTTTCACGGAGTTTATGCAGAGCTTCGTGGCGTAGCTGTAGAGATTTGGAGTCATTAAGACATTGCGCGGTGGCAATCCTTAATGAAGGAACTAAAAACTCTATTGGCATCACAGCATCCTGACCATATACCAATTGGAAGGGTGTTTGATCAATGCTTTCTTTATATGTTGTCCTGAATGCCCATAGTGCAGCATGCAACTTGTGTTCCCAATCTGATCTGCTAGCTTCAACTGTTTTCGTGAGCACGCTACACAGCGGGCATCCAAAGTGCACAATGATATTTTCATAAAGGAACTTGGCAGTGGTCCTAGCACCACCTACTCTTACTGCCTTGGCTTCGACCCATTTGGTGAGATAGTCTGTGGCTACGATTATGTATCGAGTTTGGGAACTCCTTGCTGCAGGGTGAATTGGACAATATAACCCAATCCCCATTTTTTGAACGGTGCTTGGGCTAAGACTGGGTGTAGTAGATCATAGTTCAATCTCGTTGGTCTCTTTGCCCTTTGGTACACATCGCACTTTTTCAAGTATTCCTTCGTATCTTTATGAATCGTTGGCCACCAACATCCTGATTGCAGGATCTTGTGAATTGTAACGTCATATGCAAAATGACCCCCACCCATGCCTTCATGTAAAAGCGAAATGATCTGGGTGGTCTCATGAGGAAGAATACACCGCCGAAGAATTCCATCTTGACCTCTTCGATACAACTAGCCGGCAATCAACTGATAAGGTCTAGCCTTCAAAATCAATTTCCGCTGTTCCGCCTTTGGTAGTGATTTGTCTGGTTGGCCACACATTAGATATTCAACAATGTCGGCAGCCCATTCTGGTACTGTGTCCACGTAAAATAAGGCAACATCTGCTAACTCATCGTCGGGTTGGGTGGCAATCTCCTTTCCCTTGAAACGTGACACATGATCTGCCAAATCAAACTCCAACAATAGAAGTAGCCATCTGGTGATTCTTCCGGTGTTGCAAGTTTTATTAACGAGATGGAGCAAGGGTTGATGGTCTGTATAAAAAGCAAAATGTGTGGCCATCAAGTAATGTCGAAATTTCTTAACCACATAGATCATTGCCAGAGCTTCCCGCTCTGTGGTTGAATAGTTCATTTTGGTATCACTGAGCTGTCAACTTGCAAACCAAATTGGACAATCCTTTTTATGTTCACCTGGCTGGGTTAAGACTGCTCCAACTACATACTTCGATGCCTCCGTATGCACGTGAAACTCAATGGACCAATTGGGTGGCCATAAGATTGGTGCCGAAAACAATACATCCTTAAGCTTTTGGAAAGCTTTTAGGGCTTCCTCATTCCAATGTGAATCCATTGTGAGTTTGTAGATTGGTCTGGCTAACTCCGCAAAATCAAGAATGAAGATCCTATAATAGTTAGCATGACCCATGAAAATGTAGACCTCGCGGATCATCCTCGGTGGTGGTAGATCAATAATGATCCTGATCTTTGATAGATCTATGGCGATCCCGTGTCTTGACACTATATGGCCGAGTATCAAGCCATGTGTCACCCAGAATTAACATTTTTCTGGATTCAGGGAGACCTGGTAGTCGCGGCATTTTTGTAACACCTTTTTCAAATTGAATAAGTGCTCTGAATCTGGTCCATGCACGCACAGATCGTCCAAGAAAATTTCCAAATTTTTTTGCAAATAATCTTTGAATGCCGCCTGCATGACTCGCTAGAAAGTGCTTGGGGCATTGCAAAGTCCGAATGGCATCACTTTATAGGCATAGGTTCCCCACTCCGTGGCAAATGTTGTCTTGTGCTGGTCTTGGGGGGCTATTTTTGCTTGGTTGTAGCCGTTGAAGCCGTCCAGAAAACTGTAGGCCTCGACGCCAGCTACCTTGTTGAGGATGCTTTCCGTAAATAGTAAAAGAAAATGGTCCTTTTTGGTGACTGCATTTTGTGCCTTCAAATTCACACAGATCCGGATTTTGCCATTCTTCTTGGGTACTATAACTATCGGCGATACCCACTCCGTGTGCTCGGTCTCGTAAATGAAATCTATGTCCATCAGCTTTTGCAACTCCTGCTTGATCAGTTCTGTATAGTTCGGGTTGTAGCGGTAGTAATGGCTCAACTTGGGGACTGCTCCATCCACCAAAGGTATGGTATGTTGGACTACTATTGGCAGAATGCCCTTTAGATCACTATAGCTCCAGGCAAAACAATCTTTATATTCCATCAACAAGGATCGTAGTCTCTTGAACTGTGTGGGTGTTAACTGCTCCCCCACATGCACTATCCTTTCTTCTTCTCCTAGCTCCGCAATATTCATTGGTTGTGTTCGCGCAGGTCCCTCAAAGACTTGTTCCTTGGTGCCTGACTTTGATTAGGTTCTCGTTGGGCTTGCGGCATCATGATTATCTCGTCGTCCAAAGTATAATTCTTGAAAGTATCAGCCATCTCGTGAACGGAAGCTCGTCGAGATTCCTCTTTCAACATATTGATCTTGGCCTGACTGGTCATTTTTTGTTTTTCTGTCACATGTGTAGAAGATGACGCTATGTCTGAGTCCAACTGGACTGACTTCAAGAAATCGAACACCTTCTTTGTCATTTTGGTGGGTTCATCCTTGTTGTCTTTCTTCGGGACTGCTGTGACATTCGCCTCATGGTTGTGAATATCAACGTCTACGGTAGCTATTGCCTCTTCGGGTAGGTCACTCCATCGGATCACCTGGTTGTAGCGTTGCTTCAACTGATTCATCTTATTCATAGGTGCCTTGGGTGGATCTATCCTTGAGACTTTCGCCATAGCAGACTTTTGTCGTGGTTGAGCTGGTATCTTCTTGGTTCCGTTACGATCTGGATCCATGTGGTGTAGGACCTGTTCATCAGTTAGCTCAACCTCCTTACTATAAGTTAGAGCATATTGCCAAGGGACTAGATCATCATCCATTGGGTTCTCAATAGGCTCCGCTGACAGCCATGCTACGTTTATCATATTCACCCCAAATGTGATTGGTGTGTCCATAGTGTAACATTTGGGTGAAGATGTACTCGGTTCTGGATCTGATTCATATTGACATGCCTGACAGTCAATAGTTGCTAATGCATCTGTCCATCTCATGACATCCGTCTCTGAATGATAGTGACCTCCCTTGGTTGGCCTTGGGCAATCAATCATATGATCTGTCATGGATGATTCGTCATCAGCCTTGGGTGCAATAGGTTTCACCGCCCATGTGGTTGGATCAACCTTTACACCCTGTTCTCTGTTCTCGAAGGTGAGTTGCCCTGTACCCCAGTTGTGTACTACTTGCGCAGTCCTCAACCATGGTCTTCTCAGTAAGACTCGGTATGCAGATGGAGATTCAGGTATATCCATGACTACAAAAGTAATCACAAATTGCATGTCTGCTATCTTGACGGGGATATCAACAACTACACCTTTTGGTTTCACACAAGATTGATCTGCTAGCTTGATGGCGAATCTTGCTGGCTTCAATCCTTGTAAATCCCATTTTCATATAAAGTAGTGGAGATCAGATTGACACCTGATCCTCTATCTACCACTACCGCCTCGTCCTCGTATCTCTTGTGTTTGATTGGCAAAGTAATGTTGTGTTCCTCACTTTCCCATGCTGCTCCAATGTGGAGGACGTTATTTGTTTCATCATAGCCCGCACAATATATGGGCTCAGGCACTACTGGCTCCTCATCCGCTTTGGCCCATTCAGCTAGAAGGCTTTTCGCTTGTGGTGCAATCTGTAGTAGTTCCCCGAGTGGTAAACTAATATGGCTTGACAGTAAAAGTGTGAGCCTTTCAATGCATGGTTCCTTAGGCTCCACCATGTGAAAAGGTGGTCCATGTTGATGCAACCGATCATTCTGATCAATGCACAGTGGTGAGCCCGTTTGCGATTCTCGTTCGACGCCGCCTGGAGGTTCCGTGGGATGGTCTCTTTCTTGCTCTTTTTCCTCCGCTTGTGCTTTCTGTACCCAATGTCTTATTTTCTGGTACTGTCTTCTCTCTTCCCTCACATTTGGATATGGCGCTGAAGTTGAGGGTTGGTCGTCAGTGACCGATGGTGGTGGTGAGGGAGCCACTTCCTTCTTCTTCTGTGCTCACGTAACAACTAACACAAGAGCATGGAATTGTCGACCTTCCGATGGCATCCCCGCTGGAACTGCTGGTTGCTGTATGGCAATGAGGTTAAGAGGTGCACTGGTTCCAGGTTTAAATGGACAATTCTTGTAACAGTGTCCATAACCGCATTCTCGACAGGAGGTTGTATATTGTCCCTTGTAGGGACATTATGCTATTTTGTGTCCTTCATCGCATGCGTAGCAGCCATAATTTCTTCCGTCTTGGCGCTGAGTTTGAGCTGCATAGGCCGAAACATATTCATTTATGGCATGATCCATAAATGGTTCATCTGGTCTGCACCATTGCTGCTGCTCAGGTTGAGGTGGCATTTGCATCTCTGGTTCTGCTATTGTCAGGTTTACATGGGCCACTTGTTGATTGACTGGCCCTGGTGGAGCAGGTAAGGCCATACGCTGTGGTTGATTTGGTGTGCCGTACCTTGGTGCCGCGTTGGGTGCCCCTTGTACATATATATGTATATGTCTATATGTATACGTATATGTATATGCATATATATGTATATGTCTATATGTATATGTATATGCACACACACACACACACACACACATACACATATGTTTATATGTATATATATCATAGATCTAGCGGTACCAGGATCCGCGGATCCATACTGATCTGCGGTACCATAATAAATTAATATATTTAATATTATATATATATATATATATATATATATATATATATATATATATATATATATATATATATATATTGCTCTAATCCCCCCCCCCCGCTTCATCTCTCTCGCTGCCCATCACGCCCTCTTCCTATTGTCCGCGCCCTCCTCGCCATCACACTATCTTCGCGTTGCACAAATCGCTTCCGCCCCTGCTACTGCTATTTCAGCCATTGCTGTGGTTTTTCCAGCCTTCCGCCTCCTATCTCACTCAAGATCATCTCTGTCTTTTTTCTCCAGTTTCTTCTACAAAAATGGTGCATTCCAACCTTGCCGATCTATGGGGCAAGGTGGACATTGTCAGGCGGGTTCCCGACAAGTCCAACAAGTTTGGTGCAAAGATCGTGCGCTGTCGATGTTGCCTGGTCGAGTTCGTTGCCACCCTCACTCGTCTTAAAGGCCACCTGCTCGGTGCACGTGCCAAAAATGGTGCCACCATAAATGTTGTCCCTTGTGAAAACATGTCCGTCCCCATCAGGCAGCGACTACTTGATACCTACAGGCCACGTCTTGTGGCGGGGGAGAAGTACACCATTTCGGAGGGTGTTCTCTGGTTTTGCACTGCTCCTTACGTGGTTGACCCCGAGTTGTTGCCCGCTTGGCTGGCACGCACGAGGAGAGAGAGTGCATCCTCGTTCAGTCCCACTGCCCCTCATCCCCGCCACACACGTCCCCATCTTGTGAACTCGAGGGTGAAGGCCTATCCTAAGTTCTTAAAGGCCAAAAGATTTAATTGGCTTATCATTCACATAAAGCTAGTCTCGAATCAACTTAATTGAAAATCAAATAAGACTTTAAATAAAAACTCGAAAAACATTGCATCACATAGATTCATTCACACAACAGTGAAAGCACTGAGGGGCCAAGATGGGGACCCCTCCGCCCCCCCCCCCCCCCCCCCCAAGGATTCTTTTATTGTCATTATGTAAATCCAAGTGGCCAATGTCAATTACATATACAATAGATTCCAATAGGGGTCTTAGATGTAGGAACATCAACTTACATAAACTTAGTTTCATATTCAATGATCTTTATTCCATATCTAGCTTAACAAAAGCATAGAAATTTCTTCATAAGTCTTAATCTTTCCGACATGCAATCATGTTGGATATTAGATTCTTGTCACGCAAACCAAATGGATCTTAGATTCTTGACATGCAATCATAAGGGTTCATAGATTCTTGACATGCAATCAGAAGGTTTCATAGATTCTTGACATGCAATCATAAGGGTTCATAGATTCTTGACATGCAATCATAAGGGTTCGTAGATTCTTGACATGCAACAGTCATGAAGTGACATGCATGGTCATTCGACAATGCATGGTGTGACATGCAAGCTTCAAATCTGACATGCAAGAATGCATGTGGAAAAGTAGGTGGGAGGTAGGTGGTACAAGGTTCAAACTTGACTTTTATGTACATATAATTTTACATGGTTACAACTTGGGAATTCACCCAAGTGCACTTATCCTATGGAAGAGCCAAGGTATATGTCCATCTTGTTTTTGCATAATGTCCATCAATTCCTAGGCCCTTTTTTCTAGAGGTTGCCCATCCTCAATCATGTTCATTGGCAATTATTTTCTAGAGGTTGCCCATCCTCAATCATGGTAGAAAAGGTCACTAGGGTGATCAGACCCTAGGCATTATGCTATTCTTTATAGACTCCTTTGAGCCTTCATTATAGACTTAGAAATAAGCCTTCTTTATAGACTCTACTGAGCCTTCAATATAGACTTTGTCAAAAGCCTTCTTGTTTATTGTCTTTAAGCTTAGAAAGCTTCTTGTTTCGATTCTTGTTCTTCTGTAACTTTTTCGAGTACCTGCACATACCCTAAAGAGAGATCAGTCCTTAAGCCCATAGGGCTTTTTATTCTTGTTCAGATTCTTCAGGTATGTTCGTGTGTACCTGCACATCCCTTCAAAGAAATGTCAGTGTTCATAATACCATCAAACATGATTCATAGAAGATTCTTAGTTCTACAGGTGTCAATGCCTGTTACTCAATTCATTAAAGTAATAAATTCATACAATATTTTAAAAGAATTTTGATCATTGATAATTCTATATCACCAAAATCTATCTGGGTTGGAAGCTGGGAAAGTCTTTATTACTTAGGAGCAATTTGTCTCTACAAATTACACATCTGCACCCATTTCGGTGGATCCCGTCCCATCTCGTTCGCCAGTTGCCACTATGGTTCCACCACCACTTACTGTTGCTTGCACTCCCCCAGTTTACGGCTTTCTCATGGACTCTCCACCAACCGAGCAGGCCCATGATGCTAGTGACAAGTCCTTCGAGGATGTTGAGGAGATCCCTTCCTCTCTCCCTTCTGTGGAAAAAGAACAAAAAGGACCAAGAGTGGATTCTAATCTGATCCTCAAGAGGGATTAGTTGTCAGATTACTTGATCTATCAACCTACTTGAGATTAAGATCAATCTAGATCAATTCTAGACACAAAATCCTAACAAGAACAATCATTAATTGAAGGTAGGTGTACTTTCTGGTTTCCCACGTGTGAAACCCTGTCTAAGTACGGACTCCAACCAAAAAATCAAGTACACATTGATAGCACCTCAAAACAATCACAACAAATGTAGACAAATGGAGAGAATCACTCAAAATTGCTTCCAAAACCAAGATTGGTGTCTCACAATGATTATGGCCAAATGTGGCTCTATATATACAATAACTGGGAGCTCGTGGTACTGATCATCCCTCTAATCCCACATGTGTGAAAGTGCTTTGTCATATGATGATTCATCATGCAAAACTGACACTTGGACAAAACCTTCTATTTTGAGAACTTTTGGTCCATTTTCCTTCTATATGGAGATCTACTTGGAAATCTACTTCAACATACACTCAAAAAATCAGAGAAGATCAATTAATGCACCTATTTCAAGCTTCAATTTTAATATTTTGACTGATCTAATTCAAGAACTAATCGAGGGATTAGATTAGAAAATGCTTGATTTTGCACCAAAAATCACTCAAATTGGGTATGTGAGTCAAATTCTACAAATTTTTGAAATTTCTTAGTCAAAACCAGATCTGTATGGCCTCACACGTGTGAAAAGGATTCCTACAGTCCACAACAAGATCTGGACCAAAAAATTTGAGAATAGCTATCAAATCCAACTCGCTACACAAAATCTGACTAGTTTTCAAAAAATTGCTAATTTTCGTTTTGATCTGGACCTCTTGTACTAGGCTCTGATACCATGTGAAAAAAGTACAAAAAGGACTAAGAGTGGATCCTAATCTGATCCTCAAGAGGGATTGGTTGTCAGATTACTTGATCTATCAATCTACTTGAGATTAAGATCAATCTAGATCAAGTCTAGACAAAAAAATCCTAACAAGAACAATCATTAATTGAAGGTAGGTGTACTTTCTGGTTTCCCACATGTGAAACCCTGTCTAAGTATGGACTCCAACCTGAAAATCAAGTACACATTGATAGCACCTCAAAACAATCAAAACAAATGTAGACAAATGGAGAGAATCACTCAAAATTGCTTCCAAAACCAAGATTGGTGTCTCACAATGATTATGGCCAAATGTGGCTCTATATATACAATAAGTGGGAGCTCGTGGTACTAATCATCCCTCTGATCCCACATGTGTGAAGGTGCTTTTTCATATGATGATTCATCATGCAAAACTGACACTTGGACAAAACCTACTATTTTGAGCACTTTTGGTCCATTTTCCTTCTATATGGAGATCTACTTGGAAATCTTCTAGAAGTCAAAATTTGTCTACTTCAGCTTATTCCACACATGTGATATGACACCTAACCAAAGGATGAGGCTCATGCAATCAATAGATTGATGCCATGTGTCATATGTCTAGAAAACTAGTTTTTGGTCTTTTTAGCCACTACAACTTGAATTAGATCATATGTACAACCTATATGATTATGGTACATGACAAGTACACTATTTTCACACGTGGGAACAGGCTCCACACATGTGTGTTTATCTATATACAGGATTTTTGGCCTCTACCAAGCTTATTTTTGCATTTTTCACACCTTCCCATCCAGATGACCTCCCTAGCCACCAGTTTTCATATCCCATGTCAGATGTCGCCCCTCCACCAATGCACCCCACTTATGCTACTGCACCCATCCCTGCCAGTGCATCCCACTCTCCCCATTCCACCTCTATAGCCAATGCATCCACTAGTGCCCAGCCTATTGCGTCATCATCCATTTCCGTCACGGTTGGTGCACCATGCTAGAGGTCCGCTACCCGTCACCCAACAGGGAGAGTTCTTAGGCAGCAGAGCATTCGCGGCGTGCATTAGTCGCACATGGACAGAGAGGCACACACAGGCCGTGGCCAATCTGATTTATGAGCTGAGCCTTCTATTTGCCATCACCGACTCTGAGCCCTTAAGAAGGGCCTTCTGCCTTGCACAGTCTGTCAGCCCTAGCTCTAGAGTCCCGCCGCACACACATGTTGAGGGATAGGGTCGAGTCCTTGTCTAGAGAGATGGAGCCTCTATGCTGCCACTGGACCACTTACGGTTGCAGCATTATGTCCGATGGCTTGATTGAGGAGGTCGATCCTCAACATCTTGGTCTCCAACTGCATGGGCACATATTTTTTGAGGGCCGTGGATTGTAGAAGGGGGGGGGGGGGGGGGGGGGGGGGGGAGAGAGAGAGAGAGTCATATCTGCAGAGTTTATGTTTGATGTCATTAGGTCTTCCATCTTGTCCATAGGCCCACAGCATGTCGCCACGGTGGTGACGGACAATGCCACCAACTGCATTCAGATGGGTAACTTGCTAGAGGCCGAGTTCCCTCACATCGTTCATACCTCCTGTGTAGCGCACGACATAGACCTTCTATGTGTTTTCTTGCCATGTTTCGGGTGTTTAGCCATCTGGACCTCCATAAGCCAGCCCACATGCTTTGCATTCGACTTGGTGGTCATTGACCGTTTGATCAGATGTAGGGCGCAGCTTCTACAGATGGTTGCCAGTGATCTTTGACTTAGAATTTGCTTTGCACAGGAACACAAATCATGCTACACAGTAACACAGACAGAAAACACTCTACACAGCAAGCTCACATAGCAACTGTATTTTTCAAAATGAAATTACACTGTACATATAGTTGTTCACTCAAGCAACCTGTAGCGCAGGCATCCCAAAGGGAGCCGGGAACCACGACTTAGCTTCCCAGCCTTCAACTCTTGCCATCCAAACCCACTTGACATACAAGCAGCCAACTCGTCAACAATGATCAGACTTAACCAACTTGAAGTTCGGAAACTTTATGGTCCACTCCGTGCCTTGTTGCTTCTGCACCTTGATTTCTCTCCTTGTCCCAGCCTGATCTTGATACTTTTCCATCTTGGCTCTTTAAGGTAGGCAAAGATTGAGTACTCCGCAATGCACCTCTCACTTAGCTTGAAGTAGCTCTTTGAATCAGCCCAAATGTAACCATTCATCTCGTGGAAAGCCAAAGGGTCGCACTAGTTTGATCCACATTTGGACTATCTCTTCGCGTTTGTTTGAAGCACCATGTCCGTCGCACAAAACTTGACTTTCACAATTCCATCACTGGTGAGTTGCCTCACAGTCAAAACAAGAAGTGTACATCGAGCTTGGCTTCAAGTAGCTCTCTTTGAATCAGACACATGCACCCAGAGTTTGCACTAGTCCGATCTCAACGCGAACTGTCCCTCAGCGTCCGTTCGAAATACCAAGTCTTTCATGCAAGACTCAACTTTCACAGTTCCTTCATTGATCAACTGCCTTACACGTAACACAAGCCAGCGTACTCATATGTTTTCTCATCATTGCTGGTCCAGAGAAAGCCTATAACAAACTTTCCTTTCCACAACAAAAACTTGTCAACTTATTAGGTCCAAAGTTCGCCAGTCTCCTCGTGTGAGTATGGCTAGGTCACCTTGAATTTGCCCCCATTTTGATCAACTTTCATTCAAAATTTGCCCCAAGAGAGAGGTGTGTGGGATAGTTCCCCTCCGCTTATAAAATCAGCTGATCGGGCTTAGAGTAGAGTTCTTAGGACAAAAAGCCTTTCCAACACTTTGCTTTCCATCTGCTAGGATTATGGCTCGATCCAACTTGTTGCCAATCTCTGAAGAGGATCCTAGTCTTTTCCCCTTTGAGGAAAAACCCAACTGATACTGGATATCACCCATGCTCAGTGAGTTTCAGTTCCGAAGGTGGCCGTCCCAAAATGAAGACCAACTGCTCCATAGAAGATCTCTCCTGAAATTGCCCTTTCCAACTTTTGACTTCCTGCTTGCGTCTGGTGGGCGTTGTCGCAAATGAAACTAACCCAAGAAACAGGCTAGCCATCCATCTTTTGCAAACATTGAGTCGTTTCGTTGTCGTTCACGTGTGAGTACTTGAACTGCAAATCCACCCCACAAATTCTGTAGTCCTCTTTGTTTGATGGTATCAGCCTTCAAAAGAAAAGGTTCCTTCTCAAGCCATCAGCTCCTTGTATCACAAGCAATCATGCAAACCAAGCAAAGCACCAGTACTAAGACTCACCACGAATACATACAAGTAAGAAACTCAGGCAGGTTTACTAACAAGTAACAAAGACAAGGTCCCCCTTTGAGATGGTCATGCCAACGGACCTTTGTCTGGCCGCGCCCATACAAATCGATCACGGAATCAGCCCACATAGGACACCCCTCCAACTATCCGTGCTTTCACCATTAAGCAGCACATTGTCTCAGTCACGCCCCACCACTTTTTGGTCGATAGCCCTTATAGCTAAATGATCGGCAGCTATCCCGCACGGGCAGCCAACCACCCGTGCTTTACACCCGAATTTGAGCAGCATCTCTGTATCAATGGTTAACCCATACAGTTCGAATATGTCGTCCTGCACCCCACAAGGCACAGACCGTGCTTACACCAACCTAATGACAGCACATTGCCTCATCTGTCCTACATGTAGACAGAACCAGGCCCGAACCGCGAGAACTGACCGTGCTTACACCTCAAGGGTAGCACTTTGACTCATCAAGTTCCCCGTTCTGTCGACCACCCCGACCGTGGATGCACTTGTGCTTACATTGTGGATAGCACCTTGCACAACAGTTGTCTTGATGAACCTCAAACCGTGGCCATTTTCGTGAGATCCGCATAGCTGATCGGCCAGTCGGCTCTGATACCACATGTAGCGCAGGCATCCCAAAGGGAGCCGGGAACCACGACTTAGCTTCCCAGCCTTCAACTCTTGCCATCCAAACCCACTTGACATACAAGCAGTCAACTCGCCAACAACGATCAAACTTAACCAACTTGAAGTTCCGAAAACCAACATTGAGATCCAACCTGGCGCCATGCCAGATCGGGGGTCCTGATGTGGGTGACTTCCCTCCAAGCAAGCCGCCCGACATACATCAAACTTAACCAACTCGAAGCTTCGTTACAAACGAGTAACATCCATTCCAAGCAAGCGGTCTGACTTACATCAGACTTAACCAACTGAAAGCTTCGTCACGAGCGCTGGAAGCCAACTTGGCGCCACGCCAGACTGGACAGCCATAAACAGATAACTTCCACCCAAGCAAGCCATCCAACTCAGCCGACAAGTTAGAGCCCATTTTCCAAGAGCTTAACCCATTCACGTTCATGCAAGGAACACTCAGAACCACAAGCCGCGACAGATATGGAAACAACCAGTTCCTGGACCAAATGGTCCCGACAGCATACCGCTGGCGCCACGGACCGAATCCCGACAGCATACCGTTGGCGTCCCGGGATACGACCCTCAGCTATGTGCCAACTTAAAAATTTGGAAGCAGCCTTACAACTGGCGCTTTTACCGAACACTGAAACCCAGAAGGTAATCAGAGTCAGTTCGAGAAAAATCCCACTTTATTGATAGATCTGAGAAGGTTACATTTCAAGTGTGTGACCGACCCTAGTCTCCGGGGCGCTAGCATGCCAAGGCGAGAGCCATGACAACATTCTAGCAAGGGAGGCTGAGACTTGGTTGGAGCTCGTCTTGAGTCGCAACCCGCACTCCCCTATAGTATTGGTGTGATTCGACACCCCCCCTCATACCAAGCACTCTATCCAAGCTGGTAAAGCACATTTTTCTCTCTCTAGGATTTTCTCTTTCTAGACAATCATTTTCTCTCTCTAGATTTTATTGATTTCAGGCTTCCTTTAATCATGCCTAGATCGTGTGAGGTGATTGCACATCGATCTGAGCTCTTTGGACTCCGCTAGAACCGATCAAAGATTTTCAGCCATAGGAACTTGGTGCCGGCTAGATTCTGGTCATAGTGGCGCCAGGAGCAGCGCCAGCGCCGTTGGCGCCGGGAGCAGCAGGTGCGCTGCTGGCGCCGGGGAGATAGCTGGCGCCGATGACACCGGAAGTAAAGCTTGTAAAGGTAGCTTTACAACACAACCCATGCATGACCTAGGTTGCCGTTGGCGGGACGCGTGTCCCGTCGACTTGCCTCATGGTGAGGCCAACTGATCCTTATTTACTGATAGGACCCACAGTACAGTAACACAATGATTCTACTTTAATTCTAACTCTCTCCCTTAAAGTAGAGTCTACTTTTTATACAGTCATATACATAGAAGTCAACAAACTTTAAGTACAAAAAACTTTGATCTAAACTTATCAAACTTTTCTCCAGTAAGTGGCTTAGTGAAAATATCAACTAGTTGTTCTTCTGTCCTACAATGAACAACATGAATTTCACAACTCACCACCCTCTCACGTATAAAGTGATACTGAATCTCAATGTGTTTAGTTCTCGCATGGAACACTGGATTCTTTGCTAGCTGAATGCCACTATGAATGTCGCTATGTAAAGTCGTGGGATTTTTCTGCTTCATGCCAATTTCCTCCAAGATTTGTCTCAACCATATAGCTTCATGTGCTGCACTACACATTGCCTTATACTCTGCTTCTGTGGTGGAAAGAGCAATTGTACTTTGCTTCTTACTAGACCAGGAAAGACAACTACCACAAAACTGGAATACATGCCCTGTGGTGGATCTACGATCATCATAGTCACCTCCCCAATCCGCATCCACATAGCCACACAACTCAGGTAAACCATCATGCTTCCTGTAAATCAAGCCATACTCTAAAGTGCCTTTCACATAACACAAAATGCGTTTAGCTGCCTTCCAATGCATTTCTGTAGGTGCTACCATAAACTGACTTACAATGCCAACAACATAGCATATATCTGGTCTAGTCGTGGTAAGGTAAATCTAGCTCCCTACTAACTGTCTATACAACGTAGCATCAAATGACTGTGACTCATCAAGCTTAGAAAGCTTTTTACCTGGTTCAATAGGAGTGTTTACTGGTTTGCAATCCTGCAACCTAAACCTGTGTAGCAACTCTTTGACATACTTCACCTGTGTTAAACCCACTTCATGTCCTTTTTGCCACACTTATACTCCAAGGCAGTAATGCATCAGGCTGAGATCTATCATCTCGAATTGCTCCATGAGGTCTTTCTTGATCATGTCTATCATCTCTTGATTATTTCCCGTGATAATCAAGTCATCAACATAAAGAGCAATCAGACCAACCACGCACATGGTGCTTGTTTAAGACATAAAGCGCTTTCTTCAAGTGACATACTTTATTTTACTATCCCTTCGCTACAAAGCCTTCAGGTTGATCCATGAACACTTCTTCTTCTAACTCACCATTTAGAAAAGTAGATTTCACATCCATCTGATGCAAAGGCCAACCAAAATGTAAAGCTAAAGCAACAAGTAGACGTAGAGTATTCCACTTACAAACCGGCGCAAAGGTCTCCTCATAGTCGATGCCTTTACTTTGTGCATACCCTTTGATCACCAATCTTGCCTTGTGCTTTGCTATACTTCCATCTGCATGATACTTAGTTCTGTATACCCATTTGCAACCAATGGGTTTCTTGCCAACTGGTGGTTCTACTAAGTCCCATGTGCTATGCTTAGCAATTGACTCCATCTCCTCTCCCATGGCCTTGACCCAAATGTCATCATCCTTCACTTCACCGTAAGTTGAAGGTTCTTTGCTTTGAATAATGCTAGATAAGAGAGCATAATTTGCTTCATACCCTTCATACCCTAAACCTCAAGGACAAATGTCATTTTCAAAGGCAAACAATGATGATGATTTGGAAAACTGTACACTGAGCATTGGTTATGAACAAGTATAATGTACACAAGGTCCCTATCATTCCTTGTCCAAATCCATTCCTTCCCCCATGTTCCACAATATAATCACTCTTGAAGCTTCATCTCACTTTTTCCATCCATGCTTCAAGACCTCATTTCCACCCGGATCGATCAATCGAAACTTGCTCTAGTTCTCAATTGAAGCACTTCGTGAAGCAGACAAGTCTACATCTGCAGCATTCCAACAATGTCAATTCAGAGCTCCCGTCGAACAATTCCAAGCATATTATCAAAAGGACCCTGGAGGTTTTTGACAAACAACAAGTGGTGTTTTCACAATTAAAGAACTAGACAAGTTATTTAATTGTTGACCATTCAAAGGCCACTACTATGTGCAAAAAAAAAAGAAAAAAAAAGAAGAAGAGAGAAACAAAACAGGGGATTGTTCAAGCCTCTAGTCCAAGCAATCCTTCATGGAGCTCTCAACAGTACAATTGACCTCAAAGATGCTGCAATACGACAATCAAAGTTCTGCCAACATCATGTCTTCAAGAGACAACTATGAGCAACAAACCTCTGATCCATTTATTCACCTCCACTACCACCCCCATATTTCACTCACATCCTACCACTTACCCTCATCTTCATCTCATTATCGTTCATTCACATCTTGTGTTGTTTTCATACCATATTCAACAACCCAAGCTCTTGTACATCATCCATTGAATCATTATTGTGGGCACTTGGAAATACAACCCATCAAAGAGCCACTCCCATATGATCCACATCAACTCTTCTGGAGACACTCATATTTCTTTAAAGCTTCATCTCCTACGGAGCAACACCTTACAAAAAGTTCCACATCTACAAGCTGCATCGACTTTGACTCCTCCAGCACCATAAGGAGCGGGGTCTTAACGTTTCACTTGGCATGGGACCGCCAAGTTCTTAATGGAGGGGATAATGTAGGCTACTATAACCTGTAAATATTCTAGCCATATGGTAATTCAAACTAGTTCAAGTCATATACTTAAAGCGACTCTAGCTTAGGTCCATTGGGGGTCTGTCCCATGGAACCTAACTTATAAAAATAAGTCATATGGTCCATTGGATGTTTGTCCCATGGAACCTATTGTAAGTGACTTAGTTCTGTACTTAAATTACTATGGCTTGTAACTTAACTAAATTATCAGGTTTCGAGTTTTTGACAATTCTTTGTAAAACAAGGGCCTCCAAGTATAAGTCAATGTGGAGAGCTCATTTGTAGGTGAACACTTGTAGAGGAATTCAACATTTTGGATCTTCCCATCTCTCTTGTGTCTCCCCATTGTGGATCCTCCCTTTGGTTGTAAACTATTGTATGGAATGTATTATTGAGTTAGTTGCCTCCTGTTGGTTGGGTAAGCCTCAAGAGAGAGAGTATATGATAGCCACCTTATTTTGGAAGGGAATGCCTCAAATTAAGGGTTGGGATTCAAGGAATATTAGGGTTTCATTTTTAGATTTAATCTTAGCCACTAGTTGGGGAGCAGCATAGTGATTAATCTAGGGTTTCTTAATAGTATATTCTCATTTGTGTTAGCAACAAGATGAGCTTATGCAAAAAAGAGTGGATCTTGCCCTCACAATACTCACCACCATGCTATCCTTTGGCCAGCATGTTCCTCGGGTCCACCATGTGAAAAGGTGGTCCATGTTGGTGCAACCAATAATTCTGATCAGTGCACAGTGGTGAGCCTGCTTGCGGTTCCCGTTCGCCGCCAGTTGGAGGTTCCGTGGGATTGTCCCTTTCTTGCTCTTTTTCCTCCGCTTGTGCCTTCTATACCCAGTGTCGTATTTTCTAGTACTGTCTTCTTTCTTCCATCTCATTCGGATATGGCGCTGAAGTTGATGGTTGGTCGTCAGTGACCGAGGGTGGTGGTGAGGGAGCCACTTCCTTCCTCTTATGTGCTCGCGTGACGGCTAACACAAGAGCGTGGAACAGTTGTCTTCCCGATGGCATCCTTACTAGAACTATTGGTTGTTGTATCGCAATGAAGTTGAGAGGTGCACTGGTTCTAGGTCTCAATGGACAATTATTGAAATAGTGTCCATAACCACATACTTGGCAGAAGGATGTATATTGTCTCTTGTAGGGACATTCCGCAATTTTGTGTCCTTCGCCGCATCCGTAGCAGCCATAGTTTCTTCCGCCTTGACGCTGAGTGTGAGTTGCATAGGCTGCAACATATTCATTTATGGTAGGATCCATAAATGGTTCATCTGGTCCATACCATTGCTACTGCTAAGGTTGAGGTGGTACTTGCATCTCTGGTTCTGCTGCTGTCAGATTTACATGGGCAACTTGTTGATTGGTTGGCTCTAGTGGTGCAGGTAAGGCCATAAGTTGTTGCTGATTCGGTGCACCGTACCTCGATGCCATGTTTGGTGCCCCTTGATGGTATGGATAAGAAGTCTGATAAGAACTTCTCTTCTGTTGAACAATCTGGGGGTTAAACGGGCAAAATGCTGTATCGTGCGATGTTGCATTGCATAGATGACAGAATCTATGTGTCAGTCTCAGATTTTGCTTTAGGATTGGACACTCGTTCGTTGTATGGTTTTGCGTGCATACTGAACACCATACATTCTCCCGTCATGGATACTGTAGCTGGTTTGGTTCTGGTTGATGTGGCGTTACTGCTATAGCTCCCTGTAAGGCTTTCAATTTTTGGTCAAAGTTGCTCCATTTGCTGTTTGTGTAATTTTGTCATTTGCTCCAACAACAGTTCTGTGGATAGAGCGGATCTTCATGTTGACATCCATAGGTGTACTCAAGGGCTTACAATCCTGCATATTGAAGTTATAAAGCAAATCTCATGCATATTTGCTTTGTGTAAGAAAGACCATGTCTTCTTTTTGCCATACTTCAATGCCAAGACAGTAGTGCATCAATCCTAGATCACTCATGTCAAAAGCATTGGAAAGATTTGATTTGATTTCATTAATTAACCTCTCATTACTTCCTGTAATAATCACATCATCCACGTACAACACAATGAACACTATATCTGAATCTTGTCTTAGAATGTAAAGATTAGGATCAGCATCACTCTTTACCATTCCCCTTCACTTGAAGTGCTCATCAATGCAAGAGTACCATGCTCGTGGTGCTTGCTTCAATCCATATATGGCTTTGTTGAGTTTACAAACCAAATGGTCTCTTCCTAGCTCAACAAACCTTTGAGGTTGCTCTAAATATACCTCTTTATCCAATACTCCATTAAGAAAAGCAGATTTGACGTCCATTTGCTGGATTTTCCAACCATAGAAAGCAGAAATTGCAATGATAGAATGAATAGTTACCATTTTGGCTACAGGTGCGAATGTCTCCTCAAAGTCTATACCTTCCTGCTGCTCAAAACATCTTGCAACTAATCGTGCCTTGTACTTGTTGAGTTGCCCATCCGCTCCATACTTTGTCTTGTAGATCCACTTACATGTGATAGGCGTCTTACCATCAGATAGCTCAACCAAGTCTCATATTTTGTTCTTTGATATAGTCCCCATTTCTGTTTCCATAGCTGCACGCCACTCCTTGTGTTCCTTTGCCTCGTTGAAAGTTTTAGGTTCTTGAGCTGTTAAGATGGATCCCATTAGGGCTAGATTCATCTCTAATCTTGCAGGAGGTTTTTGATTTCTACTTGATCTTCTAAGCTCTCCTTGCTCACTAGATTCGAGAGTATCTCCCTTCTTTGCACCATCTATGACTGATAAGTACCATTTAGGTACTCTCTTGGAAATTTTAGCATCAGGCTTGCCTTTGTCCAATGGATTTTCTATATCAAAATCCACTTTCTTCTTGACCTGTACTTTTGCTCCCCAATCAAAAGGTTCAATGATTACTTCAGATTGTTCACCTTGGCCCATCTCGTCAAACGTAGCATCCCTAGAAATTACAAGCTTCTGTGCATTTGTGTCATACATCATGTATGCCTTGGCCTTCTCATCATATCCAAGGAAAATACACTTGATAGCTTTTGCATCCAATTTCCTTTGTTTCTCATTAGGAATATGAGCATAAGCATCACAACCAAATACTCTCAGATGAGAAATATTAGGTTTCTTTCTAGTAACAACTTCATGAGGTGTCCTACCTTCCACGGATTTTGTAGGTTACCGATTCAGGATGTGCGTAGCTGTGCTACAAGCTTATGCCCAAAAGGTGTTTGGCAGACCCTTGCTTTTGAGCATCGCCCTGGCCATCTCAACAATACATTTGTTCTTTTGCTCTGCAACTCCATTTTGCGTGGTGAATAAGGTGTTGTAGTCCGCCTCTTGATCCCGTGATCTTTGCAAAAATCAATAAATTTTGTCCAAAAATACTTACCACCTCCATTAGATCTCAAAATTTTGATGCAACATCTTGTTTGCTTTTCAACTAATGCCTTGAATTCCTTGAACTTAGCAAAAGCACCTGACATCTTGCTTATGAAACAAATCCAAATGCATCTGCTATAATCATTAATGAAGGTGATAAAGTAATTGTAGCCACTAAGAGATCTAGTCTGCATAGGTCCACATAGATCATTGTGGACAAGATCTAGGATGCCACTGGCTCTCCTTGCTCCACTTCTGGGAAACCTCTCTCTGTGGTGTTTTCCCAAAATACAACCTTCACAAATTTTTCCTTCAAAAGAAATATCAGGCAATCCTATAACTAGACTACCTCTTTTGAGAATCTGTAAACTTTGAGCACTAATATGACCGAATTGTTGATGCCAAAGATCACTTCGACTATCAACTGTGCTTACCATAGCTTGAGCAAAAGATCTCGCATTCAATTTGTAGAGTTGATTCCCGTTGACTCTAGCTCCTATAGCAATCACTTTGTAGTGATTCTTGATGTCTTTGACAAGACATTTGTCGCTGTCAAAATCAACCTTGAGTTGTTGATCAGCCATTGTCCCAACAGATAGTAGATTGTTAGCTAAGCCAGGTACATATTGCACATTGCTTATCTGCTTTATCTTCCCGCTGGCTAACTTGACTGGTACCACTCCAACTCCTTTAACAGATAGCAATTTGCCATCGGCTTGTCCAACTTCATCACCATTGTGAGTTTCTTTGAGTTTTGAAAACCACTCTTTCCTTGAAGTCATGTGCTTGGATGCACCACTATCAATGTACCAGACATCCTTGGTTTCATCACTTGTCATTAATGCTGTAATGAACAATTTTGAGCTCTCACCTGTATCATCTGCATATTGATCATCATCGTATTGATGTTGATCAGAAAATTGTTTTCATAATAATAATCATCAAATTGATTTTGATCAGCATCATTTCCCACTTGCCCTTTGTCTTTTCTTTGTTCCATCTCCCTCTGTTTCTTGAAGCATTCACGCTCCCAGTGGCCAAGTTTGTTGTAATACCTTCCAGGTTTATTTTGCCTGGAATAGCCTCGGCCTTGATTCCAATTGCCTCGATTTGGGCCATCATTGGATTGTTCTTGAAATTGTTGGAATGATCCATGATTTGAGTTTCCACCTCTTGATTGGTGTCTTTCACGACCAAATCTACTACCACGTCCCCTGACTGCAAGAGCTTGATCAAATCCCCTGTTGCGATGACTCAAGTTCTCTTGACGTTGTTCTTCCTGCAAAAGAAATCCACCTAACTCTCCATAGGTTGGAAGATTTTCCCGTGTGGCTATACTTGTCACAAACATATGATGTGACTCACTCAAACTATTCAATGTCAACTGCACGATCTCACGATCTTGTCCTCGCTCTCCAACTGCTGCTAATTGGTCACGAATCTCTTTGATCTTTAGTAGGTGATCAGCAATAGTTGCACCATCATCCATCCACAATGTGTGCAGCTTCATCTTCATAAATAGCACTCGAGATGTGTTTGTGGTCTCAAACAATGCCTTCAACGTATCCCATGCTTCTTTTGGTCCTTTTGAATCCAAAATGTAGGGAATAATTGCATCTCTCTCTGATAAGTTGATGACATTCTGTGCTTTCCATTTTCTCCTGTCAAATGCCCATTGATCTTCTTCAATCAATGGCCTTATCTCTTCACTTGTCGCGATCTCCCATGGCTCCTTTTCCATCAAAATGTTCTTCAGTTTGAATTTCCAAACTGCATAGTTGTCGGCTCCTTCCAATTTGCTTGACTGATTGAGAACACTCTCGCTTAGAGTTGCCAATACTGGATAGACAAGTCCGGATCACAAAAATGGCTCAGTCTGAGCACACATCTTAGTCTGCAAATTTTATCACGTCACAGAACTGTATAATAATTTATTTATTTTTTGGTTATACACCTGATATCGGAATGGAGCGCAGAAGTACGACTGCTCAGGATCCTCTTTAACTTGTGTGCGTGGATTCAATATTGGAACCTGGGATATCGGACTGGAGCACAAATATACAACTTCTCGAAATTCTCTTTAGCTCGTGCGCTTGGATCCGATATCGGTACAAACATGCGATATCGGATGGGTTTGCAGATGTACGACTGCTTGGGTCTCTCTTTAGCTAGCGCGCTTGGATCCGATATTGGTATGGAAAAAAAAAAGGAGAAAATATAAGAACTTTCAGAGAGAATAGTCTATATTTTGATACGAGTGATCATTCAAACAGACAGATATCAATGATGTGAAAGGTATGAAGCCTCAAAACTCTAAGTGGCAGTACTAGACACTGTTTGGTGTGATTTGCAGTATCCCAAACAAACAAATGAGAGATTTCTTGGCACAACTCTCTGACAAATGACACTTTTTACAAAGATTAAAAAAATATTGTAAAACTTTTCCCACTCAATAGATTCTCAATCTGTTTGATGCTGCCCTGGCCTTTCCGATGCCTCCGGGACACTGTCTTTGTTTCCCACTAATAACTGTGAGTTCCAAAACCTGCAAAATATATCAAGAAGGATTTCTTCCAGCGTTTTTTGTCTCTCCAGCTTTCACCTCCTGTGAAGGACTTTCTCACTTCGTTGCGGAGCCTGTGACCAGCTATATCCACTGATCAGGCACGCAGGACTATCGTAGCTCTGATACCATGTCAAGAATCAGATATGCAACATCAAGCATTCACCATAAGCAATCACCAAGTAGAGAGGCAGAAGAAGAACTTGCATAGTATAGCCCTCCCACCTGTCAACAAGGGTTAGTTCACTGAATAGGTACCTAGATATGCATAGATGCTACTTTTAGTTAGTTTCCTACTTTTTGTCTACCTCTACCTCCCCTAACACTACTCACACTAACTCTACTCCCCTAACATTCAGCATGATTGTGGGTGAAGAGAAAGGATAAAATAGAAGAGAAAGGAGAAGGAGAAAAGAGAAAGAGAGAGAGATGAGATGGAGGTTAGCTCAAATGCTCAATTTCATTGCTTATGGAAAAACCTTAACTAGCATAAACAAAAAGCATGAGAAATGGAAATAACCAGCAAGCACAACAATGGCATGGCTTGATTTGGCTTCTTTTAACCCTGGTTCCTGACCTCCCTGGCCTTGACTACTTTCTTTTCCTCTGATAAGGGGGTCTAACCCTGGGAGCGGGTCGGAGTGGCGGAGGTGCCTTAAAGATGCTCGTACTGATTCCTCAACCTGAATACAAGCTCCGGATCTTTGGGCATGATAGTCACCCGCTTTGCATGTACAACAGCAAGCACAGTGTCCTCAAAAAACCTAATCTGATAATCTTCATAGGTTGTATGCAAAGCTTCAATGGCAGTCACGCACCATCTCACATCCACGGATAAAGATCTCGTCACCTCCCTCACTATTCTGTTGAAGTGAGCTTTCGGTATCAAAAGGTTGGTGGACTTCTGTAACCTCTTGATATCTCTGAGCCATGGGTGGGGCTTTCTGCCAGTCCCCCTAGCACGAGGTCGAGCAGCTATAGGATACAAGGATGATGTAGGTTGACCAATAGACGGGACAATAGATTTTGGACGCGCGGTCTGTTTAGTCCTTGTCATTCCTCCGCAGACATGTGACTAGGTCATTGATGAATCAATCGTGTGCAGATCCTCGCGTGGCTCCGATATTAGCCCAAGAATTTCCAATATCACAGGGGCGCAAGCAGAGACCAAGCCTCTCAGAAAAAATGTAGAGGGTCACGCAGCTCCGATATCCAGTTTGGGCGACAGAGAGCAAGGAACGATTCACGAATCTGATAAACAAATGTTTTTCAATCACGGTCTCTGCTTATATATAGAGAGAGATTTTGTATGCATTAAATGAAAAATCGCCACGTGCCAATTTTTGATTGGTGTGTCCTATTAATGATTGCTCCACACGTGCAAATATACGTGTCCGATTTTCAACCACACACGTGCCAATTTTTTATTCGTGTGTTTTATTCATGATTACTCCACACTTGCGGATACACGTGTTCGATTTGCAACCACACATGTGTCACCTATGGATTTGGCCGATATTGCACATAAATGCTTCGCACACGTTACAAGAATTGACGTATCTCAGAAGTGTTGCGTATCTAACGGTGATTTTGAACGGTTGCGATGAATCTGCGAGATCTATATAAGGGCTAAACTCTGTCAGAAAACGTTTTGCTATTCAGAGATCTTGAAGGCAATATCGCAACCACGCGAGTCTACTGCTTTTGATTTTATTTGCCAGCACTCCCTCGCGTGCCTGCGATATCGGATATTCATTTCGACTGCCCAATATCTCTACGACGCGACGCTGCTATTTTTTTCATATTTTTTCAGCACACCATCGCATGCCTGTGATATCGTTACAAGCTTGTTTCCTTAATATCGCATCCACGCGACAATGCCTCTCTGAATCCAAATTGTGGCCATTCCTCGCGTTGCTGCGATATCCAGTATCCAGTGTTCTCTATCATTTCTGATATGAAATTTGACAAGCTGCATAAGTTCCTCTTTGACGCTGGTGTTCTAGACAGGACTGAGTACTTTGCATCTCTTTTTCAACTTAAATTTGATGTTAATAGATTTGTGCTTGAGCACAAATCTCAGTATTGGAATTATTTGAAAAGTTTCGGACTAGCATCCTAGAATATCTCTTGTTATTGATGGCCTGAAGTTTATTCATTTTCATGAACTGATAGTTGCCCAACCCGAATCCAAGCACAAGCATGATAGGAAGTTTACCAAGCTTGACGAGAGCCTGAAGGTGGTACAATATTGTGAAGGGCATAGCTTTTGTTTTCTTCATATTTGTCTTAATACCTGATGAAGGCCAATCTTCCAGACCAATTGGTGTTGGTTCTTCAAATAGAACATCTACTCAAAGATGTACTGTCGATGTGGACAAAAATTTCGAAGACGAAGTATTGGGTGATGAGGAAGAGGCTAGGCTGGCTTCGATGTATGACCCTGCTCTGTCACGGTCGATGGTAATATCTTCTACATCAGGTGTAGAAGAACACGATAAAAGAAAGACACTGCTTGACATTCCTGTATACCATATGAATAGCCTACCATATTTATCATTGAATGATATTGGAAATGTGCTCGACATGAGAGAGGACGAGATCCTATCTATGCTAGCCAATGCATTGTCAGAATTTTCGGATATAATAGACTTCAATCATGATGATTTAATTGAAGGGATTGACTATGAAGATGAAGTGGTTGGAAGTCTGGAGAACAGGCCTTACAAATTACAAGGCAACAGTGTCTAGCCTATGGAGCAAATGCTCCTAGTGAGGAGGAGTTCATTGAGTTTCTTTCCATGGATGATGTAGACATGACGGATGAACATGTACTCCTATATCTAGATGCAACCTTATCCACCAAAATCAATTCCTAAGGAGATAACGACACCAGGACCGTTGGCTCACGTCCAACTGACATCCAAGGTATCAAACACACAAACATACAAGCCCAAACCCAGAGTATATACATGGGATGTGTATCTCGATGAAGTCTGGGATACAATCGATGACGATATGATAAGTGAGGCACCAACAAAGCCCACTCAAAAACCACAAAAACCTCGGTTACAAACAACTAAAGTTATTGATACAAAATTAACTGAGCATCAAAAACAGATGCGTGAGAAGCTTAAACAGCCGATCAAGCCGTTGTCAAAAGGGACAGAAACCAAACAATCCGACCAAGCTTCCACGTCCAGTAGTGAATCACCTCAGATGATTCCCAAAGTTCCCGAACCTTTTGTCGACCCACCTTTTGATCTTCCACAGAAGTTCAAAGACTTTACACTGGATGACATTGTTATCCAGTGACCATAGCCACATCGGGAACCTACACCAAATTCCAACTCCTTTGCAGGACCTGATAAGACCATTCCACTAAACCTTAAAGAACCTGACGAGGAGATAGATCCAATAGTTCATGTTGGTGCACATTTGTCATCAACCCAACTTGCTGATCTGGAAACATTACTTCGCAAATATAGGAATGTATTTGCATGGAATTATACAAAAATGAAAGGAATCCCACCTGAAATAGTCGTCCATAGGATTCCTTTAGAGGACAATGCTAAGCCTATTAGAGCTAAACCCTATCGATCTAACCCTGTCTATCGTGAGAGAATCGATGAAGATATAAAAAAACTATTGGATGTTGGCTTCATTTATGAAGTTCAACATACTGATTGGGTATCACCCATTGTGGTTGTACCCAAGAAAAACGACAAGCTTTGTATCTGAGTCGATCTCAAAAACCTTAATGCGGTTACGAAGAAAGACCATTTCCCCTTGCCTTTAATGACTCAAATCCTAGAGGAAATGGTAGGAGCTGAAGCTTTCAGCTTCTTGGATGGATTCAGCGGGTATTTCCTTGTTCAAATAGCCCTTGAAGATAAATATAAAACGGCCTTTGCAACAAAGAACGAGGTTTATGCTTATAACATTATGCCTTTTGGCTTATGCAATGCCCCTTCAACGTTCCAAAGGGTCATGCAACTGGCCTTTCAAGATCTGTTACATCGAATTGTGGAGATTTATCTCGACGATCTATGTGTACATTCCTCCGCGGCTACACACCTTGACGCCTTGGAGAAAATCTTCATTCGCTGTCGTAGATTTGGAATCTCACTAAACCCTGATAAATGCCAAATATGGGTCACCCATGGGGTCGTACTTGGGCATATAATTTTAAAGGACGGTATTTCTACCGACCCATCAAAAATCAAGGTTATAGTGGAAATGCCCTTACCTGCAACAGTGAAGGAGGTATATGTCTTCCTCAGTCATACAAATTATTATCGCATCTTTATAATCAACTATGCCGGCAAGGCACGCCTCATTTATTTAGTTGTGGTAGATCCTCGCTGGACCAAAGAACGAATTAAGGCCTTTGAGGAGTTGAAAATAGCCCTCACCACGGCTCCCATACTCCGCTCGCCAGATTACACGAAAGAGTTCCATGTGCATACTAACGCAAGTAAGTATGCATTGGAGGTCTTTTTGTGCAACCAGACGAGTATGACAAAGACTTCCCAGTACGTTTCTTGAACAGGCAATTGGTGCCTGCTGAAGTAAACTATACAACCACCGAGAGAGAAGCATTGGCGATGGTCTATGCTGTGCAACAACTAAAACATTATTTATTAGGCCAGACCTTTGCGTTATACACAGACCATCAAGCCCTTCTATATATCGTTAATAGATCTTGTAAAATGGGACATATAGCTCGATGGCTGTTGATTTTAGAGGAATTTAATTCCCGTGTAGTCGTTCGGAAAGGGACCCAACATTTCATGGCGGACCACCTTTCCAGACTACCAAGTGCTGAAAAAGCAACTACACCAGTCAACGATGATCTCCCTGATGCATGCCTTTTTCAGATCGATGCTACACCCTTATGGGCTGAGGAGATCACCTAGTTCCTCACAACAGGTAGACTCAAAGAAGGCTTGAGTACGACGGCAAATTTTTTTTTTTTGTTAAAAGCAGTGCCCTTTCAGTTAATTGCAGGACAACTTTACATAAGGGGCGTTGACGGTATCATTCGCCAATGTGCTTATGAATATGAGATACGACCTATCATATCTCAGGCTCATGAGGGCATTGGAGGTGGCCACCTTTTTGCTAAAGCCACAACGAAGATTATCCTTCGAGCAAGAGTGTGGTGGCCATCTTTGTTTAAGGACACGTTTGCTATCATTAAAACGTGTGATGTCTATCAACGAGCCAAGAAAAACACCAAAGCAGACTTCACGCCATTGACTCCCATTATAGAGGGCGAAGCTTTCCATAAGTGGGGAATTGACTTTGTTGGACCAATCAGTCCAGCAACAAAACATACTCAAGCTCGTTACATACTCATAGCCACAGATTACGCCACTAAGTGGGTGGAGGCTCGAGCAACGAAGGACCAACGCAAACACAGTCACGCTTTTTCTTTACAAAAACATTATTACATGTTTTGGCTGTCCCATTGAGTTAGTTAGTGATCGCGGCACGCATTTTTTAAATGCCGTCATTGATAACCTCCTACGCCATTACCTTGTTGTTCACAGAAAAAGTACACCGTACGACCCTAGATGTAATGGCCAGGCTGAATCAACTAACAAGACGATATGTAAAATTTTGACCAAGATAGTTGAAACCAATCGTTCTGATTGGAAAACAAAACCTTTCTCAACTGTTTAGGCTTATGGCACCACCCCGAAGAAAGCCACTGGGTGGGTTACCCCTTTCCACTTAGTATATGGTCAAGAGGCGGTAATGCCAATAGAATTCTTAGTCCCATTATTACCAGTCATGGAAAATTTTTCAACAAATCTCTGTGAGAAAGCTGAAATCGAACAACAACTCAAAACCAGGCTATTTATGTTAACCCAGTTATGCGAGACAAGACTTATATCTTACCACACACAACTGGTTAATAAACGACGCCAAAAGGCCTGGCATGACCGTCACCTATGCAATAAAGATCTACATTTAGGTGACCAGGTGCTTCTTTATACATCCAAGAAGCACCCCGACAAATTGAAATTCAGAAGTGAGGGCCGGTATGTTATTAATAAAATCTTTCCTAATGGTGTAGTCCAGTTGCAAACACTTGACGGAATCCTCCTAGACACTATCATAAACGGTGGTCGTCTAAGGCAGTATTACGAAGAGTTGTTTTTTGTTGACCCAATTTAACATCTTTTCCCTAGTATATATTTTACATTTTTTATTCTTTCTTTTTATTTTTCTTATGTTCTTGCTTGCAGATCTAGTTTTCCATGCCTATTTTTCACCTCATTCCTTGTTTATACTTCATACCATTACTTATGTACTTTCTATGCACTCTCTTCTTCCTATACATATTCCTGGGTCATGGATGTTCCAGATCAACAAATGATAGGCTACACCATCAGAAATGATTCTCACACTTTAGCCATCTCATCTCTGTCTAACTGGTATCTCAAGCATACAAACATTCATGGGGATACACTCTTTTCATAAGAACTTCTACTCTAGGCCACACTCATATTTTCAACTTGAAGTTTTTCACTAGCATCAGACAGATCCATTCCTTCATACTGGGATTTTGTCAAATCTCAACCGACAGGACCCACTCAAATCTCAACCGACGGGATCAGCTCAAATCTCAACCGATGGGATCAGCTCAAATCTCAACCAACGGAATTCGCTCAGATCTCAACCGATGGATTTTTATCAGATCTCGACCGACGCTACTCTCTCAGATCTCGACCGACGCGACTCTCTGACATTTCAACCGACGCGATTCCATCAAATCTCGACCGACGCTTCTCATTCAAAATTCAACAAACAGACACGTCCCATCACGCCCGAACCCAGCGGACGGCATCCATAAATGCCATCACCTCGACGCCATTCGCACCTCAGCGAAGTGCGAACTCTGGAGCTCTCTGGCGACGATCTACTGGGGATTTTCCAGCTCTCCTACATGACCCTGGCGCTCTCTCGTTCTGTGCATCCGTGGTTGCTTCCACACCATCTCCACCCAGTATCAGCCATCCTAGTGTGTTTTCCATTGAGAGCGCCATCACCAACAATCTCCAAACCTAATATCGCCAGTGGAGAACAACCCATTTGAAACATTTTGCATGCTGAGGGGTAGTGTCATGCAAGCATTCAACACGCTTCCGTTACACTATTGAGTATCACCTTTTAATCATACACACTTTTCTTTCATCATCTCCAAAAACCCGTTTTCACCGAAAGCTATTTTCTTTACATCTCCCAATATATTCATCCTTTCCGCTCAATCGCAAACATATACACACATCTTCTTTTGCGAAACTTCTACATTCCATTGTTCACACCATACTTAGTTTGCCACACATCCTCTATACCCTTCTATCCACAACACCTCCACTTTCACACACCTTCCTTCTCAACCTCAGTTTCTCACAGTCCATTCCTTTCCCACCATCACTCCCTTAAGCCAAACCTTCCATCACATCTCAGCCGATGCCTTTCTATCACATCTCAGCCGACGCCTTTCTATCACATCTCAGTCGACGCCTTTCTATCACATCTTAGCCGACGCCTTTATATCACATCTCAGCCGACACTTTTCTATCACATCTCAACCGACGCCTCTCCATCACATCTCAGCCGACAACCTCCGATCAAATCTCAGCCAATGCCCTCCGCTCACATCTCAGCCGACGCCCTCCGCTCCCATCTCAATCGACATTGGGTATCGAGTCGAAGTAATCAATGACCCACAACTACAAGCGGCATGTGCGTACTTGACAAAGTGCACACAATGACCAAGAACCAAGTTGTAGAGGGTACCCATGTCCCTGTTTCACATGATGGTAGATTCACGACTGCATGCCCAGAACCTCTATGATTGGGCATAGTTTGTTTCAAACTGCATTTATGAGTGCATTAAGAACAAGCAGCCGATAACAATACTCGGATATCTTTTGACAGATATCACCCTCCACCAAGTCCAGAATGGGCCAAAGCGTCAACAACACTTGCAGCTTGCGGACAAGGCATGGGAAATTCCCATCGAGTCAACAAAGTCCAAGCGTGCATGATCAAGGGCCACTTCACCATCGGGATCCCAGTCTAAATGAGTAAACACCAGTATTCTCCCTCTGGTATAGAAGCAAAGAAGCCCACAACCGGACTCACAGGCAGCTGCAACCTCCGGAGCTCAAGAGGCCGATACCTCCAAGGCCCAGTTGCCAGACACAAGGCAACAAAGGATGCAAAAGAAGCTTCAAGCTGGAAGCACATCACCAATGGGATCAGTCTCAGATGGTTCCACCTTAGATGATGGAAGCTCATCCATGGCCTCACAACCACACTCATCACCCTCACATGTCATCGACGGGGGTGATGGAGCAACTACCTCTACACCAGCACCTGACACGACAATATCTCAAGTCACAGGTCAGCTAGATCAAGTCACCACCCCACCCACACTGATTACTACACCATCGGCACAAGTTTTTCTTTGGGGGTGGGGATATCCAGTCCCCATTTCACGGAAGCGGCTCAACAACCACAAGACCAACAACCACAAGCCCAGCAAGTCCATACATTGGACACATCACAATATTTTGATGTTGCGGACCTAATGGAAATAAGCGACGATGAGCCAGAGAAGGAGAAGCAGCTAGGAAGAAGTCTGACCCCTCCACTAACCACCACCACCACCACCACCACAACAGTTACTAATATCATCCCTCCACTACCTCCACCTCCACCTCCACCTCCATCTTCAGCTCTAACACCACGTTTATTTTTTGGTTTAGCCTCACCATCTCACACTCCAGATCAGTACCCAACCCTCACTAACCCTGAGAAGCTCATAGAAGCAGCCAAACGCTCAATGATTGGCCTATCCGAAATGAGCTACCATATGCATTGGTTGGTTAGCCAATATCAAATGCTCAAGAGCAAGGTCCAACATCAAGACCAGAAAATTACACATCATCAAAGGCTGGCCAAAGAAAAAGAAAGAGAGACAGTGAAAATCAAATCCGTGATGGCTGGGCAAAAGACCACTCTGGAAGAGGTCCAACAACAACTGAAGCATTAGATGGTCCAAATCGACTAAGTACAAGATGGATCATCGAGTGCAATGACAATCGACGCTCCTCTAGTCAAGCCCGAGGATATTCAATTCCAGGCCCCACAGGCCCGAGCCATCCAAATGGAAAAATTTGTAAGGCTAATCCAAGAACGAGAGGCCGAAAAGCAAAATTTCCAAAACATTGTGGCCAAGCAAGAGAGGGTCATCCTGGAGTCCCAGAAGCAGTTGGAAGATACCACAAAGACCCTGCAGCAAGTCTTGGACAAGGTGAACCAACTATGGGACACGACGTGCAAGGCCCAAGCAGGCGCTCAGTCAACGAAGCCACGAGACGATGATGGAAATGATGGAGTAGGAAATCAGGACAGGCAAACCCAATCTTCAGACGGTAGCTCGGGATCGGGTGGCCAGAGAGCCGGTGTTGCTTCCAGAATTTTTTTCCGACCTCCTCCCACCTTTAACCCCTCCTCCTACTCTGCATTTAATTTTTTTGAAACATTTATTCCAACTTACCCGATTCTTTCATCTTCCCTCTCTCCATCACCTCCTAGCAAAATAATGGGCCCATCAAAAGGTCCAGCTGACACATACAAGGCCCGACGGGACGAGTTCCTCCAACAACTCCACTCCCCCAGTGCGACGTATAATTTGTTAAACCCACCCCCTCCGAAACCTGTCGTTCCCACACCCCTCTCTCCAGATCATTCCATCCCTAACCTTACAGAAACTAACATCGACATGGGGGGTGATGATGACTTCCTGGCAGATCAACCAGAGACAAGAAGGTTCTTGCCCAGACAAGATACGGGCACAACTGAGCCGTCGACAAGCGAGAAAGCCAAGGAAAAAGACACGGGCACCAAGGACCTAGATGATTATCTGGCGAGGCCATTCCAACTGCGTAGGACAACTTCTCCTACCAGGCCCAGAGGCAAATTGGCTGATACAAGAGATTCAGAAAAGTTTGAGAGGAAATACCCTCCCAACATGAGGGGAGGCAAAGAAGACGTAGATCAAAGCCAATACTCCACCAGTGCTGAGATCATCGCAGCGCTACAACCGCAACCGGAGTGGCGGAATAAAGTCCTGAAAGATAGCAGGCGACTCCAAGAGTATCTGAAGGCACCGACATGGAAGCGAGTGGATCCCTTCTACATGCCACTCAAATGCAGAAATCCATGGCCGGTAGAAAAGCCACGAGTGGAGTTGGTAAACTGGCCAATCATTCCCGGATGATCTGAGGCTGCAGTTACTCGACGGGAACAAGTACAAAACAAGTGCCGATATTTGCGTGCAAGAAAGTGCCGAATATTGCAGATCTATGGCCTTTATGATGCAACAAGATTGTTTTTGGGATCGAGGCTTGGATTCCATTAAGATCAACCCGAATGTAGCCCTCAGTCGGAAGAAGACCATGAAATGATGGCCAGACTATATTACAGAGCGGCCTTCGTGTCGTCACGTTATGTGACCATGGTGGAGGACTGGCAAGAAATGGGCCTTGTGGAGAGGATAAGAGAAAGTAAGCTCCGCTTCCAAGTTTTTGAAGCCTTTGGGCAAAAGATGAGAGAGAGAAAGCAAACGACATGACGATGAGGCGAGCAGGACTCACAAGAAGTTCTCAAGAAGGCTGGAATGTAGCGGCCAACCACGCTTTTCCAAGTGCCAAGCGAAATACATCACCGGTGTTGTAGTGGGTCCTGCAATAGAGTAGGGGTGGATAATGTTGGCAGATTCTAGAGAAATCCCCAAATGCCGAGCCAAGCCGAAGACACGGAATACCTCTCACCCATGACCGAGGAGGTCTCAGGGAGGAGAGCAGGAGAAGCTGAGAGCCGAGCATGAGAGCTGCGGAATTACTAGCTAGGATGATAGTGAAATATCTATGTGAGCCTACACGGTGTATCCCAGAGAAGGAACGACCATGTAGGAGCTAGTCATATTTCCTAGGCTTTGTAAATAAATGTAGACCCCCCTTAAATTAGTTAGAGTGAGCCACCTTTTGATGGTGACCTTTAGTGGAAGGGCAAATTCCACATGTAGTTTCTAATTTGGTGGAATTGCCACTTGGGCTCCACATGGGCAGCCTTCTTGCTTATTTAAGGGCTCCCCTCTCTTGTGAGGGAGCTTTGAATGTATTGTCAAGTTCTCTTGAGCAAATAAAGAGGATCCTCCACGAGTTCTTGATAATTGCTAAGCTCCTTGTTCATGGCAATGTTCTTGAGTGAAGTTTCTATGAGAATGCTTGATTTCCTTGTATTGTGGATTAACTAGGATCTTGTTTTCTTGTTTCTTACTTAGTTGTGGATTAGGATTCATTTCTTGTTTGTGGAATAAGGTAGGAATCAGCATGCAAGTAAACTAAATAGGCTGGTTTGTGGTGTAGATCTTACATACTTTCTTACATTCCAGTTCTTGATTGTTCTTGGGCAATCTAAGCATCAAGAAATGAGTGTTTCTTGAATCTTGGACTGTTGCTATGCTGTTAGGAATCTATTTTCTTGTTTCTTGTTTCTTGTTTGAGTAGTTAATCTTGTTCTTGATTGTTTTCTGATTTAGTAGATAGTGGTAGAATTGATCCCTGTTCCAGAACGTTGATCTTCTTGAGCTAAGACTGGTTACATGGCTGGTTAATGCATGTAGCTGAGTATCGGACCCGTGACTCCCACTGACAAGCTGGGAGATACACGCTGCAACCTGGGTAACACTTATGTCTAGTAACTGTTCAGAAGAAGATCCGTAAGAACCGTAACTACAGAAGAAAGAACGAAGACGTAAAGAAACCCAAAGAACCGTGTTCACAAAAAGAGTGGAACCTGTGAACAAGAGTGCTCAAAATTATATTTTTAGGGTCAAAGACTATAATAGCGAGCTTGCACGTATTTATCATCAACATCAAGAATGTTAGATCCAATCACCACATCACCACTTGAAGAAACCTTTGGAATTTTTCCTTCATAAAAAATGACATATCTTCCGATGACCACTTTCTTAGTTGAAGGAATATAAACCTTGTAAGCCTTGCTCACCTCACTATAACCAACAAATATACCTTTATTTGAAGATGCATCCTCTTTGTCTTATCATCAAGAGTAATGTTGATATATCAAATGCATCCAAAAGTTTTGAAAAACTTGACACTCGGCCTCCTACCAATTAACATCTCAAAAGGTATCTTACCATCCAAAACAACACTTGGCCACCTGTTACATACAAAGCCTCACCCCAAAACGATTTAGGAAGATTTGCACCTAGCCTCATATATTCTCCTTCACATAAGGTTCTATTCTTCCTCTTGGCCACTCCATTTTGTTGTGGTGTTCTTGGACTTGTTTACTCCCACTTGATCCCATTTGCATTACAAAATGATTTGAACTTGGTAGAAATATACTCACCACCATTGGCACTCCTCAAGCACTTGATTTTGGTAGAGAATTGGACCTCCCTTGCAATCTTGAACTTAACAAAGACATCATACACCTCATCCTTGCTCTTTAGTAGATACACCCAAAAAAATCTACCAAAATCATCAATAAATGTTACATACATTTTAGCACGAACATTGCTAAAATGATGTTTAATTTCACGACAAGTGCTATTGCCACAAGATGCCCTAACAAGGAACACCAAAATGGACTGGCCATAATGTTTAATTTCACAACAAGTGCTAATGCCACAAGATGCCCAAACAACAAGGAACACCAAATGGACCACACATAAACTCTACTCTCAATAAAACTTCCAAATGTAGCCAAATGAGACAACAATCTAAACTCGAAAGTTGTCTCAAATGTATGCTTTCACTATTGAAATTGGTAAAGCCTTTTAGTTTGATGTGGCCTTGGAAGATTGTCTCAAATGTAAGCTTTTAACAATAGGTGTGCTTTTTTGAAGAGCTAAGGTTTGGTTATTATAATTATTGGAAATTGTAATTTGGAGATTTTTTTGTTTGTACATTGATCTAGTCTTTAATCACAACTATTTAAAAACAATTGCAAAAGCCTCAAATATTTAATCACAATTTATCCCTCCCCATAGAAACCCGTCTTTTGGACTATGGTTTGGTCAACTTTTTTCTTGTAATGAATTGGGGACCAATGAAGCTCATGCAAGACAACCCAAAGCGATTTCTTGCATGAGAAGACAAACTAATGCTAGCAAAATAATCAATTGCCAAGGCGTTTATTGTGGTGCATGATGTAAAATTATGAATGTGGTGCATGGAATAAGATCACTAAAGACCCAAACTAGAATCTACTATCATGTATTATTTCGCATTGACTCCACACGGTCTATAAATTGTAATAACGTGGAAATAATATTCTAGGGAAAAGTTTAGAACAAAATATCTTGAAGATCCAGAAAAGTAGAGACACATGTCTCCTTCAGTCTGCTCGCTATATACGTTCATCGTTTCAATAGCATTACTTCTGGATAGATCAGTTGTCTTTTCAACATCTCTTCCATTTTTTGCATCCTTTAGATGCGATGGCTTCTCATCTTCGATTATTACGTGTCTGCCACCTTTTCTGCTCCCCCTCTTGCCATCTCTAAGCTAACACAATTCAAACTATCCAGGATATAACCTAAAATTTGGAAACATCGTAGCTAAGTCAGTGCTCATGGAATTTTCTTTTGAGGCGACTCCAAGATTGGTAATGTGCCGGCAAGAACGATCGTGAGTATTTCAACATTCATAATCTATTTATAAGGCTGCACTACAAAAAACTACGAACAAGAAAGAATATTCGCACTGATTTTACTAACGATTGACTGGAAACTACATGGATAATAATCTAAAAACTTAATCTTTTGCAGAGTTTGATCCTCTATTAAAAACAGTAAAATGCAGAGCAATTCAAAGCTACGTGTATGGTTCACATTTACAAAACTATCAATCAACTCAATCGTCAACCCAGATCGGTGTTACATTCAAAGTAACAAGAACAGAAAAGTGGATGTCATAACTGACTTGCAAAACCTTATTTTGCCAAATTCCTCCTAAAAGCTTCAAACTTTGACCTCCAATGTATGTGATCAGTAATCAGTAGTTCTAACTAGCTGCATGATAATCTTTGGAAAAGATCGCGCTCAAAGAAACATTAAGCCTCAGATGACTGCGTATATTTTTGTTGCATGGGCGCACGTCTAACAAAAACCAGCTATTTGTATTGAGAAGGGAACATATCGTTGGCGATAACGGAACGTGACGTTCTCGCACAGAAACAAACGGCCTTTTGTGAGGAGGCAGACACCTGGTGTAATGACAGTGATTTCACTTGGATCAACCGAAGACTCTTGAAGTCCTGGGCAATGCAGAGTTACGTCGCTCGCGAAACATCGACATCGATTTTGGAGGCCAACTTCATAATAGAGGCAAGTGTATGTTGAGAATATGTAACGTCCATACAGCCCCATGAAAAGTATATTTATTTACATAAGCGACTCAGCGATGCCGATTATAGGATTGATAGCGACAAGAGTATTTGTTTGAAGAGGTTGATCCGATCATTTTTACGAATTAAAGAAAGAGGCATACGAAATTATGGTGTCAAAGTCACTTACTTAGTAATAAAATCATTATATAGTGACTGATTGTAATGACCAGTGAGTGATTATAAAGTTAATCCAAAGCTTTACCACTCAAAGCTTTACTACCCGGTTCAATTAACTTCGTGGCACAACTTCTTCCCAGCAGCAGCACAAACGCCAACATCAAAATCGTCACAAACTCCATCTCCCTCTCGCGCTCCTCTCTCCCCAGGCTGAAGAGGAAGGCAAGCCGTCAAGGATTTTGTAAACCAAGAGCATTTTAATGGTTGAGAAGAAAGCCATGCACGCTGATTGATCGTCTTAAATTAGGTTTTCTTAGTAGGACCTATTGCTAAGGATTGTTCACTTGACACGCGGCTGCTATACAGGACTCTTCAAGTACGTGCGTAAGGGTTAGGACGTCGAGAAATAATCATGGAAAACTAGGGTTAGGACGTAAAGAAACAGTGATGAGGAAAATGAAGCATGATGAAAAGTGTTAGGAGAGAGCGTGATTTCCAAGAAAGACAGTGGGGAGAGGTTATAATTATAGTCGACCCTGGTTCTTGCCATGCCTTTGAAGTTTGGTGAGTAAACCTCTTTGGCGCTGGTTGAGCCCCTTCAATATTCTATTGTTGTATGTAGTAGGATATAAAGTAAAGAGAGCCATACTTTACCTTGACATCAAGACTTCATACTACATAGGTTACTTGGTTTCAGATCCTCTACCATCCAATGCAAAAAATCTCTTATAATGCCCCACCTTGTATATGGAACATATCATGCAACATGGAATTTTAAATGTAATTGTATCCTTTTGCATACCCCATTAGGGGCAACATGTACATAGTACTATTAGATCCCGTGCACATCACATCTACCATGACAAGTAACATTCTGAATATTTAGTTTACAACAACATAAAATGATAGTTTGAATATGGCATAAAATCACTAGCCATTAGCCATAATTAGTAAGCATGACATAAGAAGTCAAATTATTTGTTTTTAGATATCACATCAAAAAAATATACCTTGGTAATGCGGGCTTTTTGGCTTTGCATCATTCCAAGTTTTCACCATACTCTAGTATATTATGTTCAACACTTGAAAGTATGCCTAATTTTCCTATGTACATCACCAAGGTATGTCTAAGCTGGAATACATATGGCCTTTACAAATATAAATTTTCACTTGGTGCAGTTATGAAGAAACTTAGTTTCTAGCCACAAAGCTTTGATAGCTTTCGAGTTTGTGTCTGCGAAAATGCACAGAAAGGACCAACAGGTCTTTGTATCTACAGAAATACAAAGGAATTGCCCACAGGCAGAAACCACCCCAGACCATAACCGCTACATAACGGTTTCAACGAAGAAAGACACGAAGGTCAAACGAACGAAGACTCGAAGACGAAGATCCAAAGTTCGAAGACCGAAGGAGCTCCAAACACCTGAAGACTGAAAGACGACTGATCTTCACGCTCCAAGTCCAAAGAAGATTAAACAAGTACCAGGAGGATGTCCACCTCCACAAATGATGCTGAAGACAATCTGATTACCGTTAATTGTGCTTAACCAGCCGTTCTTGTAATCACTGATTAACTTAAACTTTTTCTCTATATCCATATAAACAGATCAAACATGAGAGAATTAGTTGAACATCAAATTGGTTGAAGGGTTTGTCACACATCGCTCTAGAAAAGATCATTGATAATACAGTAGTTGTAATGCATATGTGCTTTTTATCCTGAATGATATCGAATGCTTTGATGTCTGATTGTTGTCTGTACATGTTCAACTGTTTATCTTTATTCCGCACACTGGCTCATTCTTGTTGAATGTTTAAACATATTTAAAATGTAGGTCAACAGTGTCTTGTCTACACTCTGGAAGATTGTAGATCTGATCTAGTAGGCAGTAGCCGCCAGTCAGAATCGAACTCTATCTGGGTACAACGAACCTGATTGTTTCGTGTTGAGATACATATCAACTACACTAGAGCAACAAAGGTTCAAAAAATACGAACAAGAGCAAGAGAATATCCAGGAGATCATACATTCAAAACAAGGAGCCAGAAACAAGTTGAAAAACATAGTTCACAATGATGGCGTCTATAAGCAGCATACAGTCGAAGATCTCCACCATCTTTGACTCATTAGAGTCTAACTTCCTAGCATGGAAGGTAAAGGCCTCTCTCATCTTGAAGGGAAAATTGGGTGGATGGCACCGACGAGATGCCTACAACCACCAGTAAAGAGCTACGAGAATGGAGAGAAAGAAGCAACAAGGCAGTAGCCGTCTTATCCTCATCCATCGAAGATAGCCTAACGCTTGACCTGATAAGCTTCGAAAGAAGCTCGATGAGAAAGTCGAACAAGGATACCTCGTAGGGTATGATAATCATTCGTCATACTACAGGATCTACATGCCAAAGACCAACCAAGTAAAGACCGTCAGAGACGTCAAGTTCGATGAAACCAAAGCAATGGCCAGTGATGATTTTGTCAGCTACGAAGTCTTGGGAATGTAGCATTACGACCTACCAACCATGACAGAGAGAGCAGATCCCGAACACTCAGACGAAGATGTTTGGATCATAGATAAGCTGAGTGACGAATCAGACGAAGAAAGGACCGCAAGCATGCCCACAACTAGAACGCCAATAAACTGCAATGGTTCAGCACCTAGCCGAAGAGACAAAGGCAAAGACATTGCAATATCCAAACAATCTCCCAAGAGATTGACAAGAGAACGAAGAGCACCAGCCAATTAGCTCAGCTTCAACATCTGAAGAGTTCTGCAGATTCAGCAGTGAACTGCAAACCCTGGGAAGCTATCGACAGTCCAGACAAGGACAAATGGGTGCAAGCCATGAATGAGGAGATCGAATCCATGAAGAAGAACGAGGTATGGACATTGCAACCAGTACCAAATAAGTGAAATTTTCGTGCAATGCCAATGGGTATACAAATTAAAGTACGAATCGAATGGAAATGTGTCTAGATACAAGGCAAGACTTGTAGCGAAGGGTTTCTCTCAGAAGTACAATATTGATTACACTGAGACCTTCTCTCTAGTAGTCAAGCATGCGTCCCTACGTTTACTGTTTGCATATGCAACCGCTTACGACCTCCGGATTCATATAGTCGATGAGAAAACCGCATTCCTACAAGGCGAATTAGACGAAGAAGTTTACATGGACTAACCTCCTAGTTACATTTGTGAATCACTTGCCACCTATGTCTGTTGAATGCACAAGAGCATCTACGGTTTGATGCAATCCGTGTGACAATGGTACAAGAAGAAGGATCATGCTCTATGATCCTTGGGTTTCCAACCACTGATGGCCGATTACAATGTATATGTAAAACTCGACACACTAGAAAAACTCGACATTGTTTTGACAATGATAGTGTTGGAGTTGACAAAGAGTACGACTGCTGGTACTCCGGCCGATTCCACCGACGAAGCAAATAACCAACAAGCAAATGTTGAGCTGACTCCTGCAGTCGAGGAAACTAATAATGGAGACCAACAGTAACACCATGAAGCAGTCGACCCTCAAGTCTCTTATCAGAAAAACAACTATGCTACTGATTCAGACGAAGCATATGACAAATGTTGGACAACATTTTTTGGCATTCTTTTAACAAAGGGACCTTTATTAACAAGAACAAATGAAAAGAGTTGAAGTATTAGAGGATGAACATGCGGTGCTAACGAAACAACATAGCCAGTTACAGTCGAATACGACACGACAGTGCCGCTTCATAAGAAGGACGAGGCAAAGGCCAAGATCGATTTTTTGAAGACGAAAGTCGAGCTTGACAAGGCCGATGAAGAACAAAAAAACTTTGAAGCTGAAATCAATAAGCCCACCAAAATAGTGGAGCAATACAAATCAAAATATGTAAATGTGTAAACACAACTCCACATCGAGAAGCATAAGCGTATCGCTTCCGAAATTGTACGACGATGGATAGAGCTTGATGCACTATTATCTACTAAATTGCAGGCTGCACTAGACTAAAGACAAAGTCTTTGCATATATGTTTGAACATATAAAGACTATAGTGAAGAAATATTTCTTTGCTATGATCAAGATCCTTTATGGAATGATTGATATTTATGTATGAAGAAATATCTAAAATTCTTTTTGAATTTTTAATGTCATTCGAATATTGTTCAAACCTCATTGTTTGCGAGGGCGCTTCACATTTGAGGAGGGGGACATGTGATACAATCACCATAGACACTCTTGACAAGCTCTCAAAGATGGCACAACAAAAGCTTAATGTATTACAAAGAAAAACTGTACATATAGGAAATCCACAACCTGCATGAAAAAGACAGGTGTCCTAAAATTGGCCTACCACCTAAGATCAGGCCCAGTATGGCCAAATTCGACCAACAAACTTGGGACATGCCCCCCCGAGTATAGCAAGTATTGTAAATAACACAGTACTTTCCTACAACTTTACTAATCAAACTTGAATAAACCATTATATGAAGAAATATATGTCAAAGGCCTTAGGTTGAAGACTATTTAAAAAAATGTATTTTAACGGAGGAACGTAATGAAGTGACACTATCCTAATAATTAGATAAGACTCAATCTCGAATATTCCATAATCCAGTCAGAGTATTCGTGACTCTTTCTACAGTTGTGACTATACATGTGTAATCATCTAAATAGTCTATGACAACATGGCAAAGAACCAACTCATCAATTTGTACACATGTCAATGTTTCATTGGTTGAGAATGGATAAGTTTCTATGATATAGAACGTCACGTCTTCTTTCTAAAGAGGTGTGTCAAACCAAGACATTTTTCTATATGTACTTCATTTTCATTTTAATTTGATATCGAGAGTTAGCATCTTGTCTTTGTTCTATTGTTGAGAGTGTATGTAACTCTAAATTTTCAATGTTCTGTCATACACAGTAGATGAATAGAGTTGTTTGTGCTCTTTGATCCTTTATTTAGTTCTTACTACCATACAATATTTGAATGCTAAAAAAACAAAACAATGCTCATTGTTTGAGAACACATTCAGTTGCAATGTCGAAAGTGTATTTTCTTATAGTCGAACGTCTTGTTGTAGTGAAATACTAGATGGAAAAATCTAGCATGATAAGTGCCTAAGTTGGTCTATCGAATATATCAACTTCGATTGAGTTTCAAGTCGAAGCCTCGATACCTATTTGAAAGTGAGATCTGATTTTAGCGTTGAGATCCATCCAAAATGACAAAGGTATAGTTCACTAATGACTATGATCGATAGTTTGAGTAGTGCTTAGACTATTCATGGATTTGAATGTGGGAACTGCTTGTTTTGAGTTACTAGAAGATATCTCTGTCAAATTTTTGGTTGATTAATTTTGATAGAAAGTATTTCAATTGTCGATGCAATCGAACTGTTAGCTCACCTCCACTATTAGATCTTAATATTTTGATCTTCCTAGAATGGATGAGATAAGTCAATGATGTCCCTTAATTGTAGCATTTAAGTTGATGATACAAAGCACTATCAACTAGACCACTCTTAGCAAGACGTGTTATCTTCTTACTAATTTCACTAGACAAAATCAAGGGCTTGTATTTAAACATATGAAATCTCTCTAGAACTTCATGAGTATATTTAGCATGCAAAAGCTTAACACCTCAAAATGCTTACATTTATTAGAAATAAGTGGGAATGAGCGGAAGCTAATGAGTGGGCTTGGTGTAGGATCTCGGAAGCACAACAGACAGCAGCGGAATATTCAAATTGAATGATTCAGACAAATGTTCAATGAAACAATATAGTAGTGAGACTGATAATTTGCACTCTAATTAATATTAAACAATGAGTACAATGCTTGAAGTGATAACTTCACCTTACAGTCGTTGAGCATGATAACGCTGGCTACAAAAGATTGATCATATTTAGAATTATTAGAAGAAGTTTTTGATGAAGATTAAGTCTTTACTAACTTCTTATACAACTTATATGTCTATTACAAAATATCTTCTTCTTGCTAAATATCTAATTAGCATTAAATGCTATATGTCGTATTTATTATAACCGCCCTTGAATGTACGAAGTAGGCGAACTATTAACGCGAAGTCGTTGGGTCACCGACAATATCAAAATTTACAAGTATCGAAAAAATATACAAAGGACTCGAAAAATATACACTAACTCAAAAAATATAGAATTTTTTGAGTCAATTCGGTATCGAAAATTCTAGCAAATTCGATTCTGAATTTTTCGATCTTTTGTTCAGAAATTTGAGTCTTCTATTTTTGGTTTTTTAGGATGCCCATTAATGCATGGATTTGAGGCTGAGCATCGAATTCCAACACTCCCCCTTAATGTGGATCTTGAAAACTTTTGATTTTTCAGTTTCAACATGTCGTTGAATTTGAAATGGTGCTCCTTGTGAAATAATCTGCTTTTCTGAGATTTGTTCTACTGGGTCGATTTCTGAATTTCGAGACTGTAGTGGCTGGAACCATATCAGCCTTTTGTACTCCAATGCTAACATGCATTTCGGATCCTTCATCAGATTCAGATTGTTACTGAACAGTAGAGTGGCATCTACATAAAGAGTGTTGATCAAGAAATCCGATACAGACTTGAAGTGAATATTCAAGTCTACCGACTTTGGATAGAAACCATTATCATTTATAAGAAATGTGAATTTGGTGTCCTCTTCTACTTTGCATTGGTCAGCATCAGTGGTCGACTTTGCCTTTGAAATAGTGTTGAGTTCTTGCACAAAGTAGTAGGCTGGATCATCCATAAATCTGGATGGAGGCTATTTGGATCAATTCGATCTTCTGAGTTGAAATTCGATCCTCTGATTTGATTCGATCCAATGAGAGTCTGACTCATTTTGAGAGTCAATATCGATTTTTGACTGTTTGACCCTTGAATCGGAATTCTGCTGTTCGATACTTGGGTCGAAATTTGTTGCAGCTTTCTCTTTGTGGTCGAAAAATTGGTCTTACAGAAACATGACATCTCTACTCATGAATGCTTTTTGAGTGACTAGGTTGTACAGTCTGTATGCCTTGTGATATGGAGAGAAGCCAATAAAAATCGATTTGCTGTTATTCGATCCTTGGATCAGCAGAGATATAATTGAAAGCTTTGCATCCAAACACTCTAATATGTTTGAGTGATGGCTTCGATCATGTCTTGCCATTCAGGGCCGTTATAATGGATTGGTTTTGTAGATAGGCGGCTATAGTAACAGCTTCTGCCCAAAAAAATTTCGTAAGAGAGGCATGGTCCAGCATGCCCTTGGCACTTTTGATGAGTGTCTGATTCTTCTGTTCAGCTATACCATTGGACTGATGTGAGTAGCTAGTTGTGAATTGTTGATATATTCTGTTGGCCTTGTAGAAAGATTTGAACTCGGTGGAGATAAATACCCTCCCTCCATTAGAACGTAGAGCTTTGATTTTTCTAAATTTTTGCTGATGTTTTGAATTGCTTGACAAACTTGAAGGTATCAGATTTTTCTTTCAGAAAATAGGTTGCAGTCCTCCAAGAGAAATCATGAATAAAAGTCAGTACATAGACAGTCTTCCTATGGAAATGGTCCGCATAGGGCCACAAATGTCCATGTGTACAAAGTCTAGCAAATTTCTAGAAGTTACATTTTTAAAAAAAGCCTATTTTCTCTAGGACTTTGTGCATTTCTTGTTTTCTTCTCATCTCTTTCCCCTTCATCTTCACCTTCCACCTGCAGTATGTACGATGCCTAGATCGCTAGTCATTTGTAGCATTTCCTTTTGTTAGTTTAGATTCATCGTAGTTTGCAGGTTCAACATGGCATGTCACCTTGATGCTATGGTGTAGGAGCGGGTTTTTGCCAACATCGACGAGCTACGAAGGAGCTAAATAGGTCGTGAGGTGGATCTGGGACCGACTTCCATGCTCCTTCATCTCTAGTCTCTCTTCTCTTCTTGATTCTCCTTGTTGCAGCATAGCAAGTATGTCAGGACCTACTTCACTTGCTATGCTCAGCATATAATATGTTCCACAAGCTATGCTTAGCATAGAAAATATGTCATATTGTTCCTCTCATATTGTCACTTGCTAATCACGGAGATGGTCGAGACTACCTAAATGCGCCGTAGTACGATATGTATGGCCAGTGGGTCTTGCTGTGACCAATTCTTCATTCTTTTCCGTTCATTTGAAAGAAGGATACCGCAATGTTCCGAGGGTGTCAAGTATGATATTCGTCTATTGGAGAGCACTCTACAATCTATTTATATATCCTTTTGTAATTGGTTGTGGTAGGTTTACCGCCAAATATGATATTGATAAGAATGCATTGAATGGATGCCTAGGCTTTGAAAAGGAAGGACGCTCAAGTCGAAAGGCCATGAGGAGAAATCCTCTATGATCCATGGATCTCCAATCGAGAAACCGTATCCAAGTGAAGTGGCGCATGCCTTGTGCTACACAAACAAAAACTTAGACTTGAAAAACTTAGCGAACTGAAACATTGCAATGAAAAGGAGCTTACTTTTTCGATCAAGCCAAGCCCGAAGGAAGACCCTTTTTTTTTATGAGCTTTGGTTGAATAACTCCTTATCACCTATTAAACTACATATCTTAGCATTATATAATTCAAAACTAAATCATATTCATCTCAAATGAGACTAATTTATCCAATAGATGAAAGATCCATAGTAACTACATGTACTTGCGCTATATAATTGCTGCATCATGTAATTGTCAAGGTCCAAATTTACTACAAAAGGATATGTGTGACAAAGAAATAGACATCACATAACCTACTCTTCAGTTCAAATAAGTATGAGTATAGCAATAATCACACTGACGGGTTGCACTTAACAAATCACATATGCTTCGAAAACAATTGCTATAGCTAAAGACTCTACTAGAGACTTGGTTGATTTAAGAGAAAACCTAACAACAAAAAGTAATTATTTTGGACATAACCTGCCCAAAAGCTACCTTCCAAGATCCATGAGCTCAACAACAGATTGTCTCTCTTATAAACTCCAAAATCTTTTGGACAAGAAAAGAACCATCAGTAGTTAGCATGAACTGCAAAAGTCTTTTTTGTTTACAAATGAGGGGTGCTACAACCCTCACTATCAAAGTATGTTATATACATCAGGTAAACTGGAAAATTTTGTTCTTTTGCAACACATGCTTTAGATAAGGTTCATGTTCCATAGTGTAATATCATTCTAATAAGAAAAAGTTGCAATTGACTTTAACATTATGGAGCTTCTATGAAGAAAGAAAAACTAATAAGAGAGCCACAATTTCTAATGTACTATATGTCAGAAGAAAATTAAAAAATAGAAAAAGAAAAAAACAGAAATCTCAAAAAATATAACTCAATCAATCAAAATGACTCTTCAATAAGATCAAGATCCAAGCCGATCCCAAAAAATCCTTGTAGAATCAAAATCAAGGAGATCCATTAGATAAATGCTCGATCCCGTACCACCATCAAGTTATTGCCTAACGACCAATCTTGAAGCAGATACCTCCTATTCAACAATATCTCAGCTCCTTCCATTCATGAAGAAGCCCACAACGCACCAGAAGGAAACATCTATACGCAACACATCCACGAGGATGGTACTATGGGAGTATGTTGGCCATTTATAGTACCATGGAATTTCCAATGTAGAAAGCATGTAAATAAATTTTGAGGGCTCGCACAACCTCAATTTTGTAAAGTTTTGTAATTAAATAAGAATTAGACACCACATAATGGTGTGCTTGTACTGCACAAAGCACCAATAGTTGCAAATATGCCATGAAGCAACTCATTTTGATTAAGTGTGCCTCGAAACATAGCAGGGAATTTATGTGGTGTGGCTCAAAGTAGGAATTGCAAAAGCATTGTAAAGTCAAGTGACTTGCAAAATAAATAAAATCAGGTTAACTTAGACTATCAAGTTTTAGAAATGAGCCAATAAGCAAATGCCACTTCAACTGTTTTGGACACAACTATATAAGGGTAAAATCTTTTGTATTTCATATTTCCAAACTTCATTTGTTCAATCAAAGGGTTGAGTTCCCTCCTATTGTGTTTTGTGAATGTTAGAGAGAGAGAGAGAGAGAGAGAGAGAGAGAGAGAGAGAGAGAGAGAGAGAGAGAGAGAGAGAGAGAGAGAGAGAGAGAGAGAGAGAGAGAGAGAGAGAGAGAGAGAGAGAGAGAGAGAGAGAGATCTGTGCGACAAGAAAGAAGAGAGCTACATGTCTATGTCAAGAATAAGATGAGAGAGTGTGCAAAGAATGAGACTGAGAGACACCTGTAGGAAGAGAGATTTTAGAGAGACAAAACATGACTCTTTGGACTCACTTTCATCTTCATAAGGGCACGTCCTCCCCAAGGGGGCTAAAGGAACAGGGCATTTGGAAGTACTCTCCTATGTAGGATTAGGACTAAACAAATTGTAGAATTCGAGTTTGTTTAAAAGGGGACCATGTGAATTTTTTTGACCGAGCAAGAGCCTACCCTAACCTAACAAGTAGATCTCGAACACTACATAGACTACTATCACATAAAATAATGGTAACATGATATGACTACAATTGATCAATACCTAATAGAGTTTTTAGAGTGGAATTAATTTCCAACATTCCCTCTTGATTTCATTTCAAAGCACTTTTAAGTTTCAACATATTCATAAAATAAATACGTTTATCGCTACTAAAACAATAGCTATGATTTGATCTACATGACTGTACACGAGTTTAACTTATTCGACATCAATTTTTTTTAAATGAATTCGAATATCAATGTGTTTAGTTTTGGAGTGAATTGTCAATTCAATGACAAAGATATGCAACCTAAATTGTCACAAAATGAAGTAGTTAGTTTTGCCACTTGAAATGAAGTTCTTGAAGTAATAATCTGAAACACAATTCCTTATTTGGGTTCTGGATACCACGCTAGTGTGCTAAATGAAAACATGAAAAATTATTTTGCAACTTCCAAATATAACACATGCTTTTACCAGAGCCTTCTTCGCAATCTTCTTGACGTCGAGTTGACCTTGTTCTTTTGTTTGAGTGAATTCACACTCTAGGAGATGTTTTCATTGTTGATCCCTCTCATCAAGACCTTCTTCGTTGTTCTTCCACACCACGAAGGGCCCACTGCATCTCACACAACTAAAGAAAATGAGCGAGATTATAATGATCGTGCACCTGGTGTAGATTTCATCCCCTTTGCCTTGGAAACATATGGTTGTCTTCATAAGAAATTTAATGATTTCTTGTCTTTATGTGCGAAGGTTATGGTGAAACGCTAGGGACAAAGCATTACCTTACCTTCCGTCATTGTTTTTTTTACCGTCACTGTATTTCTATCGCATTACAACGTTCACAAGTGGTTTCAATTCTTCGACGAGCTCAATTTGTAGGAGCGGCTGCTTCAAAGCTTCCTGCATTACCTATTAGTGGATCAATTTTAGTTAGTGATTTACATCAAGCAATTGGTTTTGAGTAATTAATTTACTATTTTTAGTTTTACTAAGCTTTTGTTTAGCTTAATTCATTTTTGCCGTTATGCGGTATCATTTTATATAGTTTAATCTTCTTGTATGGTCATGGGTTTTCCCATCATTTATTAATAAAAGCAGGGATAATTATTTGAATGAAAAGAAAAAACAAAACTTTCTTCCAACCCTAATTGGGGGATGTTGCTTATGATAGTTTCAATTTGGTCAAAAAATTGTAAAAAACTTAATATGTTGGTATTACACATGGGAAGGCTCTAGGGCCATGTCCTTGTGCAACAACCCTTCTAAAATGTCAATGCCCTTGGCCCCCCTCCCAATATCCTTGATGGTAATAAAGCATTGCACTTGTTTTCAATGCTAATGAACCTTAGTTTCATAATAAAGCCCTTCGAGTTATAGATAAAGTTTTAAAATACTATATCCTCAATTGTGACTCGGGATTGAAGGTGCAAGGAAGTCCCCACCCTCATCCAATGATCAAGAATACTTGAAATGTTGCATCGTGATTTATGAAACATTCTATATCATTGGATGAGGGTTGGACCCTTGCTTGCACCCTCTCCCATGGCCTTGAGATTTGATTTTTGGCCTTGCCTTGCAAAGGCAATACTATGTGTTGAGGTCAGTCAATGGAGTTTTGAAAATAGTCAACATTAAAGCATACTTTGTGTTGAAGACCTAAACATTTAAGATTTGAGCTTTGGTTGAAGGCTAGACCAACATACTAACATGCATTTGTTTCTGTGGTGGCCTAGTCGTTATAGATTTCCACAAAATCAATGAATTAAGTAGTATAAAAGGTTTGATCGTTCCCCAAGAGAGAGAATAATCTCTTCTTTTGTATGATAAGTGTATGTAAGAAGGTGAATGGAATGTGATATGTAATATTCACAATGAATACTACAACGACATATCTGGTTATCCAAAGATATTTGGGTAAACTGGCATCCAGAAACACCAATGGTGAAATGATTTGGTCAAGGTCTGTAATTATAAAAGTTACTTTATCTTTCAGTCTCTTAGGATAACAGTAAGCAATCAGATCAGACAACAACTAACAAATAGATTCATCAAACAAAATCGAATTGGCTAATGATTCTTCTTAATCGAACACAGAGAATTAGTTCTTATTACAAGAAGCAAACAGAACAGAGCATCAAACAAGTTCATTATCTGAACACATAGCTCATTCAAAATTGAAAGAAGTTCGGCTTATGGTTATGCTTAACAGCTTTGGCTAATTCCCTACACATATTAGTTAGAATTGTCGCTCTTTGGTGACGCTTGAAAATCCATGTTATGGAAAATGGCTTTTGCTCGGGCTTCACTTTTTTCATTATGTTATTCGAGAGTCATCCCTTTTGTAGCAAGGAAGTAGTTGTTCTGATTGTAATCTTCTTAAAAAGATAGATTTGGATAACCTCCCATTCCACGATTGCCCAATGGTGCAAGGAGGTTGTCGATCAATGTATTATTTACAAGATGAGTGTACCAACTATCCTCAGACAAGATTTCAGACATCTCAGTAGAAGGAACAGTTGCTGCATATATATATATTTTGGAAATTTCTCTTTAATGTACAATTGTTGAATGGATAGAAGTGCATAGGAAATGAGAGCACCAATATTTACATAATTATAAGTATGGTATGGTCTAGCTATTGGATTAGTGGAGCGAAGTACATAATTTGCTTTAACTTTCTCCAAATAATGAGAATGGTTAGCTTCCCAATCCGTGTAAATTTCCCACAGATCAGGGAATAACATTCGATTGAAGAATCTAGAAGGAATTGAATTAGGACTAGGAACAACTTCTTTAACATCAAAAATGTTGATTGAGTCTAGTTTATTTTAATACTCATCCAGAGCAGGAAAAATATTGTTTTCAAATGTTTTTAGATACTCTAGGATATATATATATATATACAAAGATCCTGTAACAACATGGATATAATTAGTTTGCACATTGAACTTATTCTGAACAATGGCAAGAGCAAGGATATCTTTTTGGTGCACTGTTAGCTTGGCCCAAAAAGTGTTTAGATTAGAGAATGTCCATGGGCTTTCCCATTGTTCGTTAGTATAGCCAAAAACTTTTGATAAAAGAAGATAGTCCATTCTCCACTAGAGTTTTGGACTATAGAAAGGTAGGGAAAAAAAGGTTAGTTCCTGCTTAAATGTCTGAAATTATGTCCTTAGTACTGAATACGCTACTTTGTTTTTCCTCTTGATAGCTCCACTTTGTGATGCTTCAGCCTGCTGCAGAATGATGGCTAGAGTTGCTGATTGGTCTGCAACAGCTTTGTCACTGGATGATTTTGGCTTCGCAGCATCCTCAGGGTCACTTTGGATCTCTTGATCTTTCTGGATTTGTTTAAAATCAATATCCGTCTGGATGGCCTTCTCTGATGTATCTTTGGCTGGCTCATCCATATGTGTAGACTGATCTTGGCGCTGGATAGGTTCTTCATCTTTAAAATTTTGAATTTGGCTTTATTGAAACTTAGCCTCTTCCAGTTCTTCCTTCAATTTCTCGTATGCAGCCATTTGGGATTGCAAGTATTGCAGCTAGAAGGTCTGGATAATTCTTTCTTGTACACCCTTCCAAGTTGTTGGGTCGATCATGTATCTCCCATGAGATACACAGGCTCCCAACGTCACTTCGGCGCTTATTCGCCACAAAATTGCCCCTTCGGCCTGTTTCTTATAAATTTGGTTGCCTCTCCTAAGCATGTCTGCAAAATTCTGCAGCTGAGCAATAGAGTCCTGAAGCTGCCTTTGACTTGATTCGGCACTCTCCTTGTCGGCAATTGCGTCATTGAGTTTGTCGTTCAGCTCCTTGTTACTACTTTGCAAAGTGGCTCGTGCATGTCTTTCCTCCTACAAAGAAGCCTGTAGGGTCTGGATCTACTGCTCGAGCAATATATTTTCATTTTCAAAAGCATTAGATTGCTCATGAATTGCTTCAAGTGCCTCCAGCGTGGCATCTTGCCTACCTTTTGTTTCTTCAAGGGATGTGTCTTTATTGATCAGCTCCACTTGAGCTGCTTTAAGCTCTTTGCTTTTTAACTTCAGCTCAGCCTTGACCTCTTTCAGCTCTTCATTTCTCTGGGTTAGGTCTGTTCGAATGGAATCATATTTTGCTTCGAGCTTCCTTGAGACTTTCTCTAGGTTGATAAAACGTTGAATGGCTGCCTGTGTGTCTGACAACAACATTCCAAAGATCTTGAAGTATAATTCTTCGTCAAGGACTGGTGCCTCGACATCACTTTCTTGCTGAATATTAGAGATTTCTTCTTCTTCCTTTGGTGGATCTTGTTGGATATCTTCTTGAATTTGCCCTTGCTCAGCAATAATCTCTGTTTCTTCTTCTTCTTCAGCTTCTCGGCTCCTTTCTGCACTGGAAAGTGGCTTATATTGGGATGATGGAGAGGACATCCTCACCCAGCTTCCTTGTTGTTGGCTTGATGATGATGTAATCTCTGTGGCGGTTGCCTTTGATGCTCTCATTTGTGAATCACCCTCAATTGAAAGGGCTAATTATGGCAGCACCGGTGCAATTCTGATATCTTCTTGCATAGACAGAACATCGGCATGCATACACAGAATACCAAACTGGAATCCCAGCCTGGAAAATTGATTATTCTTTACTAATTTACAGAATCGCTTAAAAGCAATTTGTCCGAAGGCGATGGATTCTCCGTTCAAGGCTCTCAGCATGTATCCCATATTTGTATTAGAAATGGTGTACTCTTGCTCCGGTAAGAATATAGAAGCAATAGCGTATCGCACGAAGCTCTTGAGATTGGGGTCTCTGATATATGAAAGCTTAAATCTCCTTTTCTCTAGATAAGCTTCCTCCCGAAAAGCTTATCTCTCAGTGATGAAGTCGGGTTTAGTAACTAGCATACTGCCGTCCATAGGCAAACCTAAGGCACAACAATAAAATTCCTCTGAATAATAATCTCTTGATTTCACACAATGGTGGTAATATGTCCCTCCTCTGTCTTGTTCAAATTTCGAATTAGCTCATGGCACACATCTATAAGAATTACTGATGGATCGAATTGAAGGAGTCCTTCAATCCGTGCTCGTATGGCTAATGGCTCCAAAACCGGTAAGATTGATTTTGGATGCGTTTTGAACACAATTGCCATCACGATAGTAATGGTAAACTAGCGATGGCGAAAGAGAGCTTAATCGTAAAAGTTCACGAAATCAGAAAACAAGAGTGATGGAAAAGAGGTGGCGAAAAAAACATAAGTGTTTGAGATTTTTGGTATATTGATGATATATCGACGGATTAGACAAATATTTAGTGAAAGCGTGTCCTTCGCTTTGAAGGTACAGACTCAACAATAAAGTATCTAATGCTAAAAAACAAAAATAAATAAATAAATGAAAAATAAACAAATGCTTTGCTCAGTTCGCAAAAGTTTAGCTCGGTATTTATGAGTCTTGAACTGCAAAAATAAATGATATACACAATCTATGAAACAATGTATATGATTGGCAGCGAAGACTGTCGCTTTTTTCGTTAAAATGTATGAGCGAAAAAATGTATGAGCGAAAAATGCGAAGGTTCCAAAATGGTAAATTGAGCAACATAACAAATTTCAAAAATAGTGGTGCATTTTTTGCAAACTATCATGGAAATTATAAACGCAAAGGTGTCGGGATTTTCGCATATTTTCAATATGCTGTTAACATGGAAACATGATGGAAACGAAAGAACGTAACAAAATGATATGCAACATACTAGCAAAATTTTTTTATTTTTCGCAAATTTTTCGAAGGTCAAAGATGGAACGAAAGTAAATCCCGAAAAATGCGAAGGTTGAAGTGTCACAATTTCCGTGTTCCCAAAACTGACGGATTTACTTAACATATTATATTCCAAAATGGTGTCGCATTTTTCGCAAGGAATATGACAGTGATGAAGCGAAGGTGTCAGCATTTTCGCAAACAATGCAGCAAAAAATACAAATGTAGCGAAGGTGTTGCCTTTTTCGCACATTTTGCGAAGGTGAAGGATTGACAAACGGTGGAAATAACAAGTTAGATGAAATGTGAACAGTGTCGCAAATTTTGTTACAACATATGGGCGAAAAATGCAAAGGTATCAAGTGTTGCAAATTTCACAAACTTCAGTGAAAATTATTGGACCAAAGGTGACGAGTTTTTCAAACTGGATAAGATGTGAATAGTATCGAAAATTTCGCATGTTTCGCAAAAATTGGACTTCGCCATATCCATAAAAAATTAGTCATAGTAGCGCTTCACTCTTGAGCCATTTACTCGAGTATCAAGTAAATGTCCTTCAAGATCGGCTAACTGAAGTGATCCATTGTTAAAAACTTCTATAACTTTGTAAGGTCTCATGCATCTGGTATGTAATTTTCCAGGAAACAACATGTGTCTGTTATCATACAGAATTTTTTTAATAGATTGATCAAGAATTTCTTTTCTTTTATTATGAACTTGTTAAGTCTCGATTAATGAAAGACGATGATCCTCTACTAGTTGCGTCAAAGCTATCATCCGCTCCCGGAGACTATTGTGTTCATCCATTCGCTTTTCATTACTATTGCAAAATGTCAGAACTTCAAATTCTATTGGTAATATGGGATGCATTCCATACACAAGATAGTATGTAGTCTACCTAGTTGTGATCTTTTCGGCAGTTTTGTATGCCCGTAAGACAGATGGTAACTTCTGATCCCAATCAGAAGAATGCATTTCTGTTACTTTATTCAGAATTTTACACAAAATTTCGTTTGCCCGTTCCGTAAGCCCATTCGCTTTAGGATTATGTGGAGTGGTTTGGCGATGTGTAATGGAGAAGTATGACAACATAGCCTCGATGGTTTGATTAAAAAAATGGGTTCCCCTATCGCTAACGAGTTTTAAGGGACATCCATAACGTCTGATAATGTTTTGGAAAAAAAACTTTGCTACAGCCTTAGCATCGTTTTTAACTGTGGCTTCGGCCTCTACCATTTTGGTAGCATGGTCCGTAGCAACAAGAATATAACGTCGATGAGTTTTACGAGTGATCGGTTTGATAGGCCCTACAAAATCTATCCCCCACTTCTCAAAAGGTGCTAAGGGAATAATTGGAGTAAGCGGCCAATGCGTCGCGAAGCTGGGTTTTCCCATCCTCTGACATGCATCACATTTTTGAATGAATAATTTAACATCTCTATAGACGGTAGGCCACCAATATTTAGCATTAAGGATCTTTCTTGCAGTATTTTTAAGAGCATAGTGACCCCCCAAATCTTCCTCATGTACTGCACTTATGACAATGGTCATCTCGGTTGCTTCTAAACATCAGCGAAGATTATCGTTGGCTCCTGATTTATGACAAAATTTCTAGAATTCACACGTGTGGGGAATGTCCACAAGTATGATGGATCTAATTAAGCTTTGTGATTAGCACAATAACCTGATTCTAGATTGATTAACAAGATCTAGTTCAGAAGATATGGCTTAATCACAATCTAGCATGCTAAGCATCAGAATATGATAGCAATAAATCAATGATGAGCAAAAGTACAAGATATCAGTGTATTAGCATTAGCCTCAACATGAGTTAGAGAGAGAAAGATAGAGAGATAACAAGCGAAAATTGTGTGGATCCAAAATGCTTCTTGGTTTCCAAGGGAAGGCTCGAACTTGAGACCAAAGAAACTTTGGATGTCAAGCTAACCAATTGAGCCAACTCCCTTGGGTTGTGGATCCAAAATGGCATGAGATAGCTACAAAGCTTTGGTTCTTCATCAAAAAATATGAGGAGAGCTACACATATTTATGGAGTTTGAGGTAGATCGAGGTAGAACCACATCCATCCATCAGTTAATGACATCTAAAGTGAAAACTAGATTCTATGTGACATTTGTCACTTCTCATGCATGAAACTCTACCAACTTTTTCTAAGTGTGCTAGTTCTATCTAGAAATGTACAAATCATCATGCATGTGTCCATTACACTTTGTGCATGCCTTGCATGTCACTATGGATCACTTACAATTAATGCATGTGAATTGCCACAAGTTTCTACAAGCATAATTTTGCTAATTCTATGTCTACAGACTATATGCAAGTTGTACTCATCAATCTAGATATGACATATCCATGTAGCTCGAGTTCTATCTAGGCCAAACTTGGCATTTTGAATTTATGAACAACATACTTGCATGGTACTGTTGGGGGTATTTCCAACAAAGTGTAAATAAATAAAATCATCCAATAAAATGTGTTGTGAGGGCATGGCATCCTGCGCGCGTAAGCTCATGGCCCAATGAGCACGCAAGTAAAGTTGTAAATAAAATAAACTTGACTTGGGCCTTGGACTTAAAATAAAACTAGAGGCCCAAAGTCATTTTTAGACTTAGAGATTACTTTTTAGAGTTGGGTCCAAATTGGGACTCACATGAATCTTGTGATCACCAATGTACTTTTTGTGGACCCTTGGATCAAGTTGGGTCCAAGATGAATGGATAGGATCATTGTGAATATTAGCCAATAGGATTGAGAGGCAAGGGCCTTCCCCATAACTCTACCAAATTTTGGAAGAGAAGCATCCTCATTTGCAATTCAATGCTTGCTATTGCTCTTGTTGTTTTCAATTGCTTTCAAGTTCATGCTTTTTGGTTTCAATAGTTATGTTTCTCCTTTAGCAAGTATAATGTGCATTTGAGCTAACCTCCACCCTCCCTCTATCTCTCTCTTCTATCTTCTTTTTCCTCCATCTTTTCTAATCATTCCCTTCCTTTTACCTACAATCATGATGAATGTTAGTGTAGAGGAGTAGAGTTAAGGGAGAGTAGTGTTAGTGGTGAGTGGAGTTAAGGGAGAAAGTAAGAAACTAACTAAAAATAGCATCTATGCATAGTTAGGTACCTATCCAGTGATCTAACCCTTGTTGATAGACAGGAGGGCTATACTACACAAGATCTTTGACCCTACAGTGGCGCCGATGCCGAGGATAGGTTTCACTAACTAGTTTAGCTATATTCTAGCTATTTTCTTGCTTTTTAGAGTAGTTTTAGGTAGATTTTTGGGTGTTTAGAGTTAGTTTTCTGTATTTTTTTTTGTGTTTGGATTGTTCACGGCTAGAGGAGGAGGTGTGAGAGGGTAGAGGAGGCTCTGAACAGCCTCTAAGGGCTTGAAATCCAAACCAACCAGCCAAAAAACCCAAAAAACACACCAATCTGTATTTTGGAGGAAAAAAGAGCCTAAAATCTCATCAGATTTTTATATCTCCAGAATCAGTGAGAATCAATCCTTGCATGACTGGCAGCAGCTCCAGGGTACTGTCCCAGACCTGCATAAAAGCCTGCGAGAGTTAGTTCCAAGCAAATTGTAAAAATCAGAGAAAAATCATAAAAAATTCAAAAAACCCTTGAAAAAATCCAAAAAAATTCAAATCTTCATAAGAACTCTCGTAGAGCCCTCTGAAGTTCCATATCAGTGAGAACAGGACACAAAGAAGCTTGCGAGAGTTAGTTTGATGTCTAAGTGTCTGTGTGAGAGTTCCAGTGAAAAAAAGGTGGAAAAGTACCAGTGAACCCTCGCATACAGCAAAATTTCAGTTCTAGTGGTCAAGAACTCTCGCAGAGGATTCTAAAGTTCCATCATAGTGAGACAAGGACACATAAGAGCTTGCGAGAGTTAGTCTGATTCCAGTGAGCAAAAAATTGGATTTAAGTGCAAAAAAATCACTAAAAAGTGAAAATCCAACAAATTCTTCCAGTAAGAACTCTCGCAGATCTCTCAATCGATTCATAATGTCAATTTACATTAGTGATAAAGCCTATGAGAGTTAGTGTGAAGATCTGGTAAAGATCAAGCCAAAAAGGTGGTTTTGGACCCTCGTAAACAATGAAATTTTCACTTCTTGCAAGAGTTAACTCTCGCAGAGAATTCTATGGTGAGATCTAACCCAGATCCAACTACTGTGAGCCTTGCGAGAGCTACTTCCCAGAGATCTGAAAGATATCAAGTTTTTTACTTATAAAAACAGCTATAGAACCCTCGCACAGCCAACCCTCACACAAGAGAACCCTCGCATCAGATCCAACTACTGTCAAAATCTCAGGTCAATCAGTGCAAGGAGTAAAAAGTTATCAAGGAAAAACCATCATAAAGGGCCTAAAATTCACTTGGAACCCACCATCGAATGAATCTGAGATCAGGATGATCAACAGCATGAAGGATAGCAAATCAAGCACCACACCTTCCCAGATTAGCAGCTGTGCAACAAGAGACAGAACCGGAACCAACACCAATGGATCCAATGGGCATACCAGTAGGAGAGCTAAACGATATTAGTGTAGTTATAGAGACATAGACGTTTGTTATGAATTTCTTTGTAATAAACCCAGTAGATACACATTCAATATTATTTGGAAAACCATGGCTATATCAAGTAGATGCTATTATAAACTGGTCTATCAAACAAATATTTTTTTCAGACATTCTCACAACCATTCCAATAAGGGGTCACCTTTTGAGATGGGGTGAGGAGTTAGCCAGACCTATTGAATCCTGGATCAATTTCATAGAATGCTATGAGATTGACGAGGAAGAGAACATGAAATTACCAACAACATCCGAGTTGAGGGAAGTTCTGGGTGAAACCAGAGCAAGCTTGACCGAATGAATGGTAGAAAAGACAAATTATGTAGAAATAGAAATTAATAAAGGTAAAATTTTGAATTTAAATAAACACCAATCAAACTAGGAACGTGAAGAGTATATATTACTTCTTCAGAAATATCAAAACGTATTTGTTTGGTCGATGGACGATTTTAAAGGAATACCAGTTAAATGGGGAGAACATACAATAGATCTTATTCAGGGAACAATACCTGTTAGGTAGCGCCAATATAGATTAAATCCAAAGTATTCCTTGTTAGTTAAAGACCAGTGCCCATAACCGCATTCTCGGTAGAAGGATGTATATTTGTCCCTTGTAGGGACATTTCGCAATTCTGTGTCCTTCACCGCATCCGTAGCAGCCATAATTTCTTTCGCCTTGATGCTGAGTTTGAGCTGCATAGGCCGCAACATATTCATTTATGACAAGATCCATAAATGGTTCATCCGGTCCGTACCATTGATGTTGCTCAGGTTGAGGTGGCATTTGCATCTCTGGTTCCGCTGCTGTCAGGTTTACATGGGCCACTTGTTGATTGGCTGGCCTTGGTGGAGCAGGTAAGGCCATACGCTGTGGTTGATTTGGTGCGCCGTACCTTGGTGCCGCGTTGGGTGCCCCTTGATGGTAAGGATAAGAAGTGTGATAAGGACTTCTCTTCTGTTGAACAATCTGGCGTTGAACGGACAAAATGTCGTATCGTGCGATGTTGCATTGCACAGATGGCAGAATCTATGTGTCAGTCTTAGATTTTGCTTTGGGACTGGACACTCGTTCCCTGTATGGTTTTGCGTTCACACTGAATACCATACATTTTCCCGTCTTGGATACTGCACCTGGTTTGGTTCTGGTTGATGTGGCGTTACTGCTACAACACCCTGTAAGGCCATCAGTTTCTAGTCAAACTGCGCCGTAAGTTGTTCCATCTGTTGTTTGTGTAATTTCCTCATTTGCTCCAATAGCAATTCTATGGATAGAGCAGATGCGGTTGATGATGATGATGCTAACGAGGGATCAGGGGTGTGGGTGGATGGATATTCATCGTCAGATCCCTCATCCTCTTCCCTGATGGCATCTTCCATAGCTTCTTGCAGAGTAGCGTATAGCTCCCGTCGTTTCAGTTCTCTTCTGATACTTCGTGGTAGTCCAGCTAGGAACCACATGATCATCGCACGATCGAGAGTCACTGCACTCGGATCGTAAGTGTTTGACCCGCTCAATATAGTCTCTGACCCTTTCTTGTTTTCCCATCTTGACTTTGCTCAGCAAGAGAAACGGGTCTTCCAGGAACTTTCTTGGTTTAAAGCGCGTAATGAGAGCCACCTTAACCACTTCCCAAGTGGATTTTTTTCCTCCGACAGGTTAAAAAACCAATCCTAAGCCACTGCCAATAAGGACATGGGAAACAACATTAGCTTCTTTGCAGGTGTCCGTTCACCGTAGATTTCACAAGCCTGCTCGTAGATCTGGAGGAATCGGATGAGATCTGATGATCCATCGTTGGTATTTCCATCCGTGGTGCTCTCCGGACTGCTTGCAAGGGAACGATGGGTACGAACATCTGCTAGATGGATTTCATGGTAAGTAATATGTTGTATCTATTTTTCTAGTCCTAATTCCTTAACCATCGACTTTGTTATTAAGTTGATACTGGATTCTGAGTCTATTAGTATTCTATCTATAGTATGATCTCCTATAATAGCACTAATCTCTGGAACTCCACAATCTCTATCTACATATTCTACTTTATTGCTATATGCAGATATATTTAGTGTGACAAATCTCTCCCCTTCCTCAGTCCTTACAGACCGAAGTCCTTCATCCTCCGAAGTATAGCTCGAGGATGATGTAGGTGTCTCACCTTCATACTTATCCTTTTCCAGGATACCGTAATTCTTTTATGACTTTTCTCCGTCGGTGTCTCCATCTGATCTCTGAAGGTAATCTTATTCTTCTTTCAGTGGGTTATGACATTAGTCTGGTAGAGCCATGGTCATCCTAATAATACTTTATACGACGATTCTCTTGTAGTCCTTAATATAGTAAAATCCATTAGGAACTTATGGTCTCCAATGTAGACTATAACTTGGGACAATTCTCCCATTGGTGATCTTCTAGTTGCATCAACTAATTTTAAATGTCTTATTGTGGGTGCTATTCTATGGTGAATGTCTAACTTGTATGTTGTTTCTTCAGTCATTATATTTACGCTAGATCCGAAATCTATGGGCACACTATCTGAAATGTACCTGAATCTCGGGTGGACATTCATCACCGTAGTTAACTAGTCCTACATTAAGATATGGTAACTTCGCTTTTCTTTTCTTTTTCCTTCGCAAAAATTGCTTAATTTCTTTCTTATAATACTGATTATCCTCTAATAAATGTTTAAAAGTTATGTTGGGCATTCTGGAGACAAGGTCTTCCATTATATCATATGAATGAGTTCTAAGTGGGCGATATATCTCTAGGTATCTCGCTACTTATAACTAGATCTGAGAATGTTACTTTCTTAACTTTTCTAGTTTCTTCGTCTAAAAGCTTTTTAGCTTCCAAACTAATATCAACAACATAATGTTTTTCAGTAGGCCTATCAAGGTCTAATTCTTTCCTGTTCCATGACTTTCACTTTTTCTGATGCATTTTTCGCGTTTTTTGCAGGTTTTGTTTTCTTAGCTTTCTTCTTATCTTTAAGAGTTGAAACATCTTTACTACTTCTAGTAGTTACTTTATTTATCTCTACATCTGAATCAGGCCATTGATGGTCTTGATCTTGTGATTCAGACTCTACTTCTATCCTTTGAACTACCATGTTAGTGTAAGTTTTAGATGGCCGAAGCTCATCTTCTAAGCGAGTTTACAAACCTCGGTCTAGACCATGGTTGTTGTGGCTGAGGACATTTAGCAGTGACATGCCCTTTGTCTTTACAGTTAGCACAAAGCGGCACATATCCTACTGACCTCCTAGGTTTAGGGCAATCAGGCAAATAGTGACCTGAGGCTCTGCATTTGTAGCACGAATCCCTTACTCTGGGTGGATGAGTGGAATCTCTTGTCCCTTCTCTATGCAAAATAGTGTATTATTGACCAGTACGTGATTTTAGTATAATGTTTTTTTGGTCAGTAGGAGTTACAGTATAAGATACCTCCTCATGATTATTAACCGGACAAAGAAACAATTTCTCTTCTAAACAATTAGTCTGTAAACTGGGACAATTAGCCTTAGAATGACCTTCCTTCCCACAAGCGGTACACCAAACATTGGCATTAAGCTTCGCTTTCTTCCATTTGGCTTTAACGTCAGACATCTGGACTTTTAAATCACTTATTTTTTTTGCTAATATCTCAACACTCTTCCTTAATGGATCCATCTTTTCGGATTTCTCCATTTTTTTCTTTCTATCTAAATTCCTACTCTTGGAATTCCTATAAGAAGATTCTTTTTTTGATGAAGAAGAATAAGATGAATACTTTAAAGACTCTTCCTCATCTGTTGAATCAGATTCTGATTCAGACTCAGTAGATGATTCAGATTCTTCTGTACGTTTCGATTTATGCGTTTTGCTACTTTTTCTCTCATTCCTCCGTCTATGAGAAATTCGAGAAGTTTTGTAATTTTTGGCAGAGGCAATGACATCTTCCAAAGAGGTCACCAATTCCTGTCGACAATAACGATCCATTTTCTTAGGCAAGCCACCCAAGAACCATTCGTTTTGCATAGGAACCGGATACTGGGCTCCTAATTTTTTTATTAAATTCTTAACTCTACGAGTATACTTTCTAAGTGATTCCTTCGACTTTTTCTCAACAGAATTAAGTCAATCCAGCAATCTAGTGGAGTATCCTATGTCCCTAAACTGCTTAAGGAATGCTGCTTTTAAAGCGTTCCAAGTATTAACCGTTTTTAGTACTAATTGACTGTACCAAATCCTAGCCTGCTTTCGTAGAAGACGTGACAAAATTCTAACTTTGTCCTCGTCTGTATGTTCTTTATTTGTTATAGTAATAGATTTAAACTGAGACAAATAACTGTCCGCATCTTTAGACGATGATCCCTTAAAAAAATCGTATATGATTTTTGTAGATGTGGGTGGCACTAGGTTCGTCATATTATCTGGTGGTGAACTAGGAGGACTAGGAGGACCAGGATCCAGACTACGCTCAGATGATAGTTCTGATGAAGAAGATTTTGATTCTGAACTTGGTTTGGAAGTGAAATTAGACAATCTGATTCTAATGAGTCTGTAAGACTTGGTGTTTTAACGTATATTTTCTCAAATGAATCTACAAACATTGTAGTAGCATTTAGAAGGTCGTTAAACATTGCAGGTGTTAATCTTGCTCTAATTGACGAATTTCGCAAATTTTGTAGATACAAATTTCTAGATTTTCTATATGCTTCTAATCGTTGTGCACGCTCTAAACGTTTATGTTCAATAGTTGCTTGAGAGTATGTTCTTGGCATGCGTTACATAAGGAAGATTCGTAGACTTAATACACTTAAAAATACTACAAAAGATGAAATTCATCTCCCCGGCAACGACGCCAAATTATGTGGTGGCCTAGTCGTTATAGATTTTCATAAAATGAATGAATTAAGTAGTATAAAAGGTTTGATCGTTCCCCAAGAGAGAGAATAATCTCTTCTTTTGTATGATAAGTGTATGTAAGAGGGTGAATGGAATGTGATATGTAATATTCATAGTGAATACTACAGCGACATATCTGGTTATCTAAAGATATTAGGGTAAATTGGCATCCAGAAACACCAATGGTGAAACGATTTGGTCAAGGTCTGTAATTATAAAAGGTTACTTTATCTTTTAGGCTCTAAGGATAACAGTAAGCAATCAGATCAGACAACAACTAGCAAATAGATTCATCAAACGAAATTGAATTGGCTAATGATTCCTCTTAATCGAACATAGAGAATTAGTTCTTATCACAGGAAGCAAACAGAAAAGAACATCAAACAAGTTCATTATCTGAACACACATCTCATTCAGAATTGGAAGAAATTATGCTTATGGTTATGCTTAACAACTTTGGCTAATTCTCTGCACACATTAGTTAGAATTGTCGCTCTTTGGTGACGCCTGAAAATCTACGTTAGAGTACTGAAATTCAGTAAGAAATGAAAAGTAGGTGTGACGCAGATAGAGAAGCATCAGAAACAGTTACAGATCGTTCAAAGTGTATTCGCTCAATTGATAAGAAGTAATGTTGTAAGAGATGACAGAGGGAAAGAACGCTCAAGCTTATAGAAACTGGCTCTCTTCTCTCTCTATTGATACTCAAATCTGTGCGTATGTACAATGGCATGAAGTGTCGACCTTATAGGAACGATCACCGGCCTAAATGTCGTATGTCGGTTGAGATCCGCTAATGCGTCTCTATAGAACGTCTCACAAAACGTCACGAGTTCTAACCTAAAAATAAATTTACAAGATGCAAATAGGCCTTAATATAAATTTAGGCACTATAGTACATTTACATGTATAAAAATTATAAAAATTTATAATATAATTGGATAATGTGAGATCGTGAGCCTCACAGTTTTCATTAAAAGGCATGCATTGTTTGCATGATTCACAAAAATTCTTAAGAAGACATACATTGTTTGCATGATTCGCAAGGCCAAAACAACACTGAATGTGGTCATTTGGAGTCGTCGGATTGATATGTAAAGGATTTGTTGCGATGTTTGCTTTCATTAATGAGACATATTTTTTCCTTTGCTTTGCGAGCTCAATAGGAGCCTGGAGGAGCATCGGTGGAAGCGGCAGGGCGGTTGCAACAACAACAATGTTACGAGCTTGTTGCATCAGAGTAACAACAACAATCATGTAGAACAATGACAAAGAGACTTTTATTAAAGACTTTTTGTTTCCGTTTCTTTTGGATAAATTGACTCACGCGAGCTACCACCAGATGTTTCGTTAAGGCTCTCTCAAATCCTCCAAAAAGCGTTTACACAGTGGCACTTACGATGTTCCGAAGGGCTAGCTTACGTGTTTTAGAATGATAATTCTGCTATGCTTCGTGAGACGCTCCAAGTTTGTCATCCTTTTAGAAATCATATACGAGGGTAAAGATGATCAACGGTAGCTTGAGCTTTGCATTAATGGTTTTAGATCAATCTATAACTTACACTGGAATTGATTGCGAAGATTATTGCATGCAAATCAACTTACATATTGTGTAATGCAATTGAGTGCAAAGATTAGCTGCCAACAATTTCTTGTTTTAAATGTTATATAGATGGTTGCTCAAGAATCTGTTCAGACAATTACTTCACAATCTCATGTGATTTATGTCTAATTCTTTGATTCACGTTTTCCTTGTTAGCAGAAAGCATCCATGCTGCATGGCGGAGATAGCAAAAAGCTACAGTTGTCTTTTGAGTGAAAGTTCAGCAGTCTTTTCTCTTCGAACCATCTCCTTGTTAAATGAAAGGCTATAATTGGGCATCTACGAATAGAAATTCCATGCATGTTGTTTTTGTGTGCGGTGTCGCTGCTGATTGCATGATTTGTCATTTGTGAATATAAATTCCATGCTTGTTCGTTGGTCGTTGCTAGTTGCTTTGCGCTTTCTATCGCTCGTCTGGTTTTTTTGTTGATAGTTTTTTGAGTGTCTAAATTGATTGTTTCTGCTGCTCGCATGAAGTACATCTACAAACAGTTGATTTGATTGCACGAGCTCTGTCATCAACAATCATCCTTTGAGATACTTTGCATGCCATTGCAGACTTTTGTGCCACAGTTGCATACAGATAGGGAAGGAAGTTATGAACAAGTTCGGTAGTTAATGCTTTAACTTGCGTTTCTTCAAAAGCGACCAGCATTCTTATCAAATTCCAATTATATGATCTCTCTTAAATGCACTTTATTTAAATGCCCACACTATTTGTCCTTAGTGTTACATTTTTTTTCTTTGCTAGAGTGTCGACGAGTAGAAGATGCCTATTTTATCATATAATAAAATCCAGTACATTTTATTGGCCTTGTCTTACAAAGGCAATATACTGTGTTTAGGTCGGTCATTGGAGTTTGTAACAAAGTGAAAGTTGAAACATATTATGTGGTATTAAATAGTATCAAATGTGGTCAAAGCTCAAATATTGTGTTTTGTTTTGTTTTTTTGTATACTTGATCTATAAAATTGTAGTTATTACACCTTTTGTGACAGATATAATTCATCAATAAGCTTTCACCAATAAAAACTGATCACTATCAAATTATAATTTTGCGATTGTGTTTTCTTTTGCAGGACATATAGACAATGTCTTCCATACTGGATGAAGAAATGATCAATTTTTTAGAGATACGACTTGAAGATTACTTTATTGATGGTTTGTGAGCGTTGAATTGCGAATATTGAAAAATTGAGAAACTGAGAAATTGAGATTCTGAGAAATTGAGAAACTGAGATTCTGAGAAATTGAGAAATTGAGATTTTCATCGTGAATGTTGTGAATAGTGATCGTGAATATTGTGAATATTGATCGTGAACATTGTGAATACAAATCGTGAATACTGATGTGAAATTGTGAATATTGAGAAACGTATATTATGAGATACATGAATATTGTGAATACGTGTTGTGAGTATTGATCGTGAATATCAACTTTGAATATTCTTAAATACTAAAATATTCTACAACGTACACAAATTATGTATGTTAAAACATGATTATTCAAAAAAAAGATTACGCTTGCTAGTCTTCGTTACTTGCTAAACATGATTGTTTTATATGTTTGAATGAAGACAATGATTATCTTCACAAATATACAAATTTGCAAGTTTTTGATTGTGTTGCAATTAGAAATTTTACCACATGCTAAAACAAAGATGATGAGGTACTTTTAAGATTCTTCTTTTTGTCGCAGTTAATATCATTGTTTATCACACAAAGAATAAACAAACTGGCAATTGAATTGAAATTTTAGGTTGAATGAACATTGGTAATGACTGGAATTAATCAAAACATAAACTAATAAAAATTACAAATCTTACCAATTTCTTAAAACATTAATTCACATATTTCAAAATCATTATATACACTAACTACACAAAATAATGGGCCAAAATGCTCAAAATATTTTTTGAACAAGACTAAAATTATTATACAAAATTATATAACAAATTTATCCTTTTTAATTAGTATTTTAATTCATTCAAACTTTGGGCCATCGTTTGCAAAAGCCAACAAGTACAAGAATGGAACAACATCTTTTTCTAAAAAACAACTTTGTACAAAACTTATAATAAATATTATAGATTCCATTTAACATTCAAATGTAAAAATTTATCACAACAATATAAAAAACACTTTAAACAAATCCTAAAATTTTAAATTTTAGGATTCATATTATTATGACATTGCAAGGCCTTTGTGGTACAATATCACATCTTTCTTGTTTAATTAACGAAATTTAAAAAGGCAGGGGTGGCCGATTCCTCGTTAAAAAGAGGCCGCTTAATTATCCAGAATGGGTTGACAATAAAACCTTCATAAACAAGTTGAAGGGTGGTCTTCACAAATGAAAGGGGGCCTTCACGCATATATTCCAGTCCATCTGCATCCACAGGTAACTGATCGATTGATATTCAAGCAAAGTAAGCCACCTGTTTCACCTCTTGTGCTGCCGCAAGCATTTCTGAAGGCGCTCAATTGAGGTCGCAGAAAGGCCACCCCCTGCTAATAACGTGGATGATGATGATGACGAAGGGACAACAACTGTACCCATTCCATTGGTGTTTTGTTGTTGATTGACACAGACACAACAACAGATCAATATCCATTCAAATGATTGTAAATGTCCTAAACAAATTTGGTGTTTAACCAAAAAAATCGAGAGGTTTTTTCCCTATTGCAGCAGACGATAAAATCTGATAAATAGCTAGATGTTTTTCATAACATTTTGTAAACAATTTTACCTGTTAATAGTTCCTTTTGTCTTGTTACTTTTATTGAGATCGTAAGGCTGGGGCAGAAGGACATTGGAAGTTGCTGGAAGAGTCTTCAATACAACCTTGTAACATGATGTTTTGTTCTGCGGTGCGACTCTCTACTTCATGTCTAGGCCTCGTCCTGTTTATCTGATTGATTTTGCTTGCTATGAATCAGACGATGAAATGAAGTGCCCAACGAAGGTTTTCCTCGTTATTCAGAACGTATCGGAGTGTGCAAAGACTCAACTGAAGCGCGCTGAAAGGACTCCCCTACTAAATAACGTCAGGTAACGGGCCAGGATGGCTCGTTATGGAATATTGCAGGGCGACGGCGAGCCCTGGGCCCTGCAATATTCCATAACGGGCCAGGCCGTTATCTAATACATTATATACACATAAATATCATCTTCATCCAATTCCAATAAAAAAAAAAACATTGTATTATTATTACTTCATATATTCGCCGGCGCATGTTAATGGCACGTCAGGACTTTAAGCTTCCTCCCACCGTTGAATAATATTTAAAATTATACGTCTTGGTTTGTAGACGATTGAGAATATTCCAGGTGGCAATTACGCCTCGTGGCTAGCATCGAAGTGGGTGGGTGTGAAAGATATAGTGCTGTTAAGGACTATTCCCTCGCCTTTCACACTTCTTTTTTCCCAAAGGTTTTGATCGATATTCGAGAAGTAGATTATGAAGGATTTTTCTTCTTCCGGCGGCGGCGGCAGCAGCAGCAGCACAGGCTCTTGTGAGCTTCGCTTGTCTTCTTCTTTTCCTTCCTCTGTAATTGGAAGGCATACTTTGATCTTTACCCCAGGCAGCAGCTCGGAGAGCAGGAATTGCTTTTCCTGATCAAAAGTAAGCAAGCAATAGCTGAAATTGAAGTAGAAGAATAAGAAGAAGGGGATGGAGCATCAAGCGTCACAGCAATCCATGGGCACTGTAGCTGCGCAGAGCCAAGTGGGTTATGGCAGTTTGTCACAGACTCCTCCTCCTCCTCAAGGTATGGCAAGTGCCTACCCAGCCCCCCCGCAGATGGTCACCCAGGCCTCGCCTGTTGTGGCTGGGCAGGCACCGGCAGTCTATCAAGCAGCAGCCGCAGCACAGGCTTTGAGCTACCAGCATCTGCAGCAGCAACACCAGCAGCAGCTGCAGTCTTTCTGGGCTGGCCAAATGCAGGAGATTGAGCAAGTTAACGACTTCAAGAATCACCAGCTGCCACTGGCAAGAATAAAAAAGATTATGAAAGCAGACGAGGATGTGAGAATGATTTCCGCTGAGGCACCTGTGCTGTTTGCCAAGGCATGCGAGATGTTTATTTTGGAGCTTACCTTGAGATCCTGGATTCACACTGAAGAAAATAAGCGCAGGACTCTGCAAAAGAATGACATTGCTGCTGCCATTACTCGCACGGATATATTTGACTTTCTTGTTGACATAGTGCCAAGAGATGAGCTGAAGGAAGAGGGTTTAGGAATGGCGCGGGCGGCTATGCCAGTGGGGACACCTGCCGACGCAATTCCATATGGAGGTCTGTATTACATGCCACAACCGCAGGGTCCTACTGCTTTGCAGCAGCCCATAGGAGCACCAGCAGTGATGGTGGGCAGGCCTGCCATGCAGGTCGATCCAAATCTTTATTCTCAGCAGCAAAGAGCACCAACGATGTCCTATATGCCTCAGCAGCCAATGCAGCAAATGTGGCAGCAGCCACAAATGTCCAATCCTCCAGCAGGGGTTCCACCTTCCGGTAGCTGAGGGATCAGCGCTGTGTAGAGGAGACTATTAGGGTTTGGAGCGAAGAGTTCTTTTCTGCATGAAGGAAATTAAGGTATAGAAGAAGTTGCCATTTCACTGCAATCTTCCTGCAGACAATTGGTTAGGAAATGATTAGGCTTTGATTGAAGCAGTTTACTCTTTTTGGTTGCCTTGGTATTATGCTAATCACTTAGTTTTATCACTGGTTTTTGCTTGGTATATTTAGAACTGGCTTATTTGCTTCAAGGCTTAGAGGAACTTTCAATTATTTTACTCTGCACGTTATTCTGTTTCATCTTCTTTTTCAGTCACTTGTGCCGGAAGATGTTAGTACTCTTGTTACCATTTGAACCTCTTCTGGTCCCTCTATTTTCGAAGATTTTTCAACCCAAGAATATTTCTCCAGGATGCAAATATTAGAAAAGTATCAATTTCATGAGTTTAGCAAATGACGCAAAAATGTAACTACTTTCAAAAGGCAAGTCTTGAGGGAGAAGGCTACTCATGAAGACATACCTTATGGTACATGAGGGCTAAAATGAAGAGAACTCAAGGATAACTCGAGAAATACAAGAAAGAGCTGGTGGTAAGAGACTAATTGTGAAGATTCTTGCCATGTTGGTAAAGAACTTGCTGCCTAGCAAGTGAACATCGGACGCAATCTGTGAGGTTATAATGAAGGAAGTCAAAGTAGATGTGGATTTTGCTGGCAGAAAGGCCCTTGCTACCATTCAAGAGGATGAATATCACTTTAAATAGAGCCATCGTTCGCTAGGATTAATAAACCGCTGTCCATTTGTACCACGAATTATGATGACTTGATATTATAGAAGAATTGCTCATATCTTACAAAGCACGTACAATTGAAAAGAAGAAGATTCAAGAATCGCTGTAATGAATAGAAGGTACTCAAAATAAAATTAAACTTAGGCTATTGGTGATCAACAATCCCAAGTTTAGGTGGAAATGTGGAGAAGTTTCAACTTATTGAGAGATAGACTTGTCAATTGGTAGCATTAGAAGGATTTTGACCATGTTTTTGCTCCAAAATAATTCCACTTTACTCAAGAAAGGAGTGATCTAGCATTGGTGCATGCTCATCACTTCATCAAAATATTGATAGTAAGAGATCGGTGAAATACCTCTCACCAACATGTGATAAGGAGTAAGCATTCTTTTCGAGTCATCAACATTTAATCTACAATAGAGACAACCTTTACTATGGACAATGAAGGAAATAAGCTAAGTGATACGGTAACATACCAATTCGTTGTGATCTAGATGGATGAAGGGGCCATGCAATCTCTTACCAAATTGTCCACGATTATGAGTAATAAAGTCTCAAGGGTAGTCACGTGGCTTATGGCCTGCATGTTATATTAGAGTAAACTTCAATCAAGTTCAAAAGAGAGCATTCCATAGATTTCTATGAATATATGATAAATAAAGCTCTATGAGATGGGCACCAAATATTTGGTTGGCCCCCAAGTTTGTATCAAATTTTGTAGCATTCAGGTTACCAATCATGAATGAAATTTTAAATTTATGCTTCTCTGATTCTTTGAACACGTCATGTAGATTGACCATTTCTTATCCAACTAAGACTTGTTCAGAATATCTATGGAAGTCACTTATCATGAATATTGAATCGACATTTAGTAGCCAATACTTGCAATGCCTTTTGTTATAGTTCTTCAAAGCACAATTGATGACATACACAACACAATATCTCTGAACAAAACGTCCATTTACATCATCTCATCTTTTACTATGCAACATGAAATAGAGACCAATATTTAAGGTAAAGGATGTTGCAACATAGGCTATAGCTATAGTATATGTGCTAGCCAAAAAAAGCCCAATCACACCAGCCAACGAGGGGCCCAAAGAAGTTTAACTTATCCCATAAACATACAAGGAGTTTCCTACTTAAAGCATGAGGATAGAGAATCATAAACTGAAAGTTCGTACTCTTTGTTCATTGACAAATAGTACTCGATGCAGTTTTCATAAAATTTGTAAACTCCAAAATCAATACTGTAACTCCTTGATTGCTTTTTTTCTTGTGTTTCTCTCTAATTCAGAATTCCCAACCAACAACAAATAAATCAATTGGACATACACGAAATTATACTTCACGAGTTGTACATGTGATCAATACAAAGTGTATATGCCCAAAAATTTGCTTTTATGGAATTGATTTTTTGTAAGGATAGTGAATGGTAATGGGTAAATGATTCACGTCATCCAAGGTCCATATGAAACCCTGACCAATGTATTTTGCAATTGCTTGTTGACCATAATTTGGGAGGCCCCTGACCATAGAAAAAGTAATAATTCTCCTCAAATGAATTTTTTGTTTTCTGTCCTTCCACTTAATCGTATGTGTAGCAGTTGATGGTGCTGGATGTGGCTGAGTACATACATGTGGTGAGAGCCACCCCAGATCATCAAAGTCATCCTCACACTGTCCATGCCGAAGGAGGTCTGACATGTTCCTCTGGTGAACATGGCGGGTCCGATCTGCATTATCCTATTGACAATCATAAAATTCAAAAAAGCGCATTAGTTGATTTCATCCATTTAAAACCCATCTTTAATCACATAGAACTTGGTGGGTAAAGAAATACCTGTGATAGCACTCGCAAGGCCAACTTTTGTAGAGCTGGGCATGCAGAACCATAAAGGTTCCACCAGTCACCGCTTTCTCCCGCCTTCTGAGATTTAGTGCCGCATGATGGCCAAACACACCAACCTGCCTCTTGAAAGCAATGTACTGTGTCAGTGAAGTGTCTGGCGGCTCCATCCAAGTATCTCAACCAATCCAAACCTAGCTCCATGTCTGATGCCTGCCGCTCAGATAGCCACATGGGATGCAACAGGTGGGCAACAACATGAATCGGCCTATGGAATCAATTCCACCTGCGCTCCCAGATGTCCCGCAACTCCATCCTGTTTCACATAGTTAATGACATGTTACCAAATAAATCCGAAGATGCGAAGATGACAACAAACTTATTTCAATTACACTAGACAGATTCCAAAACAACAAATGACTGAAATGAACTAAAGTACCATACCTATCCTCGTAGAAAAAATGCTTTTGTAGAAGCTGTCCAATTCTATCCATGAACGTAAATAAGGCCCATAGTGCTGCCCTCACTGTCAACTAACCGTAGAACATGGTAGAACGGACTCATCACAGATGTAATGCTCTCAGCCTCACGCCAAAAATCATCGTCAAATTCAATCCTCAAAAATCTCAAACCATCAGGCCTAGTGGAGAATGGTAGCTCAAGCAAAACCCTGAACTCTAAGATGGTTAAGAACAAGCAAAAGAAACAGACAAAAAACACTAAAACCTCTAGAAAAGGCCCTCCATAATGCAAAGGACCTGCTTTTTTGCACTAAAAAGTAAAGTGAAATGAAGACCCTAACCTTCTCTCTCTAGATAGGCTGGTACAATCTCTCTCTAGATTGTCTCAATCTCTCTCTATGATCCGAAATCCCTAAACCTTAGACCTATTTGCATGAGAAAATGGTCAATAACCTGCTTTTTGAGCAAAAAAAGCACACCTAAAACCAAACCCTAATTTTCTCTCTCTACAGAGGCCCAGTCTCTCTCTACCCTGCCCTGTTCTCTCTCATCAATCTGAGCAGCAATGGCCGAAGATCCAAAGCGCCCTCCCTCTCAATCTCTACCACAAAATATGTGAAATGAGGACCAAAAATGACTTGGGAGGGGTTTTGGGGGGAAAATAGTGAACCGTGGGTTCTATGATGTATATATATATGTATATATATATATAAAATTTATGCTATATATGTAAATAAATAAATAAATAATGTTTTGGAACCGCGTTTCGGGTTTCGGAACGTCAGCGTTCTGAAACACTGACCCCCCAGAACGCGTTTCGGGGAGATATATATATATATATATATATATATATATATAGAGAGAGAGAGAGAGAGAGAGAGAGAGAGAGAGAGAGAGAGAGAGAGAGAGAGAGAGAGAGAGAGAGATGCCTTTATATATGTTGAGTCAAAGTAACCTATGGATTAACTTTAGCATAGTCATTTATTTCTAACAGCCTCCGTAAATGACAATGCAAAAACTGAAATCTTCACTATGTAACAAAACCAAGACGTGGTATCAAATTTAAAGCTTTGCATAAAGCTTCAAATCTGACTCTAGGCAACGCCTTAGTGAAGAGGTCCGCAATATTATCCTCCGTAGGACCATATTCAAGTAAAATGTCGCCATCATGAAGTCTCTCCCGAACAAAGTGATAATGGATCTCGATGTGCTTCGTCCTCGCATGAAAAACAGGATTCCGTGCAATGGCAATAGATAGCACTTTGACTATCACTCAAGATAAGAGTGGCCGAGGGCTCGCCAAACTTCATGTCAACAAGTAGTCTTCTCAGCCATAAACACTCTGTTGTGGCTGAAAATTTCGCTCTATATTCTGCCTCACTAGAAGAAGCAGCAACAATGGGCTGCTTTTTACTTGACCACGAAATTGCAGAATTTCCATAGAAAAAGCAATGTCCACTTGTAGAGCGTCTAGTGTCTTGATCTCCACCCCAATCCGAGTCACTAAAACCAACCAAACATGCATCATCACAAGCAGGAAAAACTAGTCCATGACTTCTTGTTCCTTGAAGATATCGAAAGATCCTATTTAATACTTTCCAATGTGATGTCATCGGGGCATGCATGAATTGACTCATGAGTGAGACACTATAAGAAATGTCCGGTCTTGATATTACATAGGTAAATGAGACAGCCAATAGCTTGACAATATAAAGTAGTGTCAAATGATTCACCATCACCTTGACTACTTAATTTCAGACCTGTCTCCATAGGTGTAGCAATCGGCTTGCAATCTTCCATCTTGAACCACTTCAAAATCTGCCCAATGTAGCGTTCTTGAGAGATGAAAATTCCAGCCCCTTCTTGTACAAATTCAAGACCAAGATAAAAGTGCAATAGGCCTAAATCTGAGGTTTCAAAAACCATACCAAGATCAAGTATTACGGCATCAATCTGTTGCTCATTACTTCCCGTAATAATAATATCATCAACATAAAGCAAAATAATGATGATATAATCTGAAGTATGCTTGACATAAAGAGTAGATTCGCTAGGACTATTAGTAAACCCACGATCGCAAAAGTAGGCATGTATCTTTTGATACCACATCCTCGGGGCTTGCTTCAGTCCAGAAAGTGCCTCCTTGAGAAGACAAACTTTATCTTCTTGGCCTTCAACCAAAAAACCAGCAGGTTGTTGAAGGTACACTTCCTCATTGAGATCACCATTGAGGAATGCTGACCTTGGGCGCCTTCCTACACAAATGCAAACCTGAAAACAAAAATAGCAAGATAAGGAGGCACCACAACCAAAAATCAGTAGCAGATTTTTGGGCGCCCTCCTCCAAACAAAACTTGCTGAAAACTAGTTGCATAAAAATCAAATTTGAGATTCTGATTTTTGGGTGCCAAAAATTGCTCCTCCAAGATCTCTGATGGCCGCCTTCCTTCAACCTGAAAAGAGACAAAAAAGCTGATCCAAACTCCACTTGAAAAGATCAGCAAGATGCTGAAATTTCACAACAAAAAGCAGAGAAGCTCCTCTTCTGGTAGGGCGCCAAGTTCTAACAAACAAGCTTGCTGCAGATCCGGTAGCTCTGATACCATGTAGGACAAAAAAAAAAATAAAGTTCCAAGGCTGGTTTTTAAGTCCCTATGATGAGGATTTTAAAAAAAGGAGAGAAAACAACTGTTTTTCACTTCTAGCAGATACTAGTGTTAGAGAATGTCATACAAATTTTAGATGGAGTTACTAGTCCTACTAGCACTCACACAAACCAAGCATAGAGATTAAAGAGAATTCAGATTATAGGAGAATTGAGCTAACACACTGGAATGATCTTGTCGTGGGGCGCCAGTCAACATATATACTTTGTCTAATCTATGTGAAAAGCTAAAAGCATCAAACTAATAGCAAAAGAACAAAAGCTAATTGCTAAAATCACTGCCTGTATTGGGTAAAGACTCAAATTGGATCTCTAAGTAGTAAAACAGATCCTAATCTCGTAGTAGTGCGCCCACCTACATGCATAAGCAATAAAAAAACGAATTTACTATAAATAGTATTGGCCCCTATGATAGCACGCAGGCATGGCCAAACTATTTTTAAGGGGTATCAAATAAACATTAATTCCTAATAACTAGACCCTTGTAGCAATAAATTCCTCCACAATAACTTGAAAGAAAACTCTGAAATCAGCTGCCTAGTAGGAGGGCACATTTTCTCTCTCTAAAAATCGAGGAAGGCTGAAGTAGAACCCTTGATCAAATAGACGTGCAATACTCCCTTATTGTAGTGGTAGCCTATCTTGCTGTAATAACAAATGTTAGAAATTAGCTAGCAATCAGCCTTAATCTACTTGCAAGAAGGATAGCATTCACAAAAGTCATGGGACAGCAAGAGAGAAAGCAAAGGGAGGGAGACTTGAGAGGGAGTGAGAGGGAGAGGGAGTGTGTGTGTAGGAGAGAGAGTGTGAGTGTGAGGGAGAGGGAGAGAGCTTAGATTCTAGAGGCATTCATAATCTCAGTACCAATAATTTATAATCTAGTAGCGTGAGGCTTGAGAGGAGGGAGGGTTAGAAGTGAGAAGTTACAAAGTCTTAGTAGGTAGTAAGTAGGTTCAAGGTTGGGGAGTGAATTCAATAGATTATATCAAATAAGTATTAGATATTAGGGTTTAGGGTTTAGGGTTTAGGTAGTAGTATTAGATAGGAATCAGGACTAGCATACGTAGTACGATGCCGAAGGTTAGGGATCCCTCATGGGATCATGTGACAATCGAAGCAAACTATGGCACATCGAGCACACAACGGTGGACCTGCAAGTAAAGTTTAAATCGTAAATGGCAGTAGTTAGTTTCAACTTTCAATTTCAAGTGTCTACCTAGTATCACCTATAAGTTGTAGTTGTGAACATTGAATTCAACTATCAAGTGTCAACAGACTACATAGATGATAGCACATAGTAGTACATACTACATAGTACAGTTGTCAGTGAGAGAAGGTCCCCTTTGAGGCTTGACTCTTGACTCTTGACTCCTGCTATAATTTGTAAATTGTGCAAGTTGTGACGGACAATGCTACAAATTGCCGTGTGATGGGGAGGCTTGTTGATAAGGCCTGTCCCCACATTTTTTGGATGCCTTGCATTGCACACTGTTTCGACCTCCTGTTTGAGGTCATAACGGATATCATGGGTCAAGGTTGTTGATGCAACACGGTTCTTGGTGAGATTTATCACCAAGAGGATGAGGGTCCTCAATATGGGCCCATTCTACCCTTGCCCCCACTAGGTTTGAACTTTCAACTTTGCACCTTGTTTGAAGTTTGAACTTTGTTTCGAAATTCGAATCTTAATGTCAGATGTTGACATCAGACCATTGGATTGAGTCTTGACTCTTGACTCTTGAAATTAGTTACTAGATACTTAGAACTTAGAAGTTAGAATTTAGTAATCACTTAGTACTAACTTGAAAATCGAAAATTGTCCAGATTTGCATTCATGTTCCTTGTTCTAGAATGCCTCATGAAAGTTCATGCAAGCTTGAGGCAAATGGTTGTTTCAAACCATTAGACAGAGTGGGGGCCATCACGGGAGCCAATGGGTAGGAAATTTGAGGTTCTCATGCTCTCATCATCATTTTGGGATGAAGCACGATCCATTGTCACTGGGCTGCAGCTGATATACAACGTCCTACGCCTTACAAATAGAGAGGGTTGCACATTAGGCCTTCTATATGAGTTCATGGACAGGCTGGGAGAGCAGCTTCGCATTTGCACTATTATCAGGGTTGCACATTAGGCCTTCTATACGAGTTCACGGACAGGCTGGGCGAGCAGGTTCCCATTTGCACTACCATCAGCTGTGAGAGATATGTATTATGTAATTACTAATATGTAATATCATATATGATATATGTATATGGATTCAGGAAGTAGAAATGAACTTTGGACCCAACAACTTGGCCTACACAACTTAAACCAACTTGCATGGGGGGGGCATAGAATATTAACATGAGGGTCCCCTATAAAGAAACAAACTTAGTTACTACAAGGTGCTTAACATGGGTATTTTTCCAATAGTTGTGTTGTTTCCATTCCCTTAAGTTATTACAAGGTACTTAACATGGGTAAATTTCTGATAGTTGTGTTCTTTCCATTGCCTGAAGTTAATACAAGGTAATTAACATGGGTAAGTTCTAATGTTGTGTTGTTTCCATTGCCTTAGATTGTTTTCTACAAAGGTATGAGATGTGTGTTTTAATAAATTGGTTAAGCGTTGTCCATATCATCTCATGCCTTGTGTCTGTTCTTGAAATCCCTACGAGAAAAAACTATTACTATATCTTTCCATGGTGGTTCTGGTATAGCAAGTGAATGCAACAACCCTTAAGCTTTCCATGGTGACCAAGGAATGCAAACAGGAACAAGGAACAAGAACGTTCCCAAGAAAGTGGGAACACCACATCATCATAGTGACATATGATAAAATGATACTTATTACTCTCACATGTAAGCTTGAAAATTACATAAACTTGTACATTAAAAATTATTGATTATATAGACAAAATAGCAGCTAAGCATTGTATCTATACAAGGGCTCTGCTATATTATGTAAAGTACATCCTCCAAAGTGGCCATGCGCCGCAAATCACCCTTTAGCAGATGGAGCCGCTCGAGCATGATGAACTGGTAGGCGAAGCGGGTCAGAGCAGGCTTCTTCAAATCCAGCCTGCATTGCAAAACGAAATAAGACCCACACACCAAAATGCATTCGCAACCCTAAACACTAAACCTTGGAATTATTGGCGTGTGCAACGGAAAATTATTGGCGTGTGCAACGGAACTGTAAATGAGCTTAAAAATAAGTAGCCTCTTACCTACCGAATGTGTGGAAAAGAGCAGTGGTGCGACGCTTGCGTGTGATGAAGTCCACAATTGCAAGTGCCTTTTTGAGAAGCTCACTGACCCAAGGCATTTGCTTGATGGAATGTAGGAGGAGGTCCAGTGAGTGTGCGGCACATGGAGTCCACGCAATGGAGGGGTACTTTGCCACAAGAAGATCCCCCATGCCGTGACAGTTGGACGCATTGTCCGTCACACCTATCGCCTACAATTGATTCAATTAAACAACACGTAGCTTGAAAACACATTGCAATCAATTGAAAACTAATGAAACCTTTGTTAACACATTGCGCAGTAAATGATCAGGCAACCAATGAAAGAACTAGTACCTGGACAACGCTCTATGGCCCAACCTCCTGTATCGCCTGGCGGATGATATCGTAGATGCACTCCGCCGTGTGCACTCCCGCTGCCTCAGAGGCATCGATGCTGCGGAGGAACATGGAACCGTAGCATCTAGACACAATGATGTTGATGAGTGGACGTTTATGACGATCAGTCCACCCATCAGCCATGAAGGAACAACCGTAACTATCCTAGCCCTCGTGCAATGCAGCTAGTCTCTCTCTGACCTCGACAACCCGCCCTTGGAGCAAAGGGCCGCGAAGCGCGTCGGTTGTGGGTGGTGTGTAGCTAGGCCCGCAAATTGCAATCTTCGAGACCGCCTCTTGAAAGATGTAGGGGGATGAGGCCATGATGAAGGGGAGGTTCAGGTCATAGAACATTTGTGCTATGGTCCTGGTGGCCTCCCTGTGCTGTCCCTCTCTGAGAGATTCCGGTAAGGTGGTCTGTCTGGTGCCTCGGGATGTGGATGGCTGAGAGGATGTGGATGGACGGTGCGGATCTAGAGGTGGTGGCATAGGTGCAGGTGCGGAAGTGGAGGCTGTGGATCCATGGGGAGTATTGGCGGAGGGGGTGGCGGGGGTGGGGGCGGGGGTGACAGTGGGTGCACTAGTGGAAGGGGTCTCTGCGGCATCTGTGGATGGCTCACCGGCCTCAGCACTTGGCTTAGCATATGTCTCGAGAATGCGAGCCCTCTCCACAGGGGGGATGGCTGCACAAAGGCCGATCCCTTTCCTCTCTCTCTCTCTCTCTCTCTCTCTCTCTCTCTCTCCATCTGAGATCACAGCCAAACGAAATGAAATCATAAGGAACCATACTAACGCGTTGCAAAATCATACTGACCATATTGAACCATACTGACCGATTCATGGCCGAAACCGTAATGAGAAAAGACACGTCCTCTCTCTCTCTCTTCAACCATAAACCATAAAACCGATTTGAAACCATAAGGAACCATACTGAATCATGGCGTTGCTGTGAATAAGATCATCATAATATATAATATCGGGCCACATGGCACCAAAATGGGGTACAATGAAGTTCGATGAACATAATGAAAACTGTACAACTAAGACTCGTCAGAGTCATGGTTATCAGAATCCTTCGAGTTTGTGCCAGTCTGGTGATCCTAGGGGTCTGCAGATGAATCAGAGGGAACCATACGTCGTGGCGAGACCCTGGCTCTGCTGCTTGTGCTCGTCCTTGCCCTGCCCCTACCTCTGCCTCTCTCTCCTTCTCCGGGCCCCTCTCTGGCTGCCCCCACCCCTCTGTCTACGCCCACGCGTCTGTGTGTCAGGTGGCTGTGATCCTGCACCCTGGGATGACCCTACCCACTGTGATGATGCCTAGCCAGCGGCTATCTGCGATGCTCCAGCCCTGTCTACAAAAAGTGTACCCAGCCCCCCCTCCCAGAACCTCTAGGTCGCCCTTTAGGCATACGTGCGGGAATGGTTGGCTCCTGCTCTGTCTCCACATCAGGGTCCACCAACAGGTCAACTAGGTCTTATTTGTGTGCCTCTGCCCCCATCTCCTCCTCCTCAGTATCCCCCTCCTCAGCCCACTCCTCCTCCTCATAATTAGCCCTAAGCTCCTCTCCACCCTCCGAGCCCTCATCATCCCCTTCCTCAGCCCTCTCCTGCCCCCTCTGTGCCCTCCTCTGCCACCGTAAAGCTCGTGCGTTAGCCTCTGCCTGTCTGTAGAACTCTCTGTAGATCTCATCATCCAGCTCGTCTTGCATGTGTGGTGCCTTAGGAGCAGCAGCTGCCGAGTCCACCAAGCAAGAGTAAGGGTTCACCTGCAACCACAAACAAACATTGTTGTCAAATAGGTATTTTGCAATTCATTGCATATTCCGAAAACAATTCAAGTCGTCAAAGCATAGCTGGAGCATGGGGTAATAATGTGACTCACCTCGATCATCTTGGCCCTCTGCGCGTGTGTGCCTCGGCATACGGCCGTAACCGCCTGCACTGCTCGATGGATAGCCAGATGAAACTGACCACGCGCATGGCCTGAGAAGCGATCTGCAACACAGACATCCAGTAGAAAGTTTAGATAACCACTGAGACGGGTTTAGCGAATGTCGGTCCATCCATCACTCTATATCGTGCATCCATACCTGCCACAAAGCACCCATTAGCCACACGCAAAAAGTGCACTACTGGCAAATGGAACCAAAGCAAAGAGTTTTAAGAGACAAAGTACTTACGTCTACCATGCTGAGCGAATGGAACTCAGCTCCCGCGTGATGGTCTCCTCTTGACGAAGCATTCTACATCACAGTGCCTCTCGCCTGGGAGGCCTCCATGTAGCATCCACTGCTGCAATCTGTGCACAGAGCTCCCTAAATAACCCAAGTGTCAGCAACAACAAAAGGAATGCCACTGATTAAATTATTGACCAACTAGTCGAGTGCACTGGGCATGCTGCTCTCTTTGCCACCCGCATCAATCAAGAGTTTGTTGTCTAAGCCTAACCCGTCTCTGCTGTACATAGGGCGCTCGTGGTCTAGCGTGCCCAATGAATGCGTGATTTGTGGGTTTGTCTGACCGTCCTGAAGGTCTGTCACTCTCTCCGACATGATCTCTCAAAGCATGTGGTGCATCTACTGTTGATGACGACGAGGGACAAGGACCAGCTGCCACTGATCCAACATGCTCGGGTGATGCTCGTGGCTCTGATCTAGGCCTTGCTGCTGCAGATGGAACTGGAGTGGCCTCGCTTGGACCATGCACTGCACCTAAACCATGCCTGTACTAGGCCCTCTGATGTGCTCGCAACAATTCTAACAAGCATCACTTTAAAGCTCTAGGATTTTCTGTTTAACAACAAAACCAGGCTAAAATTCCAATGAATAGAGTTCAAAACATTAGAGCATACATCGCAATCATTCTATAGATCATATCAAGTCCTAAACCCTAAACACATGGGATTAGGGCATGGGATTGAATGATTCTAGTACGAGCGATATCGGGCGAATGCTGTTAGCGTGGGAGTCCTTGCAGGCGTGGGGAACTGCAGTGTAGCCCTAAACCAGACCTTAGGCAGATGTTTACACGACGCTCCACATTTAGGCCTAAAAGACATGGAATCAGGGCATGGAAAAGGAAACTTGTAATACGGACGAAGACGGGCAAAATGGAGGTCACATGAGTCTTTGTAGGCATGTATAAATGTAGTTTAGGCTCAGACATCACCTCAATCGGATGCCTGCAACTTAGTTCATGAGAATGGCAAAAATACGCATGCATTTGGAATGTGGCTTTCAAATGTTTCTAGGCTTGTCGTAACGACTGAAATTGACATTGTAGGAGTTACCGTGGGCATGAAGAAAGGTGGTCTAGAGCCAAACTTCGCTCGATTTCATTGCCTACAGCTCAATGTAAACACTTTAAAAAAACTAAGCCTACACTTACCAAAAAACACAATTGGTTGATTTCGCTCGCCACAAAGCTCAAAGCCCCTTGGAACCGTGTGCACCACCTCCGAATCCTTGAGTAGATGGATGTCGACTATCACTCGCAGTGATCTGCCTCCAGGTGCCCATAGTAGCTCGAAATCCCTCCATGGTTGGCGTGTTTCTGGCCGCAATGAGGGAACAAAATAAAATTATATTCTGTTTTTTTTTTCAACGTTTCTGGCTCAGAAACGTGTTTTGCCCAGAAATGCATTTCTAGGCAACTATGATGTTATATATGTATTTATGTGAAACAAAGAAAACAACGTTCTGAGACCACGTTCCGGGACAGAATCTCGGAATGCGCTTCGGGACGCCTTCCGAAACGTTATGTGCATCTATGATAATATATATATATATATATATATATATATATATATACATATACATACATACTAGTTGCTTGTGCCTGTCGTTGACGGGCAATGGCGGACGTGCGCGCGCGCGTGTGTGCCCTAATGGCTTTGTGTATGTGTGTGTGTGTGCGAGTTTGTGTATGTTAAATTTTGTTGTGTGTGTTGTGTGTGTGTATGTGTGTGTGTTTATGGAGGGTGTGTGTGTGCACGTGTTTACAGAGTGTGTGTGTGGGTTTAGGGAGTGTGTGTGTGTGGGTTGTGGATTAGGATTAGGTTGTCGCTTTAGGCTTTAGGCTTTAGGCTTAGGTTGGGTGTGTGTGTGTGTGTGTGTGTGTTTGTTGAGGTTTAGGGTGTGTGTATGAGAGAGCTCGAGAGTGTGTGTTGAGGTTTAGGGTGTGTGTGAAAGAGCTCGAAAGTGTGTTGTGTGTGGGTCTGCGTGTGTTTGTGGGTGTGCGCATTGTGTTGTGTGTTGTGTTGTGCGTGTGTTTGTGTGTATGTATATTTGTGTGCGTGCTGTGTTTGTGTGCATGTGCATGTGCGTGCATGCGTGTGTGTGTGTGTGTGTGTGTGCTTAGGGTAAGGGTTAGAGTGGGTCTTTATGGATGTGTGTGTGCGTGTGTGTTTGGGCTGAGCTCAGAGCTCAGCAAAGCCCAACAAATGTTTTGCACGTTAGTACTAAAAATTTTCATAAATTGTTTTGCAAGATTACAACAGCTTGACGGCCATTTAGAACTCGTTGACGGGCGGCTGACGATCTGGGTGACGACTAATGATTTGGATGGAGGCCGATGGTTGTTGACAAGTGGTTGATACGTGTGTGTATGTGTATATGTATATGTGTGTATTCGTGAGAGTGCATATATCTATGCATGCGGGGTAGTAGCATAGTGTGCCTACCGATGGCGGGCTGCTGATGTGTGTATGGATTTGTGTGTATGAGTGTGCGTGTGTATCTGTGTATGTGATTTGTGTCCGATGCTGTGTGATTTATGTGGCCGATGGTGTGTGTATCTGTATGGATTTGTGTGTATGATTTGTGCGTGTGTGTATGAGTGTGCATGTGCATGCGCTGATGTGTGTATGGATTTGTGTGTATGAGTGTGCGTGTGTATCTGTGTATGTGATTTGTGTCCGATGGTGTGTGTGATTTATGTGGCCGATTGTTAGAATCCCCATCGTCATGCCGATCATTGCTAAAGCACAAACAAGTGACGAACGCTACGTTACCACCCAGCCATAGAGGTACTGCCACCTCACCCCCGTGCACTGGAGCTACAGACCACCATCAAGCAAGCTCGGATCTCATGTAAGCCATGGTGTCCCATACCACCATGCCTTACCCTCGACCCTTACCTACCTACATCCTGAGGCCTAGATACTCGTCCTGACTTGACCACCAGTGGAAGAGCTCTTCATTCTCCAGGAGAGAATGAATACCCAGCTCATGGAGATCCACCTCTATATACATAGTCCAGGTGGGTCATCTCCCTCCATAGGAGTCACGCATGACTAACGACACGCGACAGTTGTGCACATTGACGCGGGTCCATAACAACGAGTCACCGCGTGCCAATGAGACATTGACACGTGGCACCGAAAAGACCTATTGCTCCAGTTCAGCGTTCCGTCCCATAATTGAGACCGTCACCTCAAGTTTCCTGCTGCGTACCCTTATGGGTACGTAACATTCTCTCCCCCTTTAAGAGTTTCTCGTACGTTGGAAAGGTAAGACAAATGACGAGGACACTTGGGAGAGAGAGGACTATTTAAGACTGAACTCCCTTGGCTTACTCCCATTAGGAGGAGACTCTTAAAGGGGGAGGGAATGTTAGGGTACGCAACATTACGTACCCATAAGGGTACGCAACAAGAAACTTGAGGTGACGGTCTCAGTTATGGGACGGAACGCTGAATTGGAGCTATAGGTCCTTTTGGGTGCCACGTGTCAATGTCTCATTGGCACGCGGTGACTCGTTGTTATGGACCCGCAGTGCACAACTGCCGCGTGTCCATAACAACGAGTCACCGCGTGCCAATGAGACATTGACACGTGGCACCCAAAAGGACCTATAGCTCCAGTTCAGCGTTCCGTCCCATAACTGAGACCGTCACTCAAGTTTCCTGTTGTGTACCCTTATGGGTACGTAACACTCCCTCCCCCTTTAAGAGTCTCCTCCTAATGGGAGTAAGCCAGGGAAGTTCAGTCTTAAATAGTCCTCTCTCTCCCAAGTGTCCTCGTCATCTGTCTTACCTTTCCAACGTACGAGAAACTCAGAAACCAAACGGTTTCTCAATTGGTGACGACGAACGTCAACAACTTTTTCAGGTACATTAGGCACAAAGGTAGACAGATCCTCGAGCTCAACTAGTTCACCTTCCGGAATTAGGGAATCCTTCCTACTGAGTCATTCTTTTAAGCGACTTACATGGAAAACAGGATGAACCCCAACCCCAATCGGAAGATCTAGCTGATACGCGACCGGGTTGATTTTCTTTACAACCTTATAAGGTCCGCTATATCGAGGAGATAGCTTATGGCATTTTCCCGTCCGAAGTACTTTCGAATCCTTAGGGATTTTAAGCCACCTAGGTTCCGACCTCAATATCCCGAGGTGAACGACCGCGGTTAGCATGAAACTGAGCTCTATCCTGAGCGGTTTTCATGCTTTCCTTGGCCACTAGCAGCATTTCTTGCATATCTTGCAGGAAACTACTGCAGCTTGCACCTTGAGACCTTTGAGTCCGACCGAAACTGGAGAACGCGGCTGAAAGCCATACATCAGTAGAAAAGGACTTAATCGGCAGAGTGCTTAGCACTATTGTGCGCGAACTCAACCAAAGGGAGATACTTTTCCTAGTCAGACTGTCGGTGAGAAACGTATGCTCTAAGCATATCCTCCAACGTCTGATTGACACGTTCTGTCTGCCCATCAGATTCTGGGTGATCCGAAGAACTAAGACTAAGGGTTGTTTCAAGTTTTTCAAAAACTGCTTGCCAAAACTTGCCAGTGAACTTGGAGTCACGATCACTAACAATATCATTCGGCAAACCATACAATCTGAACAACTTTTCAATGAAAAGTTGGGCTAGTTCAGATGCCTTGACAATTAATTTAGTTGGTATAAATTGTGCCATCTTGGTTAGCCTGTCAACCATCACCCAAATGGCATCGTGATCACTCCGGGTTTTAGGGAGTCCAACCACAAAATCCATTGAAATACTTTCCCTTTTTTTTATTGGGAATTTCCAAGGGATGAAGAAGACCCGCAACTTTGAATCTTTCTGCTTTGTTTTGCTGGCATTGTTCACAACTTTGAACGTATGCCTCCACATGACCTTTCATCTTAGGCCAGAAGAAATTCTGCCTAACAAGGTCAAGTGTCCTCTGTACGCTTGGGTGACCAGCACAAGGGTTGTCATGACATTGCTGCAGGATTTGGGCCCGCAAGTCTTCCCTATCCGGCACACAAACCTTTCCCTTTCGGAAAAGCAGGCCATTCCTTATGGAATAGTCTTCAAGTAACTTATCATTACGGGATTGCTTGGGATCCTGCATCCCAAGGTCATCACTAGATCTAGAATTTCTTGTCAGGACATCTAGCCAGATGCGACCAAAAAACCCTATTTTTGACAAAAATCCCGTAGTGAAAGATACAAATCAGATTGGATCTCAGCAAAGCATAACTGATTAATCTCTCCAATCCGGCTCAAGTTATCAACAACACAGTTCGACGTACCTTTACGATACTTAATGTCGAAGACAAAACTCCTGAATGAGTTCCGACCATCTAGCCTTACGGCCACGAAGGTCCTTGGCATCACAAATATACTTAAGGGATTGGTGATCAGTCATTACCGTAAATCTGGCACCATAAAGATAGTGCCTCCAGATTTTTAACGCGTGAATGACTGCAAAAAACTCCTTCTCATAAGTAGAATACCTAGTCTGAGCAGGATCCAGCTTCTTGCTTTCAAAAGCAACTGGTCTACCGTCTTGATAAAGGACCGCTCCAACAGCAAAGTCGCTAGCATCCGTATCAACCACAAAGGGCCGGTTAGGATCGACAATGTGTAAAATTGGAGCCGTAGAAACACTGTGCTTGAGAGTCTCAAAACTCTCATTCATTTCATCCGTCAACGTTATCAATGGACTTTTTCTGCCGCTACATTTTTTCTTCACCCCCTTAAGAACGTTCGTCAAGGGCAATGCTATTAAGGCACCTGTGAAAGAATCCTATGAAGTCCAAAAAGGATTTCACATCACGAATTGTCAAAGATCTCGGCCATTCTCACACCTTACGGACTTTGTCATAATCGATTTCAAGTCCTTTATCCGATATGACATGGCCCAGGTATTTGAGTTTAGTTTGAAAGAACTCACATTTCGACTCCTTAGCATAGAGCTTTTCTTGCCTTAGAAGATCTAAGACAATACGAAGATGCTCTTCATGCTCCTCAAGGGTCCGACTATAAATTAATAGGTCGTCTATCAGTCTTAGGAACATCTTCGTTCCTAATCCTTATCTGATGGTAACCTGATCTAAGATTAATCTTGGAGAAATACTTAGCCCCATTCAGACGATTCATAAGATCATGCATCCTCCCCAAGGGGACTTACTAGGCCGTATATGACCCATCCTAAGGAGTTCTTGTAACTGCTTAGAAATTTCATCCTCTTCCTTGATGCTAACCTTGTATGGAAAAAGAGATACAGGTTGGCTTCCAGGAAGCAACTCTATCTGATGGTCAACACTCCTTTGGGGAGGTAGGCCATCAGGGAGAAAAACATCGCTATGTTCTTGCCTAAGTTTGTTAAATATTATTCCTTCAGGTGAGTTAACGCTTAAGGGATTTTTTGCAGACACATTCAAAGGCAAATGCGATAAATCAATATTTAGACTCTGGACTGCATGGTCATCCACATAAATTTCATCTTTCAAAAAACAAAGATAAACTTTATTACCAGAATCTTTTAAATAGTCTACAACTTCTAAAGCAGATACCAAAGGATCAAAAGGCCTATTTACATCGCCTTTTAGCTCAACCAACGAGCCCTTATGCAAAAAAGAAATACTATGAGTAACATAATCCTTTCTTAAAGACTCGTTTTTAGAATAAAACCATTCTTTTCCTAAGATTATGTCTACGCTATCCAAGTTCATAACATGAAAATTTAGCGGTTCAACATAATCTTGAATCTGAAGCGGCAGCTGAGGAACAAGCTGATCCCAAGCTTGTCGATCTTCCCTCGACGCCATTTTCACCACGTACAAGTGATTACTTGGCGCGGTAGCCGCCCTGAGCTTCTGCACTAGTTTAGCATTTATGAAGCTATGTGTGCAACCATCATCAAACAGAACAGTCACAGCTTGGCGTCCTACAATTCCATTCATACGAATGAGATCATGGGGGCCAAAAACAGCTGTATTAAAACAACAATTCTTGAAACTAGTGCCGTCCTTAAAGGATAAATCAACAAAAGAAATACTAGAATTACCTGGTACTTAACCCGCCGGTTCTCGCCTTGTCGTAGTCGGCGCGCTCCAATTTGACGCACTTTTTCCTGCCTTGGGAACTGGTGTCCGCCGTGTTGTCTCTGCCCCGCTTCGTGAAAAATTTCTTTTCTTTCTGTTCAGCCTTGGGCAAAGCCTGCTCCTTGCGAGAGGCAAAATGGGCGTCATCGAAGATTTTCACAAAGCGAATTGCATCTTCGATTGTCTGCGGTTGGTTACGCCGCACTTCTAGCTGAAATTCCTTTGGAAGCCCCAAGATAAAATGTAACTTCAATAGGATAGGATCGATTCGCGAAGTGAATCTGGGCAAATTTTCTTGGAATTCTTGGATATAGGCATCTAAAGGCCTAGTACCCATTTGCATGGTGGCAAAACGCCGCCAATGCTCAAAATCATCCAACACTGGAAGAAAAGCCGTTTTTAAGGCTTCTTGAAAGGCGTCCCATGTAGAAGGGGCAGTAGTCCTCTCCTTTAGATCTTGCCACCATGTAAACGCCTTTCCGCGTAAAAACATGAGAGCAGAAGCGATCTTCGTACTATCAGGCGCATCGTGCATGGAAAAATGACTATTTCATCGATCTAGCCACGACAATACCACATCGGGAAGCCGGTCTTTCTTTTCACCCGAAAAGAATTCCGGATTAAACATTGGATAAACGCCAACGGACCGCGAGTGCTTCGTAGAACGCCACTCTTGCTCGGCCGCGACATGCTTGGCTTGCATTTCCAAAATTTGATTTGCAGCGTATTTAGGGCCTGAACAAGCTGGTTAGTGTCTACATCAGGAGGAGGTGGTGAAGACGGTCCTTCACCTGAGGGCATAACAGGGTCCATGGCGCTCTAAGGAAGAAGGCAAAGAAAAAACTGCAAGGGCTTCGCAACAAAAGGACTTAGAAAACTTGAGACCACTACTCAAGGAGACTAAGCCACAATAAGCACCTCAATGATGAAAATGGAGCCTATACCCCCCATCTCACTTTTTTTCCTTCTTAAAAAAGCCTTGCTGGGTGGCGGGCCTTATGGTCGCCACCTAGCAAGCACATGGGCTCCTAAAGCAAGTGGCATCCCCTTATGGGGTCCACCTATTCTCAATTCACATGGCCACCACCCTCCTTACGCCACGTCACCCAAGGGTCACTTGGGTCACGTCCGCACCCATCTTTTGGGTCACCGCCTTGACCTCATGGCCTTGTGGCCTAAAGATACACCTAAATCTCCTCTAAGGCTTGTCCTTAGGCAAAGGAGAAGGTGCTGGTACAACCGTACGTTCATGAGGAGGAGGTGGAAGAAAAAACTTCAAATTTCCTCTCCAAAAGTGAAAAGGATGAAGGATTTACCAATTTTTCTTGGTGTGTAGGTGGTAGATTACAAAGAGGTGGATTAAGCCCAAGAAAGAGGCTAAGAAAAACAAGAAAAAGGGTACACAGGTCTGTACCTACAACAGGTACAGCCTGCAAGTACAACTGTGTACCTTTGTTTTATTTCCCCCCTCCCCTTCTTCAAAATTTTGTTGAAGCAAATTCAAAGTTTACAATAGCTTTTATTTACCAAAAGTTTATTTACAAACTTTGAGACTAAGTTTTATAACTTAGTATTAAAACTTTGTAAACTAGTATAACTTTTAGATTAAGAGTTAAACATTAAAAGCTTTGAAACAAAGTTTCAAAGTTTACAATGTACTTTAGAAGTACAAACAACTTTCAATCATATACAACAAAGAAAGCTTGAAATTTGAAGTTTACGTTGACTAAACAAGGCCTTAACCTTCTGGTTTACGTTGAGAAAACCAAAGCTTTATTAGCTTTGCAATTTATGTTGAGAAAACCAAAGCTTTATTAGCTTTGCAAATTTCATCAACATATTCAGGTGTAGTGTACTTATGAAGTACAAGAAACCTTTACAAACCAAGAGTTAAGGTTCTTGTCAATAGTAGTTATTATAGATAAACAAACCTCCTCCAATATGCTGGCACGCAGATCCGCGCGGACGCGCGGGTGCCTGCGGAATTTTTTTTTTTCATCAAATCAAAAAATCTTTGATTGTAAAAAATTTTCGACTTCCAAAACCCAAAATAAGGCCAAAGAACGAAATCGGTTTTTGAAGTTTTTTTTTAAAACCGTAAAACATTCAAAAGAAACCGACTACTACCACCGTAGCTAGCAAAGGTGGTTCGTTTTCAATCAAAACGACCTCAGATTGAGACGAACCAAAAAGCAAAGTTGTTCAGATCGATTCAACGAAATCAACTAAGCCTTCAAAAACATCAGCTAAAAGCTCAAACCAACCAATAACGTAAGTTAGAGCAATTGCACCTTATTCACAATTATCGGTGGCTCTGATGCCAACTGTTAGATGAAGATTTACAAGACCTAGCTATGGAGTATCTTAACTCAGATGCTAGATCAACTATGAAAGCTTGAGAAAACTTGGCTATGGAAATATCACACACAAGGAGAATTGCATGAGCATCACACAAACTCAAAAGTCTCAAGAAGAAATGAATTGCTAGAGAGAGAGAGAGGAGGGCGTGGGTCCTCCAAATCCCTTGTGAGGCAAGCACCTCCTTTACATGCATGGAAAGTCTAGGTGTCAACCATAGGAGTGAGCTACTTGGCCAAGTGGGCCACTTGGACTAATTTACATAACTTAACAAAAGGGGGGTCTCATGCATTTAATTAAAAACATGCCCCATGAGTTATGTACAACTTAACTAATGCTTAGCCAAAAGGGGTAAAATAGGCATTACTCTTCAACACCCCCCCTTAATGGCAATTTTATTCAAACTGACACCCAACAAAGTTCTGAACTTTTCAAACTTATCTTTACTAAGTGGTTTAGTAAAAATATCAGCTGTCTGGTCGTTGGTGTCACAATAAACTAGCTCGATCTCCCCACTGTGCACTTTCTCTCGTATAAAATGCTGGTCCACCTCTATGTGTTTTGTCCGTGCATGATAGACTGGATTCCTTGCAAGCTGAATGCAGCTTTGGTTATCACAATGTAACAATGTAGGTCTTACTTGAGCAATCTGCATGTCCTCAAGTAGACGGCGTAACCAAATGGCTTCACAGGCGGACCTCGTAGTCGCCCTGTACTCAGCTTCGGTAGACGATAGAGCAATAGTAGGCTGCTTCTTACTGCACCACGATATAGCCCCTGAACCTAGGCTGAAACAATAGCCTGTTGTCGATCTCCGATTGTCTCTATCACCTGCCCAATCAGAATCTGAATAGCCTTCCAGCTGAAGGTTCCCGTCATCCGTGTATCCAATCCCATAAGTCACTGTCCCTCTCACATATCGTAGGATCCGCTTGGCTGCCTTCCAATGTGTTTCGGTAGGCTTACACATGTATTGACTTGCAATTCCAACCGTATAAGCAATATCTGGCCTGGTGGTAGTAAGGTAAATCAAGCTGCCCACTAACTGACGATAGAGCGTCTCATCTGCAAATGCTGGACCATCATCTTTTGATGGCTTGTTGCTTGCATCCATGGGTGTGCTGATTGGTTTGCTTTCTTGCATGTTAAACCTCTTCAATAATTTCTGTGTATACTTTGCCTGTGAGATAAAAAGACAACGATACCATGATGAATTCACACGTGTGGGATGCCCTACACATGTACTTTTGATCTCCTAAGCCCAATAATACCATAAAGATCATACTAGCATTGATTGACAATAGAAAAGCTGATCATACAAGAAATATTATTGTGTTACAAGCAAGATCTGTCAACAAAACATGAAACTAAGTACAATAAATGCCTCAACTCGGCTAGAGAGAGAAAATGAAAGTACAAACTCGAGTAGAGAGAGAGGGCACAAAGAGCTCAGTCTCCAAATTTGCATTACACACAAATTTCATAATCTTCTCAATGAGAGTACATCACATATATATAGATCCATGGACTCTCCTCCTACTTTGAGTTGAATTGGAGTTATGAATCCACCTCTCAAGCTATCTAGACTTATTCAAGCCACCTCAATCTTTCCTTTCCAAACTTCAACTCCTAGGCAATAGTGTAGCAAACCCAAATCTTTCATTTCAAACTCATTAGAAAGATTCTTCTTAACACAAGCAATAAGCTTCTTATTGCTTCCCGTGATGAGTAGATCATCCACATAGAGCACAACAACCACAAAGTCTTCTCCTTCCCTGAAGACATAAAGATTGCAATCAGACTTACTCTTCTCGAACCCTTGCCTTGCAAAGTACTCATCAATTCGGCTATACCAAGCCCTTGGCGCCTGTTTGAGCCCATACAAGGCTTTCCTAAGCCTGCAAACCAGATTCTCCTTGCCTGTTATTTTAAATCCCTGCGGTTGTTCCATGTAAACCTCCTCCTGTAGGTGCCCATTAAGAAAGGCACTCTTGACATCCATTTGATGGACATCCCAATCAAAATATGAGGCTATAGCCAAAACGGTCCTGATAGATGTCATTTTAGCAACAGGTGCGAATGTCTCATCATAGTCTAGCCCCTCTTGCTGAGCATAGCCTTTCGCCACCAACCTTGCCTTGTACTTGTCCACTGTTCCATTGGCATGAAACTTGGTCTTATAGACCCACTTGCAACCTATTGGTTGCTTCCCTTCTGGCAATGTAGTGAGCTCCCATGTGTCATTCTTGACAATGGAGTCGTACTCCTCCTGCATGGCATGTTGCCATACCTTTTCTCTCACGGCTTCGTGAAAGAACTGTGGCTCATCTGCATTCAGAATAGTGGACATAAGAGCAAAGTTAGTCTCTTGTCTCTCATGAGACCTAAGAGATCTTCTGACACCCTGTTCACTGCTCTCTCCTTCTTCAATCATTTGACCTTCTTTGATTGTTTCCCAATGGTACATGTAACACACTTTTAATTTCCTTCACCTCACCTGATGATAGCTGTATTGCAACTGTGCCTTTGCCCCTCACCATACGTGTAGAATTATCTCCAAGGCAAACATGCTGACCATCTTCTGTCTCCTCATAGGTGCTGAACCAATCTCTATGAGGCTCCAGAATCAATGTACCATCCACCAAATGTGGATTCAGATGATAGGGCTGCGGTGAATAGCTGAAGCACACCAGATTGCTCCTCCTCTGCAACTTTGTCAACAAAGTGACTCTGCTGGTTCTTTCCCTTCTTCTGATCACTTTGCTTCTTCTTGCATTCAAAAGCAAAATGCCCATACTTACCACAATAGTTGTAGTTGCCCTTCGTCTTGGGTGTAGATGAGGAATTGGTGCTTGACTCCTCTCCAACCTGTAACTTGGACACTTGCTGCTCCAAGCTTTGCTTTGAGTTCTTCTTTTTGCCTTTGCCTTTCTTCTGAAAGTTTTGCTTCTTCTTAGAAGCAAATGCAAGCTCTGGATTATCTTCCCTTTCAGAAAGATTCTTCCTTCTCATCTCCTCCTGTAAAAGAAGACCACATAACTCCCCAAAGGTTGGGAGTTTCTCCCTAGCATAAAGGGACATCACATAGTCTTGATAGTTGAATGACAAGCTGTTCAAGACTATGGGAACAATACTCCTGTCACTTACTTTCTCTCCAACTGAAGCAAGCTGATCCATTAGGTCCTTGACCTTTGTAATATGATCACCAATTGTTGCACCTGCTTCCATCTTGAGAGTATGTAACTTGTTTTGCAAATACACCAGCTTGGCTGAATCCACTGTTTCAAACATAGACTTCAGAATTGTCCAAGCATCAGCTGCATCCCTTGCATTGCAAATGTGAGGAATAATATTGTCCTTGACAGAAAGATTGATTATCCTTTGAGCTTTATGTCTCCTGTTCATGTAGTCCTTCAATTCAGGATCAGATGTTGGTACAGGTTCTGTACCTGTCATGACCTCCCAACAATTCTTATCCATCAAGATATTGGCTATCTTGAACTTCCACACTCTGTAGTTTGTGCCATCTAGTTTGCTAGATTCACCCAGCAAACTCTCCCCAAGACTTGCCATGCTAAAATCTGTGCTTAAAACAGAAGCTCAACTTGAAAGAGATCAGAAAAGAACAGCTTCTAGCAACAAGGGTTTAACCCCAAACTAGGGTATGTAACCTCTTCAAGGCAACCCTTCAGCTCCTGCTTTTGTCTTTGCCACTTGGTGTGGCCTCACTAGCACAAGCACTAGGCCCCACTGGAACAGAAACCAGAAGCCCCTACAGAAAGTGCGCCCTACTTTTGTGTAAGCTCCTCCAGAAAGACTCTCCAAAACTTAGCCAGATTTAGAAAGTTTTTGGATCATCCCACTCCCCTTGCCAATAGCTCTCCAACAGTGCAAGACTCCACCTGATCTGACACCTGTAGATCAAATGCTCCCTCTTTCAAGATTGAGGTGCTTGTAGAAGATAAGAATCTTCTCAAGAATCTAAGCACTGAAGTTTCTCTCACTCAGACTCACAGGCTAGACAACCTGCTCTGATACCATGAAGATTTACAAGACCTAGCTATGGAGTATCTTAACTCAGATGCTAGATCAACTATGAAAGCTTGAGAAAACTTGGCTATGGAAATATCACGCACAAGGAGAATTGCATGAGCATCACACAAACTCAAAAGTCTCAAGAAGAAATGAATTGCTAGAGAGAGAGAGGAGGGCGTGGGTCCTCCAAATCCCTTGTGAGGCAAGCACCTCCTTTACATGCATGGAAAGTCTAGGTGTCAACCATAGGAGTGAGCTACTTGGCCAAGTGGGCCACTTGCACTAATTTACATAACTTAACAAAAGGGGGGTCTCATGCATTTAATTAAAAACATGCCCCATGAGTTATGTACAACTTAACTAATGCTTAGCCAAAAGGGGTAAAATAGGCATTACTCTTCAACATTAGAATTCCCATCGTCATGCCGGTCATTGCTAAAGCACAAACAAGTGACGAACGCTATGTTACCACCCAGCCATAGAGGTAATGCCACCTCACCCTCGTGCACTGGAGCTACAGACCACCATCATGCAAGCTCAGATCTCATGTAAGCCATGGTGTCCCATACCACCATGCCTTACCCTCGACCCTTACCTACCTACATCCTGAGGCCTAGATACTCGTCCTGACCTAACCACCAGTGGAAGAGCTCTTCATTCTCCAGGAGAGAATGAATACCCAGCTCATGGAGATCCATCTGTATATACATAGTCCAGGTGGGTCATCTCCCTCCAGAGGAGTCACGCATGACTAACGATACGCGACAGTTGTGCACACTGACGCGGGTCCATAAGAACGAGTCACTGCGTGCCAATGAGACATTGACACGTGGCACCGAAAAGACCTATTGCTCCAGTTCAGCGTTCCATCCCATAACTGAGACCGTCACCTCAATTTCCTATTGCGTACTCTTATGGGTACGTAACACCGATGGTGTGTGTATCTGTATGGATTTGTGTGTATGACTTGTGCGTGTGTGTATGAGTGTGCATGTGCATGCGCATGCATTGATTTCTCAGAAACTCGATATCTTTAGAATTCCCTAGATTGCTTTTAGGATTCTTGGCTTGAACGCATGTTTTTCTATGCATATTGAACTACTTGGAGCCAGGTTTGTTGATGCGGGTTCGTCTCGACGTGCAACATTGGATGGAATAGACGACATGCAAGACGGAGCCCGTTCGGCGATATTGGAACACTTCTCGAAAATGCCAAAAAGTAGTCCATTTACTGTGCCCTAGTGGCGTGCCTCCCGACACGAAGGGCGTTTTCAAGCATACGATGTCGGAATTGAGCAAGAACTAGTCCAATGGGTTCGTGTTGAGCCCACGAACCTCTGGACACCTACTGTCCGAGGTTCTGACTATTTTTGACTGAATCTGACCAATTCTTAGCTCGAAGGGCCTAGAATCCCAGGACTGTGTTTAGGGTTTCTGGTTCGGATGCACATTTCGCTGTGAGTACTGAACCGTTTGGAGCCCGGTTTAGTCCTATGGGTTCGTCTCGGCGTGTAGCACAGGACAAACAGAGGTTTTGAAAAACGGACTCCGTTCGGCGACACTGGACCAATTCTCGGGAATGTTCGAAAGTAGTCCATTTAGTGGCATTCCCCCGATAGAAAGGGTGTTTTTGGACAAACGGCGTCAGAATTGAGCTGCAAATGCTCCTGTGGGTTCGTGTCGAGCCTAGGAACCAGTGGACACCTCATGTCCGAAGTTTTGACCATTTTTTAGTGAATCCGAACAATTGCTAGCTTGACGGGCCTAGAATCCTAGGACGATGTTTAGGGTTTCTGGTTCGGACGCACGTTTTGCTGTGAATACTGAACCGTTTTGAGCGTGGTTTAGTCTTGTGGATTCATCTCGGCGTGCAGCACAAGACGGAACAGAGGGTCTGAAAAACGGACTCTATTCGGTGACACTGGACCAATTCTCGGGAATGTTGGATAACAGTCCATTTAGTGGCATTCCTCTCGATAGAAAGGGCGTTTTCGGACAAACGACGTCGGAATTGAGCTACAAATGGTCCTGTGGGTTCGTGTCAAGCCCACAAACCTGTGGACACCTCCCGTCCGAAATTTTGATCATTTTATACCAAATCCAACCAATTTCTGGCTCGATGGGCCTAGAATCCGAAGACTACGTTTAGGGTTTCTGGTTCGGACGCACGTTTCGCTGTGAGTACTGAACCGTTTGGAGTCCGGTTTAGTCCTGTACGTTCGTCTCGGCGTGCAACACAGGACGGAACAGACTTCTTGCAAAATGGACTCCATTCGTTGACATTGGACCAATTCTCGGGTATATTGGAAAGTAGTCCATTTAGTGGCATTCCCCCTGACAGAAGGGGCCTTTCCGGAAAAACGGCATCGAAATTGGTTACAAATGGTCTTGTGGGTTTGTGTCGAGCTCACGAACCTGTGGACACCTCCTGTCCGAAGTTCTGACCGTTTTTGACTGAATCCAACCAATTCCTGGCTCGATGGGCCTAGAATCCCAGCACTACGTTTAGGGTTTTTGGTTCGAACGCACATTTCGCTATGAGTACTAAACCATTTGGAGCCCAGTTTGGTGCTATAGGTTCGTATCGGCGTGCAACAGAGGACGGAATAGACAGTCTGAAAAACGGACTTCGTTCGGTGACACTGGACCGGATCTCGGAGATGTTGTAATTAGTCCATTTAGTGGCATTCGCCCCGGCAAAAAGGTCGTTTTTGAACAAACAGCGTCGGAATTGAGCTACAAATAGTCCTGTGGGCTTGTGTCGAGCCCACGAACCTGTGGACACCTCCCTTTTAGGGTTTCTGGTTCAGACGCACGTTTCTCTGTGAGGATAGTTCAGAGAGCGTGAAGTATGAACTTGTTTAGGTCTGAAATAGATGCCATTACTAAGGATTAGAGAAGATCTGCCTTGTAATCTTGTAGGTTCGATGTCTGAAAAGCCAATAGACCTTTGAGCTAGAAAAATGGCAGCAAAGTTGCTGGAATTTGAGAAAAAGTGCAAAGAGCTAAGAGAAATTAGTAGGTGATCAGTTAGGCCAGCTAAATATAGGTACAGGTGAGTGAAAACAATAAATGGAGGAAAAAAACCCAAGATTTGCTTGCACTCTCAACTAATTGCAATAGTCCATCGAGACCTTGGAATTGTTCTATGATGTTTTATTAGCTATTGATATATATAATCACTATCTTACCTCCTCACATAAAGTATTCACATTCATTGGCATGGAAGAAATGGATCGTGTGTGTATGTGTATGGATTTGTTGAAGGCGGTATTGATAGCTCCATCGGAGGAGATATTCATAGCTCTATCGCAAGTGCTGAGACATTGAATATAGATGAAAGCAATTCAGATGGTCATCGTGAAATGACATCACATTAACATACCACGGTGGATGATACATCTGTGGCCACTAAGTTTCCGAAACTTGACCTTGGGGATGATGTGATAGGACATGAAGATGCAGAAATATCATGGAAGGATTTGTTGAATGCGGTATTGATAGCTAAGTATTTTTGATAACTCCATGGGACAGGCAGAGGCCGTACTTTCTTCTACATTTTCAGTAATTGTTCCGGACATGAAATATGTTATAGGTGCAGTTTCCAGATGCTTCTCCGTATCTTGATTATCTGATGAGGGAGTAAAATCCAATCCATTACCTAGGCAGTTGCATTCCGCCGCTGGTGATGCCTTTGAATCTTGTGGAGTCTCAGAAAGACTGTTTTGAAGCTGTGCATCAACCGTCACCTATAAAGCCACTGCTTCACGCACGACTGCCTTGTGCATCTCCCGCACAATAGAATGTACACCTTGTAGAGATCTAAAATCAGTTAAACGATCAATCCGAGACTCAGATCAGATACTTGCTTATAAATGAACGAAAAGGATACCAAGGTATTTCGAAAAATGTCAGGAACACGCAAGGAAAGAGTTGTTAGAATCGAAGAGATTCTCTCGGAGTAGACTAATCTTATTAGTACTCACACAAATCATCAACCACAAGCTGAAGAAGAAGAGAGACTGCAAGAAGCTATGTTTCATAAGCTGGAAATCGAGATAACAATGGAGGTGGGCACCCATCTACTCTTATAGAGGCTGCCCACAATGAAAAGCAAATGCTATCCTTCTACAATAGCAATTGAAATGCTAATTATGACGTTTAAACAATAGAAATCTATGCTAACTTGGTTAGAATAGATTTCTATACTATTTTAGTAAAATTGGTACTAACTTAGGTGCCTATACTAAAAATAGATAGTACCTATACTATAAATAAAAATAGGCCTTCTAGCACGTAGGCTGACCTCTACAATGAATTAATTAATCCATTAATCCCTAACAAGAGTGGCACTCAATGATCAGCAATATATTGAACGGAAAGGATAGAGGAAGTCAAAATGTGAACATAATTGAATAATTGATTGATTCTTAAGAGCCAAATCTTACCTGAAGAGCGTCAAGACGAAGTAGCAGACTCATGATTGTCTCACACGCTCCTTCGGATCAGCCCGAAGCCTACACATGTACTCATCGGTTATAATCTGTGTCTTGAGTTTCCCTAGCTGAGACATTACGCTCACAATTACGCGAAGGCAGTTCAGTGGAGCAGTCCGACGCACCATGTATCCCCGGAAATGTGATTGGATTAGAGTTGCAACCGCATCATCGTTCATCATTGCTCCAGATGCACCATTACATGCTGCCAAATTTTGCGAAACTGTATCCGGAACAATTTTCTTTGCATTTTCTGAAAATCCGACAGCATTTTGCCCCTCTAAGTCGGCCTTGCCTTTCCCTGTCACTCTACCCTCAAGATCTTGCGGCATATCGAGTACCAGACTTCAGGGATTCCTCGTTGCCGTCCTGCACAGGAATAGTAGTCACCTTAGTCTTTCAAATGCTTACAGCATTGGGAGAACTTGTCTCTTTCCATTGCCTGTTAGCTTCACCACCAGGAACCGCCCCATTTCTGCCCTTGCGCACCAGTTTGTGATCCATAGAAACTCCTAAGTTTCTGTATCACAAACTGAAAAGGGCTCATTGTAGGGTAAAACCAATCTCCATCGCACACCTTTATTAATTAATTACAAATGTATGCCACACAGAGTTTCTTGAAGTGCACCTCGTTATTTGAATGTAATTGTAATGTACTTGGAATATCGAATGAGAATAGGCTAAAGATCCTCACGTAATGTGATTAATAATTTCTCTATTGTGTAAAAGGACTTGGGACTTATGGATCAGATGTGAAGGGACACAACCTTCTATGTAACTTCATCTCTCTCATATATTATCCAAGACCATTCACTTCTTATCCAATCTTTGTGTGCTCTCTCCTCTCTTCTTTCATAACAGCGTGAATGCATTGCCGCATTCTCTGATCTTCAACATGACATCAAAGCAGGTCATGATCAATTTGTGCTGAAATTAGCATGCACTAAATCTTCTCTGGAATAAAAACAGTTAGGAATAAAGAGAGAAAAATACTGCTTGTATCCTTGCTGAACAGTGTCAAATCAAGCATGAATCCACAGCCTACAATCACTAAAACGTAGTGCTGAAATCTCTTTGCAAATCCTTGCTGAAGTACTTGCTTTGAATCGTTTATTTATAGCTAGTGCAGCCTGTGTCCAATGGTGAAGGCGGCATGAAGAACTGCTAGCCTACTGTTGTTGACCTTATCCTGATTCTGCCGTGCACTTATGGTGGCCCCTTTTTTCACTCAAAGGCAGTAATTCAAAGGCTGAAACGTATTGATAGAGTTTTCTGGCCTTGAAGAACTTTTTGCTACACTGAAATGCTGGAAAGCAAAGCCGGCTACATGTGCACACGCTGTCCAAATTGCACCTACATTCTATGTCAAGATTTGTTAAAAAGCCCCAAATTGCAGCCGTTCTCGTGGAGGCAACTGTGTTTTGCTGCCTTTCAAGAAGATAGGATGGAGTAAACATTGGGAGAACTTGTCTCTTTCCATTGCATGTTAGCTTCACCACCAAGAACTGCCCTATTTCTGCCATACAAAGAAGCATCTGGAGTAAACACATGCTTTCTAGTGAATGGATAGCCTGCTTCGTGCCCTTGCGCACCAGTTTGCGATCCATAGTAACTCCTAGGTTTCTGATTCACAAACTGAAAATGGCTCATTCCAGGGTAAAACCAATCTCCATACAGCTAAACAGGGCCAGTGCAGTAATCCAATAGTGGGTATTGGACTTTGCTTTTGAGAGAGAGAGAGAGAGAGAGAGAGAGAGAGAGAGAGAGAGAGAGAGAGAGAGAGAGATCCGTTTGAATTAGGATTAGGAGTGGGAAGTAATGTGTATGCATGGGGCAGGATGCATACATTACATCCTCTCCCATGCATGCATTTCAAAATTTTAGTTAGATTTTTTTAAAAAGTACATGGGGTAGGAGGATGCACCCATGCCACCATGGCTGCGTCCCCTACCCCATACATAGGCACAAATGTGACACACAAATATCTTTATATATATAGATATATCATAGATGCCTTGGAACGCGTTCCGGGGGGAGTCTGGGGATCGGAACCGGAGCGCTGTTTCGGAACATCAATATATGTTATTTTTTTGTTTATATATCATAGTTGCACCACGTTTCTAGAAACACGTTCAGAAACACGTTTCTAGAACATGTTTCTGGATTTTACCAACGTTTCTCAGAAACGTATTTTTTTTTTGATTTTTTTGTGGGCAATATGTGTATCGGATTAAAGCTCTAATTAAGGTTGCCGAATGTTTCGGGTACAAGATGGTCCAGTTCAGGTGCATTAACTCCTAGATTTACGCTTTAGCTCCTTTAATATAAAAAATTATTAAAAAAATTAGAATGTCCTCCCACGTGTTCACAACAAGATTCTCTTTCTCTCTCTCTCTCTCTCTAGTTTCATCTTGATCCACTCCCGTCTCTCTGTCCTTAGCCTTGCAATGCTCTTAATTCAATAGTTTTGTTGCTAAGAACAGATCGCTTCTTTGCATTCTACAATCTGCTTCTGTACGAACAGATTTCCGCAATGCTGTCATCATCTGCGCCCCTCACAATCGATGATATCAACCCCAAGAATTAGTGGTTAATTTCTTGGAGCTCTAGGCTCTATGCTCCATTGCTGTGATCCAAGAAGAGGAGCGCTAACTTCATTAAATATATATGTTGGTAGTTTGGTCTCTACTCCATCTCTGCGATCCAAGAAGAATGGACTTGGTTTTAGCTACTAGCCTGCAAGAAACAACCGTGGAGCACGATCTTTTACTTGCAAATCAGTAACTAAGCACGAGCAGATATCTAAGGATTGATATCCAAGCTGGTCTCTCTCTCTCTCTCTCTCTCTCTCTCTCTGGTCCATGGTGCTACTCCATATTGTTGTTTTGTGGACTTCAGAAAAGCCTTTGATTCTGTCCCTCGCTCATTGCTCATCCAGAGACTCCGAGACCTAGGCTTCTCCACTGACATCGTTCTTGCTGTGATGGCATTTTATGAGTGTGTCCTGGGATGTTTCCGGCATAGCAGTGGCATATCCGATCACATTTGGAGCACTATTGGGGTGAAGCAGGGTTGTTCCCTCTCACCAGTCCTCTTTAAGCTTGTATATTGATGAGTTGGAGAGAGTCATTACACAGTGTGGTGGTGCTGGTTGCAGGCTTGGGGATATCTTGATTGCTATCCTCCTTTATGCCGATGATGTGGTATTGGTCTCACCGACTAGAGAGGGTCTACAACGACAGTTGGATTGCACCAGATGGGGCCTAGGGGTGAACATTGGGAAGACCAAGGTTATGGTCTTCAACACTTCTTGAGCATTCATGCAGCGATAGGAGCTTACTTTGGATGGACCGGTCCTAGAGGTGGTCCCTTCCTACTCATACCTGGTGATCCTTTTCTCAGTTCCTACTTTTAGCATGAGACAGGCTGCTGCCACTCGACTGGGGAAGGGACATGCCTCCCTTGTTCAGCTAGAGCGATTTTGTTTCGGGAAATCCATCCAAGATGCTAGTAAGTGTCACCTTTTTGATACCGTTGTCACCCCCACGGCTTTGTATGCGGCAGAGGCATGGTGTACAGGTCTCCCCTCTTCACAATGGGCCAGTCTTTCACGGCTACAGACCACCATGCTAGCTCGGTTGATTCGAGCGAAGCCTTCTGTTCCACATGAGATTCTCCTAGAAGAGTTTGCAGTTCCACCGAGGCAGCTTTCCAGCTCATTGCCTATATACAGAGGTTACAGGCGTTACCAGAGATAGACAGACGATACATACAGATTGCACTATCCTCCTCACAGCGTCTTCATGATCAGGGCTACAAATTATCATGGTTTTCTCAGGCATCTCATCTCCTACTTGAGTCATTTGGTATCTCCACCATGGAGCTTCCCTTAGGCACCCATCAATATATCAGACGATTCCTCTATCGCGCATATCTAGAGCGGACTTGGCCTAACCAATTAGGGGTTAAGCCAGCTTTCTACCGGACCCATTTCTTGGAGCTGGATGCATCAAGGACACCAGTCATGCCACACTATTTAGATTCGGGACTATCACATTGTCTCAGATTCACACTGGGACAACTCAGTGTATCTTCTCATCAGCTAGCTATTGAGACTGGGAGGTGCCATGGTATTCCTAGAGAGGAGTGGATTTGCCAGTTATGCCTTCTAGGTGAGGTGGAGTCCGAGGAGCACCTTATCTTTAGATGCCTTGTATACTATGAGATCAGAGGACGATATCATTGCCTGTTTCGAGACATGCCTACCACTCTACGCTCTCTCATTGTTTATGACGACCCACGATGTGTCGCTCTAATGGTACGCGAGATGTTCAGCCTACGCAGAGATTTATATAGGACACCCCAACATTTTACCTCACAGCCACTGATCACTTCATTCTTTACTAGGCTCGTGACTTAGTGCATGATGACGAGGATTATGACGATGATGATGATGATAGCCGCTCGCATTCTCATAGAGATTAGAGACAGTGTTCTTCTCACCATCACGTTACTAGCAAGATCACCAGACATCTGATGCAGAGACGTACTACTACACATGCTCATGCTCATGCTCATGCTCATAGACGACGCCGGCAGGCTCCAGTGCCTTCTCATGTTGTGGCTCACATTACATCCTTTTACAGCAGCAGCAACATAGTACAGTCTTGGCATCTTGACATAGGTACATATGATTATTATGCACAGACACACTCTCGCATACGTTTAGTTTGTACTAGATGTTTTTTTTGTACTTCATTAGTCTTATATGCTTTTTGGCATGGAAAAAACATTAATAAAGCTTTCTTTCTTTCTCTCTCTCTCTCTCTCTCAGATCACAACAAACCGAATAGAAACCACAAGGAACCTTGCTGAATCATGCTGAACCATACTGCTTCATACTGAATTGTACCGAATCATTTTTCAACCATACTGAGGAGAAAAGACGCATGTTCCTCTCTCTCTCTCTCTCTCTATCACAACCAAATGAAATGAAATCATAAGGAACCATACCGACACGTTGCGAAATCATGCTGACCGATATAGGAAATAGAAACCAAAGAATCCAGGATCTTAACTATTCGATCACACAAAGCATTCCAAAGAGAAAGAGAGAGATGGCTGGTCGGCCTCTTGTAAACACTTGTGGAATTCCAAGAGAATAGCTATAATGCTTACAATTGTAAAATACAAAGGAAATGCACACATACATACCCTTCCAAATGACTATCTAACTTCTATTAGATGACTATTTAACTTCTCCTACAAGCTACTTTTAAAATAAATAAGGTACCCCCATAAGTCAAGTTGGGTCCTTAAATGTCAATAATAGGCCTGAATAGCCACGAGCTACTACCACCCCAAAATTGGGTCCAACTTAGCAAAGTCTAAGTTATAAAGGCCTAACTATATTTTAACCCATGGTTACACATGTCTCGACCTTTTGGGTCAAAGTAACCTATGGTTTTTGGCGACACCAATTCTGGAAATACTTCAACATATGCATCATGGGGGCAGCCCCCTTTCATAACATGAGTGGGCGCAACAACATAGGAGGTCTTTTCATCAAAATGAACATCACGACTCAGTATGATCTTATTAGTATCCAAATTGAACAACCTATAGCCCTTGCTTTCACTACTATAACCAACAAAGATGCACTTAACTCCTTTATCATCAAGTTTGGATCGAAGCTTATCGGGTATGAAAGAATAAGTTGTGCAAGCAAAGATGTGAAATTGAGAAACCTTGGGCTTCTTACCGTATTAAACTTCATATGGAGTCAATACCTTCAAGGCCTTGATACCATGTAGGAAATAGAAACCAAAGGATCCAAGATCTTAACTATTCAATCACACAAAGCATTCCAAAGAGAAAGAGAGAGATGGCTGGTCGGCCTCTTGTAAACACTCATGGAATTCCAAGAGAATAGCTATAATGCTTACAATTGTAAAATACAAAGGAAATGCACACATATATATACCCTTCCAAATGACTATCTAACTTCTTGTAGATGACTATTTAACTTCTCCTACAAGTTACTCTTAAAATAAATAAGGTACTCCCATAAGTCAAATTGGGTCCTTACATGTCAATAATAGGCCTTGAATAGCCACGAGCTACTACCACCCCAAAATTGGCAACTTAGCAACGTCCAAGTTATAAAGGCCTAACTTTATTTTTACCCATGGTTACACATGTCTCGACCTTTTGGGTCAAAGTAACCTTAGGGTTTTCTAAGCAATTCCATTTACATTCCAACAACTGATTCGTACCCTAAAACCGCAATGAAGGGAAAAGACACATTCTCTCTCTCTCTCTCTCTCTCTCTCTCTCTCTCTCTCTTCAACCATAAACCATAAAACCGATTTGAAACCATAATGAACCATGCTGAATCATGGCACTGCTGTGAATAAGATCATCATAATATATAATATTGGGCCACATGGCACCAAAATGGGGTACATTGATGTTCGATGAACATAATGAAAGCTATACAACTAAGACTCGTTGGAGTCATGGTAATTAGAATCCTCCGAGTCTGTGCCTGTCTGCTGATCCCAAGGGTCTGCAGATGAATTACAGGGAACCATACACAGTGGCGAGACCCTGGCTCTGCTGTTGCATGCTCTGGTTCTATTGCCCGTGCTCGTCCTCCCCCACCCCCTGTCCCTACCTCTACCCCCCCTTATGGCTGCCCCCACCACTCTGTCTACGCCGACGTGTTTGTGTCAGGTGGCCGTGATCCTACCCCCTGAGATGGCCCTACCCACTGTGATGATGCCTGGCCAACAACTGCCTGTGATGCTCCACTCCTGTCTACAAAAAGTGAACTCAGCCCCCCCCTCCCAAAGCCTGTAGGTCTCCCTCTAGGCCTACGTGCAGGAATTACTGGCTCCTCCTCTGTTTCCGCATCAAGGTCCACGAACAGGTCAACTAGGGTATTCCCCTGTGCCTCGGCCCCCATCTCCTCCTCGTCAGTATCCCCCTCAGCCCTTTCCCTCTCCTTTTCATAATCAGCCCTGAGCTCCTCTCCACCCTTCGAGCCCTCATCATCTCTCTCCTCAGCCCTCTCCTGCCCCCTCTGTGCCCTCCTGCCGCTATAAATCCCGTGGTGTCAGCCTATGCCTGTCTATAGAACTCTTTGTAAATCTAATCATCCATCTCGTCTTGCGTAGGTGCTAGGTGGTGCCTGAGGAGCAGCAGCTGCCGAGTCCACCAAGCAAGAGTCTAGGTTCACCTGCAACCACAAACAAACATTGCTGTCAAACAGATATTTTGCAATTCGTTGCATTTTTCGAAAAATGTGGCAGAAGGCAAGGCGGGTGGGTGTTGGCTTCTTCAGGTCCAATGGCGAGCAAGTGCAGAATAGGGCCATTATGTGCAGGTGTAAGGAAATGCAGTGTAGGCCTAAACCACGCCCTAGGCAAATGCTTACACGACGCTCCACGCCTAAACTCTAAAACACATGGAATTAGGACATGGAAATTGAAATTTGTGATACGGGCGAAGACGAGCGAAACGGAGGTCACAGGAGTCTCTGCAGGCATGTATAAATGCAATCTAGGCTCAGACATCACCTCAATCGGATGCCTACAGGTCATTTTGTGGAAATGGTAAAATACACATGCATTTGGAGTGTGGCATTTAAATCTATCCAGGCTTGTCGGAACGGCTGAAACTAACACTGTAGGAATTACCGTGGGCATGAAGAAAGGTGGTCTAGAGCCAAATTTCGCTCGATTTGGTTGCCTACATCTCAATGTAAACACTTGCAAAAAACCAAGCCTACACTTACCAAATTACACAAATCGATGATTTCGCTCTCGACCCAGCTCATATCTCCCTGGCATCGTGTGCACCACCTCTGAATCGCTGAGCAGATGGATGCCGACTATTCACACATGATCATCCGCCTTCGATTGCCCACTGTAGAACAAATTCCCTCCTCCACAGCTGGTGCTTTTCTGGCCCCGAGGGGCAAAAAAAAAAATATTATGTCGTTTTTTTATCACGTTTTTGCCTCAGAAACGTGTTTGCCCAAAAACGCGTTTCTAGGCAACTATGATATTATATATATACTAGTTGGTTGTGCTCGTCGATGATGGGCAATGGGCACTTACCCACAAAAAGTGTTTATATATTTTTGGAGGCTGTGTTTTTTTTACCTATTTCGCTTTTCCTTTTGCAAATGGGTGACATTTTTTGCCGGCAAAGCATGACATTTTTGCCGGCACCTCACACATTCTCTCTCTAAAATAGTTTTATACTATATAGATAGATATAGATATCTATATATATATATTTAAACTTTGTTCCACTTCTATGCATGGGTGAGGGGACCCATGCATCCTCCCCCCCCTCACCCATGCATACACCTTTTTTGAATTTAAAAACTTTGGGAGGAGGATGCATATATGGGGAAAAGGATGCATGGCCCTCCTCCCCATGCATACGTCTATGGGGCCCACTCCAAATTCAAATTACCCTTTACCCACACACATAGTGTTTTGAAGTACAGGTCCATACTTTCATGGTGAAAGGTGTTAAACGAAAGGGACTTTCATTATCAAGAATTTGAAGGGTGCTCTAAGGATTTTGTAAATTATCAGACTTTCCATGGAAAAGGCTGAAATAAAAATGCATTTCTATGAAGGAAAAATCGGCTGTGAAAGGGCTGGGAAGGCTTCAAAACGCAGGCCTAGTGGGCCCCTCTCACAAACTCTCTCTCTCTCTCTCTCTCTCTGTAGTTGCACTCAAGCCTGCATGGCAGACCTACATGGTGCATAGCTTAGTTGGCTTGCCACACAAGCCTATGTCAAGCCTATGTGGCAGTCTGCAACATGCCTGCATGGCAGACATCAAGCCTATGTCATGCCTATATGACCTGCCACACAAGCCTATGATAGGCCTACGTGGCTTGCCACATGGCAAGTCCCAAGCCTGCGTGGTTTGTCTCATGACATGCCTACGTGGCTTGCCATGTGGCAACATGTGAGCCCCAACTCTCTCTCTAGGTCCACTCAAGCCTACATGGCAGAGCTTGGTTGGCTTGCCACACAAGCCTATGTGGTAGCTTGCGACATGCTTGTGTGACAGACATCAGACCTATGCCATGCCTATGTGGCCTGCCATGCAAGCCTATGGTAGGCATGCGTGGCAACTTTTGAGCCCACCTATATCTCTCTCTCTAGATCCACTCAAACCTACGTGGCAGAGCCCGGCTGGCTTTCCATACAAGCCTATGGTAGGCCTACATGCTTGCCAGATGGCAAACCTCAAGCCTGCGTGATTTGCCATGTGGCAGCAGACCTATGTGGCTTGCCACATGGCAGTGTGCGACAGGCTTAGTAGATAGCAGACCACGTTGGTAGAGCCTTATTGGCTTGCCAACCTATGATGGGCCTACGTGGCTTGCCTCATGGCCACATGGCTAACCCCAAGCTTGCGTGATTTGCCACGTGGCAGTCATACGTGGCAGCCTATGACAAGCTTGGTAGATAGCAGGCCTGTGTGGCCTGTTACAGAAGCCTATGGTAGGCCATGTGGCAAGCCACACAAGCCTATGGTAGGCCTATGTGGCTTGCCACGTGGCAGCTTTTGAGGCCCACCTCTTTCTCTCTCTAGGTTCACTCAGGCCTACGTGGCAAAGCCTGGTTGGCTTGCCACCAAGCCTATGTTAGACCTACGTGGTTTGCCACGTGGAAAACCCTAAGCTTGCAAGACTTGCCACGTGGCTTTCCACGTGGCAGCCTACGACAAGATTGGCAGATAGTAGATCTATGACATGCCTATGTGGCTTTTTACACAAGCCTATGGTAGTCCTGCGTGGCTTACGACATGGGAAGTATCAACCCTACATGGTTTTCCACGTGGCAGGCTTACGTGGCTTGCCGCGTGGTAGCTTGTGACCCCCACCTCTTTCTCTCTCTAGCTCCACTCAAGCCTACGGGGCAGAGCCTGGTTGACTTGCCACACAAGCCTATGGCAAGCCTATGTGGCAACCTACAACATGCTTGCATGGCAGACATGAGGCCTATGCCATGCCTATGTGGTCTGCCATGCAAGCCTATGGTAGGCCTACATGGCTTGCCATGTGTCAGCTTTCGAGCCCACCTCTCTATATCTCTCTCTCTGGGTCCACTCAGGCCTATATGGTAGAGCTCTGTTGGCTTGCTACACAAGCCTATGGTAGGCTGACATGGATTGCCATGTGGCAAACCCCAAGGTTGCATGATTTGCCATGTGGCAAGCTTACCTGACTTGCCATGTGGCAACTTATGATAAGGTTGCTAGATAGTAGTCCTATGTGGCCTACTACACAAGCCTATGGTAGGCCATGTGGCAAGCCACACAAGCCTATGGTAGGCCTACGTTGCTTGTCACATGGACAATCCCAAGCTTACATGGTTTTCCACGTGGCAAGCCTACGTGGCTTGCCATGTGGCAACTTTCGAGGCCCAATTCTCTCTCTCTCTCTCTGTTACGAGCTCGTAACCAGTGCCGAACCCTAGAGAACACAGATAGGTCAGATACCACAGTCAGGGTCGTGTCCAGCGTACATGACCAACAGGGCAAGACAGTGTGAGTAGTGTGCCCTAGCACGGTCCATAGCCATGGCGGGCCTAACACAGCCTAGGAACCTTGTCAGCAGGATAGGGCCCCCAGTTGGGCCCCGACGTGCAGTCGGCCACGTCAGTGCCACGTGGCCGACACTTGGCAGTAGCATGCTACCAGTCCTCACACTGGGCTAGGAGGGGCTTACTCTATATCAGGGAGTAGGCAAGGTTGGGTGGATCAGTTAGTGTTTGCCCTACTGTGGTGCTCTGATACCAGTGTAATAGATCCTAGCACCACAGTAGGGCAAACACTAACTGATCCACCCAACCTTGCCTACTCCCTGATATAGAGTAAGCCCCTCCTAGCCCAGTGTGAGGACTGGTAGCATGCTACTGCCAAGTGTCGGCCACGTGGCACTGACGTGGCCGACTGCACGTCGGGGCTTTATCTGCTCTTTTTGAGAGTCTATCTGAGCAGCTACCTATCCCTCTGAGGTCGCCCTACAACAAGCAATATTCTTCTCCAAACCGCTCTTCAAACGGTGTTCGATTGGATTGAAACCAATCACGAACGCCAAGCAACCCTTCAGAAGGATTTCCAGTTTCACTTTTTGCTTGTGCTATCTGAGCATATTCCTTGACAAATCGTCTGTAATATCCCGCCAGACCAATCTCCTTAAGGGGAAGGGAAAGGAGTTCATTTGGGAGTCCGCACAGCAGGAGAGCTTTGATGCTCTCAAAACATCCTTAGCTACAGCACCAGTTTTAAAAGTCGTCGACCCCAATCAGCGATTTGTGGTCGAAACAAATGCTAGCGACTTTGCAGTAGGTGTTGTGCTAACTCAGGGTGGACGACCAGTTGCGTTCGAGAGTAAAAAATTGGAGCCAGCTCAGACTAGGTATAGTGCCTATGAAAAGGAACTCTTTTCTATAGTCCATGCCCTTAAGACTTGGAAAAAAAAAAAAAAAAAAACCAAATCAGTCGCCTCTTGCTGAAAAATCAATCATCGTCTTTCCCAGAAGTGTGAAGATCTGAAATTCACAAACTTTACGGTTTTCTTTTCTGTCTACATTTCAATAGTTTGATACCTCTAGTCTTTCAATTAGTTAGCACATGGATGGATTGGGGTCATTCCCAATTCCTCTCTGGAAATGGACTATTAAATGCTGAAAAAGCTTTCTGTTGAGGAAGCTCTCAATCTTCATTATCCTTAATAAAAAAAATTGAGAAAAGAGGAGACCATCTCTAAGTAGTCTGTAAGGTTTCCTTCACATGTAGGACAAGAGGAACCCTTCCCGTCTGCGCCCTACCTGAAGGTCAGGTTGGTTCCTGCCAAATGATTAAGGTTCACACCTTGTTCTAAAGATGGACTCAATGTAAGTAACTAGCACTTCGAGGGTTTAAATGAATCATTAAGGCCCCAAGTTGAGTAAAAGATTATGAGCTCAACTACATGTTTGTAACTTGTAGACAACTCCTGAATGTCTCAAGATGTATATTTTAGAGATGTGTGATTTTACTGCATCCAGATTCCACACGCAATGCATTCACACACACACACACACACACACACACACACACACACACACATACACACACACACACACACACACACGTGTTAGCCATACGTATGTATACTGCCATGGCAATGATGTGGGTTTTATTTAATAATGTATTCTTGGATTTTTTCCGAAAGCAAATTTTTACAATGCAAAAATGTTAACTATATTTCTACAGGTAACTATATGACATTCATGCAGATTCTTTTTTTATTAAGGATAAACCTTATTGTTGTTCGATCCATATCCATGTTCAACATTCAAGGTGGTTGATTTTAGGATTTAGTGACATTGATTTCCAATGATGGGCAATAACATGCATGCCCATATTCTGTGTTCAATAACATGTATAGAGCTGATTATTCAGTAAGGATTACACAACTTGTGATTTAATAACATGCAATAGAGCTCTATATTACCGTTTATGCTGTATAGTAACTTCCATTTTGGGTTATGATATTAGGGCTTATTGGATTTGGGAATTCTATTCAAGTTTATATTTGAATTTTTTGTACTTTTACATTTTGTTGCCCCTTTGCAGCTGTAGTTGCCTTGGGAGCCTGAAACCCATCATGAGAATTGAACCATTGTAGGACAAGCTTTCAACGATTTTCTTTCAACATGACTTGGAAAATAATGTACTGTGAACTTAAAGAAAAAAGTATGTTAAGAGATTAAAAAACATGGCATTCAGTATGACTCGTGAAATTGTCCAGAAAACCTATTATGTTTTGGATGTGCATTGTGTATACATGTTTGAAAAGCCTTGCAATATTTTTCGATGCTTTCATATGCTCATACTCTTTATAAAGATTCTTATTTGAGCAATTGTATCGATTGGCATTTCCTAGTACGCTCTTTTATCCTTTGGCTAGGGTAGAGTTTTTTGCATATTCAATGCTTTATCTGTTCTTTACCAGCCGAGTATATGCCCATGGATGGGCAGGGAATCAAACCAGGGTGAGCGAGCCCAACCCGAGCACGCTAAATTCACCCCCACAACCATGTGAGGGATGATAATTCTCTATTCTATAGTAGATTCTATTATTTGTACGAGTTAGCGTTTTTCTGTGGGAAGAGTTTAGCTTTAAATTTTCAACATTTCTTTACCTCTTTTGGAACAATTCCGGGGTTGTTGATTATTTCTATGCAAGGTGTGACCTTGTTGATGCTTATATAGCGTCCGTCCATGGGGTTATTCTATCCATCAACCGTCTTTCATAGCTGAAGTCATTGCATCTGTCTATATTGTTCTTTGATGAGCAAAATCTATTGGTTGCTCAGTGTATGTAACAATATAGCAACATCAATGTCCATGTGCAGGAAACTTGAAGTTAAAATGGAAATCTGCACGTTATACTGTTTATTTTGAATCACTTAAGGGCTTATCATATTGAATCTAGTGTGACACTTTGCATCCACTTTTTTTAGTCCCATGTAGCCCATCGGAATATCAGTGTAGGCTCCTGCGTTAACCTAGGATATTCATGTGGTCTTATGTTGCACGATCCACACAGTTCCTCATATTTGCGAGGCATGGAAAATAAAAAGCATTGGGAGTTGTGCTTGTTGTGTTAATTTTCTCTGAGGTTCTTGCTTTATTGGTTCAGGATAGGGTTTGGACAATGTTTCCTGTGTATCTTGTTGCCAAAGTGGTAGACGACCCATACTTTCAAATTGGATTGACCAACATAATTTTATCCCAATAATACTTGAAGAACATAATCTCGTTGTGAAAACATAATCACTTTGTGAAAGTGAAGATGATTTTTTGCATCCTTGGAGAAAGATAATTAGATAGTTTTAAAAAATTGCTCTTGTAAGGCTTTTTACAGTTGTAAGTTCATACACATTACAAAATGATACTTGTGTTGCCATCCTTCTGTTTCTTCTGCAATTTATTTAAAGTCATTGAATTGGAACAACTAGATATGTTACCATTAATATCAAGCTATGCTTGGATATCTTAGATATTTTTGAGTTCAGAAAACACTTTTTTGCTCTATAGCAATTTTTTTTGGAATTTTTATATGCATTTGACTCGGGCATATACCAGTGAGGTGAAAGAAGGGAACTTGAATATGAGTGGATAAGTCCAACCCAAGCACACTATTCCATACCACAGGTTGATGCCTTTATTCTTTGACTAGAATGTTGAAATTGCAAAAATATTAAACTAGAATACTCTTTGTCTGAACTTGAGCAAATAGTACACAAAATCAATCTAAACACAATCTTTAAGACATTTTTGTTTTTTTGGACACTTTTGCACATTTTCATTTCGATGTAAGTTCATGAAAATGAGTGGGATTCTTTCTATTTCGATGCAAGCCTCATTCAAATGTCAAGGTTCTAAGTTCCATCTAGATTTAAAGCTTGTGGTTTCCCCATCTAAGGTTGTTATAAGAAATCCCAAATGTCCCAAACAGCGTATATAAATTTTCATAAGTTCAAAGTGAAACATAAAAAATATATTTTTGTTTTAATAATTTTTATCTTAACAAGATTTTATTGATTTTTTTTGTTACTACTTTTATAGTCAACATTGTTTTCTAACCAATTCATCAATTTTAAGTTTCTCAATACATGATCCATAGATATTGAAAGAAAATTAGCGTCATAGTTTCAAATGTTTTGGGCATACTTATTTTATGTTTTATTCTATCGCATGGGGAGCTTGGAAGACACAATCTTTAAATGCACTTTTCATTTTTTTTCATTGAAGGCCAGTCACAAAGCTAATTCTTGTGCAAGTGAAAAATTTAGATGTATGCTCAACACAAAAGCCAATAATTGTCTTAATATCATAGCAAGGTTGCATCCCGATTCGAACAGGTCGATTCGAATCGGCCAGTTCGAACCGATTCTTTGAGGTTCGAACCGCCAGGCTAGGTTCAAATTGGAAAATGGTTCGAACCTTTTTTTTTTTAATTCTTCCAAAAAAAAGTCAAATATTCACTGATACTAGAGATACTTAAATAATTATAGCTAAACAATTTCAATCTTCCTCTAGAGTCTAAATTCATAGATATCAGAATTTAGGATAATCAAATCTCTTGTGACCCGTTGTATCAAAACAGAAATTAGAATGACATTATTATCCAAGTTTAAGAGAACTGCAATAAGTTGACACTTGAAAGTTCAAAGTTGTAAGTTGTAACCACTAACTTGTAACTATATCCTGGCCCCGGCCCCCTACTACCTAGGTACATCAACTGCTTGCTAAGGAGACTCAGGACTGTGAGTGACAAGTGTGGATTTTGGAGTAAGTTGTAACGAGTTGGAAGTTGCAAGTTGGAACTCAGTTTAGAAATTAGGAGCCTGGAGTATAACTGAAATTTGAGCTTAGAGGCTAGAGCTGAATCTTGATAATAGATTATAGTTATTATTTATTAGTGACCACTGACTACTTAGTACTAATTTCTAAGTTGTAACTACTAACTAGTGACCACGGTCCACTTATCAATATGATATAGACTACGATGATCATTGATATGGATAATGGCAGGCTGCAGCTACTAGCTAGGTAGAGTCTAGAGTCTAGATCTGGGATCGTACTACGTAGGTACTAGGATTGTAGATTGTAAATTGTAATTTTGTTTAATAGTTGAAACTTGAAAGTTGAAGTTCAAATTTATTTGCAAATTGCAATGTCGAGATTGGAGAAAAGAATAAACAAGAAGGTTATGACAATGTTTGAGAAAGCCAAAAAAATTTAGGTTAGAAACTTAGATTTGTCTTACATCTGTCATCATCATTCATCATTCAACATTGAAGTTTTAACATTGAACATTCTATTATCTATATGACATGTATAATGTAGCTACTAAGTTCTAACTAGTAACTTCTAACATAATACATTAAAATTTAAATATCAAAATAAAGTTTAAAGTTTAAACTTTAAACCATTAAGGCTTTAACCATTAGTAATTAGATAATTGACTAACATTAAACAAATTACATAGGACATACTACGGTTAAATCTTAACTTCAGAAATCAGAAATTTAAAACTTCAAACTTGAAACTAGATTCTAGAATCCATAATATATCTTGATTCATGAATCATAACATAATAGTAAATACATATGCCAGGTGCCTCATGAGTCCGGTCGCCAATGTAATGCGCGATGTGTTTGATGATAAATCATGATGCGTACATACTACATTGTAAACAACTCAAGAGTCAATGCTCATCTAGTGACATGAACATATACAAACTAGTAACTACAATGATCTAATGTACAATCATCAATGAACAATGAGCAATGAGCACTCTAAGCTTTCCTACGCTTGAATCTCCTTCCACTTGTTGGTGCGGTGGTCTCTCAAGTGGTACGCTCAACTGCGAAATCCTCATCAGAGGCAGAGGTATGACGCTCCTCATTCTGATCTCTTCCCTTCTCGGATTTTTCATCCTCATACTCCTCCTCTGAGGACTTCGACTCCGACGATGCCTCAAACTCAGACTCGTCTTTGGGGTTGTGAGCACATCTCCTGCCCTCCTCCTACGCTCCGCTCGAGTGACAGGCCCTGCACGGTGCACACAAAGATGGAGAAACATTTTATTTCTTGCAAATTAGTAAATTACGATAATCAGTTCGAACTTCGAAAATTTAATTCAAGACCTTAGACAATCCTAATTTCTCACCTTCACTCATGGTGGAATGCGTACACGTCCTCCTCTGATTGGTCTCTCGGTGGCAACTTTGAAACCCTTGCCACATCGATCAGATCGGAATTAACCTACGCACATGTCACAATGCACATTGAAATCAAGACAAAATTTGGAGGGCCGAGTCCCGACAAAAGTTAAAATTTAGCTATAGTCTAGTATCTATTATGTAGTATGTAGTATGATCTATTTAGTATTTACTAATTGCCAACCGGGTCTTGTTACTTGGGATGATAAATCACATGTTAGAATTTATAAATTATAATTTATGGCTTACAAGTTATCTGGATAGGCTCTGCGATGGTTTGGAGTCTATCCAAAAGTCTCAGGTTGGCGTGTACGTACACCAACCTCTCCAATTGTGTTGATGATAGTCGATTCCTCCTCTTCGTGTGAATCATGAAATGGACACTCCAGTTCCTCTCACAAGCGACTGCAGTGCAGTCTTGTGAGAGAATCTTGATGGCAAGGTGACGCAATTTGGGGACATCAACCCCAAACTTCGACCACCATGACACGGGACGTAGCTGGCTTGAATCACAATTCAAGGGGCAGTTAGAACTTAGTACTTACTACTAGCAAGTTGCAACCAAGTTCCAACAAGTTACAATATGATTGACTAACTGTGCAGTAAGATGTGAAGTAACAAGTTTAAACTGTAATGGACCATGGTCAGTTTATTATCCTCTCTGAAAAGCGTCGGGCGGGCTAGTGGCGAACTCCAAGGTCTCATGCCTGAAAATTTGAAGCTCATCCAGCAAGTTATCTTGCTCGCGTACATCAGGATAAATTCGGGAGATATAGGCATTCCAGCCATCCCTAAGCTCCCTATTTGTGAACTGCTCCTCCTTTTTCCAAAGTGGATGGAGTATGTGGGCCATGGCATGCAGGGGCCTATGAAACCACTCCCACCTGCTCAACCAAAGGAGCCGAACCTTCGCAAGCCTGCAAGAATCAAGATTGAAGACACATTAATAATTATACTATATAGTACATGATAGTACATATTGCATACTATTGTCTACATAGTACATATTACATTTGAAATTTGAATCTTGATATACTAATGGTCGTGCAAAGCTTCAACTGCTCACCCAGCCTGTCCATGAACTCGTACAAGAGGCCCAATGTGCAGCCCTCTCGATCTGTAAGGCGCAGGATAATGTAGATGGGTTGTAGGCCCACCACAATGGATTGAGCCTCATCCCAAAATGGTGAATACATAACGGCCCGCTTGAATCTCTTACTCTTGGGCTTCTGTGACGGCCCCCACTGCGCCCAGTCAATGACAACAACCATCTGCCTCAAGCCTTGATGAACTTTCAACAATTGTTCCAGGACCAGGAACATGAATGCAAACCTGCATAGGGCACAAGTGACAAGTTCTAAGTTCTAACTTCTGACAACACAATACATGGCACATGCATGAAATATTTACCACTACTAACTAAAAAGTAAGTACTTACCAACAGTCTACGGAAGCGCATTCAAATTTGAGTTGCAACTTGATACCTGGTGGGGGCAGGTCTCAAGACATCCAAGGTGGACCGTCTCTTGAACATGGCTAGGACCTTAGCCTTCTCGGTGACAAATCTCACCAAGAACTGTGCAGTACGCACCATGTTTGCAATCCATGGAATCTTGGCCACATCCTCGACCAACAAGTCCAAGCAGACCAAATGTCTTTTTAGATTATTATTTGCCTCCCGTGTGATTGCCATTTATCGTTATTGTTTACATTTTATTATTTTCATTATGATTGCTATTTTTGTGTGGGTTTGTCTAGGTGTTGTCATTGTTCTTGTGCAAGTATTGAATCACGATACTCTGGGTTCAAGATAACAACTTGCATCAGAGCTATAAATGTTTAGAACATGAAAATTCACACCATCGAAAAATTGGAAGGAGCAGCAGGGTACGCACTTTGGTGATGGAAGATGAAAACAGGTTTGTGAGCAAAGCGTTGAACCTTTATCAAGCCAACACGGTCATTGCAAAGACCAAGAAGGATGTTGTTTGGCACAAGAGACTAGGACATGTGAGAGCGGATTTGCTAAACCTCTTGTAGAAGAAAGATTTGGTCACTTGTATGAATTACAATGGAAGAGGAGAAGCGTATATTTGTCAGGGATGTGTACTTGGCAAACAGCACAGAGAACCATTTAAGAGGAGACTTGGGACAATTACCAAGAGCTAATCCACACGGATATCTGTGGACCAATGGATCTAGATTCTTTAGGAAGATCCAAGTGTTTTGTGACCTTCATTGATAACTTCAGTAGAAAGACCTACCCGTATTGCATCAGGACCAAGGATGAGGCTGTACAAAAATTCAAGGACTTTTGCAATCAGAAGGGGATCCACGAAGAGTTCACAACGAGCTACACGCCTCAACAAAACGGACTTGTTGAGCGCAAGAATAGAAGCATCATGGACATGTCCAGATGCATGCTATATGACAGAGGGTTGCCAAAATTCCTATGGACAAAGGTTCCAAGCCCGACAATGTACATCCTCAACAAGGTTCCAAATAGGTTGATGAAAGATTCTACCCCAAACACAGTATGGAGTGGTCAGAAATCTTCATTAGAGCACATGCAAATATTCGAATGCAAAGCATACATGCATGTTTTCGATGAAGCTAGGAAGAAGCTGGATTAGAGAGGGGTCCCAGGCGCTTTTGTAGAATATCCCAGCAATGCAGATGGGTACAAGATATATGATCTTGCTAAGAGGAAGGTTGTCCTATCCAGAGATGTGATCTTTGACGAAGAAGAAAACATTGATCTTGGGGAGCACCAAACAAAGCAAGGACATTCATAGGTGGTTATCATAGATGAAGGGTGGGACTACCTCACCAAGTTAAGAGAGGCAAAAGATACAGAAGATCAACCTACAGATCAAGAAGAGGAAGGGCCACAACTGATGGTGCAGGAGATGCCGGAGGGACCAAGGAGATTCACCAGAGAAAGGAGGGCACTGAGGAGGTATGATGATGAGATGGGACTCATAGGCACCAGCAAGACAAAAATGAGGCAATAAGGGAACCGGAGACATGGTTGGAGGCACAACAAAGTGTTGAGTGGAAAAAATGGAAGGAGGCCATGGAAGAGGAGTGAGTTGTAGTCGATTGAGACAAATGAAAATGGGAGTTAATGGAACTATTATGAGAGAGAGAGAGAGAGAGAGAGAGAGAGAGAGAGAGAGAGAGAGAGAGAGAGAGAGAGAGTTTGGTCCGCAGCAAAAACTCTAGTTCGTGAGCGAATTCAGCAGTCGTGCGAATTGTGGGATCCGGGCACTTTAAGTATTACTTATGAAATTGAACTAGAGCCCTTTTGGCGTCTACGTTTGTGCCCCAACCGTATTCAGAATAAATCTTTGGCTAGTTGAATGTTCTGATACTCACTTGGTCCAAAGTTGTCCTGCACTACGCCCATTTGTGTCTGCGTGAAATGGGGATGTAGTGGGAGTTGATCCGCAATTGTCTTGGATTAGACACGTACATCTTGATGGCCAATGGAGTTTGTTCTAAGATATGTTGCTGAAAATAGAGAATGTCGCTTGAAGAAAGCGCTTTATGGTCTTAAACAGGCACTATGTGCATGGTATAGCAGGATTGATGCCAGAGCTGGGAGACATGCGATCTCGTTTTCTTTTATTTCATTGGCAATAAATGTGATCTGCCACCCTCTGTCATATGCACGAGGAATTCATCAATTCATACTGCACGAGAAATTTATCAATTTCCTCTTCCATGCTTTTGGGTTTGTGGAACGCTCGGCTGCCGATATCAAGTGAGAGCCTTAGGAGGTTGAGGCATGCTGATTTTCTGTTGATGTTGCTGGGCTCTGCTCTGGCCCTTGCCCTTGGTCTGCTCCTTGGCCTTGATCGAATGTCGGCCCCGCTGAATCTGATCATTGGTCAGGGCCTATGTCTACCTGTGCAACGTGGTGGAATTACTATGAGGGTCGGTGGTGGCTGCTAAACTATGCACTGCTGCCAATCTTTGAGGGCGACCTTGGCTTGAGATAGTTCATTGTGGGCCTCAAGGCGATATCTATTAAACGCCCCTTGGTAGCTCGCCAGTGTTTGTCTGAAAAGTTACAACTATTGGGTTAGAACAGAACCCAAAATTTTTTGTGCCACCATATCTTGTGGTGCGGTGGGATCAGCACGTAGAGGCAAGACTATAAACTCAGCTGGTTGGAATGTGTCATCGTCCAATGGTTCATCGGACTCGACATTTTGGATTGGTAAGGACCAAAGAGAGGTGAAATCCCCGAACCTTCCGTTCGAGAAGGGTGACGACTGAGGCCTGACAAAAGAATCTATCGTTAGACGGTGTTCTGCTATCCTTTTGATCATAATTAGAACTAGATCATGTATAGATTGTGTTGCAATGGTCGTTTGTAGAGTAGGATCGTATCTATAAGAGATCTACAAGGCTTTAACAAGCTGGATCTGTACTACTGAGGTGGCCAGTACTTATGCAATCAAGTACCATTGATGGGTGTATCAAATGGAGTCCCATCAAGATGTTGAAGATTCATAGCTCCATGATTGAGGATTTACTTTATACGGTACGGGCCTTCACCTATGAACTTCAATTTGCCTTTGATCACCTTGGTCTTATACATTAGGACCAGATCTCCAGCACGAAGATCTTTCTTGTGTAACCTATGATTATGCCATGCCTTGCGATGCGCTTTCCAAGATAGCCAATAGGCATGTATGGCAAAGTTTATGTAGAGTTTCATGGCATAGTTGTAGGGATTTGGACTGTTGTGTCGTATGTAGTACGAGATTGTCGTCTCAACCTGCATAGCACATGAAATGAAGAGAGAGAGAGAGAGAGAGAGAGAGAGAGAGAGAGAGAGAGAGAGAGAGAGAGAGAGAGAGAGAGAGAGAGAGAGAAATTCACAGTCTCTCTTGACAAGTCAAGACCAAACCCTTCGAACCCTTTAATTTATACATAACAGGAAAAAACAAGGCTGTATAAAGTCTTACAGTACAGAGTACCATAAAGCGAAGCAAGTTTTAGAACACTCAGCTGTTACCTATCACCGTCCCACAGAACACAATCGCACTAGTTAGTTACGTGAGGAAGACATTTGTCATAGTTGAGCATCAGTTGTTATCCATGTTTGAAACAAGATTCACTACCTTATCAGCTTGATTGCAAATATAAATTATCAGTCCAATCTTCTCTATCATGAATTTCATTAATAGCAATACATTCTGTCCTAAAACGGAACCGTATTAGGGCAAACTCCATACTGATCAGTGTAAGGGCCAATCAAGTATATTAAGTTCACAGTAGCATTATACACATAAGAAGCTATCTTGTAATTCACAGAATACAAAGAGAACTAACCCTTGCTTCAGTGCTAGGTACTAGGGTAGCTCCGTGCCATACTAACCCTATGGACCTCCCATGAGAGTGTGAGGAGTCCAAGCACCTTATGGCTTGGGAAAATCCATGCCATACAAGCCTGCCAAGGTCAAACTCGTAAACAAGTACATAGCTCACCTACCGTAGTTGCTTTATGCTTATTATCTCTGTTACTTTTTTATTATTAGCATCATAATCCAATCAACTAAAAGGATGAAACGTACATATTCAGGATTATATTTTCGTAGACATTCAATCTTAGCATCTCTTGAAGTTTTCCATGCGTAATTGACTCGTATTGTATTATGCGTCAAAATACTTGCACAAAACCTACACTTGGGATGAAAAAGCAATTTATGATGGTGTTACTTCATATAGCTGCATACCTGGATGCTAGGTTAAGCCATTTCATGTGAAATACCCATCTTCCAACTGATTAAGCAAAACACCTTCCCTACGTGCTAATGATTTCAAACCGAAAGTAATAGGTTAATTTGAATTCCAGCAAATCCATAACATCATTGTTCATGCTCCATAGAACCTTCTTACGTTATGGTCAGAAGCATTGTATGAGTTGCATTTTCCATAAGCAAAAATATTTCAAGTCCATCCTTAGTATACTAGCATACAACTGAAGCAAACCATTTACTTATAGGGCAGTCTCTTGCATAAAATTATAAGCACAAATTGAGCAGATGCCCTGGTCATAAAACTATCATGCATGCCAAAGGTGTTCATTCCTCTCAACGATCATGCAATAAACATTAGCTTTCACGCATTTTGGTAGGCGGATGCTTGTCCATTAGGCAGGGTGCCAAAGTATACAAGTAATTAAACACTTGAAACAATTCGAATAGTACGTGGAAGTACGATCCACCAGCCCACAGAAATCCGCTGGCCAGCGGCCCACAGATCCTCCAAAAAAATTCTCAAAAATGCATATTCATCAGCAATTTCTAATCAAGCATGTAGTCGTTGTCCATAAGCATCATTATCAAAGTAGTTATGAGTGTCATACATCAACGATTGCTTAGGTATGAGATTGAGGCATCGCCTAGTTGTAGAAGACTCAGGAGTTGTTTTGGAAGCCAAAAACTCTATGCCAATCCACAAATATCACATGCATTTGAGTGTTGAAAAGTTGATATTAGTTCTCAAGTTAGATGAACCAGAAGCAATAAATGGACAAAAGCTGGAAAGGGTTAGTGTTAAACTTATGAATAAATTACTAAGCAATACGATAAACTCGAAGAGTCTTAATTTTAGTGTGCAGTCCAAAAATAACATTTGGTGGTTATCAACTTTTTAGGTGATATTGTTGTGCTCTTCTCTAAGATTTAAACCTATTTAAATTGAGTACCAGCAACTAATTCTTTTTGTGATTTATGATTTTGTGTTTTATGGTAATATTGTTTTGTTATTATAGGCCTAAGATTTAAAAATACTTGATCGAGTAATACTATTCAATTCTCTTAATATAGTCTATGATTTTTTGTTCAAACAAGTTTTAAACGAAGATCATGACATTTTATTTTGGATTTCAGTAAAACAGATTATCCAGAGATAATTAAGAATCATATGAACGACACACCATTCAATGTTTCCGGATTCTACCATAGCAGAGAGCTTCCGATCAAGGTATTTGATGGACATTCAAAACTGTATGAAATGTAGCACACATTAAAAAACCAATAGATTATATTGGTTTCTGGCTTTTGCAATGCTTGTAGATTTTTTTGTTGAATGTAATATTAATAGAATAGCGACAATGTTTATGTGTAGTGAATATCAAATGATATGTTATCAAGCCTTCTAGATGATCAATGGGATAAAAAGAGTAATGGCAATATCGAGTGCATAGTTAATAGATTGTCAATGAAATTTAGATATATTATAGAAAAACAAATGTTTTCTTTAAAATTTTATTATAGAAGATGGTCCAAAGTTGCCAATGAATGGCTTTGGATCAAAATTTCAAAGTGAATCATCAAGATCAAATAGAAATCCAAGTGAAGCAAAATAATTCTACTATTATAACAATTGAGGTGGAGGAAGATGGGACACTCAAATCATATTCGATCAGAGTTTACTTTGCTGCAATATGATATTCTTGAACACTTTTGTTTTTGAGTTATTGAGAGATAAGTAGGCGTGTGTGTGTTTTCTATAATAAACATTTGAAATGACTTTCAATGATTTTATTTAAGCTTATTTCAGTGTTTTCAGTATTTTGCGATTGCATTGAAAATAATCTCAATGTTGGTATTGTTTAACAAGTTTGTTTAATGTACAGGTAATATCAAGACAAGAAAATCGTATACAGTGCAAGGATTTAGATTGAAACGTAGAAATTATTGAAATCGCATAGACATTGGGATGGTAGACAAGCAACAATATACCTTTCAAAGAAAAGAATAGAAAACTGTCTCAAATGATTTCAAGATTTCATCGAACATTAAGTATTCAATATTTTGGAAAATGTACATTGTTGTCAAAATCAAAATAAAATATTCGTGGCTTTCAATAATAGCCCACTTTTTGTTTGCCTATTTATTCTATGCATCATTATGTGATGATATCTTTCTATATATTTGTATTTTATATCAACAAGTGTCGGAATTTATATTTCGATATTTATACATAAGTGTTTGAGGCAAATCGTCAAACACTGCAACTTCACTATCTATCTCTGGGGCAGTTTTATCTACGATATCTTCATGCTTGTAGGACCTTGCAGACGATAGTAGGACCTGCAACATTTCATGTCGGAACTGATGAACAGTATTTGTTGACACTTCAGGGCATTGGAACTGCAATTTAAAACATTAAGTGTATATATTAGCCAATGTCTAATAACTTATAATTACACAAACATATTATCATCAAGACATTGGAAGTTGAGAAATTTACCTCGCGTATATTAACGAGTTTGCATCATATACCAATCCAAGAATGATTTAGCATTCTAGATGGAAAACCATTCGCAGCTGAAAGCATCGTCTTGTTGCGAAGACTGAAAAATTACAACAATTTTTTTTTTTAAATTATAATTCAATATAATTTTAAATTGCATGTCATCATATAAATAAAAAAAGTGAAAAGATCCTTTTACCTTTTCATCAACAATCTCCATGTTAGCCATCTGGCCTGGGCAATAGCTCTACCATCCTCTTGTACAAAGAGTTAACAATGAAATTGGTGGCATTCAAAGAATTCATTTTCATGCACATAGGTGTGTAGCTTCCAATAGGATCCACCTTTAAAGATATTACGTGCACGCTCCGATGTGTGCTGCCAACAAAAGACAAGCAATGAATGACTAAACTCTATAAGAGTTTTCAAAAAACAATTCTTGCAAAAAGAAATTATCTTACTCTGCACAATATGGAATGATGGATATTGTTTCCTCCTTGCTTATGTGCTTGAATAGCCTTCTAGCTTTCCTCTCTCGATGCCACAAAGCCCAAAAAATGGAGATACAACACAAATTTCCTTGGTAATTGTATATGTGTAGTTATGTACATAATATATACACTCGGATTCAATGATTGTATCTTAAATATGGGAGGTCTTCTCCTTTAGCTCTTTGCAATGCTTGTTTTTGATATGCATTTTAAAATTAATATCATGTATACAAAACAAAAGTTCTCCTCCAAGATCGTCTATTGTTTTGGCTATATACACATCAAAATCAATGTAGCTTTCAAAATCAAGGAATGTTTCACTTGGATTATTCGAGAGTCTAAATGATTTAGAAGAAGCTCAAAGTAAAAATTTTTTCAAAATTTACAATTGCATTTGAGTTTGTTATATGAACTTATGCGTTCAACTCTAATTTCCTTACATTGCATGTACACATGTTGAACGAAGACCTCTGAAATGGATCGACCACTAGGTGAAACTTTGAAGTTTAAAATTCTACCTTTTCAAAAGCTCCTATAATCTATATTTGATTTTCTCTTTTTATCAAAAATACCTCTTGATGAGGGATGCATGAAAATCCACTAAAATTTTCTATAGATACGTGGTATTCAAGAGCCATAAGAGTCTTTTTCATTACAAACAGAAACTGAGAAAATATTGCTTGTGGTCTACGACTTTCGGAGCTATTGCAAAGCTAAAAGAAGATTAAGAATAGAGTTTGAAACTAAAAGTAGATGAATCTGTATGAAAATAAAAAATCAAATATGTAATAAAGGCTGACAGTCTTTCGTAAACCATATATGTTACTCTGACTACGGTTAGATTGAAATAGACTTACTTTAACCACAAGTGTTAAGTCCCGGGCACTTAGGAAATTCATGAGTAACAATTACGGTCCAATCACAAATTAGGACCCTGCCCGGCAGGAGTTTTGAATTGTAAAATAATATGATCGAAAAGCTCCAAAATTTTTTTGATCGACAAACAACGTTACGGTCTTTCACAAGTGTAAAATATATAACTAGGCCAAGTGTACATCAAATAGTTGAAAAGTCAAAAACAACATCTTGACCAAAGGCCCTTTGGGTGTTTGAAACTCCTCTAATGATTATTTATTTACAGCTAGGGCCCAAGTTTTTAAAAAATAATTTGAAATAAACTAACAATGTGCTCATTGGGTTGGGCTTACACGCGCAAGATGTCAGTGCTCTCACACTTATTTTTCTATTTTGTTGGGCTTATTCTTTATGTGTAGAAAATACCCACAACATGGACTCATTAAGACGTGTGGTGGCAACTCTCAATGGGTTTGCGGATCCCAAGGCAACCCTAACCCTAGTTAACAAGTGAGAGGGATTTGGCACCCTATCTGTTTAAGTCCAACCCGATGGTCACATAGTTATTTGATTAGTTATAGGTTAATAAAAAGACTTTAGGTCTTTTTGCGAGACTTTTAATGTCGCAGGGCCTAAATGTCAAGTTAGTGAATAAAGTTGGGGTTCCCACCAAAACTGGCTTAAAATTCAAATTCAAATTGGTTTCTTCCAAGTTTTGAATTGAGTTCCCTCCATTTTTTGAAACTTAGGTAGGAATTAGCCAATAGGAATTGGGACGCCCATCTTCTCAATTTCCTAGATAAATAGCAATTTTGAGTTATTGTACATGTTTTCATCTTTATTTCAATATAAGCAGATTGGCTCTCTTATGGAATGAATTTCTGAATGTCCTTGCTCTTTATCTCTTTTCCTCCATCTCTCATATTTTCTTTGTATTTGCAAGCATCAAGGAGATGAAGTTAGTCGTCACGCGGAGGTTTGATCCCATGAGAGTGATAGCATCAATCAAATCTAACATGCATGGATGATTCTCAATTAACACTAAGATCCAATAACACTACGCATTAACCCTACATCCATTAACACTATCAATTAAAACTACAACCATTAACTCTAATTCTACAATGATGATAGCTTACTCTTATCTCTCTCTCCCTTTCTCTCTCAAAAAAAGCATAAGAAATAGCAATTTCAATAAGCTTCAGATTCACCAATTAGCAAATACAAAGAAAATATGAGAGATGTAGAAAAAGAGATAAAGAACAAGGACATTCAGAAATCCATTTCATAAGAGATCCAATCTGCTTGTATTGAAATGAAGATGAAAACATGTACAATAATTCGAAATTATTACTTATATAGGAAATTGAGGAGATGGGTATCCCAATTCCTATTGGCTAATTCTTACATAAGTTTCAAAAAATGGAGGGAACTCAATTCAAAAATTGGAGAGAACTAATTTGAATTTGAATTTTAAACCGGTTTTGGTGGGAACCCCAACTTTATTCACTAACTTGACATTGATCAAATAATTATATGATCATCCGGTTGGACTTACACACGCAGAGTGCCAAATCCCTCTCACTTATTAACTAGAGTTAGGGCTGCTTTGAAATCTGCAAACCCTCCTACAATACCAAAAACGCCACTGACATTATCGCATGTTGATCATAAACCAATTGAAATGGTGTCTGCTTCCCTTTTATGCTATCCTAAATGTCCACAGAGCAGCATGTAACTTATGTTCCCAATCAGATATGCTAGCTTTGACTATTTTTGTGATAACGCTGCACAAGATCTTATTGGATGATTCTGCTTGCCCATTACTTTGAGGACAATACGACGAGCTGAATCGATGGATCATGAAGAATTATTCTAATAGAACCTTGATGGTTTTATTGACAAACTTCCGCGATTACCGACTATCTCAATCGGTCATCTGAAATGCACAATGATATGTTCATATAAAAATTTGGCAGTAGTCCTAGCATCAACTACTCGTACTGCCTTGGCTTCTACCCACTTGGTTAGATAATCTGTAGCCATGATAATATATTGGGCTTGTGAGCTTTTCACTGCCAGGTGAATGAGACCAATATAGCTTGCCAATGTGAAAAAATCAACATCTACTCTATGAAAGAGATGAAAATTCAATAAGAACTTGATCAAACATCAAACATAAGATATGAAATTTTTTTTTGTCCGTACAAAGATAATAAGCTACTATATTTCACATGTGTAAATGTAGGTTGATATTCCAAAGAATATTCTAGCCATCCTGCGGAACATCTCTAAAAATACAAGCAGGATAGAATTTAAACGTAGAACTTGCCCATCAAGTTTAGGCTTTTACTTTATATGTAATGGCTTAAGTTATTCAGTTCTAAGTTTAGATTGTCATGGGCACTGCACATAGATATGTGATTTCAAATTATGTAAAAGTTAGTCACAAAGGCCTATTGGGGGTTTGTCCCATGGCACCAGTTGGATTCAAAGTTAAGTTAGTTATGTGGCTTACTTGTCCCACAGTGCATTTCTGCAAGTGAACACCACTCCAAGTATAAATAGGAGTGGAAGAGTCCATTTTCGAGAAGAACCTCATTTGCAATACATGCCTATCTTTCTCTCAGAATGTTCTCCCTTGTGTGGTTTCATGTACTGTGTTACTTCACGTTGTATTATATATTATTCATCTGACAACATGTTAAGTTGATCTAGGCCCTCCATTCCCTAGTAGGGTAAGCCTTAGAAGAGGAGATTTTAGGTTAAGCCGTCATTTGAGTCAGTTGCTAAGTAGAGAAACGAGAGAAGAGCGGATATTACCCATCAGAATACTCACCACCATGCCCATGACTGTCTTTCTTGCATCCATATCCAAACTAGTTGGAGAAGCCATAACATAGACTAGTTGGGAGATTGCCATAGTCATGCTAGTTGGAGCCATAGCCAGTGTGGATGCTGAAGATCCAACATTGGCGTCGTTGTCGCTCTTTTCTCATTTTCTCTCTTGCTTGCTGTTTTTCCTTGCTTGTTGCTTTGCTAATGCTTGCTTTTTGTATTCTTTGTGCTTTTTGTTGCATCCCTTTTGCTTGTTGCATCTTCGCTAGATTTCAATGTTCAAGGTTTTGACATCATGATTGCTTGTATTAGAGGCCTCTTTTTTGCATGCCAGCAAGAACTACACGAGTTTTCATAGAGGCTTGGAAGAGCTGCCACATTCTTGCCATCCACGAGGTTCTTGTGCTATGGATTTTTGCTATTCACGGGTTTCCATAGAGGTTTGGAAGGATCAGCGAGCTGCCACGAGTTTTTGTGCTATCCACGAGCTTTTGGTGCATAAGGGGTTTGGAAGAGTTATTTTCTCAAGTGTTGTCAGGCTCTTCCTCTGTGTGCAAAGAGTACAAAAAGGACCAAGAGTGGATCCTAATATGATCCTCAAGAGGGATTGGATGCTAGATTTACTTGATCTATCAATCTACATAAGATTAAGATCAATCTAGATCAATTCTAGACATAAAATCCAAACAAGAACAATCATTTATTGAAGGTAAATGTACTTGCTGGTTTCACACGTGTGAAACCATGTCAGGGTACGAAATCCAACCTGAAAATCAAGTACACATTGATAGAACCTCAAAACAATCAAAACAAATGTAGACAAATGGAGAGAATCACTCAAAATTGCTTCCAAAACCAAGATTGGTGTCTCACACTGATTATGGCCAAATGTGGCTCTACATATACAATAAGTGGGAGCTCGTGGTACTGATCATCCCTATGATCCCACATGTGTGAAGGTGCTTTGTCATATGATGATTCATCATGCAAAACTGACACTTGGACAAAACCTTCTATTTTGAGCACTTTTGGTCCATTTTCTTTCTATATGGAGATCTACTTGGAAATCTTCTAGAAGTCAAAATTTGCCTACTTCAGCTTATTCCACACATGTGAGATGTCCACTCTAGAAGAACTCGCCCTCACTAGTATTGGCCAAAAAACAAATTTTGCCAATGATCTTTACAAGATTTATGATTCAATGATCACTCTCTTACTTAGCTCTGATACCATGATAAATTTTACAGTTTTTAGGACAATAATGATTGTACTTTACAATCATAGAGAGTTATTGGTTGCTTAATCAATGAATCTATCAAGTTCTACACATTAGATCTTGATCTAGATTCACTACACTTGGATTTAAGCAAGAGCAATGGATCAACACATCATTTTTTAGTGAGAGCGGCTTCACACGTGTGGAGTACTGTCCACTGTACGGACTGCACCTGAAACAACAAGTACAATGATACTAGATAGCAATCATGCATAAAAATCACAAGACAAATGACTAGAAATCTCACAAAAGTGTAGAGTGCAAAAGTCTCATCAATTTTCTTAGCAAAATGATGATCCTTTTATGGATCAAGTACATCCATGAGTCTGGTACAATCTAGCAGGCCTTCACACGTGTGAAGAGTGCCACATCACTCATATCTATCCATTTGATCCATCCTTGATCCTTATCCAATAGTTGACCTTCTAGAATATGACTAAAATCCAAAAAGCTAGTCTCCTAGAATATAGGAATATTCCCTACAAAATAGGATCTAAGGAAAATGGTCAACTCTTATCTTCTAGTACTCTATACACACATGTGAACATCCACTTGCCATGTGGGAGCATTTACTCATGCACATGCAAGGAAAAGCTAATTTGTAGGTGACTAGTCAACTTGACTAAAAACTAGTCATTTCATGTTCACACTAACTAGAATGATACAAAATCAATTTGGATATATACAAACATGAAAAGTACATCCTTTCACACATGGGAACATGCTCCACACGTGTGAAATCATATCATCAACATATTCTAATGTTTGATCAATATTTACATGAACCAATGTCAAGTGAGAAGTGACAATTTTCAACACTCCTCCTCACTTCTAACTTGGCAAATCTAGTGTACATCTATCTACAATTCCAAGAGCATATCTTAACTTAAAAAATGGATCTTTGGACAATGGTTTGGTTAAGATATCAGCTATGCATTCGGATGATGGTACATGATGTAGTTGCACTTCCTTGGATTGTACCTTCTCCCTCACAAAGTGGTGAGCTATCTCAATATGCTTTGTTCTAGCATGGAAGATAGGATTTGAAGCAATTTGTTGAGAAGCTTGATTGTCACAAAATATGTAAGGGATCTCCTCGGCCTCTAGCACATGTAGTTCCATCAAGAGTCTTCTTAGCCATAAGAGCTCTTTGGTTGTTGAAGTCAATGCCTTGTACTCGGCTTCACAAGAAGATAGTGAGATTGTATCTTGCTTTTTGGAAAGCCAAGATATCACTCCTCCACAAAGAAATGTTGCAAATGCACTAATGGACTTCCTATCCATCTTGTCACCTGCAAAATCTGAATCCGAGTAGGCTCTCAAGTGCAAGTTAGATCCTTCATAAAGTATACCAAAAAATCTAGTACTAGATGTGAAAAATACAGATCCTAAGTGGATCTAAACTCCAAGATCATTGGCTTGAATGCTTGCACTCCAAACTACATAAGCTAGGAATTGGCAACACATTCTATGCTACCTAGAATGCAAAGAACTTGATCAAAAAGCATTTATCACAAATGGAAACTTCCATAAACATCAAGTGCGGCCCAAAATAGCATTATACAGTCCATAATACATCAGCCTACCACTTTTGGAAAGCACCTAAGATCATACACACAAAGCTTGAACTCAATCACTACACAATGCCAACAATGGAAGGAGAACCCAATAGAAAAATCTCTCATTAAGCAAATGAATACAATGGATCTGCTCCAACCTGTTTCTCCACGGCCTACCTGCTATATATAGCTGAGAGAGATGACTCTCTCTCCTCTCTCTAGACCCTCCTTACCTAAAATATGCCCTATATAGGTAAAATTGGCATATATGTCCAAAATACATGAAAATGGACTCATTTCGAAGGTCTTGAAGTTTGACACTTCTTCATACTGAAAAAATACACTTACTAAAAATATCTAGACCTGTTTCACACGTGTGAAAATTCAGATCCTAAACTATGTGCCATTTTTAGCAATTTTGGCCTAAAACTAGACAAGGAAATGTTGACAATTTTCACACTCCCTCTTCAACTTAACTTGCTAGTTTTACAACACTACTTTGTTCCAACTTAAGAATGATCTCCATCATCAGAATAGATCTCTTCTCAAGGATCCTAATATGTACAAAATAGGACACAACATAATTGATATAGATAATAGTGTCCATATAGGATGCTTCACTATTTCTTACATCAATTTTACATAGAATCATAAAAATGGTACATGTAAAAGAACATAGAATCTCAATTAATGAATTCCTCCATGTATCCATCTCTGGTTTCTCTGTAAAATAGCAGCAAACAAGTTGTAAATGAAAGTGATCAACAAGTGTTTGCATGCCTCCTCCACATTTCACTATACATATAGTGAATGCAACATGTATCTCCATGAATGAACTTCCATCACCACCTTGCCTTTGTAGATCTTCAATCCATGAAAGCCTTTGAGTGAATGAATGCCAAAAAGATGTGTTCCCTACTCCATTTGAATGACCAAAACCTGAACTTGAAATACTTGAAGTACCTCCACAAGATTTGCACACAACGCTTGATCCTACAATGTCAACAAGTTGCCAATTTGCCAACACTAGAATACTAGATCTTGAACTTTGTTCAAAAGAAAACATATTGACCACTTCAATACCTTTCAAGATCTGAATGAATTCATGTACTTGATCATACAAACCAGCAATGATAACTATTCCATCTCCAAGATCCAAAGGATGCAAAACTATGGAACTAGTTTTATTGAAATTTGACAATTTCAACACATTGACATAACAATGTTCATACATGAGATTAGGCAAGTGAGGTAGAGTAAGAAGACACTTCCTTGCAGCTCCAAAGACCTTACTTGAACCTTCAAGAACCTGTAAAAACAGATCCAAAATGCCTTGACCATTTGTCTCTTCTTTGATGCTTTTCACTAGCTTCGAATTGCCACTTGTCTCTTGGTGTTGATGAAGCAATCCAAGATCAACCTCTTGATCTTCCAATAAGACATCAAAGATCTTGCATATGTGAACATCTTCAGATCTGAAACTCTGAAGATACTCCCTCTCAAACACATGATTAAGATCCCACAAGATCTCATCAATGCTCAAATTTGACCCTTCACTATAGTTAGTGAAAACAATGCCACCATCATAAACCAAAAGATAGATTCCAACATTTCCATTTAACATGAAGTAGAGTAGGTGAAGATGAGTATCAAACCTAATCAAAACAGCCCTCTTGAGTTCATAACAAACCTCAATAAGCTCACCAATGATATCTCCCTTGCCTTGAAGAAGTTGCCACTTGAGTTGCTCCATGTAGTCTTCTTCAACCAACCTTTTGCCATCTTGACCATGAATGAACAATCCACCACAATCATAGAATGCTTTGAGTTGATGAAGAGATGTTAGATCCATGCTTTGGATCTTCCCAAGAACCACTCTTCCATTGCCCTTTCCTTCACAAGACTCCCTCTTAATGCTAGCACCACAAAAGTTAGAAACCTCCCTCTTGATAGTTGCACCATAAGAAGTAGAAGACTCTTGAATATTAGAAGCCAAGAAAAGAATCCTTAGTACCTTCAACATAAGAGTGATTGAAGTACTCTCTCTTTTCAAACATGAACTTCTACTCAATGATTTAGGTAATGAGTCATATGATAATGATTCTTCCTCACTATCGTTCATAAAAACATCATTCAAAGTACATCCTACTTTGAACACTTCACATACTTCTCTTCCTTTTGACTTGTGATCTCCCTCACCAAGTCTCATGATAGAAACCTTTGATCTACTCTTTTTATGAAGAAATGTGACACCACTTGTTGCACAAATGACTTTATCACAAAAAGATGTAAAAGAACCATTTCCTTCAAGCATGCTCAAAGCACCATCATCTTTTCCCACATGATTACATACATCAATATGAAAAGAATTAGAAGAACAACCATCTTCTTGCAAAGAATGACACTTAGCATCTCCATCTTTTTCCATATGAACAAACAAGTCATTAGCAACAATCACTTCCAAAGAAGAATCTTCATCAACTCCATTGATGAAGTTAGCTCCTTCCTTACCTTTTCCATTTTTGCACTTGCCATCTAGCACCATTGAAGAACCACCAAGCCTTGGAAGTCCATGAGTAGAAGAGTACAAAAATGATGCTAATTTAGCTCCACATGACTCCATATGACTAGTAGGTAACACTAGTGCATCTTCAAGATCCAATGGATCCAAAAAATTGACCATAGATTCACCAAAGCTTGCCAAGTTAGCACAACAATTATCATCTCCAAGAAGTACATTAGATCTCAACCTAGATCTAGCATTTTGTTTCTTATGGCATTCATTTGCAAAATGTCCTTTTATCCCACAATAAAAACATTTGAACTTGGACTTATCTTGCTTCCTACTTTGCAAAGAAGAAGAATGCTTTCCATGCTCCAAACTACCTTGCTTGGACCACTTGCCTTTGAACTTGCCCTTTGTGAAAAGAGCTTCTTCATCTCCACCTTGTGTTGATGCACCACCACCTTTGGCTTGCAACCTATGCTCTTCAGCCACCAAGATCTCTTGCAAGTCATTGACACTTGGCAAGGACTTTTGTATAGCAAAGCATTGTACAAGGTTAGAATGTTCATCAAGCAAACCATTCAACATGACTTGAACTAGTTCCCCATCCTTTATGCTTTCATCTATGCATGCTAGATCATCATTCAAGGATTTAACCTTCAAGACAAATGAATGTGCACTCTCTCCCTCTCTTTGACAACTTTGGAAGATTTGCCTTCTTAGGGTGAGAACCCTAGATGTGGATTTGGACTCATAGATCTTCTTCAAAGCATTCCATGCTTCACTTGAAGAAGTACATTTACCAACTTCTTTAAGAAGTTCATTGGTAACATTCATCTTTATGATATGTAAGGCTCTTTTAGCCCTTCTATCAAAATTTAGTTGCTCTTGAAGAATTAGAGGTCTTTCTTCAATTCCCACAACTATATCCATTAGCTCATTCAACTCTAGTAAAGACTCCATCCTCACTTTCCAAGTTGAATAGTTTGTAGAGTTTAACCTCTCTTTAGCTTCCAACATGATTCCACCATTGGATGTCATGATGCTAAAATCTTCTTGTGTCCTTAGGCTCTGTTCTAATGCACCTAGCACTCTCCTTTCTCTCAATAAATGAAGAAGGAGAAGATCTTAAAAGATTTAGAACCCTAAATGACCTCTATCTTGAAACTATTTGGCTTTCAAGCATAGAAAGGAAGATTGAAACACATGCAACACTTTGCACACACTAAGAATGGATTACAAACTCAAACCAACCTGAACACACTCTTGCTTAAGCTCTCAAACTTTCCAGCAAGTGACCAAATCAAGTTATGGTGTGAAGAGTTACTTGCATTCTTAGAAAATACCCAAAACTAGGATGCCAAAATTACCTAGTAATGAACAAACTTGATCAACATATGATCACCACACTAAGATATTGATTCAACCTGTAAAACCACATGTAAACCACACTTCTAAAAGTTTATAAACTCCAGCAAGTGATAAATACAAGATTTAGAGGTGAATGAATGAGCACACTTAGTGAATCACAAGACTAGCTTCACTATCTTGTCAAAATTTGGTGTTTAGATGTAGATCTAAGATCACTTCACATGAGAATGTTCCTCAACCTGTTAAGAACCTGAAAACACACTTGCATAATGGTTAACACCTTCCAGCAAATGCTCCAATCAAATTACATAAGGAGAGTTACTTACATGCTCAACAAAGTACACCAAAATTTATGCCAAAATTGATGACAATCTTTACAATATGCTCTTCACAATGGAGCTTACAATATGTTCACCCAAAAAAGGGGATCTTTCATCCAAATGGGAGCTTTGCTCAGCCTTTAGGAGAATTACAACTCACTCAAAAGAGCATTTGTCATCCACTTAAGGAGAAGTTTCATCCACTTAAGGAGAGTGTTCATCCAAGAATGGAGATTGTCAACAATAGGATTGAAAAGAACATTGTTAGTATTGAATATGCACAAGCCTCACAATCAACAAATGATTAGGTGTTATGATCTGATCCAAAATAGTTTCTTTTCAGCCTCTGATCTTCAATAGACCTGAAATATGCTTTTGATCCACAAGTTCAACTCACAAAACAAAGGTTAGTAAGATTTGATCAACAAAGCAATGCAAAATCATGCTAGAACTTGATCAAACATCCAAATATCACCAAAAATGGAATACTTACTATGAATAGAAGCCAACCAGCTCTGATACCATGTGAAAAATACAGATCCTAAGTGGATCTAAACTCCAAGATCATTGGCTTGAATGCTTGCACTCCAAACTACATAAGCTAGGAATTGGCAACACATTCTATGCTACCTAGAATGCAAAGAACTTGATCAAAAAGCATTTATCACAAATGGAAACTTCCATAAACATCAAGTGCGGCCCAAAATAGCATTATACAGTCCATAATACATCAGCCTACCACTTTTGGAAAGCACCTAAGATCATACACACAAAGCTTGAACTCAATCACTACACAATGCCAACAATGGAAGGAGAACCCAATAGAAAAATCTCTCATTAAGCAAATGAATACAATGGATCTGCTCCAACCTGTTTCTCCACGGCCTACCTGCTATATATAGCTGAGAGAGATGACTCTCTCTCCTCTCTCTAGACCCTCCTTACCTAAAATATGCCCTATATAGGTAAAATTGGCATATATGTCCAAAATACATGAAAATGGACTCATTTCGAAGGTCTTGAAGTTTGACACTTCTTCATACTGAAAAAATACACTTACTAAAAATATCTAGACCTGTTTCACACGTGTGAAAATTCAGATCCTAAACTATGTGCCATTTTTAGCAATTTTGGCCTAAAACTAGACAAGGAAATGTTGACAATTTTCACACTAGAAACATATCTAAGTACTCTCTTGGCACTTTTCCAATGATGAATTAAAGGAGCTTGCATACTTTGACTCAACTTGCTTACACAAAAACTTAAGTCAGGTCTAGTGATGGTTAAATAGATTAGAGAGCCTATAAGCTTCCTAAAGAGAGTGATGTCCTCAAAGGATGCTTCATCACCTTCATTAGTTGCTTTCACAACATGCTCCATAGGGGTGTCAATCCCCTTACAATCTTTCATACCAAATCTTTCAAGAATGGAAGTAGCATACTTAGATTGACTTATGAAAGTACAATTGCTACTTCTAGACACTTCTATCCCAAGTATAAACTTTAGGAAGCCTAGATCTACCATCTTGAACTCACTAGATAAGTCAACTTTTACTTTGCCTATGCCATCATCATCATTTCCTGTCATAATGATGTCATCAACATAAAGAACCAAAATGATGATCTTTCCTTCATTACATTTGAAATATAAAGAAGGTTCATAAGCACTTAGTACAAAGCCAAGGGAATAGAGAAAATCATGCAACCTAGAGTACCAAGCTCTAGGTGCTTGCTTCAAGCCATATAGGCTCTTCCTTAAGTAGCACACCTTTTGCTCCTCACCAATCTTGATGAAGCCCTCGGGTTGCATCATGTAGATTTCCTCTTCTAAGAAGCCATTCAAGAAGGCATTTGTCACATCCATTTGGTAGAGATCCCATTTGAACAAAGTAGCAATGCAAATGATTAATCTAATAGTTACAAGCTTAGCTACAGGTGCAAATGTTTCTTCATAATCCAATCCTTTTATTTGAAGAAATCCCTTAGCAACAAGCCTAGCTTTGTATTTACTAATAGATCCATCTTGATTGTACTTAATTCTATAAATCCACTTACATGCAAGTGGTTTCTTTCCTCTTGGAAGATTTACAAGATTCCAAGTATGATTTTCTTCTAATGCATCATACTCTACTTGCATTGCATCTCTCCAAACTTTAGATTTACATGCTTCTTCAAAAGATGATGGTTCTTCAATCAATGTAGCTAAAAAAGAGTAAGAGGTAGAAGATGTAGAGCCTTCCTTTTGCTTTCCCTTGTCCACATAGGTAAGCCTTGAGGGCTCGGCCTTGCTCCTTGATGATCTTCTTGGCCCCTTTTGACTTGGATCCAAATCTCCATCCTCGGGTTTGTCATGATCCTCCTCGGGTTTGTCAAGATCCTCCTCGGATTTGTCAAGATCTTCAATGCACAATGGGTTAGATCCATTTGACAAGCTCTTAGCAAATTGTGACTCATCAAAAAGTACATCCTTGCTTACCTTTACTTTCTTGGATGTAGGATCATATATCCTATATCCCTTGCTATTTTCTCCATAGCCAACAAAGATTCCTTTGAAGGAGGTAGCATCTTCTTTCCTTCTAGTCTCCAAAGGAATGTGTACATAACAAGTACATCCAAAGATCTTAAAATATTTTACATTGGGTTTCTTATCAAACAAGGCTTGATAAGGTGAGATCCCATCTATAGCACTACTAGGAAGTCTATTACACAAATAATTAGCACATGTTATGGCTTCTCCCCAAAATGAGATGGGAAGTGATGCATCAAGCCTCAAGGACTTTGCACACTCACATAGACTCCTATTTTTCCTCTCGGCCACCCCATTTTGTTGAGGGGTGTAGGAACAAGTGTATTGTAACTTAATACCATTGATCTCACAAAAGTCTTTCATTTTATTGGAGGTGTACTCTCCTCCATTATCACATCTTAGTGCTTTGATAGAAGTACTAAGTTGTTTCTCTACTAGAGACTTGAACTTAATGAAAGCTTCATAAACAAGATTTTTCTTTGATAGTAACTCAATCCATGTGAATCTAGTACAATCATCTATAAAAGTTACATACATCAAGGCACCTCCATTACTTGCATGTGAAAAACTATGTACATCAGAATGTATGAGATCCAAGGGAGAGAGAGATCTTGATGAAGATTTCTTGTAAGAAGATTTGTGTGACTTTGCAAGGCCACATGCCTCACACATTTTTCCACACTTCTTGAAAGCTCTTGGTAGGCCGAGAGCTAGTTCCTTGCTTGCCATTGACTCCATAGATTGAAGATTAGGATGGCCTAATCTCTTATGCCAAAGCTCCACTTGAGTTAGCTCCTCCCTAGCCAAGTTCACACTTTCACTTGCAACATTAGCATCCAACTTGAAAAGTCTACCTTGCTTAATGCCACTAGCTATGCACTTATCATTTTTCAAGATGGAACAAACTCCATTCTTGAAATGTACATCTAGTCCATTGTCCATTAATTGTCCTACACTAAGCAAGTTTCTTGAAATGGTAGGAACATACAAAACATTATCTAGATCTATCCTTTTAGATGTGCCTAAACAAAGAGGTATAGATCCTATGCCATCTATCTTGCATGCTTGATCACTAGCAGTGTATATTGACTTCTTAGAGTCATTACAAGATAGAAGAGTAGAAAAATAATGCTTGTTAAAGGACATGTGGGAACTAGCCCCACTATCTATCCACCATGTGTCTTGACTTGAAGTTGGTGTAGATGCAACCATTAAGGATGTGTTGAATCCATCCTCATATTCTTCCTCTTGAGCAATGTTCCCTTGATCTCCTTTGGCTTGTTGATTCTTCTTCAAGTAGCATTCTGAGGCAAAGTGTCCTTTCTTTCCACAAAAGAAACACTTTAGTTTTGCCTTGTTCTTCACTTTGCCTTTGGAGGTAGATCCTCCATTCTTCATCTCGGCCTCCTTGCCTTGATTTTTCTTGAATGGATTTTGCTTTTTCTTGCCTTTAGATGTAAAGTTAGCTTTCTCCTCTCCTCCATTAAGTGACATGCTATCCATTCTTGTCTTGAGGTGTAGAAGCCTACTCTCCTCGGCCACAAGAACATTGTGCAACTTTTCAATGGATGGAAGAGAGTCTTGAATGGCAAATGATTGGACTAAGTTGGTAAACTCATCACTTAGACCATTCAAAATGATTTGTACTAGTTCTTGATCTTGGATCTTCTCTCCTATTGCACTTAACTCCTTGTTAAGAGATTTGATCCTAAGAACATACTCTTGTCCACTCTCTCCACTTCCTTTCATGCTTTGGAAAACTTGATTTCTTAGCATGAGGATTCTTGAAGTATTGTTGGATTCATAAATGCTCTTTAATGAATCCCAAGCCTCTTTGGATGAGGTACAAGAAGACACCTCTTTCAAGAGGTCATTGCATACATTTAACTTTATGCAATGTAGAGCTAATCTTGCTCTCTTCTTGTATTTGGCTTGTTCTTGGGGAGTTTGAGGCTCTTCCTCTACTCCTTGAACTATGTCATATAGATCATGGATCACTAGGAGTGATTCCATTCTCACTTTCCAAATGGAATAATTTGTGGAAGTGAGTCTCTCACTTGATTCCATCAAATATCCACCCATGGATGACATTTTAGAATGAATGCTCTTTTAAAAATCACAAAGATTTTTGAATTTTAAAAGATCTATGAAGTGGCCTAAAGCTTACTAGAATGCCTATAGGCTTGTCTCTATCAAACTAACACACAAGCTTGAATGATACTCAAAGATCTTACCAAAAATTTCTAGCTTTCACTCTCACAAAAAAAAATTGCTTTACACTTTTCTTAGAGATTTCACTTCAACTAAGGATCTGAACAAATCAGCCTCTTAGATCTGATCTTAGACTCTAAAAAGAAATGCTTCAATGATCCAAAACACTATTTGGTCATAGGCATTAGTTAGAATGAATCTAGATCAATACTATGCTTCAAAAAGCACCAAAAATGAACTAGTATTGTGATTTTGGGACCAAAAAACACAAAGTAACTTGAATTGAAAGTTGCTGTACGGTTTCACACGTGTGAAAAGTACATACACAGCTTCCAAGTCGTTTTGATCCAAATGATTACAAGCTATCACTCTAGAAGAACTCGCCCTCACTAGTATTGGCCAAAAAACAAATTTTGCCAATGATCTTTACAAGATTTATGATTCAATGATCACTCTCTTACTTAGCTCTGATACCATGATAAATTTTACAGTTTTTAGGACAATAATGATTGTACTTTACAATCATAGAGAGTTATTGGTTGCTTAATCAATGAATCTATCAAGTTCTACACATTAGATCTTGATCTAGATTCACTACACTTGGATTTAAGCAAGAGCAATGGATCAACACATCATTTTTTAGTGAGAGCGGCTTCACACGTGTGGAGTACTATCCACTGTACGGACTGCACCTGAAACAACAAGTACAATGATACTAGATAGCAATCATGCATAAAAATCACAAGACAAATGACTAGAAATCTCACAAAAGTGTAGAGTGCAAAAGTCTCATCAATTTTCTTAGCAAAATGATGATTCTTTTATGGATCAAGTACATCCATGAGTCTGGTACAGTCCAGCAGGCCTTCACACGTGTGAAGAGTGCCACATCACTCATATCTATCCATTTGATCCATCCTTGATCCTTATCCAATAGTTGACCTTCTAGAATATGACTAAAATCCAAAAAGCTAGTCTCCTAGAATATAGGAATATTCCCTACAAAATAGGATCTAAGGAAAATGGTCAACTCTTATCTTCTAGTACTCTATACACACATGTGAACATCCACTTGCCATGTGGGAGCATTTACTCATGCACATGCAAGGAAAAGCTAATTTGTAGGTGACTAGTCAACTTGACTAAAAACTAGTCATTTCATGTTCACACTAACTAGAATGATACAAAATCAATTTGGATGTATACAAACATGAAAAGTACATCCTTTCACACATGGGAACATGCTCCACACGTGTGAAATCATATCATCAACATATTCTAATGTTTGATCAATATTTACATGAACCAATGTCAAGTGAGAAGTGACAATTTTCAACAGATATGACACCTAACCAAAGGATGTGGCTCATGCAATCAATAGATTGATGCCATGTGTCATATGTCTAGAAAACTAGTTTTTGACATTTTTAGCCACTAGAACTTGAATTAAATCATATGTACAACCTATATGATTATGGTACATGACAAGTACATTATTTTTTTCACATGTGGGAATAGGCTCCACACATGTGTAATCATTTATATACAAGATTTTTGACCTCTACCAAGTTTATTTTTGCTTTTTCACACTCCTCCTAAAAAATCTAGCTTGATGGAAAACATGATGATCTTGAACTTGACTCCATGGGCTGAATTGTTCTTTGCTGGTTCAAAAGGTGTGAAGATCAGCCAATGAGCTTGATGTTGATCTGAAATCACCATATCCATGATAGTGCTTTTTTGATGTTGACATCTTTGATGAGCTTGAGAGCTTTGCACCATCCTAGCACCTCCAAAATTGATTCCTTCCAATTTTTATGTAGATGCTTGACCTTGAGGCTTGCTCCTTCACATGAAATATGCTCCTCTTTTCCTTGAAATGTGAGCCACATGGGTTCAACCATGTTTCTTGAGTTTCTTTTGGGAATCACAACTTGAGAAGGTCTCTCCTCCTCAATCCTTGGCACACTTGAACCTTGAGATGACTCTTTAAGATCCTCTTCATGATGCTCCTTCTTGATGGAAATCCGAGACCTCCATGTCTCATAATGATCACAACAAGTATGACCATTCAATATACACTTCCTATGATTATCAAAATTACTTATGCTAGAAACACAAGTCCAAAAATCATCACAACTTGGCATGATTTTTCCAATATTGAAATCAAAAGGTATCTCCATCTCAATAAGGCTAACTACTTGCTTATGGATATAAGTGTCCACTTTGGATGCTTCACTTATTCTCATAAGAAGTTTACAACTTGCCTTTAGGATTGAAAACATACAATTTTCATCTTTATGAATAAACACATCATTCATGATCTTATTGAAACCAAAAGATCCTACATTATGAAGATATTTCCATTTCCTTGACTTCATAACTAATGTAAGCTTACAAGGAAAACATATTTTGTTACCTTTTAAGGCATCACACTCAACTGGCATTGCCTTAAGCCACCTTTGAGATACAAAAATCCCTTCAAAGCAAAATAGATCTTCATAAGTTGACATGAGAGCATAAATGAAACTATTTTCATTTTGTGATTGATGCTCCTTATTCTCGATTGATATCTCTTGGATCATAACAATAAGTTTGAACTTATCTAAAGTTCCAAGCAAAATACTTTCCAAGGACATAAAATAAATCCAGGTTACTTTCATGAAAGTGACATCTATCTTTGCATGTTGAACCAAACAATGTACTTCCAAATGAAAATTTTTAAAAGATTTGACATGTGTTGTGATGGAATCTTGAAGACAAATCTTGCAAGTCCGTATGAGACTCCAAGCCTCATTCACCTTTCCACAAAGGAAACACCTTTCCTTGGACTTGTCTTTCTTGTATTTGCAGTTCGAACTTGAAGCTCCATCCTTCACCTCGGCCCCCTTGCCTTGGTTCTCCTTGGATGGATTGGTCTTCTTTTTGTAGCATCTTGAGAAAATATATCCTCCCTTGCCACAAAGGTTGCACTTAGGATCCTTTCTTTCCTTCAATAGGATGCCACCTATTGATGCCATGTGAATAAAAACATGTGATATGATTCTACAAATGTAATTTGTGACTTTCAAGAGACTAGATTTAAACATCTTCAATAATCTAGAATGATCTACAAAAGATCTAGCTCACAAACCTAAGAATTATTCTTCACACTAATGACTAGTCACTTGGAAACTTTGCTTTGATCACTAAGACAAAAGCACACAATCTTTGAATCAAATCACAAAAGAAATCAGATCCAATCTCCTATTGAACTCATCAAATACCAATGACTCTTTCTTTTGAAAGTTGAAATGGATATGAAAAAGATTTGACACCTAGATTTTCCTTTTCACTTGACTAGTTCACTTGAGATTCTTGAACAAAAGATGGGTTTTGTTTCAAATACATGAAAATCAAACTTAATCACTTCTTTTGGACTCACTCTTGACCCAAATAATCTCACACTTGAGATTTAGAATGAATTGGATTTGATTTGACAACAAACTATACCACCAATTTTTCACAAAGATCTCAACCATGTATGAATACTCAAATATGGACTCCTCATTCTAGACATCCAATGGGATCACAAATTGACCCTCACACTCTCACAAAGAAAGTTGAATAGAACTAATTTGAGTTTCATACATACTATGTCAATTTTTGCTCAACAAATTGAATTCAATCACTCCTATTGGATTCCACCAATTACTCTACTTCTTAAGACTCGGAATGAAATTCAAAATCAAAAGTTGTGATTTTTCTCACTAAGATATTGTGCTTCAAAGAGCTAATGCCACTTAGAAAGATTTGATCACATAGGAGAAGACAAATTCTTAAAAATAACAACACATAATGAGCTTCTAGATCTTGCCCTCTCCAAAGGAAGGAACTCTTAGAAAATTGGATCTCTCTCTACACATTTGTCATAGACACCTTAATGAATATTTTAAAACCTTGCAATCACTCAAACAAATTGAGTAGGGTTGAACAATGTGACTTGGATCTCAATCTCTTTTCTTGAACTCTCAATTTAAGCCAATCTATGTCAAATTCTACAAAAGATTTGCATAGATGCTCTATATGCACTAGAAACTCTCAAAGGTTTCACTTGGAGGACAGATCCAAAGATGTTTTCTAGCAAATTGATGCTTCTAAACTTGACCCTATCACTCTTGAACAAATCTAGAGTGATGGTACAATGGATTTCAACCTCTCACCTTGCATATCACTCCTTAATCTATGATTTTTAGCAAAATCTCTCTTAACTTCAACATACACTCAAAAAATCAGAGAAAATCATTTAATGCTCCTAATTCAAGCTTCAATTTTAATTTTTTGGCCGATCTAATCCAAGAACTAATCAAGGGATTAGATTCTCTATAGAAAATGCTTGATTTTGCACTAAATATCTTTCAAATGGGTGTGTGAGTCAAATTATACAAATTTTTGAATTTTCTCAGCCAAAACCAGAGCTGTACGGCCTCAAACGTGTGAAAAGGGTTCCTACAGCCCACAACAAGATCTGGACCAAAAATTTTGAGGATAGCTATCAAATCCAACTCGCTACACAAAATTTGACTAGTTTTCAAAAAACTGCTAATTTTGGCTTTGATTTGGATTAAGCCTATCAATTTCAACAAAAACTCTTGTACTTGGCTCTGATACCATGTGCAAAAAGTACAAAAAGGACCAAGAGTGGATCCTAATCTGATCCTCAAGAGGGATTGGATGTTAGATTTACTTGACCTATCAATCTACATAAGATTAAGATCAATCTAGATCAATTCTAGACATAAAATCCAAACAAGAACAATCATTTATTGAAGGTAAATGTACTTGCTGGTTTCACACGTGTGAAACCCTGTCAGGGTACGGACTCCAACCTGAAAATTAAGTAGACATTGATAGAACCTCAAAACAATCAAAACAAATGTAGACAAATGGAGAGAATCACTCAAAATTGCTTCCAAAACCAAGATTGGTGTCTCACGTTGATTATGGCCAAATGTGGCTCTATATATACAATAAGTGAGAGCTCGTGGTACTGATCATCCCTATGATCCCACATGTGTGAAGGTGCTTTGTCATATGATGATTCATCATGCAAAACTGACACTTGGACAAAACCTTCTATTTTGAGCACTTTTGGTCCATTTTCCTTCTATATGGAGATCTACTTGGAAATCTTCTAGAAGTCAAAATTTGCCTACTTCAGCTTATTCCACACATGTGAGATGTCCTCTACACATGTGATATGACACCTAACCAAAGGATGTGGCTCATGCAATCAATAGATTGATGCCATGTGTCATATGTCTAGAAAACTAGTTTTTGGCCTTTTTAGCCACTAGAACTTGAATTAAATCATATGTACAACCTATATGATTATGGTACATGACAAGTACATTATTTTCACACGTGGGAACAGGCTCCACACATGTGTAATCATCTATATACAAGATTTTTTGCCTCTACCAAGCTTATTTTTGCTTTTTCACACTCTGGTATTTCCACGGCCTATCCACGGGCTTCTGGCTCTCTTAGTTGTTGCAGAACAGGGGGTGCATCTGTAGGGCACGCGCGTTTTTGAAGGAGAGTTGTTTTCTCAGGGATCCATGGGCTTTTGCAGGGATTAAGAGTAAGAGGAGTGAGCAGGGCGGTAGTTTTCAGCTGGTATGTTTGGCTTGCAGAGAGACCTGAAGAAGACGATGAAGAGGTAGAAGTCGTTGGAGAAGTGGCTGACTGCGAGATCCATGATAGAGCTTTTGATGCTTTTCAGGGCTGTTTGATTGGAAAAGCCTTGGTTTCTGGATCTGGGTCCTCGTGGATTAATTGCTTGATAGCACGCTGGTTACAGTTTTGGGTGCAGTTGCTTTTCTGGGTTGTTTTTGCTAAAAAAAAATAAAAAAAATAAAAATAAATTTTTGTTTCTAGGTCCTCATAGAATAACGGTCTGAAAACAGAGCGAGTTTTGAGCAGAGTTTGATTTCCACATGGCCACCTGATTTGCACCTAGCCGCGTTTTCAGCAAAGTTTTGTTGGCTTTTTGTTGATCTTCACATGCTAGTTCGTGCCACATGCTAGTTAGTCTGATTTATTGTTTATGAGTTACTTTAGACTCCGGATAAGACTGTTCTTGGAAACGGTGATGATGCAAAGCTTCCGATTAAGGTGAGCAGCCAGGGATACATTACATACTTTGAGCATCTCTTGGTTGTCAATTAGTTTACAACCTTGCAAGAATGACCTGGTAGAAATTGGGCGCTAGAGGGAGAGCACTCAACTTTTCATCATATTTGCTTGTTTTCCAGGTGCCCTCATTTTTGCTTGATTCACAGGCCATCAGTTTTGCGGCTATGGAATTCATTTTGTAGCTACATCCTTTCCATGAATGTTTTTCAGCCGCTCTTTAGCTACCATCATTGCATGCACGAGCTTTGACGTTTTCAGAGTTTTCACACGTTTTTCATTAGTGTTCATAGTCGTTTACAGTTCGTTTGTCACATGTCAAGTCGTGTACGAGTCATATTCCTGTGCGAGTCATCTTCTAAGCGAGTACCCCATGGTTTCTAGCTCCACGAGTCCACAGTTTTGCGAATCATCTTCTGTGCGAGTCCTGTGTGAGTTGGCCGTTTCTGTCCATGAGTCATTTTTTTGTGCGTCATCTTCTGTGCGAGTCCTGTGCGAGTCGTCCGTTTCCATCCACAAGTTGTTTTTTTTTGCTCGGGTCATCTTCTGTGAGAGTCCTATGCGAGTCATCCATTTCCATCCATGAGTCATTTTTTTGCGTCCACGAGTCATTTTTTTTGCGCGAGTTATCTTCGGTATGAGTCTTGTGTGAGTCGTCCGTTTTCGTTCATGAGTCATTGTTTTGCACGAGTCATCTTCAGTGCGAGTCGTCCGTTTCCATCCACGAGTCATTTTTTTGCACGAGTCATCTTTTGTGCGAGTCATGTGCGAGTCGTCCGTTTCCGTCCATGAGTCATTTTTTTGCGCGAGTCATCTTCTGTGTGAGTCATGTGCGAGTCGTCCGTTTCTGTCCACGAGTCATTTTTTATACGAGTCCCCAGTAATTTTCTTGGTCTGTGGTCCATTTGAGTTGACTAGTCCGAAATAACTCGCACAACTATACGAGTCATTCCCTGATTTTCGCAACGACTTGTCAGCTACAAGAATCCTAGAGGAGGTGAGTAATTTCAAAAAAAAAAAATCCTCCCAAATAAGGTAAGAAAACCCAGATTAAACTTGTAGAAATACTTTCAAGTGCAAAATCTCTGATCTCTCCTAAAATAGAGCTATCTAGTACTCGCATAGCCTGTTTTTAGGCAAGATCTGGACTTGTGCAAGTCCCAAGCATGCACGCGAATTCTATCCAAAGAGATTCATTTGTGATCACAATGAAGACCCATAATTTTAAGCACTTGAAACATAGTAAAATTCACTAAGATCAACATCATATGGTTTGTGAAAATTGTCAACATTTCCTAGCTAGTTTGAGGCCTAAATTGGCTAAAATTGTAAATAGTTTTGGTTCTGGAGTTTCAGACGTGTGAACCAGGCCACAATGTTTTTATTTACTGTATTTTTTCAGTATGATGAAGTGTCAAACTTCATACCCTTCAAAATGAGACCATTTTGATGTATTTTGGTCATATAAGCCATTTTTAGCTATTTTTCCTATATAGGGAATATCTAGGGTCAAGTACCTTCTAGAGAGAGGAGAGAGAGTCATCTTCCTCATCCATAAATAGTAGGGAAGTCGTGGAGAACAGGTTGGAGAAACCTTTTGTATGCTTCATTGAGATCAATAGATCATTGTCATTGTTTCTTCCTCCATTGAGAGCATTGTTGTGTGTATTGTCTTCAAGCTATTGTGTATGATCTTAGGTGCTTTCCAAAAGTGGTAGGCTGATGTATTATGGACTGTATAATGCTATTTTGGGCCGCACTTGATGTTTATGGAAGTTTCCATTTGTGATAAATGCTTTTTGATCAAGTTCTTTGCATTCTAGGTAGCATAGAATGTGTTGCCAATTCCTAGCTTATGTAGTTTGGAGTGCAAGCATTCAAGCCAATGATCTTGGAGTTTAGATCCACTTAGGATCTGTATTTTTCACATGGTATCAGAGCTGGTTGGCTTCTATTTACAGTAAGTATTCCATTTTTGGTGATATTTGGATGTTTGATCAAGTTCTAGCATGATTTTGCATTGCTTTGTTGATCAAATCTTACTAACCTTTGTTTTGTGAGTTGAACTTGTGGATCAAAAGCATATTTCAGGTCTATTGAAGATCAGAGGCTGAAAAGAAACTATTTTGGATCAGATCATAACACCTAATCATTTGTGATTGTGAGGCTTGTGCATATTCAATACTAACAATGTTCTTTTCAATCCTATTGTTGACAATCTCCATTCTTGGATGAACACTCTCCTTAAGTGGATGAAACTTCTCCTTAAGTGGATGACAAATGCTCTTTTGAGTGAGTTGTAATTCTCCTAAAGGCTGAGCAAAGCTCCCATTTGGATGAAAGATCCCCTTTTTTGGGTGAACATATTGTAAGCTCCATTGTGAAGAGCATATTGTAAAGATTGTCATCAATTTTGGCATAAATTTTGGTGTACTTTGTTGAGCATGTAAGTAACTCTCCTTATGTAATTTGATTGGAGCATTTGCTGGAAGGTGTTAACCATTATGCAAGTGTGTTTTCAGGTTCTTAACAGGTTGAGGAACATTCTCATGTGAAGTGATCTTAGATCTACATCTAAACACCAAGATTTGACAAGATAGTGAAGCTAGTCTTGTGATTCACTAAGTGTGCTCATTCATTCACCTCTAAATCTTGTATTTATCACTTGCTGGAGTTTATAAACTTTTAGAAGTGTGGTTTACATGTGGTTTTACAGGTTGAATCAATATCTTAGTGTGTTGATCATATGTTGATCAAGTTTGTTCATTACTAGGTAATCTTGGCATCCTAGTTTTGGGTATTTTCTAAGAATGCAAGTAACTCTTCACACCATAACTTGATTTGGTCACTTGCTGGAAAGTTTGAGAGCTTAAGCAAGAGTGTGTTCAGGTTGGTTTGATTTTGTAATCCATTCTTAGTGTGTGCAAAGTGTTGCATGTGTTTCAATCTTCCTTTCTATGCTTGGAAACCATCTAGGTTCAAGATAGAAGTGTTTTAGGGTCCTAAATCTTCATAGATCTCTTTATCTATCATTTGTTGAGAGAAAAGTGAGTGCTAAGTGCTTTAGGACAGAACCTAAAAGTTGAAGAAACATTAGAATCATGGCTTCCAATGGTGGGATCATGCTAGAGTCTAGTGAAAGGTTGAGTTCATCAAACTACTCTACTTGGAAAGTGAGGATGGAGTCCTTACTTGAGTTGAATGAACTCATGGACATAGTTGCAGAAATTGAAGAGAGACCTCTCACACTTCAAGAGCAACAAAGGTTTGATAAGAAGGCCAAAAGGGCTCTTCATATCATTAAAATGAATGTTACAAATGAACTTCTCAAGGAAGTTGGAAAGTGTCAAAGTGCAAGTGAGGCATGGAATGCCTTAAAGAAGCTCTTTGAATCAAAGTCCACATCTAGGGTATTGACCCTAAGGAGACAAATATTTTCTAGTAGGCAAAGAGAGGGTGAAAGTGCTCATGCATTTATCTTGAGAGTTAAGTCCCTAAGTGATGATTTAGCATGCATTGATGAGAACATAAAAGATGGTGAAATAGTCCAAGTTATGTTGAATGGTTTGCTAAATGAACATGCTAACCTTGTGCAAAGTTTTGCCATTCAAAGAGTCTTGCCAAGTGTGGTTGACTTGCAAGAAATCTTATTGGCTGAAGAACATAGGTTGCAATCAAAGCTTGATGGTGCATCCTTGCAAGGTGGAGGTGAAGAGGCTTTCTTCACAAAAGGCAAATTCAAGGGCAAAGGTAAAGGCAAAGGGAAATGGTCCAAAGGTGGTAACTTTGATCATGATGATCACTCTTCCTCTTCCTCTTCTACTAAGAACAATAAGTCAAAGTTCAAGTGCTTTTATTGTGGGATAAAAGGTCATTTTGCAAATGAATGTTATAAGAAGAAAAGAGAGCAAGGAGAGAGGCAAGGAAATCTTACAATAGATGAGGAAGAACATAACACATGTGAATCACTTGTTATGACTTCAAGTTTGTTAGCCAACATAGATGATAATGATCCTTGGTGGATTGATAGTGGAGCCTCATCTCACATGACAAGACATAAGGAATACTTTACATCCTTATTGTCTTATGAGGGAGAAGGTAACATCATCTACACTGCAAATGATGGTCAATGTGACATCAAAGGCATAGGCACTATTCCTATTTCCCTTTCAACAAATAGGAAAGCAAATCTTGAAAATGTTTTGTACATTCCTTCAATCACTAAGAATTTGCTTAGTGTAAGTCAAATGATTGACAAAGGACTTGATGTGGAGTTCATTGGAGATGCATGTTTGATAAGTAAATGTGGATCCTTGATTGCTCAAGGTAGGAGGCATGGTAAACTTTTCAAGCTTGATGCATGTGTGATCTCTAATCATGAAGGATGTATGGCTAGGGAGCAATTGACAAACCAAGAAGTTTGGCACAAGAGGTTGGGCCATCCCAACTTCAAATCTTTGGAGGTAATGGCAAAGAAAGAGCTTGTTCTTGGTCTCCCTAAAAGTCTTGTTGCAAACAATAGTGTTTGTGAACATTGTGCCTTGTCCAAATCTCATAGACTTGCTTATTCTAGATCTACTTCTAGATCTAAAGAAGCTTTTCAACTTGTGCATTCTGATATTCATTCTTCTAGTACAACTAGCAATGGTGGGGCAAAGATGTATGCAACTTTCATTGATGACTTTAGTAGGTATACTTGGATCTATCTTCTTAAAAGTAAGGATGAAGTGTTTGCTGCATTTGTCAAGTTCAAGAATGAAATGGAAAACCAATTCAATACAAAGATCAAATGCTTAAGATCTGATAATGGAGGGGAATACACCTCAAATAGGTTCAAAGACTTTTGTATAGCACATGGGATTAAGAGGGAGATGTCTAGTCCTAGGACTCCACAACAGAATGGAGTGGCCGAGAGGAAGAATAGAACCCTTTGTGAATGTGCCAAGGCAATGAGACTACATGCTAATCTTGCTAAGTCTTTTTGGGGGGAAGCTTTAGCATGTGCTAACTATCTATGTAATAGATGGACAAGTGCTTCCTTGGATGGTAAAACTCCTCATGAGGTTCTTTATGGTAGAAGGCCGAGTGTCAAGCATTGTAGGATCTTTGGATGTACATGTTTTGTCAATATCACACTTGATGATAGAACTAAAGAAGATCCTTCATCAAAGAAGGGTGTGTTTGTTGGCTATAGTGAAGTAAGCAAGGCTTACAAAGTGTACATTCCTTCTACAAAGAAAGTTGTCATAAGTAGGGATGTCATCTTTCATGAAGAGAATGTTTCCAATGTTGTTGATGTTGATGTTGATGTGCCTACTAATCATCATGATGTGCAAGATGTCTTGGATGAAGATGGAGATGCCACTCCAAAGCAAACTTCAAGGAAGACTCAAAGGCAAAGGGCTAAGCCATCAAGGCTAACCTATGATGAAAAAGGAAAGCAAGTGGTGGACAACTCTAACCTTGCTTTTCTTACCTCTTTTGATGAACCAACTTGTGTAGGTGAAGCAATTCAAAAGAAGGAATGGATCCAAGCCATGGATCATGAGCATCAGGCACTCATCAAAAGCAACACATGGAGGTTGGTAAAGCTTCCAAAGGACAAGAAGGCAATTGGTTGTAAGTGGATCTTCAAGATCAAGACAAATCAAGATGGATCAATCAACAAGTACAAGGCAAGGTTGGTGGCAAAGGGGTATGCTCAAGAATATGGTATTGACTATGATGAGACCTTTGCACCCGTGGCAAAGATGGTAACTATTCGAATCCTAATCTCTCTTGCAACTCTTTATGATTGGGATATGTGGCAAATGGATGTTACTAATGCCTTCTTGAATGGTGATCTTGAAGAAGATATTTACATGGAGCAACCCGAGGGCTATGTTTCACATGATGAGCCTAATCATGTGTGCTATCTCCAAAAGAGTTTGTATGGGCTAAAGCAAGCACCAAGGAGTTGGTATGCTAAGCTCAATTCCTTCTTACTTTCTCAAAACTTTGTTATGAGTGAGTATGATCATTCTCTCTACTTTAGATTGAATGAAAATGATATCACTTTACTTTTGATCTATGTTGATGACATTATCTTAAGTGGTGGTAACAATCTAGATATAGATGAAATCAAGATGGCACTCAAAAGAGAGTTTGAAATTCAAGATCTTGGTAAACTTCATTATATCTTAGGAATAGAGATTATTAGAACTTCTAAATCTACATTCATATGTCAAGAAAAGTATGTTAACTCTATTCTAAAAAGGTTTCATATGGAAGATTGTAAAGTTGTTTCTACTCCTATGGAATCAAATGTAAAGCTAACTACAAGAAGTAATGAAAGATCCTTCAAGGACATTACTCTCTATAGAAAGCTAATAGGATCTCTTATATGGTTAACCATCACAAGACCTGATCTAAGCTTTGTGGTTGGTAAACTAAGTCAATTTATGCAAGATCCTAGTGAGGCTCATTGGAAGCTAGGAAAGAGAGTACTTAGATACATCTCGGGATCTAGAGATTTTGGCATCTTGTATGGAGGTACTACACCTAACCTTTGTGGATTTTCAGATTCAGATTTTGCAGGTGATCAAATGGATAGGAAGTCAACAAGTGCCTTTGCAATCTATCTTGGAGATGGAGTGGTCTCATGGCTATCAAAGAAGCAACCAACTATCTCTCTATCTTCCACCGAAGCCGAGTACAAGGCATTAACAACATGCACCAAGGAGATTCTTTGGATCAAGAGGATGTTATTGGATCTTCACTTGCTGGAACCAGAGAAGACTCCAATCATACTTTGTGATAACCTTTCAGCCCAAAGCTTGGCAAGCAATCCTGTTTTTCATGCAAGGAGCAAGCACATTGAGATTGCTCACCATTTTGTGAGAGATCAAGTCATTGCCAAAGAGGTGGAGCTTCAACATGTCTCTTCAAAGGAGTGTGTGGCTGATATCTTCACCAAACCATTGGGAAAGGACCTATATTTAATGCATAGATCTAATCTTGGAATGTGCTCAAAGACTATGTTGAAACTAGCATCCAATGTTGAAGAGGGAGTGTGAAAATTGTCAACATTTCCTAGCTAGTTTGAGGCCTAAATTGGCTAAAATTGTAAATAGTTTTGGTTCTGGAGTTTCAGACGTGTGAACCAGGCCACAATGTTTTTATTTACTGTATTTTTTCAGTATGATGAAGTGTCAAACTTCATACCCTTCAAAATGAGACCATTTTGATGTATTTTGGTCATATAAGCCATTTTTAGCTATTTTTCCTATATAGGGAATATCTAGGGTCAAGTACCTTCTAGAGAGAGGAGAGAGAGTCATCTTCCTCATCCATAAATAGTAGGGAAGTCGTGGAGAACAGGTTGGAGAAACCTTCTGTATGCTTCATTGAGATCAATAGATCATTGTCATTGTTTCTTCCTCCATTGAGAGCATTGTTGTGTGTATTGTCTTCAAGCTATTGTGTATGATCTTAGGTGCTTTCCAAAAGTGATAGGCTGATGTATTATGGACTGTATAATGCTATTTTGGGCCGCACTTGATGTTTATGGAAGTTTCCATTTGTGATAAATGCTTTTTGATCAAGTTCTTTGCATTCTAGGTAGCATAGAATGTGTTGCCAATTCCTAGCTTATGTAGTTTGGAGTGCAAGCATTCAAGCCAATGATCTTGGAGTTTAGATCCACTTAGGATCTGTATTTTTCACATGGTTCCACTCAGGAAAATCCAAGCTCTTGTGGATACACTTTGCACCTAGAATTGTATATATCCATCTTCCATCGCCGACAATCCTATCATGATGAATATGTTTTGATAGCCTTGGGCACCTCTAGTAGGGAATGCCTTAGAGATGTTCTAGTAGGAAACCATAGATCCGTCACGATAAGTTTGCCAAATCTGTCGATATCAACATCCATTACCCATCACCTAAGTGCATAGAATCTCGACATAGAGGGCGCTTGTTTTGTAACAAGTTTGTCTGAGATAGTTGCTTTTCTCGTAAGGAGTTCAATGGTATGTTAAGAGCGTTCAGATGGCAAAGAGCATATGGCCTGTCATAATCTCAAGCTAACAAACGTTGAGTTTTCTGAGTGAAAGTTTTGTATCCTGAGTTACTACTGACCGGTGGGAATCAATCCATTGCCTTCAAATCTCAAGATCGCCGATGAAGAGGCATGTCCAAGTACTGCTACCCTCAAGTAGTAATATGAAAAAGGGAGACTCTAGTGAGGCAAATGACAGTGGCGTGTCAACAATGCCAAACATGTCAAACCAGGATCAGATTTCATTGGAATCACTCGAACACATTGTGAGAATCTATGCTATCACCAGTGGTAACATACAGAGCAAAAATGATTATTTTTGCATATTTCATCATGGTAAGTATTCTCACAGAGGTAAAATATCTCTAAACGATTCCTTGCGAATACTCTACTTATATCTCTTGACCAAGAATTCAAAAAAGGCCCCAGCACAAATTTTTGATCTTCCTTAAACAATAATTGCATAGTCTATTTTTGGCAAGCTCTAGACTTGTGCAAGTTCCCAGGTAGGTGTGTGAATTCTCTCCAAAAGAGTACACTAATGAGCCTGAGTAGCACCACTCATTGAGAACACCTGAATTCTAGTATCACCCTCAGTTGCGCAACGAACCTGTTTCACCAGGATAAGTCGATCTATCATCAGATGCACTACACATAGCCACGTACCAATCCACTTTCCACATCCTATCATGAGACAATCTAGTTGGAAATAACTTTAGGCACTCTAGTAGGGAAGCGCCTTAGATGTGACCTAGTAGAAAGCCATAGATTCCTCATGATAAGATCACCATCTTGTGAATACCTTCCACATTCATCATCTAACCACTGTGTGTAGAATCATCTATCTTAGATCACGATGTCAGGGGAGACAAACAATCCGTCTCCACCACGAGTAGATAAGAGGATTCCAAGAATCAATGCCCAAAGTACGATGGATAATCAGACCCAGTCAGGTTCCTCCAAGATTTTAATAACGCTTGTACACTAGAGCTGAAAAGTTAAGGTTGTTTCCAATGATTCTCAATGGCGATGCGAAAGAGTGGTATTTGTATCTAGAGAGTACCAATATTGAGTCATGGGAAACCATAGAAAAATCTCTCATCAAGCAATTCAAACCATCTAAGCTGACCCAAAGCCCATTTAGCCAAATGACTCAGATCAAAATGAAGGGCAAGGAGTCGATACACACCTATTTTGAGTGTTGTAAACGTCTCAAGGTAGAGTGTGTTGATGATACAATCACCAAAAAAAAAATGGCCATTAAATTATTCCTAGTCAGGTTACCCAAGACCATTAGAAGAGAATTGAAACCCGCAGACTCTTACCAGAGTCTTATCATCCAAGGTCGATCGCTCCCCATCCAAAACAATAGTCTTTTGTAGAGAGTCAACTTATTGTCACATCGTCTAGCACACAAGTTGATTCTAACTACATAGACCCAGTGATGTATTATCTAGAAGATACCAATGTGTCTGCTCATCAAGTTGATCCATTTGCACCTTACTAAAACTAGTAGTATTAGATGTGTCTAGGCTCATCTAGTCTTACTGATTCTTTTGTCATCCATGGATACATAGTTGCTTCCAATCCAAATACAGTTACATCCTATCTAGCAATCACGCAAGGTCTATCTCAAACATCATTCATAGATAAGACCAAGAATGTACCACTTAGATCTGTGTCTTCATTATGTCTATATGACCAAGCAATTGATATCATACCTTGGAGACAAGTTTTGAGCTATCGCCTGATGAATCATGAGTTTTGTGTCTAGATGATAACCCGTATGTTTTATTTGAGTGAAAGTAATCTAAGACATAATTGTCTTATTACATGCTACGTAAATGTTATATGTTATCATTTGTTTTTCTTTTGTAACACTGTAGCTATGGCCTTGTGCCAAGTTCGATACTGGATTGCAAGAGTTTGGTCTAAGATGTCATGCAAATCCTTCTATAGAGTTATTTGCTACAATTTTTCATTTTTTCTCTTTTTTCAAGTTTTGTCCTGTCAACTATGTCGTTTGTTGCTACCTGTTTGTTTGTTCTATTGTCGTATGGTTTGGTGTGTTTTCTTTTGCAACAACACTATAGGTGATATTTCATCAACCATTTTATTCTACCTCTAAAGTTGAAGTATTACACGAATTTTCATTGGGATATATCAAAACAAGCATCTTATCAGACTGCAACCATGATCTAGCAAAAGATCCATCTTCCCAACAAGATGGAATATCCACGACAACACCAACACTACCATTCGCAATAAGCAGTTGGTTTTATGTAAGCGCTACAATATCCACGCTTTTTCAACTGCCTCACCATGGCCATCAAATCATCAATAAAGTGGCAACTTGTACCAGTGAAGGGCTCTCAAGTCACATCAAAGGCAAAAATCTATGTGCAAACCAACGCAGACGACAAGTGTTCCTACCAATGCCAACAACGATGCTTTATTGGCAAAATGTACATTGAGCAGTGGTAATCGTCTCTCAAGACCATGCTACCGCTATGCTACATCATCCATTTGATCATCTGTGGAGTCATCACTGAGTGAAATCGCGTAGGCCTACGTAAACTGAAGGACTCTCAAGTCAACCAGAGATTGAAGTTATGAGCGCACAACCTCAATGACAAAGCTATTTTCAAAGGCGAGCAATGATGATTCTGTGGAGAATTGTACAAAGGCACTGGTTATAGTGGACAAATATGGGAAATCACACAAGACTTATCTCATTTTTTTTTTCTATCCATTCATTCTCTCATGTTCCACCATCTAATACATCTTGAAGCTTCATCTAACTTTCTCCATCCTTGTCTCAAGTCCTCATTCCCCCTCGATGGATCAATCTGAACTTGCTCTCGTTTATCAACTATAGTACTTCGTGAAACAGACAAATCTACGACATCCGCAGCATACCACTGATATAGTTCAGCGCTTGAAGTAACAAAATCGACAAGTTTACAGCTTGTTGATCATTCAAATGAAAAAAAAAACAAGGCCATACACGCCTCTATACATTCGCGACCGCTTGAAGAATTTTTGAACTCTGTGAAGAATTCAAACAACTGCAACAAACGTCAAACGTGAAACCTCTGCTGACAAAAGTACTTTTGCAAGACAGTAATGGGCAAAGGAATTTTGATCCATCCAGCAACATCCATCTATCCACCTTAACCACTTCCAAGATTACAACACCCCCTGTCACACCCACTCCATCTTCCTCTCACTGCTGTTCAGTAACCCCTTGTGTGGCATTCACATCATGTCTCAAGAAATACTAAGCTCATGTACATCATCCGTTGAATCATCTGCGTGAGCAATTGAATGCAAGTCATCAACGAACCAACTCCAACCTAATTCCATTCAAATATTCTAGAGATGCTCGTACTTCTTCAAAACTTCATCTCCTACGAAACATCACTTTACAAAATGTTCCACATCTACAAGCTGCACCAACTTTGACTCCTACAGCACCATAAGGAGCGGGGTCTTAACATTGCACTTGGCATGGGACCACCAAGTTCTTAACAGAGGAGATAATGTAGGTTGATATTCCAAGGAATATTTTAGCCATCCTATGGAACATCTTTAAAAATACAAGCATGATAGAATTTAAACGTAGAACTTGCCCATCAAGTTTAGGCTTTTACTTTATCCGCAATGGCTTAAGTTATTCAGTTCTAAATTTAAATTGTCATGGGCATTGCACATAGATATGTGATTTCAAGTTATGTAAAAGTTAGTCACAAAGGCCTATTAGAGGTTTGTCCCATGACACCAGTGTGATTCAAAGTTAAGTTATCTATGTGGCTTACTTGTCCCATAGTGCATTTCTGTAAGTGACCACCACTCCAAGTATAAATAGGAGTGGAAGAGACCATTTTCGAGAAGAACCTCATTTGTAATACATGCCTATCTTTCTCTCTGAGTGTTCTCCCTTGTGTGGTTTCATGTACTGTGTCTATTGGTTGATGAGGCCTGCCCTTCCAGCTCATCACTGCCCAAAGAGACCCAAAAATATTGAAAATGAATATGACAGGTGGTTGAGATGAGAAAATCGATGTACCGTTGATGTATATGTATTGTCAAATCATGGTTAACAAGGTTAACTAGAGTTAATTTGTGGCACCAAATAAATCAGTGTTTCAAATTTTTGCCATTACATTTTTTCATATTCATGGCTTTTTGTCTACGCAAATTTTCAGATTCATAGTTCATTGTTTCAGATTTTTGCATGCAAATTACGAATGGTGCCATCAAGGAAGCCGTGCTCCTCAATCAATTCTATGCTTCTATTCAACGAGAAAGATGATAATGGATTATGGGTGCCAAGAAAATACTCAAAAGCCTCTTGGGTTTTGATGCATCATCCATCATCAAGAGGAGCATTTTAAAAAGAAAAAGATCAAAACTATCATTTCGATCTTATTGGAAGGATAGAATTTTGGATTTCTGAACATCATTAGGAGGAAAATCTATTTATGAAATTCTAGTCCAACATGTATATATATATTCAGAGATAAATGTGCAAGGATTCAACCGTCAGGATCACAAAAAAAAACAACTGTGAGTATTGATATTTTTGATACTTTGACTTTTGTCATTCATAAATATCTAATAGTAAACTTGCCAATCTGATCATTTTTCTCTTGCAGATTTATATCCATACAACATAAATGAATGGGAGCCGAGTGGATCTTTAGCAAGTGTGTTAGATGTTATTCACACCGATATTGGATAGCTCCAATATCCAGGTAGAACTGCAAAGATCTAGCTGATAGTGGGATCTTTTTTTATGAATCAATGTACATTCCTGATACAAAAGCAAATTTTGGACAAATAGTACCAATTCCATTACCTAGTTTTGAAAGTGATGAATGGATTGCACCAGATGCTATAGTTTCAAAATCATTTCGTTGCAAGATATATAATGATGTAAAAAATTAATTAAAAATGAGCACGAGATAAAAAACAGTCAGATTGAGTTGGTTTATTTCCTTGAATATATTTGTGGATTTCTTTTCAAGTGTCAATGTACACAAAATCCTAACGATGTTTTTATGCAAAACTATATCAGATAATTTATTATCTGAACTTATGGATGAAGGCTGGGACAAAAGATCCGATTGGAGTCTAAACTATATCAGGTGGGAACTATTGCTCCTACAAGATGATGTACTTTCAAACTTCAAATTCATTTTCAATGGTAAACTTGTAAGTAACTATAAACACTTGATCTTTTATGAATAGTTTCAATCAAAACTTTCTATTACAATGTCTAGGCTAATTGTAACTAACTTTGTATTAGTTTTATGTAGGTAAGTAAAAGACATGAGCTCGAGATCAAATGCAGAGATATTGGCGAAACAATCCAACTTATGGAAGAACATTGAGATTCACTATCAGCAAATACATGCCAATCATCATGTCTTTTTATCAATATAAAAAATTGCATTCAGTATCACACTATGGACACAACCTGATTGTAAGAATCTATATTAATATCAATAAAAAAAATCCATAAACGAGAAAAATAGCTTTGTATTGTACAGGACGAACATGCACAACTAAAAGCGTCCTTTTGCTGTACACATTGCATATATAGAACAAAAATTAGTAATATTATGATAGAAATTTTATTTATGCTATGACGATACATTTGAATTAAAAAAGAAATACATGCATATCAGAGTTAAATTGAATATACCTTGAGAGATTTAATGGTTATCTCTCCAATGGAAGTTGTCGTTGTCGGTATTTCCCGAACGACCTACAGAAAGAATGTTTAGGCTCCAATGCCGACTGCAACAACCAAAATACAAATATTGATAAATCCATATTTATGAAAGAATTCCTTACTTATTAAAGCAATGAAGCATGCAACAATCCAAATTAAAGCAACAAGAACAAAAGAGCAATCCTTACTTATTTTCATATGGAATCAAATAAAATTTCGCCATAGGACTGCATTCGATAAAATAGACAGCCTTCTCAAAATTGGCTTCTTTCGTCTTTATCGCTCCCATGAAAAATGGACTAACAACAAAAACTACACCATGGGAGTCGAAACTAATACTATTTTGCAAAAAAAAAAACTCCGGCTTCTACTATTACATCTGAAATTTATGAGGTTTTATCTTTCACCTTGGCACAAAATTTGGGACCTAATCTAAAGCTTGTACGTGTATCTGGAAGAAAAAAAAGTTGCCGAGAAGATCAATTTTATTAGCTAGGTAGACCTCGTATTGATTATAATGGTCAGAATCAAAATAAGCTTGGGCTAAATCGTATGGAATTCTAACAAAAAAATTATGTACAGGAACAGAAACAAAAGTGGAAACAATATTTATAGATTTCTCTACATGATGGTGACACGCTTACCATGCACTGTCAAAAGACAAGTATCCTCAAAAAACTGGGACATAAAATCTTTTACAGCACCCTGTAAGGCCTGCATGGTTGTCACGACAAAATGAACATTCAGCCCAAGTGACAGAGTGACATTCCGTACAGATCGGCCGAAAGGAGCTCTAGGGATCAACAATTTAGTTGATCTTTGGAGTTTTCTGATCTCCCTCAGCCAGACCTGCTTCCTGCCATGCCTACGGCCAGTACCAGGGGGAACACGTGAATGGGATGGTTGTACAATGGTTATGGCACGGGTAGTGGATCTGGTCTTGGCCATCATCCTCAGAAGAAAAAAATCAATAAAAAAAATTTTGAACAAAAGAAAAGTGGAAAAAAATTTGCGATAAAAGGGCGCTTGAGATCGATACCAGAACTGAATATTGGTTTTGAACGCAAGATCTACAAAGATTATTTGAAGAAAAGAGATACAAGCTCGAAAGCAATATTGAACTACCAGCGGTATTGGACTCGAGCGCACTATGAGAGGGCGAAAGCTTGAACGGTGAGAGATCACGCTTGAGAGCGATGTTGGGAGCGAAAACCAAAAATTTTATGAAAAAAATAAAAATTCTGAGGACTTATATATACGAAATTTTTGCACATGTGAAAAGATGGCCGAGACACGTGTCGTCAGAAAATTGGTCCTTATGGAATGTCCGTACTGACAATGATGACCCAATTATGAGGCCACGTGGGCTAGGACACGTGCACTAATGCGTTCTCAACACGTGTCATTCTCGCATGCGGACAGATGTCAGATCAATCATTCTAGGTATGGCACATTAATTTTGACCAATCACAAGTCGACACGTGTTCCTTTGCCACTCCTCCACACGTCCAATTTTTTTTTATAAATAGATTTTAATGCAAATTTACGATTGCTGTGAAGAATTGAAAAAGATTATCTATGTTAGATATAGGGGTCTTATGTTGTTTTTTTACATCAAGCATCTAGGTGTAGGATGTTGATAGGAATAAATTTGGCATAGATGGCAAATTATGCATTTCCACTTGTAATGCCACTATTGAGCCAAAATAGAGTAAGAGGCTAAACACGTGCCAATTAGAGTGTAGACAAGTGTAAAGCTTTTGTTTGATGAATTCCAAGAGGTCCAATAGGATTTAGAGGTGGAACCTTGTGAGGTCCAATAGGAAATTGAGGTGTGCTTGAATATAGTCCAATAGAACTAAGAGGTGTATAGATCAATGGTCCAATAGGATCAAGAGGTGACAAAGTATGGTCCAATCATAGTCAAGCATAGTGGTAGCTCATGGATCTACTAGTATCATTGTACTCCTCATTTTGAAGCTAATTGATTTGATGATTTTATGGATTTTGTGAGTTATTGGATTTCTAGATTTCTCTCTCTACCTGAGAGCTCATGATGTTTTTTCTCTCTCTACCCAAGGAGAGCAGCTTGTTTTTACTTAGATTATTTTTTGAATACTTCCCACACGTGTGAGTGAGATTTGGAAGTGATTGAATGCATGTAGTAGTGTGTTTTTGCCATAGGATCTAAGATTGATCTTGAATCTCAATCTAGTCTTGATCTTGGTGCATCTACACACCTTAGGAGATCACAAGTACATGTTGTGGACAATCCACACGTGTGAATTCAACATGGTATCAGAACCTACCTAAGGTTACCATGCATTTTGATCCATCTAAGTGAAATTTTTTTCATCAATCTTGAGCTAGAAGTTGTCAAGGCCCATTTTCCTAGCTATCTTGTTCAATCTTGGATCAAAAGAGATCAAAAGGACATTGATTGGGTCTGACCTGGTACTGTATGGAATCAGATGTTTAGACACGTGTGAGGAACATCCAATTTCAGTTTGGAAGTTCTCTCCCATGCTTGATCCATTTATCTTGCTTGATAGCTTGTTTTGAAGCTATTTTTGTCTAGTTTCTGATGCAATCAGTTTCATTCCATTTGGTTGAGCCAATCAGAAGCTATAAGCTTTTGAAGAGGGTTAGGTAAGGCACCTAGACCTGGGTGGACACATTTGGTTTGGTCAAGAGATTGCTTGGTTGATCCAAAATCACAATTGTATGCTTGCCAATCTCATCTATATGTGATCTAGGCACTGTTTTGAGATCTTAGCCATTTTGTTTCATGCAATATCATTGTATTTGAGTCAAATTTGGTTTCTTAGAGTACTTCACACGTGCTAAGAGTGTTTGATTCTAAATTTGCCTATACTCCATCATTTGATGTGAAATAGATCTTGTTTTAGAGAGATTTGTGTAGCTAGTGAGAATCAATTCACAAATAGTTGCAAGATCTTTCATAGGAGGAGATAGTACTCTATTATTGGATCCTATTGAGAGTGTGTAGAAACATTTATTGTTCATCATTTGAGTTTTCTTCACTTCAAATGTCTTCAATGGGTTCATCCTTGTTGGAACCAAGTGAAAGATTGACCACTTCAAATTATTCAATTTGGAAAATGAGGATGGAGTCCATCTTGATCCTTCAAGACATGATGGACATAGTTCTTGGCCTTGAAGAAGAACCAAAAGTTCTTCAAGAGGTTCAAAAATACAACAAGAGAGCTAGGATGGCTCTCCACTACATTAAGATGAATGTCTCTAATGAGATATTGAGGGAGATAGGTACTTGTACAACAGCCAAAGAAGCTTGGGATTGTCTCAAGACTATCTATGAGGCTAAGAATATCTCTAGGCTTCTGACTCTTAGGAATCAAATCTTTCAAAGTAGCCAAAAGAGTGATGAGAGTGCATCTAGTTATGTTTTGAGAGTCAAAGATATTCATAGAGAACTTGCTTGTATTGGTGATTCCATCAATCAAAATGAGCTAGTTCAAGTCATTCTCAATGGCTTGAGAAGTGAATTTGATAACCTTGTCCAATCCTATGCCATTAAGGAGGAGCTACCAAGTTTGGAGGCTCTCCAAAGTGTGCTAATTTCGGAAGAATCAAGACAAGAGTACAAGCTCTTGAGGATGGACAAGCTTTCTCTCACTCATAATGATGGCAAAGCTCTCTTTGCCAAGGATAAGCACAAAGGGAGGAGCAAGAACCAACATCAACAATCCTCAAGCAAGGACAAAGTCAAACCCAAAGACAAAGATGATTCCTCTAATGCTTCATCATCCAAGCTCAAGAAGAAGAAGATCAAGTGCTTTTATTGTGGCAAGAAAGGTCATTATGCCACCAATTGCTTCAAGAAGAAGAATCAACTCAAGCAAGCCAACATTACCAATGAGAAGGAAGACACTATTGCAAGTGATGGAGAGGGATCTCTTATGGTCTCTAGTTTCTCATCTACTCCTTTCAAGAAGGATGGCCTATGGTATATTGATAGTGGAGCCTCTTCACATATGTGTAGCTCCAAGGACTCTTTCTCTTCTATTGCACCTTATGATGGAGTCAAGAAATCAATATACACTACAAATGATTTTGAATGTCCTATTGAAGGCATAGGGAACATTCCTTTGAAGCTTGCATCCTCTAAAGTTCTTTCTCTCTCTAAAGTTCTTTATGTACCTAAGCTTACCAAGAATCTTATTAGTGTTGGCCAATTGCTTGATAATGGCCTTGATGTAAAATTCAATGTTGATACTTGCACTATCAAGAAGAATGATGAGATACTTGCATTAGGATCTAGATTTGGTGGCATCTATAAACTAGATCCAAATGAGTATGTGAATGCTTGTAATGTTGCTCTTGTGAACAAGCTCTCTATGGAGGAATTATGGCATAGGAGGTTGGGACATCCCAACTACAAATCCATGCTCTCTATGATCAAAGAAGCCAAAGCTATTGGCTTGCCAAAGTCATTCTCCAAGAAGATCAAGCCTTGTGAGGCTTGTGCTATTGCCAAATCTCACAAAAAGCCATTTACAAGATCTTCTATCAAAAGCAAACATCCTTTGGAGTTAATCTTCTCATCAACAACAAGCAAGGGAGGAGCCACTTGTTTTGTTACTTTCATTGATGATTACACAAGATTCACTTGGATATATCTTCTTGCTTCTAAATATATGGTGTTTGATCATTTCCTTATTTTCAAAGCTTATGTAGAGAAGCAATTATCATTCAAGATTAAAGCTCTTAGAAGTGATGGAGGTGGTGAATATATCTCCAATAAATTTCAAGATTTTTGTGAAATTAAAGGCATTAAAAGAGAGTTCTCTTGTGCCTACTCTCCATCTCAAAATGGAGTGGCCGAGAGAAAGAATAGATCTCTATGTGAATGTGCAAAATCTATGAGAATTGAGGCATCTTTGCCCAAAGATTTTTGGGGAGAATCCATTAATTGTGCAAATTATCTTTGCAATAGGCTCCCACATATAGCTCTTGGAGGAAAGTCACCATATGGAATCTTTTTTTTGAATAAGCCTAAGGTTGATCACCTTAGAGTTTTTGGATGCTTATGCTTTGTCCATATTCCCTTGGAAACAAGGAAGAAGGAAGATCCTAGTGCATGTAAAGGGATCATGGTTGGATACTCATCCACCAAGAAGGCCTATAGAGTCTTTATACTCTCTACTTCTCAAGTTATTGAAAGTAGAGATGTTGTCTTTCATGAAGATCAACACTCATCTTTTGAAGAGGCCGAGATCAAGAAATCTATGGATGCATCATCAATTATTGATTTTTAAGACAATCATGATGTGATGGGGTCAAGATTTGAAGAAGACTCTCCTCGGATTTTTTCACCAAGAAGATACATGAGAGGTAGATCCGAGCCTAAGAGGCTCTCATATGTTGACAAAGGCAAACAAGTGGATCTTGATTCCAATAATTATGTTTTTTATGTCTCTCATGAAGAGCCAAAGAATGTACAAGAGGCACTCAATACCAAGGAGTGGTATGATGCCATGAAGCAAGAGTATGATGCATTGATCACCAACAATACTTGGGAGCTTGTGGATCCTCCATCCAACAAGCATGTGATTGGTTGCAAGTGGGTATTTCGGATCAAGTTCAATCATGATGGCACCTTCAACAAGCATAAAGCAAGATTATGTGCCAAAGGATTTGCTCAAATCCATGGTCTTGATTATGAGGGGACCTTTGCACCCGTTGCAAAGATGGTGACAATAAGAATTCTTATTTCTCTTGCTTGTTTTTTCAAGTGGAAGGTGTTCCAATTAGATGTATCCAATGTTGAAAATTGTCACTTCTCACTTGACATTGGTTCATGTAAATATTGATCAAACATTAGAATATGTTGATGATATGATTTCACACGTGTGGAGCATGTTCCCATGTGTGAAAGGATGTACTTTTCATGTTTGTATATATCCAAATTGATTTTGTATCATTCTAGTTAGTGTGAACATGAAATGACTAGTTTTTAGTCAAGTTGACTAGTCACCTACAAATTAGCTTTTCCTTGCATGTGCATGAGTAAATGCTCCCACATGGCAAGTGGATGTTCACATGTGTGTATAGAGTACTAGAAGATAAGAGTTGACCATTTTCCTTAGATCCTATTTTGTAGGGAATATTCCTATATTCTAGGAGACTAGCTTTTTGGATTTTAGTCATATTCTAGAAGGTCAACTATTGGATAAGGATCAAGGATGGATCAAATGGATAGATATGAGTGATGTGGCACTCTTCACACGTGTGAAGGCCTGCTGGACTGTACCAGACTCATGGATGTACTTGATCCATAAAAGGATCATCATTTTGCTAAGAAAATTGATGAGACTTTTGCACTCTACACTTTTGTGAGATTTCTAGTCATTTGTCTTGTGATTTTTATGCATGATTGCTATCTAGTATCATTGTACTTGTTGTTTCAGGTGCAGTCCGTACAGTGGACAGTACTCCACACGTGTGAAGCCGCTCTCACTAAAAAATGATGTGTTGATCCATTGCTCTTGCTTAAATCCAAGTGTAGTGAATCTAGATCAAGATCTAATGTGTAGAACTTGATAGATTCATTGATTAAGCAACCAATAACTCTCTATGATTGTAAAGTACAATCATTATTGTCCTAAAAACTGTAAAATTTATCATGGTATCAGAGCTAAGTAAGAGAGTGATCATTGAATCATAAATCTTGTAAAGATCATTGGCAAAATTTGTTTTTTGGCCAATACTAGTGAGGGCGAGTTCTTCTAGAGTGATAGCTTGTAATCATTTGGATCAAAACGACTTGGAGGCTGTGTATGTACTTTTCACACGTGTGAAACCGTACAGCAACTTTCAATTCAAGTTACTTTGTGTTTTTTGGTCCCAAAATCACAATACTAGTTCATTTTTGGTGCTTTTTGAAGCATAGTATTGATCTAGATTCATTCTAACTAATGCCTATGACCAAATAGTGTTTTGGATCATTGAAGCATTTCTTTTTAGAGTCTAAGATCAGATCTAAGAGGCTGATTTGTTCAGATCCTTAGTTGAAGTGAAATCTCTAAAGAAAAGTGTAAAGCAATTTTTTTTTGTGAGAGTGAAAGCTAGAAATTTTTGGTAAGATCTTTGAGTATCATTCAAGCTTGTGTGTTAGTTTGATAGAGACAAGCCTATAGGCATTCTAGTAAGCTTTAGGCCACTTCATAGATCTTTTAAAATTCAAAAATCTTTGTGATTTTTAAAAGAGCATTCATTCTAAAATGTCATCCATGGGTGGATATTTGATGGAACCAAGTGAGAGACTCACTTCCACAAATTATTCCATTTGGAAAGTGAGAATGGAATCACTCCTAGTGATCCATGATCTATATGACATAGTTCAAGGAGTAGAGGAAGAGCCTCAAACTCCCCAAGAACAAGCCAAATACAAGAAGAGAGCAAGATTAGCTCTACATTGCATAAAGTTAAATGTATGCAATGACCTCTTGAAAGAGGTGTCTTCTTGTACCTCATCCAAAGAGGCTTGGGATTCATTAAAGAGCATTTATGAATCCAACAATACTTCAAGAATCCTCATGCTAAGAAATCAAGTTTTCCAAAGCATGAAAGGAAGTGGAGAGAGTGGACAAGAGTATGTTCTTAGGATCAAATCTCTTAACAAGGAGTTAAGTGCAATAGGAGAGAAGATCCAAGATCAAGAACTAGTACAAATCATTTTGAATGGTCTAAGTGATGAGTTTACCAACTTAGTCCAATCATTTGCCATTCAAGACTCTCTTCCATCCATTGAAAAGTTGCACAATGTTCTTGTGGCCGAGGAGAGTAGGCTTCTACACCTCAAGACAAGAATGGATAGCATGTCACTTAATGGAGGAGAGGAGAAAGCTAACTTTACATCTAAAGGCAAGAAAAAGCAAAATCCATTCAAGAAAAATCAAGGCAAGGAGGCCGAGATGAAGAATGGAGGATCTACCTCCAAAGGCAAAGTGAAGAACAAGGCAAAACTAAAGTGTTTCTTTTGTGGAAAGAAAGGACACTTTGCCTCAGAATGCTACTTGAAGAAGAATCAACAAGCCAAAGGAGATCAAGGGAACATTGCTCAAGAGGAAGAATATGAGGATGGATTCAACACATCCTTAATGGTTGCATCTACACCAACTTCAAGTCAAGACACATGGTGGATAGATAGTGGGGCTAGTTCCCACATGTCCTTTAACAAGCATTATTTTTCTACTCTTCTATCTTGTAATGACTCTAAGAAGTCAATATACACTGCTAGTGATCAAGCATGCAAGATAGATGGCATAGGATCTATACCTCTTTGTTTAGGCACATCTAAAAGGATAGATCTAGATAATGTTTTGTATGTTCCTACCATTTCAAGAAACTTGCTTAGTGTAGGACAATTAATGGACAATGGACTAGATGTACATTTCAAGAATGGAGTTTGTTCCATCTTGAAAAATGATAAGTGCATAGCTAGTGGCATTAAGCAAGGTAGACTTTTCAAGTTGGATGCTAATGTTGCAAGTGAAAGTGTGAACTTGGCTAGGGAGGAGCTAACTCAAGTGGAGCTTTGGCATAAGAGATTAGGCCATCCTAATCTTCAATCTATGGAGTCAATGGCAAGCAAGGAACTAGCTCTCGGCCTACCAAGAGCTTTCAAGAAGTGTGGAAAAATGTGTGAGGCATGTGGCCTTGCAAAGTCACACAAATCTTCTTACAAGAAATCTTCATCAAGATCTCTCTCTCCCTTGGATCTCATACATTCTGATGTACATAGTTTTTCACATGCAAGTAATGGAGGTGCCTTGATGTATGTAACTTTTATAGATGATTGTACTAGATTCACATGGATTGAGTTACTATCAAAGAAAAATCTTGTTTATGAAGCTTTCATTAAGTTCAAGTCTCTAGTAGAGAAACAACTTAGTACTTCTATCAAAGCACTAAGATGTGATAATGGAGGAGAGTACACCTCCAATAAAATGAAAGAATTTTGTGAGATCAATGGTATTAAGTTACAATACACTTGTTCCTACACCCCTCAACAAAATGGGGTGGCCGAGAGGAAAAATAGGAGTCTATGTGAGTGTGCAAAGTCCTTGAGGCTTGATGCATCACTTCCCATCTCATTTTGGGGAGAAGCCATAACATGTGCTAATTATTTGTGTAATAGACTTCCTAGTAGTGCTATAGATGGGATCTCACCTTATCAAGCCTTGTTTGATAAGAAACCCAATGTAAAATATTTTAAGATCTTTGGATGTACTTGTTATGTACACATTCCTTTGGAGACTAGAAGGAAAGAAGATGCTACCTCCTTCAAAGGAATCTTTGTTGGCTATGGAGAAAATAGCAAGGGATATAGGATATATGATCCTACATCCAAGAAAGTAAAGGTAAGCAAGGATGTACTTTTTGATGAGTCACAATTTGCTAAGAGCTTGTCAAATGGATCTAACCCATTGTGCATTGAAGATCTTGACAAATCCGAGGAGGATCTTGACAAACCCGAGGAGGATCATGACAAACCCGAGGATGGAGATTTGGATCCAAGTCAAAAGGGGCCAAGAAGATCATCAAGGAGCAAGGCCGAGCCCTCAAGGCTTACCTATGTGGACAAGGGAAAGCAAAAGGAAGGCTCTACATCTTCTACCTCTTACTCTTTTTTAGCTACATTGATTGAAGAACCATCATCTTTTGAAGAAGCATGTAAATCTAAAGTTTGGAGAGATGCAATGCAAGTAGAGTATGATGCATTAGAAGAAAATCATACTTGGAATCTTGTAAATCTTCCAAGAGGAAAGAAACCACTTGCATGTAAGTGGATTTATAGAATTAAGTACAATCAAGATGGATCTATTAGTAAATACAAAGCTAGGCTTGTTGCTAAGGGATTTCTTCAAATAAAAGGATTGGATTATGAAGAAACATTTGCACCTGTAGCTAAGCTTGTAACTATTAGATTAATCATTTGCATTGCTACTTTGTTCAAATGGGATCTCTACCAAATGGATGTGACAAATGCCTTCTTGAATGGCTTCTTAGAAGAGGAAATCTACATGATGCAACCCGAGGGCTTCATCAAGATTGGTGAGGAGCAAAAGGTGTGCTACTTAAGGAAGAGCCTATATGACTTGAAGCAAGCACCTAGAACTTGGTACTCTAGGTTGCATGATTTTCTCTATTCCCTTGGCTTTGTACTAAGTGCTTATGAACCTTCTTTATATTTCAAATGTAATGAAGGAAAGATCATCATTTTGGTTCTTTATGTTGATGACATCATTATGACAGGAAATGATGATGATGGCATAGGCAAAGTAAAAGTTGACTTATCTAGTGAGTTCAAGATGGTAGATCTAGGCTTCCTAAAGTTTATACTTGGGATAGAAGTGTCTAGAAGTAGCAATTGTACTTTCATAAGTCAATCTAAGTATGCTACTTCCATTCTTGAAAGATTTGGTATGAAAGATTGTAAGGGGATTGACACCCCTATGGAGCATGTTGTGAAAGCAACTAATGAAGGTGATGAAGCATCCTTTGAGGACATCACTCTCTTTAGGAAGCTTATAGGCTCTCTAATCTATTTAACCATCACTAGACCTGACTTAAGTTTTTGTGTAAGCAAGTTGAGTCAAAGTATGCAAGCTCCTTTAATTCATCATTGGAAAAGTGCCAAGAGAGTACTTAGATATGTTTCTAGTACTAGATTTTTTGGTATACTTTATGAAGGATCTAACTTGCACTTGAGAGCCTACTCGGATTCAGATTTTGCAGGTGACAAGATGGATAGGAAGTCCATTAGTGCATTTGCAACATTTCTTTGTGGAGGAGTGATATCTTGGCTTTCCAAAAAGCAAGATACAATCTCACTATCTTCTTGTGAAGCCGAGTACAAGGCATTGACTTCAACAACCAAAGAGCTCTTATGACTAAGAAGACTCTTGATGGAACTACATGTGCTAGAGGCCGAGGAGATCCCTTACATATTTTGTGACAATCAAGCTTCTCAACAAATTGCTTCAAATCCTATCTTCCATGCTAGAACAAAGCATATTGAGATAGCTCACCACTTTGTGAGGGAGAAGGTACAATCCAAGGAAGTGCAACTACATCATGTACCATCATCCGAATGCATAGCTGATATCTTAACCAAACCATTGTCCAAAGATCCATTTTTTAAGTTAAGATATGCTCTTGGAATTGTAGATAGATGTACACTAGATTTGCCAAGTTAGAAGTGAGGAGGAGTGTTGAAAATTGTCACTTCTCACTTGACATTGGTTCATGTAAATATTGATCAAACATTAGAATATGTTGATGATATGATTTCACACGTGTGGAGCATGTTCCCATGTGTGAAAGGATGTACTTTTCATGTTTGTATATATCCAAATTGATTTTGTATCATTCTAGTTAGTGTGAACATGAAATGACTAGTTTTTAGTCAAGTTGACTAGTCACCTACAAATTAGCTTTTCCTTGCATGTGCATGAGTAAATGCTCCCACATGGCAAGTGGATGTTCACATGTGTGTATAGAGTACTAGAAGATAAGAGTTGACCATTTTCCTTAGATCCTATTTTGTAGGGAATATTCCTATATTCTAGGAGACTAGCTTTTTGGATTTTAGTCATATTCTAGAAGGTCAACTATTGGATAAGGATCAAGGATGGATCAAATGGATAGATATGAGTGATGTGGCACTCTTCACACGTGTGAAGGCCTGCTGGACTGTACCAGACTCATGGATGTACTTGATCCATAAAAGGATCATCATTTTGCTAAGAAAATTGATGAGACTTTTGCACTCTACACTTTTGTGAGATTTCTAGTCATTTGTCTTGTGATTTTTATGCATGATTGCTATCTAGTATCATTGTACTTGTTGTTTCAGGTGCAGTCCGTACAGTGGACAGTACTCCACACGTGTGAAGCCGCTCTCACTAAAAAATGATGTGTTGATCCATTGCTCTTGCTTAAATCCAAGTGTAGTGAATCTAGATCAAGATCTAATGTGTAGAACTTGATAGATTCATTGATTAAGCAACCAATAACTCTCTATGATTGTAAAGTACAATCATTATTGTCCTAAAAACTGTAAAATTTATCATCCAATGCTTTTCTAAATGGTTATCTTGAGGAGGAGATCTATATGGAACAACCTCAAGGATTCATCTAGGATGAGTCCAAAGTGTGCTTGCTCTTCAAAAGTCTTTATGGACTCAAGCAAGCACCAAGATCATGGTATTCAAGACTTAATTCTTTTCTTATCTCACTAGGATTTACTCTTAGTGACTATGATCCTTCCATGTATCTAAAGTTTGTTGATAGCAATATTGTCATTCTTCTAATTTATGTTGATGACATTATTCTTTGTGGAAGTTGTATCAAGCTAGTTGATGAAACCAAGCTAGCACTTGGATGTTAGTTTAAAATGCAAGATCTAGGAGAGATGCATTACATCCTAGGCCTAGAAATTGATGTTTACAAAAATCATGTCTTTATATGCCAATCTAGATATGCTCACTCTATGTTGAAAAAATTCCATATGGAAAATTCTAAGAGCATAGATACTCCAATGGAGCAAATTGTAAAAGATCCTATAAAGTTGATGGAAGATCCTTTGAGGACATCACACTTTTTAGGAGTCTTGTAGGCTCCTTGATTTGGCTTACCATTACTAGGCCCGATCTAAGTTTTTGTGTGCACAAATTGAGTCAATTTATGCAAGATCCTAAGATCCATCATTGGAAGATGGCCAAGAGGATTCTAAGATATGTATCTTCATCTTGTGATTATGTTCTAGTCTATAAAAGTGAAGATCTATCCATTATTGGCTACTTGGATTCAGACTTTGCAAGTGACAAGATGGATCGAAAATCTATTAGTGCATACACTATCTTTCTTGGAGGCAATCTAATATCTTGGCTTTCCAAAAAGCAAGATACTATATCTCTCTCTCTCTCCATATGAGGCCGAGTACAAAGCACTCACTACAACTACCAAAGAAGTGCTTTGGATCAAGAGGTTATTAATGGAGCTAAAGTGCATCAAGGAGGATGATCTACCAATGATCAAGTGTGATAACATCTCGGCCCAAGCTCTTGCCAATAATCCCATATTTCATGCAAGAAGCAAGCACATAGAAATGGCACACCATTTTGTGAGAGAAAAGCTTATTGGAGGAGAAATCTATTTGGAGCATGTCAACTCGTCCTCTTGTATTGCAGATCTACTCACCAAGCCTATGAGCAAAAGTGCTTTCATCAAGCATAGATCTAATCTTGGAGTTATATCAAGATCAATGTTCAAATCTTCATAGATAATTTTTTAGGAGGAGTGTGAAGAATTGAAAAAGATTATCTATGTTAGATATAGGGGTCTTATGTTTTTTTTTTACATCAAGCATCTAGGTGTAAGATGTTGATAGGAATAAATTTGGCATAGATGACAAATTATGCATTTCCACTTGTAATGCCACTATTGAGCCAAAATAGAGTAAGAGGCTAAACAAGTGCCAATTAGAGTGTAGACAAGTGTAAAGCTTTTGTTTGATGAATTCCAAGAGGTCCAATAGGATTTAGATGTGGAACCTTGTGAGGTCCAATAGAAAATTGAGGTGTGCTTGAATATAGTCCAATAGAATTAAGAGGTGCATGGATCAATGGTCCAATAGGATCAAGAGGTGACAAAGTATGGTCCAATCATAGTTAAGCATAGTGGTAGCTCGTGGATCTACTAGTATCATTGTACTCCTCATTTTGAAGCTAATTGATTTGGTGATTTTATGAATTTTGTGAGTTATTGGATTTCTAGATTTCTCTCTCTACCCGAGAGCTCATGATATTTTTTTTCTCTCTACTCGAGGAGAGCAGCTTGTTTTTACTTAGATTATTTTTGAATACTTCCCACACGTGAGAGTGAGAGTTGGAAGTGATTGACTGCATGTAGTAGTGTGTTTTTGCCATAGGATCTAAGATTGATCTTGAATCTCAATCTAGTCTTGATCTTGGTGCATCTACACACCTTAGGAGATCACAAGTACATGTTGTGGACAATCCACACGTGTGAATTCAACAATTGCTTGGTCGGATATCGATTTCAAGTGCGCCCTTTGTTATGATTACCCTCTGTTGACTAATTTGCGCATGGAACCGATACTGCCTTGTCCGGTATCGCATTCAAGCGCGCATTGCATCTCCTTTCTTTTGTGCTCTGTGTTACTGATAGGTTGGAGTATTTTAAATCTCTTTTTTCTCCTTTTCTTTTTATTCTACCTTCTATAACTGAGGGCCCTGGTGTGGAGGCATTTTCTGAGATATATCTCAGATTTAAGTCCCTGTTCAGTACTCTGTTATTCAGATCTCAGAATAAGGACATGATTCATTATCAGGACTTGGTGACACTCGACAAGCATATATATAAAGCTAAACTTGACAAATTGTTTACCAAGTTACATAATGATTTCAACTCTGTAGATGAGTGTCCGATTCATAATAAAAAATGTAGATTTGTTGATTTCAGTCTGCTTTTGTTTTTTTTTCTTTTGTTAAATATTTTTGACGATTTGGAGGCTGTCCCTTCCACTTCTGAAGCTGCTTTTTCTAGTGGTACAAAGTCTGAAAAGTCAAAGATTGTAGATATAGATAGTTTTTTTTATTGATATGAGCGTTAATTTAGATGATTGTTCTAATTTTGATCATGCTCGAAATAGGGCATCATTTATAGGCCCTAGAACACCCACTACCCTTTCTCCTTCTAATAAATCTTTGATCAATTTGCCTACTTATAATATAGATAATAATTCCTTTTAGACAATATCAGATATATCGGATCTTTTTTACTTCACTAAAGCTGAGACTCTTTGCATTCTGAACAAAGAGCTTGATGAATTTTCGGATATAATTGATTTTGATGTTGATGATCTTCTCCCTAGTGTTGACGATGTACATAATGATAAGTTTTATTCAGGGAAAGATTGCTTCAAAATGGCTGTGGAGGAAATGCGCAACAAAGAAGATGATCTACCTTCTGAGGAGGAGTTTTTTAGAATCCAAAGTCAACTTGGTTTTTTACAACCAATTGTCTATTCACCAACAATCAATTTTCCTTGATGATTTCGCAATTCGTCGAGGAGGGCAGAGATCTTCTGTTGGAGAATTTTCAAGAGATCATGCACTGGGGCATCCAGGCACAAGAATTGAGACTTGTCCTTGGATAGACAAAGTGTAGGAAAAGAACTTTCATAGTTTCTCAAAAATCGATGTTAAATTTTCTATAGAAGCATGTAGACCTTTTTATGAGTAATAGTCTTTAAAAAAACGACATGCTTTAAAGAATGCAAGTTTTTTAGAATAACTCAAAATAGATTTCTAGAGCATTGAAGTTTTTTTATGGGATTGTTGTTTTTGAGATTATATTCAAAGCTAAAAATCACATCCATATCAACTCAAATCAAAGTCGAATAATAAATAATTGTGCTCTATATTTTGAAGTCTTCCCAATGGTACATTTAATTATCTTGGAGTATTGACTTACTTTGTTGACAAAAACAGCGAAGGCCCATATTGAGTCCTATGCTCAGTGTTGAGCATAGGACTCACAATGGGCCTTCTTTCACAACTTACACTTTGTTGACAACTTCATCGACAAAGTGGGCCTATGTTCACCATTTCTGTGCTCAACACGAAAATGTTGAACATAGTTACGGTTTGTCGACAAAGTTGATAACAAAGAAGGAAGTAGCCTAGCATTTACTTGTGTCTAAGTAGTTTTTGGGAGTCTTCGCTAAAAGAATTTTTGGGTGACCGAAAAATCTAAGGGAGGAAGAAAATGAGACACATGTGTAGGTAAATATGAAAATGTTGTGTAATTTGGATTGGTTAATAATCCATGTTTGGAAATTGCATAGCATCGGTTTTTTGAGTTCACTAAGTTGAATTTATTTTGAATATCTATAGGACCATATTGACCCTATTTGTTTTTGGAAATTGTGATATGGAACGAGAATGACACTGGGTTCACATTTGTACTCTAAAGTATCTTATTCCTAAGAGTTGTAACTCTCAGATGCTAGGAATTCGAAAAGATAGTACCAACTATAGGGGTTGTTTTATGTGACGGTAAAGCCATGTGCAGATTCTTGTTAAATCACAATTTTGAACTAGATTATTGCGATCCATTAGGGACAAATTTGGGAGTACTCTAGTACTTGGTGGAATAGATATGTGCATATCTGGTATTGGAAATCTAGATGAAGTTATGAGATCTCTAGATTATCAGATAATGCGGTTAAAGATCTTTTTGAAATCGGACCCTCTATTAGGTATAGGATGGTCAGATAGTCTTTTTGATTTTCTGATGGTCGGATCTAAAAGCAAAGGGCTTTCTTGGAGAAAAAACTGGTGGTATGGGACATCATAGATTTCAAAGAGGAAATTCTTTTGTGAGAATGATCTGTAGGCCAATGGTTAGTAATTACATAATTTGTAAATTTAATAGTTGAAACCATTGGTAAAGCCTATTTAGGGTATTTGGAGAGGTTATGAGAAATAGATCTGGATCATCAATGGTATCTCATAAATTCCAAATCCGAAACCCTTAAAAGCTATTTCTTTTTTTATTTTAAACCTCTACTTTTTAGAAATTTCTTATATACGAGACAATTGGATTGAGATTCATATAATTCCTTCTAGTGTAGAACTAGGTTCTAAAGGACAGTTTAAGTTATATGAATTCATGCTTCCATTTCAGGTTTGAGAATATAGCTCAGAATCAATTGATGTTTTCAAATGATTAAGTGGAAATCAGACTTCCAAATGATTATCTCTATTTGATAGTTGATTATTGAGAGTAATGTTTCTATCACTCGGGATAAGATATTCTATGATTTTAGAAAAAAGTCTAGTTTGTAATGGTATTGAATACTCATTACTGACTTTTTCAAATCTTTAATATCTTATACGTTGTCTCCTGGGAACTTTTTAATCGAAATTTTAAAATTTCTTTTAAAAGGGGGAGAAAAAAATGATAGGAATAAGACTTTCATGGGATCAACCAGTTGCATAGATTTTTTTTGTGGAATCCAGTTTGTGTGCATTGGTGGAACTATCATGTGTGAATAGTTCCAAGAAATCTCTAGTGATTATTTTGTATAATCTGGAACTAGAGTAATTATGGAAATCTTTGAGCTGTGAGATATTCATGAATATGGGAAGTAATGGTAAAGATTAAATTAGGTTCACTGATTGGCTACCAAGTACCATTTAGTTATGGATTGGATCAGTGGAATAAAGTTTTAATCTAAACCTTTTGTCCAAAGATGTCAGTATAAGTCAGCCTAATCTTAGTTGGTGCACTAAGATCTAAAGTAGGTTGATTGGTTGAAGGAATTTTGTGGATAAAAGTATGATGGGTGGAAAACTTGTGATGTGGAATTATTCACTTCAAAGATTTGAGTTGTTATTGGTCTCGCTCATTGGTGGCTTGACACTTCTCTCAAGAACTTGCTATGTTCTGTTCGTTGGTAGACTTTCATGCATAGCAATTTTTCTTTTGCATCTCTGGTCAACCAACCACATCCTAGCAATTAATCATTCATTTTTATATCCAATACGTGGAGTTTACAAGATAGATTAATTATGATTTACAAGATAGGTTTACACTTAACTACTCATTAGCTACGTTGCCTTGGCGGCTCTGTCAATGTCATTTGGCGACGGTCGTGAAGATACAAGGCCTTCAGACCGCAGTGACCACAATCTATTTGTGGTGCTTCATAGGGAACCGCAAAATGGACCCTTGCAACTTCAAGCATTGACCTACCTTCGCTTCGTTGAGCGTGGGCCTTTTGTTGATTGCGAGAGTTTTTGACCGTCGGAAAATCTTTATCCTTTGAGGTGTCTTCGTCCTTTAGGACATCTTCAAACTTTGAGGTGTGTTCGACCTTTGGGGGTGTCTTCGACCTTTGAGAGCTTTTTGTCCTTTGGGATCTGTTCGACAAGGTTGCAAGAGTTCACCATTTCAGACAGACACACATGATTTGGCTTTGTAGGTAGAATGTAGCTCTCGGGTTGCTCCATGTACGCTTCCTCCTCAAGATCACCATTCAAAAAATCATCGATGATATCCAATTGCCATATATCCCATCCATAAAGAGTAGCAAGAGAGATGATGATCTGAATGCTTACCATATTTGCCATAGGTGCCAAGGTTTCATCATTGTCAATACCATGTTCTTGAGCATATCCTTTTGCCACCAACCTTGCCTTGTACTTGTTGATAGATCCATCTTGGTTTGTCTTCACCTTGAAGATCTATTTGCATCCAATAGTTTTCTTGTCCTTAGGTAACTCCACCAATCTCCATGTTTCATTCTTCATAAGAGCTTGGTACTCAAGATCCATTGCTTGGATCCACTCCTCTTTGTTCCTTGCTTCATCTACACATGTAGGTTCATCAAAAGAGGTTAGGAAAGCAAAGTGTGTACCTCCAACAACTTGCTTACCATTCCCATCATATGTGAGCCTTGAAGTCATTTGTCTTTCCCTTGATGTTTTCCTTGGCTTTTGACTTGATGAAGGTCCATCATTATTCACCATCTAAAGTAGGATCCTTTACATCAACATCAAGAATGTTAGATCCATCCACATCACCATCAATAATGCGTGAAGATACTTTTGGAATGTTCCCCTCATGAAAAACGACATCTCTAACAATAATCACCTTATTAGTAGAAGGAATGTAAACCTTGTAGGCTACTCACCTCATTATATCCAACAAATATACCTTTCCTTAAAGATGGATCCTCCTTGGTCCTATCATCAAGAGTTATATTGACATAGCATGTGCATCCAAAAGTTCTAAGAAAGTTGACACTAGCATCTCAAAAGGTGTCCTTCCATCCAAAATAGCACTCGGCTACCTATTGCACAAGAAATTAGCACACAACAAAGCTTGATCCCAAAATGGCTTATCAAGGTTAGCACTTAATCTCATGGCTTTAGCACTTTCACATAAAGTCCTACTCTTCCTCTCGGCCACTCCATTTCATTCACTCCTTAAGAACTTGATCCTTGTGAAAAATTGGTTCTCCCTTGCATTATTGAACTTAACAAAGACATCATACACTTCATCCTTGCTCTTAAGTAGATAGATGCAACAAAATCTACTAAAATTAAAGTTACACACATCTTAGCTTGTTAAAAATTCACAATTCTAGCTTGACTAGTTTTGGTCATATGACTTGTAAATAGTTAGATGGTCATGATGTGGCTTGTCACACGTGCCAAATAGCATAGGATTCCATTCATAAGGATGTTCTCAAGTATACCTAAGTGTTAGAACCTTTGGAATGAGTCCAAATTATGCTTAGATACAAGGGAGAAAAAATAGGAGCTATTTTTGGTAATTTTTGCATTGTTGAGGGATCTCCAAGATTCCAACCCTAACTTGGTAGGGATGAAAGATCCACCAAAATTAGCATTAGGGATAGGTTTAGGGCTACTCATACCTGCCCAAAACCGTGATGGATCATGTATATATAGGTGATGATATCTCACCAAAATCAATCAAGCAATTTCATGTTTTTTCTCTCATAATGGTGCAATTGCTCTCTATGTTCATAATTGTTTGAGTACTTGTGATTACTAATGATTATAGGATTGAATGTAGGTCTGGTGTACAGTACTCAGACTGTGTGAGGCCGTACTTTCACACGTGTGAAGCCTTCTTCAAGGATTTGGGCCATTTAGTGAGGTTCAAGCATAGATTTTTGATGGATTTTGATGGTTCAACTTGTGCTAATCTTATGAAATCATAATCTATTGTTTCCCCCATCATTTCAAGTGTTTTAGGATCCTTATTTGCTATAATTTTTACATGGCATGAGATCCTAAAGGCTGAAATGAGCTAAATCCTTGGTTTTCATTCAATTTGATCACAATTTTTGATCTAAATCTTGTGTGAATTGGATCTTAGCATCTAGTATTGATTCTAGAACTCAAAGTGAGTCAAATACATTGGAGATTGGTGTTGTGTGACTTCATTTGCAGGTGTTTAGGTGTCTAAAACCAGAGGCAAAGTTGAATTCAATTCACATTACCAAGATAACAAGTTTTGCTTGCTCCAAGCATTGATTTCTAAGCGAGTTTTGGAGGTGATTTCATAGAGGAGGCTTTCTAGCATTCAAGGAGAGGGAAGATCAGAGTTTTGGGGACTCTTCAAGGCTGTTCTAAGGTGTAGTAGGCACCTCCTAAAGTTATTTAGGTTCAGTCCAACCATTGCTTGACTTATGCACCAAATTAGATCAATTTTTCATCAATTTTGATCATTTTTTGCTTGTGATTGGATAGTAGATTGTGTTGCATCATCATTAAGTTCCATTTAGATCTTTTACAAGTGATTTTGGAAGTATATTAGGTTGCTGAAATTCACTCTTGATCAGATCATTTGGAAGCTTTAATGTTCTGTATAGAAAGAGGGGCAATTCTACTAGTATTGTCTACTTCAATCAAGCAAGTGCATTGTTTCTAGTATTCTATGATTTGATTTTGTTAAAGATCATTCTTAGATCTTTATAGGAAGTCTATTACTGATCTTTTCAGGTCCCTAAGAAGTGGGATAAGGTAGACCTTCAATCAAATCAATAGAAGTAACCTTCATTTGTGTCAAGACCTTGATTAGGAGACTAGATGGCATCTATAAATGCATATCTTAATGAAAGGCTCAACAAAACTAACTATTCCATATGGAAAGTTAGAATGGAATCTATCATGATCATGCAAGATCTGATGGAAATTGTAAATGGTAAGGAGGGTGAACCTATTCATCCTCAAGAAAAATCCAAATACATCAAGAGGTGCAATGTTGCACTACATTGCATAAAAATGAATGTTGCAAATGAACTCTTAAGAGAGGTAGGAGATTGCACTTCAGCTCAAGATGCTTGGGAGACTTTGCAAAAGGTCTATGAATCCAAGAACCAAACTAGAATGTTAGCTTTGAAGAATCAAATCTATAGAAGCTATCAAAAGAAAGGAGAGAGTGCACATACTTTTGTCCTAAGAGTAAAGGAATTGAACAAAGAGCTAGCCTTTATAGGTGACCCTATCAAGGATGAAGAGCTTGTTCAACTCATATTGAATGGACTAAGCTTTGAATTTGACAATTTGGTTCAGGGATATGCAATTATGGGTAAGCTACCCATACTTGAAGAACTCCAAGGCACACTCATGGCCGAGGAATCAAGAAGGAGCCAAATGCAAGAGAGGATGGATAGGCTTTCCATCCAAGATAGAGATGACCAAGCTCTCTTCACCAAAGGCAAAGGCAAGTCCAAAGGCAAAGGATCAACATTCAAGAATTCTACAAAGCTTGAGGATCAAGAAGGACCCCCAAAGGCATCTCCATCAACCACCAAAGTCAAGAAGGACAAATCAAAGGTGAAGTGCTACTATTGTAGCAAGATGGGGCATTATGCCTCGGAATGCTTCAAGAGGAAGCAAGATCAAAGCCAAGCCAACATGAGCAAAGAGGAGGAGGAGGAGAGTTCACATGAGGACTCTCTCATGATGTCCATATTTTCTTCAACAAGCTTCAAAGGAGAAGATCCTTGGTGGATTGACTCGGGTGCTAGTTCACACATGACTAGTAAAAGGGAGTTTTTCTCTTCTCTCTTATCTTATGATGGACCTATAAAGTCTATCTATACAACAAATGATGAAGCTTGTAAGATTGAAGGAGTTGGTAGCATTCCCCTTTGCTTAGGATCTTCCAAAAAGATCAACATAGAAGGTGTTTTGTACATTCCTACAATAACAAAGAATCTACTAAGTGTTGGCCAAATGGTAGACAATGGTTTCAATGTTGACTTTGCTTCAAATGAATGTTTCATCAAGAAGAAGGGTAAGATAGTGGCTAAGGGCACTAGACTTGGCAAACTTTATAAGCTGGATGCATTTGTGGATACTAATGTTGTCATGTTGGCCGAGAAGAGCAAGATATCTACCTTTACTTTATGGCACAAAAGACTTGGACATGTCAACTCGGGTTCCATGGAGGCTATGATCAAGGAGGAGTATGCTTTAGGCCTACCAAGGTCTATTGGGAAGGAAGACAAGGTTTGTGAAGCTTGTGCCTTATCCAAGGCACATAAGAAGGTGTTTCCTAACTCCATCACAAAGTCATCTCATCCTCTTGAACTCATACACTCGGATGTGCACATTGCTAGGGAGGTTCATCCATGTTTTTAACCTTCATTGATGACTACTCAAGATATTGTTGGGTGTTCTTACTTTCCTTCAAGTCTCAAGTATTTGATACTTTTGTAAAGTTCAAGTTGTTTGTGGAAAAGCATCATAATCATAGCATCAAGATTCTTAGAAGTGACAATGGTGGAGAATTCATCTCCAATGAGTTCAAGGCCTTTTGTGAGGAGGAAGGGATCAAGAAAGAGACTTCTTGTCCTTACACTCCTCAACAAAATGGAGTTGTTGAAAGAAGGAATAGAACATTATGTGAATGTTCTAAGGCTTTAAGATTAGATGCTTGTTTGCCCAAATCCTTTTGGGGTGAGTCTCTTGTATGTGCAAACTACTTGATGAATAGGGTGCCTTGCAAAGCAATTGAAGGCAAAACTCCTTATGAGATGTTGTATGGAAAGAAACCCAATCTTAATCACTTGAAAGTTTTTGGGTGTATATGTTATGTGCATGTGCCATTGGAAACAAGAACCAAGGAGGATCCATCTTCCACAAGAGGGATCATGCTTGGATATGCAAGCTCAAGCAAGGGCTACAAAGTCTATCTCCCATCCTTGAACAAATTTGTTGTTTCAAGGGATGTCATCTTTGATGAACATCATATGCATATGCTTGAAGAAGGCTCAAGTGCTCCAACAATCAAGAAGAAGATGGCCGAGGAGCAAGATCTTGGTTTTGAGGAGGAGCTCATGGAGGAGCAAGCACCAAACCCACCTATCACACCAAGGAGATCTTCAAGGGCAAAAGTGGAGCCATCAAGGCTCACATATCAAGGCAAAGTACAGCAAGTTGAGGGTATCTCATCCACTTCTTATGCTTTATCTAGTTTTGAAGAACCGTCTAATGTTGAAGATGCATTGAACTCCAAAGAATGGTATAAAGCTATGTTGGATGAGTATGATGCCTTGATTGAGAATGAAACTTGGTTGCTTGTTGAGAGACCTCAAAGGAATGTAATAGGATGCAAGTGGGTCTTCAAGCTTAAGTTGAATGCAAATGGGAGTGTTAACAAACATAAAGCAAGATTAGTTGCAAAAGGTTATGCTCAAGAGAGAGGGATAGACTATGAGGAAACTTTTGCACCCGTGGCCAAGATGGTCACAATAAGACTAATCATTGCACTTGCATCACATTTTGGATGGATTCTATGTCAAATGGATGTCTCTAATGCTTTCTTGAATGGTTTTTTTGAAGAGGATATCTATATGGAGCAGCCACAAGGGTTCATCAAGCATGGAATGGAGAACAAAGTATGCCATCTCCAAAGAAGCATCTATGGCTTGAAGCAAGCCTCGAGATCTTGGAATTCAAGACTACATTGCTATCTTACTTCACTTTCTTTTGTTCAAAGTGAATATGATCCCACTCTTTACATTAAGTTTGATGATGTTGGTATTGTACTTTTACTCATTTATGTAGATGACATCATCATTAGTGGAAATAGTGTTGATGGTATTGAAAAAATCAAGATAGATCTATCCTTAGAGTTCAAGATGGTAGATCTAGGGTGTCTTCACTTCATCTTAGGCATAGAATTACTTAGAGGGTCTGATTTTATCTTTATAAGTCAAGTAAACTATGCTCAAAGTCTTTTGAAGAAGTTTAAGATGGAAGTATGCAAAAGTGTTGACACACCAATGGAGCAAGATGTAAAAGTGCCAAATGAAGATGATGAAAGATCCTTCATGGACATCACTTTGTTTAGGCAACTTATAGGTTCCTTAATGTGGATCACTATAACTAGACCAGATCTTAGCTTTAGTGTATGTAGGTTGATCCAATCCATGCAAAAGCCATTGAATATCCATTGGAAAAAGGCTAAGAGGATTCTAAGATACATCTCGGGTACATTGGATTTTGGGATTCTATATAGAGGAGATGTGATTAACCTTCATGCATTTAGTGATTCAGATTTTGCAGGGGACAAGAGGGATAGGAAATCAACAAGTGCCTATTCAACTTTCATAGGAGAAGGTGTGGTTTCATGGCTTTCAAAAAAAGCAAGAAACTATATCTCTATCTTCAACCGAGGCCGAGTACAAAGCTTTGACAACCACTACAAAGGAGGTACCTTGGATCAAGAGATTATTGGTGGAACTAAAGATCATGGATTCAGAGGAGGCACCAATCATCTACAATGACAATATATCAGCCCAACACCTTGCATCTAACCCAATCTTCCATGCAAGATCTAAGCACATTGAGATATGCCATCACTTTGTGAGAGAAATGGTGCAAGCCAAGGAGATTGCTTTGGAGCATGTTCCAAGCAATGAATGTGTAGCTGATCTACTTACTAAACCACTTCAAAAGACACCTTTTATGAAGTTCAGATCATCACTTGGAGTGATTAGTAAAGCAATGATTGAACCAAGCTAGATAGTGAGGAGGAGTGTTAAAAATTCACAATTCTAGCTTGACTAGTTTTGGTCATATGACTTGTAAATAGTTAGATGGTCATGATGTGGCTTGTCACACGTGCCAAATAGCATAGGATTCCATTCATAAGGATGTTCTCAAGTAGACCTAAGTGTTAGAACCTTTGGAATGAGTCCAAATTATGCTTAGATACAAGGGAGAAAAAATAGGAGCTATTTTTGATAATTTTTGCATTGTTGAGGGATCTCCAAGATTCCAACCCTAACTTGGTAGGGATGAAAGATCCACCAAAATTAGCATTAGGGATAGGTTTAGGGCTACTCATACCTGCCCAAAACCGTGATGGATCATGTATGTATAGGTGATGATATCTCACCAAAATCAATCAAGCAATTTCATGTTTTTTCTCTCATAATGGTGCAATTGCTCTCTATGTTCATAATTGTTTGAGTACTTGTGATTACTAATGATTATAGGATTGAATGTAGGTCTGGTGTACAGTACTCAGACTGTGGGAGGCCGTACTTTCACACGTGTGAAGCCTTCTTCAAGGATTTGGGCCATTTAGTGAGGTTCAAGCATAGATTTTTGATGGATTTTGATGGTTCAACTTGTGCTAATCTTATGAAATCATAATCTATTGTTTCCCTCATCATTTCAAGTTTTTTAGGATCCTTATTTAGCCCGTTCCCCAAGAGCTTAACCCCTTCACGTTCAAGCAAAGAACCCTCAGAACCACAAGCCGTGACAGATATGGAGACAGCCAGTTCGTGGACCAAATGGTCCCGACGCATACCGCTGGCGTCCCGGGATACGACCCTCAGCTATGTGCCAACTTAAAAAATTTTGAAGTGGCCTTACAACTGGCGCTTTTACCGAAAATTGAAACCCAGAAGGTAATCATAGTCAGTTTGAGAAAAATCCCACTTTATTGATAAATCTGAGAAGGTTACATTTCAAGTGTGTGACCTACCCTAGTCTCCGGAGAGCTGGCATGCCAAGGCGAGTGCCAGGACAACATTACAACAATGGAGGCTGAGACTTGGTTGGAGCTCGCAACCCGCACTCCCCTGTAGTATTGGTGGGATTCGGCACCCCGCACTCTACCCAAGCTGGTAAAGCACATTTTTCACTCTCTAGATATTATTCATCCCCAGGCTTCCTTCAATCATGCCTAGATCGTGTGAGGTGATTGCACATCGATCTGAGCTCTCTGCACTTCGCTAGAACCGATCAAAGACTTTCTGCCATAGGAACTTGGCGCCGGCTGGATTCTGGTCACAGTGGCGCCGGGAGTAGCTGGGGCCTCGCTGGCGCCGGGGACAATGCTGGCGCCAGTGGCGCCGGAAGTAAAGCTTATAAAGGTAGATTTACAACATCCACCCCACCTTTATAAAATCTGATGTCCTCATCAGATGTCAGATTAAAGTAAAGATGTCTCCCAATTAAAATAAATATACATTTAAGCTACTTGGCACAGTACTCAATTGACTGGCCAGTTTTTTATTAACATTGAAGCTGGCACACCACAAGTCGAGGGCTCAGCTCTTTGTACTGAAAAATTACATAACTTGAAAATATCTCTTTGTCTGGGAGAAGCGTAGATTTTATATCGCTTACGTGAAACCCAAGAACCTTATTAACCGGTGACAGAGGCCTTTCTGTGAAATGTTCGCCCCTGTCGCTTCTGGCTTTTTGACTTTGGAACTCCTTTGAGCTCCTGCTCATTTGTCCTTGATGCACTTCGTGTTGAGCTCCCTGAGCTCCAGATTTGATCAGTGCCGCACAGGTATCAAGGCTCCCTGAGCCAAAGGATTTATCGTTTCATTGCCCACTTTATGGTCCACTCCGTGCCTTGCTGCTTCTGCACCTTGATTTCTCTCCTTGTCGCAACCTGATCTTGATACTTTCCCTTCTTGGCTCTTTAAGGTAGGCAAAGATTGAGTACTCCGCAATGCACCTCTCACTTAGTTTGAAGTCGCTCTTTGAAGCAGCCCAAATGTAACCATTGACCTCGTGGAGAGCCAAAGGGTCGCACCAGTTTGATCCGCATACGAACTATCTCTTCGCGTTTGTTTGAAGCACCATGTCCGTCGCGCAAAACTTGACTTTCACAATTCCAGCACTGGTCAGTCATCTCACAGTCAAAACAAGAAGTGTACACCGACTTGGCTTCAAGTAGCTCTCTTTTTACACATGCACGCAGAGTTTGCACTAGTCCGATCTCAATGCGAACTGTCCCTTAGCGTCTGTTCAAAATACCAAGTCTCTCATGCAAGACTCAACTTTCACAGTTCCTTCATTGATCAGCTGCCTTACACGTAACACAACCCAGTGTACTCATATGCACGAGTACTAAGACACCACGAATACATACAAGTAAGACACTCAGGCAGGTTTACAAACAAGTAACAAAGGCAAGGCCCCCTCTTGAGATGGTCCTGCCAACGGACCTTTGCCTGGCCGCGACCATACAAATCGATCACAGAATCAGCCCACATAGGACACCCCGCCAACTATCCGTGCTTTCACCATTAAGCAGCACATTAGAAATTACAGCAAATAAGGATCCTAAAACACTTGAAATGATGAGGGAAACAATAGATTATGATTTCATAAGATTAGCACAAGTTGAACCATCAAAATCCATCAAAAATCTATGCTTGAACCTCACTAAATGGCCCAAATCCTTGAAGAAGGCTTCACACGTGTGAAAGTACGGCCTCCCACAGTCTGAGTACTGTACACCAGACCTACATTCAATCCTATAATCATTAGTAATCACAAGTACTCAAACAATTATGAACATAGAGAGCAATTGCACCATTATGAGAGAAAAAACATGAAATTGCTTGATTGATTTTGGTGAGATATCATCACCTATATATACATGATCCATCACGGTTTTGGGTAGGTATGAGTAGCCCTAAACCTATCCCTAATGCTAATTTTGGTGGATCTTTCATCCCTACCAAGTTAGGGTTGGAATCTTGGAGATCCCTCAACAATGCAAAAATTACCAAAAATAGCTCCTATTTTTTCTCCCTTGTATCTAAGCATAATTTGGACTCATTCCAAAGGTTCTAACACTTAGGTCTACTTGAGAACATCCTTATGAATGGAATCCTATGCTATTTGGCACGTGTGACAAGCCACATCATGACCATCTAACTATTTACAAGTCATATGACCAAAACTAGTCAAGCTAGAATTGTGAATTTTTAACAAGCTTCACTATTGCTAGTTGTAGTAATTCCATGAATATCTGAATGCACAACTTGAAAAGGCTTTGTAGATCTAGATGTAGATCTAATATAATGTATTCTATGTGACTTTGACAAATAACAACACTCACAAACATGAGTGATGCAACTTAAGGATTTAGGAAGACCAATCACAATCTGCTTTTAGCCATTACCTCCAATGACTTGAAGTTGAATCCAACTTGGTTAGAAATAACACAAGAATCTAGTTTAAACAACTTCCATTTTCTTTTACCTTTTGCAATGAAGATATCCTTCCTTTTGATCATGCAAGCATCTCTATCAAACTCACCTTTGAAACCCTTACTTAGCAATTGACTCACATTAAGTAAATTCTTGGTAATGGAAGGTATGAACAAAACATCCTTCAAATTAACATTCCTATTTGTAGAGAGAAGATTAGGAATTGTGCCAATCCCTTTGATTGCACACTCACCATCATTGGCCATGTAGATTACCTTCTTGTCATCTACATATGCCAACAAAGAAGTAAAGTACTCTTTGTGAAAAGTCATGTGTTGTGAAGATTATTAAAATATTATCTTCCTATCTCGAGTTTGGGGCCATGTCCATGGTTATTTCCACTAAATTTCATGTTGTACATAAAAGGTATATAAATTGAGCACATAACCTTCTAGTATAGGTCAAATTTGAGTTAGGTAGATTCAATTTTGATGACATGCAAAAGTTTAGATAGCATGCAATGTCATACTGTATGCATGCAAGCCACATGCAATCAGTGCATGCAACATGCAAAGTGGTTTCTTTGATCTACACATGTCTAGATAGTTTTATGAGTTGACATGTAGTACATGCAACATCCATGCATGCAGTTACACATGTGGATCTTTGCTAGGTGAATTAGTTCAGTTAAGTGGACTTTCCATGCAACTCCATTGTAGAAATTCGAGCCTCTCTCATGTAGGGAAAGCTTGGCATGTTTTGCGATATTGTGAATAATGAAATTTTGGTGTTTTGGACTCAGTCTCTCTCTATCCGAGTTTTCTATCATTGATTTTATCTCTCTACCCGAAAGCAGGCTGTTTTTTTCCATACTGAGCACTTAGAATTATTTTTGACATTCAATTCTCATAGTGAGAAGTTAGATTTTTTCATTAGATGTATGCCATTGTGCTCTTGTCATAGATTTTTCAAGTATATTGTTCTCTGATCAATCTTTAGCAAACACAACAACTTAGTAAGATCCTGTAGGGTGTGTGGTGAATCTCACATGTGCTAAAAACTTCACATGGTTTTAGAGCTTCATGCTTTGAAGAGGTGAGGGTGTATGAATCAGATCTTTAGTGCTTTTGCTTGCAGGAACTCGGATTTGGGAGAGGGATTCAAACTCGTTGAGAGACAAGATATTTGTGGATCATAAGTGGATCAAAGAAAGTATGATCTACTCCAGCAGAGCCCTGTATGGATAGAGAGCTCACATGTGTGAAATCAGCCCTCATTAAATGAGTGCTACTTCTCAAGATTTGATCCAAATTTGATGTTCTATAGCTTGTTGGATAGGTATTGAAGAGTAGAATGTGTTGCTTGTATTTCTAAATCAATTTGATTTTTTTTTTAGAAGAGTTTTAGGTAATCAGAGAGTTTGAAAGAGTACTCAACTCGTGGGATATGCCAAAGTGAGCACACATCAGTAAGTTTTCACCATTTTCATCAATTTTCACTGTCAATCAAGTAGAATTGGATAGAACTGAGTGTTCTGAGGTCTTAGACTTTTCATTTCACACAAATTATTGTATTTGAGTTGAAAGTAAGTTCCTAGAGAGTTTATCAATATTTTGAAACTCGTGGGAGAGATAGACTTCTTACTTGCATGTGCTTTTTTTTTTTTTTTGTGACTGAAGCAAGATCTAAATTCAAGATAGATTGATTTTTTGTGCTGAGAATTTGTTCTCACATCTGTTGCTAGATTTCATAGGTTGGATCAACATCAGTGTTAGATCCTAGATTGAGATAGTAAGCAACATCCTTTCAGCTCCATTATTTATCATTACTAGAATTATCATAGAGAAGATGTCTTCATCTGGTTCACATTTCTTGGAGCACAGTGAGAGATTAACATCTTCCAATTATGCAATGTGGAAGATCAGAATGAAATCATTATTGATTTTTCAAGATGTAATGGATATTGTGAGTGGAGCTAAAGAAGAACCTGCTGCACATAATGAAGCTACAACATTTCACAAAAGAAGCAGAATTGCCCTTTATTTTATAAAAATGAATGTAACCAATGAAGTGTTAAGAGAGATAAGTACATGCACCATTGCCAAGGAAGCCTGTGATACTCTAAAAATAGTCTATGAGATCAAGAATACTTCTAGATTGCTTTCACTTAGAAACCAAATATTTCTAAGTTATTAGAGAGTAGATGAGAGTGATTCATCATATGTCATGAGAGTTAAGGATCTTCATCAAGAGTTAGCTGGTATTGGAGATGCTCTTAAGAACGTTGAACTTGTTCAAGTAGTCCTAAATGGACTTAGAGATGAGTATGACAATATTGTGCAGACTTATGTTGTCAGGGAGGATCTTCCATGCTTGGAGACACTACAAGGTGTTCTCATTGTTGAAGAAAGCAGGCAAGAGAACAAGATGCTGAGGATCAAAAGACTTTCATTGAAAGATGGTGGAGATGACAAAGCACTCTTCATCATAGACAAGTCAAGAGACAAGGGCAAAGGACAACAACACTTCAAGAAGGACAAAGCCAAAGAAGGTGGTGAGGACCAGTCCTCATAAGCTGCAACATCCAGTGGCAAGAAGAATCTGTCAAAGATCAAGTGTTTTTTCTGTGGCAAGAAAGGACACTATGCATCAAACTGTTTCAAGAAGAAGAACCAATCTAAGCAAGCTAACCTTACTAATGAGGATGAGTGTGAGGGTGTTGAGAGTGAAAGAGAGGATTCATTAATGATGTCTACTTTTTCATCTTTTCCTTTTAAGAATGAAGAAGTCTGGTAGATAGATAGTGGGGCTAGTTCCCATATGTCTAGTTCTAGGAACTCTTTCACTAATCTCATGCCATATCTAGGTGCAAAAAGATCAATTTATATTGCTGATGATGTAGAGTGTAGGATTGAAGGATTTGGTAGTATTCCACTGCATGCATCATCATCAAATTTTTTTTGCTTACATGATTATTGTATGTACCTAGATTGACTAAGAATCTCATTAGTGTAGGACAATTGTTTGATAGTGGATTGGATGTCAAGTTTCAAGTTGACAAGTGTATAATATCAAGAGAAAATGAAGTTATTGCTAGAGGATCTAGAATTAGTAAGTTGTACAAACTAGATTCTAGAGAGAGTGCTAACATTTCAGATATTGCTTATGAGACCAAGGTTCTTCAGGAGGATCTGTGGCACAAGAGGTTGGGTCATCCCAATTTCAAAGCCATGCAATCTATGGTCAAGGAAGGAAAAGTTGTTGGACTACCAAAGACACTATCAAAGGAGCTTCTACCTTGTGAAGCTTGTGTGCTGGCAAAATCACACAGAAGGCCTTTTCCTAGATCAAGCATCAAAACAAAGCAACCATTTGAATTAGTGCACTCTGATGTTCATTTCTCATCAACTAAGAGCAAAGGAGGAGCAAACTGCTTTGTTTCCTTTGTAGATGATTATACAAGATATTCTTGAATCTATATGATGTCTTCAAAAGCCATGGTCTATGATGTTTTTCTTTCAAAGCTTATGTAGAAAAGCAGTTTTTCTTCAAGTTGAAAGCTTTGAGAAGTGATAGTGGAGGAGAATACACTTCCAATAAGTTTAAAGACTTTTGTGAGAGAGAAGGCATTCAAAGAGAGTTTTCTTGTTCATATACTCCTCAACAAAATGGAGTTTCTGAGAGAAAAAATAGAACTTTGTGCAAAAGCCATTAGGCTAGAAGCTTCTCTGCCTAAATTTTTTTGGGGAGAGGCAGTTACATGTGCAAACTATCTTTGTAATAGGATTCCAAATCTTGCAATAGGAGGAAAAACACCATTTGAGATGTTGTATAAGAAAAAGTCTAAGGTAGATCTAGGATTTTTGGCTATGTATACTGTGCATGTGCCTCTAGAAACTAGGAAGAAGGAAGATCCTAGTGCAGTTAAAGGAATTTTTGTAGGATATGCATCCACTAAAAAAGCATACAAAGTATATCTTCCTTCGATTGACAAGAATGTTGTTAGCAGAGATGTGATCTTCCATGAAGATCAGAAGTCTAACTTGGATGATGCATAGATCAAGGAGTCTCATGCAAGATCAATCATCAATCTTGTGCAATCACAACACCTCAGTAAGATCCTGTAGGGTGTGTGGTGAAGTTCACACGTGCTAAAAACTTCACATGTGTGAACTTGCTCCACTATCAATCCACCATGGATCTAGATCTCCATCATTAGCAAGCATACCTAAAGGCATCACAAAAGCACCATCATTCTGAAGTTTGAACATCCAAACCATCTTCATCATGAGTAAGACTACCTTGCTTGTCTCCTTGATCTCTCTTCTTCTTGTAACACTCACTTGCAAAGTGTGATGCCACAATAAAAGAAGTTGAGTTTTGATCTTTTTTTCTTTTGCCATTTTAAGAAGCCTCCTCTTAATCTCCTTTTGCTTTTTTCCTTGATGAACATAGCCTCCTCTCCAACTTGAGATGTTGATGAAGATTCACCTCTTGATTGAAGCCTATATTCTTCATTGATCAAAATTTCTTGAAGATCAATCAAACTTGGCAAATTTCTTTGAATGGAAAGACTTTGTACAATGTTAGCATGATCATCCAACAAACCATTAAGAATAATTTAAACAAGCTCTCATTCGTTAATGCTCTCATCAATGCAAGCTAACTCATCATTCAAAGCTTTTACTCTCAAAACAAAAATATTTGGACTCTCTTCATTATTTTGCAAACATTGAAAGATTTGCCTTCTTAAGTCAACACTCTAGAAGTATACTTGGATTCATAAAGCTTCTTTAATGAATCCCAAGCATCTTTTGATGAAGTACTCTTACCAACTTCCTTGAGAAGTTCATTGGTAACATTCATCTTGATCACATGTAGAGCTCTTTTGGCTCTCTTGTCATACCTCAACTATTCTTGTTGTGTTAATGGCAAGAAACTTGATTTTTTTGGTAGAAATCAATCTAGCATGCTCTAGCATTGATATTTTCACCAAATCCTTGTTTTCTCAAAATGCAACCTTCACAAATTCTTCCTTCAAAAGAGAAATTAGGCAATCCAACAACTAGATTACCTCTTTTAGGGATTTGCAAGCTTTGAGCACTAATATGACCAAACCTTTGATGCCAAAGGCCACTTCGACTATCAACAGTGCTTACCATAGCTTGAGTAAAATATCTTGTATTCAATTTGTAGAGTCGATTCCTGTTGACTCTAGCTCCTGTAGCAATCACTTTGTAGTGATTCTTGATGTCTTTGAAAAGACATTTGTCGCTGTCAAACTCAACCTTGAGTTGTTGATCAGCCATCATCCCAACAGATAGTAGATTGTCAGCTAAGCCAGGTACATATTGCACATTGCTTATCCGCTTTATCTTCTCGCTGGCTAACGTCACTAGTACCACTCCAAATCCTTTAACAGATAGTAATTGGTCATGGGCTTGTCCAACTTCATCACCATTGTGAGTTTTCTTGAGTTCTGAAAACCACTCTTTCCTTGAAGTCATGTGTTTGGATGCACCACTATCAATGTATTAGGTATCCTTAGCTTCATCACTTGTCATTAATGCTGTAATGAACAAGTTTGAACACTCACCTATATCATTTTCATATTGATCATTATCGTGTTGATGTTGATGAGCATAGTTGTCTTCATAATAATCATCATCAAATTGATGTTGATCAGCATAATTGTCCGCTTGCCATTTGCCTTTTCTTTGTTCTATCTCCTTCTGTTTCTTGAAGCATTCACGTTTCCAATGGCCAGGTTTGTTGCAGTACCTACAATTTCTAGTTTTATTTCGTCTTGAATAGTCGCGTCCTTGACCTCGGCCTTGATTCCAATTGTCTTGATTCAGACTATCATTGACTTGCTCATAAAATTGTTGAAATGATCCTCGGCTTGAGTTTCCTCCTCTCAATTGATACTTTCCACGACCAAATCTTCCACCTCATCCTCTGACTGAAAGAGCTTGAACATAGCCCCTGTTACGATGATTCAAGTTCTCTTGATGTTGCTCTTCCTGAAAAATTAGTCCACCTAGTTTTTCATAGGTTGGAAGATTTTCTCTTGTGGCTATACTCATCACAAACATCTGATGTGACTCACTCAGACTATTCAACGTCAATTGCACGATCTCATGATCTTTTACTCGCTCTCCAACTGCTGCTAATTGGTCACGAATCTCTTTGATTTTCAATATGTGATCGGCAATAGTTGCACCATCATCCATCCGCAATGTATGCAGCTTCATCTTCATAAATAGTATTCAATTTGTATTTGTCGTTTCAAACAATGCCTTAAATGTATTCCACGTTTCTTTTGGTCCTTCTGAATCCGAAATATAGGGAATAATTGCATCTCTAACTAATAAGGTGATGGCATTCTGGCCTTTCCATTTTATCCTATCAAATCCCCGCTGATCTTCTTCAATATTGGCATTGTCTCTTCACCTGTCATGATCTCCCATAGCTCCTTTTCCATCAAAATGTTCTTCAGTTTGAATCTCCAAATTGCATAGTTGCCGGCACCTTCCAATTTGCTTGACTCATTGAGTACACTCTCGTTTAGAGTTGCCATTACTGGATAGATGAGTCCGGATCACAAAAAAATGGCTCAGTCTGAGCACACAACCTGTCTCCAAATTTTATCACACCACAGAACTGTATATATTTGGTTGTACACCAGATATCGGTACGATGCGCAAGTGTACGACTGCTCGGGATTCTCTTTAGCTCGCACGTGTGGATTCGATATTGGTACGAATATGTTATACCAGTGTGACGTGCAAAAAGTACAATTGCTCTAGATTTTCTTTACCTCTGGCATGTCGATCCGATATTGGTACTGATGCGATATCGGTATGACGCGCGGATGTACAACTACTCTTGGTTTTCCTTACCTTTGGCACGTCGATCTGATATTGGTATGGACAAGATGAAAAGTAGAGAGAGAATATTCTGGTCAAAAGACAAAGATCAGTAATGTGAAAAGTATGAAGCCTCTTAACTCTAAATGGTAGTACTAGACATTGTCTAGTGTGATTTGCGGTACCCTAAACAAAAAAATGAGAGATTTCTTGGCAAACCTCTCACACAAATGGCACTTTTCACAATAGCTAGGAAGCATTGTAAAAATCTCCCCCACTCAACAGATTTTCAATCTATCTGATGCTGCCCTAGCCTTTCTGATGCCCTCGAGAATGTGCTTTTCACAACAACTAGGAACTATTGTAAAAATCTCCCCACTCAACAGATTTCCAATCTGTCTGATACTGTCCTAGCCTTTTTGATCCCTCCGAAACTGTGTCTTCATTCCCCATTGATGATTCTGAGCTCCAAACCTGCAAAATGCACCAAAGAAGAATTTTTTCCAGCCGTTTTTGTCTCTCCAAGCTTTTACCTCCCGTGAAAGACTTTCTCACTTCATTGCGGAGCCTGTGACAAGCTGTATCCACTGATCAGGCACGCAGGACTATCGCAGCTCTGATACCATGTCAATAATCAGATATGCAACATCAAGCATTCACCATAAGCAATTACCTCAAGAAGGCAGAAGAAGAACATGCACTATCACTCTATCACACTATATCCTACTGAATATAAAATGTACAAATGAATCCTGAGCCCTAATAGAGAGAGACAACCTACGAATCGACTAATAGACTAGCCTACGACTAATTACAGCTGGTAACAACTGTCAACATTAATATACATCGTAAACAGTAACAATGAAGTTTATCATTGATTTCTAAGAGATATCTTACATGACATACTTTTGAGCTACGATTAAAAAGTTATGGCAAGTCAAACATATTAGTTGAAAATAATGTTATAATGTTTTCATACAAAAAAGATCTTTGCACGAATTCTTATAAGGTCCTTTTGGAGCTCAAAACTCCCCTTATGTGGTTGTTTCTGAAAAATATAAAAAAACTAATTTTTGTCTGTCTCATAAACAGTAGATCTAATAGAAATATAGCTAGGGTAAGATTGGCGAAGGTTCTTTTGGCAAACAATAACTTTTTTGTAGCTTGGCGAGGGTTAAAATGAACTTTTGACGAATTCTAATGAACTAACCTTCACCGAACTCAAAAATGATGGATTACTAAATTTGAAAACTTCAGGATAGTCGACGAAGGTTGAAGAGTGATGCTATTATTTTTCCAAAAAACGATATTTTTTTGACAAAACTAGCTTATTATAACAAATAACTTTGACTTTACTGATTTTAAAAAATAACAAGATGGACTGACTGTGACGCTAGCGAAGATTCAGGTGAAGGGTTTTCTCAAAGAACTGATATTCTTTGAAATTGAAAAAATTGGCGTAGCTCCCCGGTAACATTGCCAAAATTGTAGCAGGTATTTTCTATCCACCTTCAACTCTAGACCTAGCACCTTCAAACATGAAAGGATGAAGTAGATCTTATCTTGTCTCGCGGAGATTTGTTTCCATGAGAGCGAATAGCATAGTTCAGATTCAAACACATGCTTATTATTCAACATCTGATACTACGATCCACTAACACTAACCATTAACTCCACGATCCATTAACACTATCCAACCAAAGATCAAGCTTACTTTTCTCTCTCTCTTTCTTCTCTCACAAAAAGTATAATAATAATCAATCCCAACAATTAGCAAATCCAAACAATATCAAAATCCAAGTAAAGTATTAAAGATGAAACAAGATAGAAGAGCAAGGACATCCAATTTCAATTTGATAGAGGTTCCACCTGCTTTATTGAAATGAAAATGTAAAATGAATCACAAAGTACCACTATATATAGTGGATTTTACGGCTTTGGCCTCAAATCCTATTGGCCAATTTCCACCTTTCTTATTATTTGAAATTTGAAATTCGGGAAAAACCCTTGTTTATTCACTAACTTCACCATTAGGCCTTGCGACATTTAATTCTCACAAAAAGGCCTAAAGTCCTTTTATTAAGTTTTAACTAATCAAACATCTATGTGATCATTGGGTTGCACTTACACACACAGGGTGCCAAATCTCTTTCACTTATTAGCTTCTAATAAATGAATAAAGCAAACCCTCCAACAATCTGGCCCTTGATCTTGACTTTGGTGCAACATCGAATTGGGGTGGCAGAAGTATTGCCACTTGGGATGCATGTTGTTGTTGTGTAGTCTACTTCTGCCACTCTTGCAACGTGGCTTTGGCTTTAGCTGGCTTTTGTTTTGCCCCTTGCCGAAAGAAAGTACTATAAGAAACAATAAAAAAACATTGTTAAAGAAATCACCGAAACATATTGTCATGCTTGTTCACGCATGCGAGAGCACAATAAGAAAAAGAAAAAGATAGAACATTGTGGAATCAAATGCAAACCCGGAGGTGTTAGAATCAATGCATCTAACTATTAGGTGCTGCATAGAACATATTCGTGAAAATGTCCTGCAAAGTAGCTTTATTCTTTAGATTTTTCCTTCATAGATAGTTTGTAAATTACAATTTTCCCTTGATCGCCTTGGTTTTGTACATGAGGACCAAATCTCCTGGTCTAAGATCCTTCTTGTGCAACTGACGATCATGCCATGCTTTGCAACGTGCTTTTTTACTTCAAAAATTTTGAGATTCTGTGTACGCTTGAAATCGATACCCAGAAGGTGACATTGTTTTTGAGCACACAAATGCAAATGTGTCAAATTTGATATTGTGTGATATCAATTTTGAGCGTAAGCGGGTCGACCTAGAAGGAATGCAGGAAAAGTATTGCAGGATGTTGTCTGCACTTTTTGCTAGAAAAATTAGAACTTGAAGGCTCCTTATTTATAGAAAACTTTTGCATGTGCGGCCAAGATGACACATCGCCACATGGTATCATCTAATTGGTTCATGTGTCCATTGGTACGGTTAATAATAAAGACCTAACATCTCGCATGTGAAGAATGGCACGTGTCGCATTGTGATTTGTCCACGTGTTGCAAAGAATATTTTGCTTGCACATGGTCTAATCCTATTGCAAATGTTGAAGGTTGAAGACCCAATATTGTTGATGATTATTCATGTTGATGTGATTAAAGCATTCAAGGTACAATCAGTAATAATTTCGGTTGATTCAATTAAATCATTCTATAAATGTTATGTTGTTGTTTGGTTAAGTCATTCAAGACACAATTGATATTATTTATATTGATTAGATTAAGTCATTTTATATATGTTATGTTGTTCCTTGGCCTCTCTAGCTTAATGTTACATGGTTAAAAGTTATTCAGCATTTGTCCCAGCCTCCTTATCTCCCCAACACCTCACATTATGGCTATTTCTCATTCTAAAACCCTAAAAGCCCTAATATTTTTTGGAAAAGCCTCTCCCTTACCATGATCACGCTGGCTCCTATGCGCGCTTCTTTCTCCACGCATATATATCATTTCCCCTCTCTACGAAACTTCTAGATCTTTCTCTCTCTACTCTTTTTTTGGAAAGTTCCAGAAAAGTGCATGTCACCCTTCAGCTGCGCCCTTCATCTGCCTGTCATTGAAGACTTAGGACACATGTGGCCTAATCAATAGTCAAGAATCGTCTTTTATCCATGACAACCTACATTCATATTATGTCATAAATGTCTTATTGTTAGCTGCTTCTACTCCCATAGCCATAAGTCATAACAATTAGCCATGTCAGAGTGTAGCACAATGAAAATTGGCTGAAAATTGGCCAAAAAAGCAACAAGAGGAAAAAAAAAAAGTTTTGGCAAAAAGGACATATATGGGTGTGGAAAAATGATTGCTACTCTTCAATGAGCAATCTACAGCATCAGACATCAGATTGTGCTTTTCAGCTGCCACACTCAGACACTAGCCAACCACGTTGTAGTAAATCAATGTATTAGCACTGCACATCAGCAATTTAGCTGCCTGCCATTGCTTTCATAAACACTGTCATATGCTTATTCTACATATATTTTAGAGTTTTAACACTGTCATATGCTTATTCTACATATCTTTTAGAGTTTTCAGAAAGCATTGTACAGTTTAGCTGTGTAAGTTGTAAAATGTAACGCAACACTGAACAGCTAAACGTTAGAGGAGTTTTTGCTGAATAGAAATATCTTCAATCTGGAAGGAATTCCACACTGTGCAGTGTGAATATTAAAACTTAGCTCGTGATGTAGGGTAACTAGAGTACAAGGATAGAATTGAGGATGACGAAGAGAGTGAGGTAGCTCGCGCAGCCTTTCTGATTGCCGTGAGAGAGTGCTGCAGTCTCGCAGTGCATTCAACGCTCAAAGAGCTTAAGGACTAGCCTTATTAAAAGCCTACAGCCCGAAATGAAACAGTGAAATATTAAAATACTAGAACAAACCGTCATCATTTACTCTCTCAGCACGCCTCCAGTAGTCCTGACATTAGCTTTTTTGTTGTCCACCTACTGAAGTTACGAACTATAATAAACAGATTCCAGATTTGCAGGCAAAGAGTTTTCTTTTCCCTGGAAAATATTTTTTTACTCCTGACTCTTGATTTTCCTGTTGTTTGAAATAGATATGTTGACTCTTCTTGTGATTGTCACAGAATAGTCAGTTATCAGATTATCCTTCCCTATAAGACTAAATTTCAGCCACCAAGTAACAGAGCAGCAGGCTAAAGCCATGAGTGCCGACGCTAAGACTCAAGATTTGTTGTTGCTTTGAATGTCACTGTGCAAATGCAAGCCTCAAATAAAGCCAAAAGATGTATTGAACTCCCTTGGGAAAATTGCAGCTGAAAATTCAGTTTAATTATGCTGTGAGACTACACGAGTTCAGAAATAAGTACCTCCTTCTCAAGACATAAAACTCACAAACAATAGGTGAGAGTCGAGAGGCTTTCTAAAAAGGGTTAGAACACTTCTAGTGTTGTGTCCACATCATTAATTGAGAGCCAATCACAGTTTAACATTACTCCCTAACAATATTTCATTAGCATTACTTTTAACAACATTTTTAACACATCGAATTAACCTTACTTTGAACACTATTCTTAACACCATAAATAGTAAAATAGACTAGAACTCACAAAACTTGGATCTATCCTTACTCCCTTCATCTACAAGCCAAAGACATCACAAGCCTATATCAAGCATGAAAGTAGAATAAACAAGCTTTATTCTAGGATTCACACCCAATAAGCAATCCAAAAACTTTAAGGGAAAAAGAGACACAAAGAATGGAGAGTCTCAAATTTAGCATTGACATAGAGATGAGACTTTATTTATATAAAGCGAGCCCCCTTGTGATTGGTCGAAGTCCAAGTCAACTTTTTATAAGACCAATTAGCGCTATAGCCTAGGGCACTTGAACCATGTATATGTATCGAACATGTTTAGATAATCTCTTGTACTTGATCTCAATCATCTATATAAGAAAATCGACTTCCTCGTCTATCAAAGTTGCATTGTCGAAAAGCAAACTAGGATTTCATTTAGATCAAGACATAAGCATGTAGCAATAGATGTATTAGATGTTGTTCATTCAGACATTTGTGGCCAATGCAAACATTATCGTTAGTAGGTGGAAAGTACTTTATTACATTTATTGATGAATTTTCAAAAAGAACAACTATTTATCTCATTAAGCAAAAATCAGAGGCTTTCAACCTCAAACATGATGACATTTGTTTTGGGACTTTGACCTAAAAAAGAGTAATCTTTTTTGGTATTTTTTAGTGGTCCTAGTTTTAGGCCAAAATCATGGTTTTTTTTGAGGGATTTTCTAAATTATCTATTAAAAAAATGCCAAAAAATGCATATTTTCAATAAAGCACTACAAGTGTTTTTTTTGCAAACTTCAGAAAACCATCATAATTACAAATGAGATAACATTTTAAGACAAATGATTTTTGAAACTCCAAATCCCATTAAAATACAAAACGACTTATTTTATATATACGTAATCTTTTTTCAAAGTACATTTTCTAAGGAATTTTCACTGATGCCTCTCAATTCACAACTTGACATATTCTAAACACTCTCGTTTTCAACTGATGAAGTTGAAGACACGTTTTCTCATCAGAGTCAACTAGCTTATTTTCCTCAAAATCAGTATCCAATGTTGACAAGAAACATTGTAAGTCAACTTTTCTCTATTGCTGACAAGTTGAAAATGATGATTGTTCCATTAATCCAAGTTGTTCTCTCAATATGGATATAATTGACTTTAGTAGATGATTGGTTATTGTGAGCTTAAAAATTAAATGCCAAAACATCTACATCTTGTAAATTCAAATCATCGACTCTTGGTTGATTTTTTGACAATAACTTTCTCTTGCCCTTCGGATCTACTTGCAACATTTCAAATTTGTACCTTCTCAAATCATTTATTTTTAGTTTATTTTTTATTTTTTAGTTTTTTATTATTTTTTAATCTTTAGAAAAAACCAAATTTCTAAAAGATTTTAATTTTTAATATTTTTTTTTATGATTTTATGATTTGATGATATTTTATTATTTTGATATTTATAATTTTTTGATTAATTTACTTTTTTAAGATTTGGTTTTTTAATTTAAACTTTTAATTTTCTTGATTTTTTGAATTCTTTTGATTTTTTGAATTCTTTTAATTTTTAATTTTCAAAATTTGAATTTCTTAAAGTTTCAAGAATTTAATTTTTTTTGTGTTTCTAAAACTTTCACGTAGTTTCTCTAGCTATGTTGAGCATAGCAAGAGAAACTTTTGCTATGCTGAGCATAGCAAATGAACGGATATTGCTATGTTGAGCATAGCAATAGTTTCTCTTGTTATGCTCAGCATAGGAATGGCCATTTTCATTACTTCGTTAAAATTGCCTAAAGTAAATAAAAAGTCCATAAAATTTGGTTTTCAGGTACTCTTTGACAATATTCGAAACCCAAATATAGAGCTACCTCTCAAAAATTACGACCTTATTCCATTGTTCACTTTAACAAGTATCTAAAAAGCTTAAATTGCCCAATCCTAAAGATCAAAATCTGTTAGGATAAGCCTATCGGTGTAGCACCGAAGTAAAAAAGGAAGAACCATAAAAAGTACCATTTAACTCAATTTACTGGGAATATTTCTATTCCAGAGTTAAATCGATAAAAAGCACTGTACCAGGGACACAAAATTCTCACTAACTGGATACTTGCCTGGAAAACCAAACCACTACCATTATTTTGTCAAGATCGGTTTAACAAAATTTAGACCGATTATTACAGCTTGACACAATACTACAGTATTAAGTTCTCAAAAAACTAGGCTTATAGGTGACTGCCAAATTGATAAGGCCTCAAGCGTGCATATTGCCCATGGAGGAGAAAAACTAAATTCTTCTTGCCAAGACCAGGAAGCTACTTTCAAAACGACAAGGTTATAGCATTGACTACCGAGCACCAAAAAACCAAAGTTCCTCTATCTGGGTGTTTGTAACTAAAATTTTTGAATTGATTCCGAATCAAAATTTGGAACCAACTTGAAAATTACCACTTGTCAAGCCCTAAGAAAACCTCAGTCAACCGGCATGCAAAGCATCGATTGGACATTCATGCAATTTCTCAAAGTGCAATCCTATGGGTAGCATGTACCAAATCAACTATAAGCACCAAAAAATCATGCACGAGGCAAAAGCCTAGTCCCACATGCAAAAACCCTAATGGGTTATGCAAAAAACAAAGAGGAGGCCAATTGCAACAGCCGCCATCATCGTGAGGAAGAGCAGGTCAGAAGGTTTTTCATCAACCTCCCGGTTATCTGACAGGAAGTGATCGAAAGCTACAGCTAATCGCGCCACTGTGAGGGATCAGCGTTTTTCCCAGCATGCAGGAAATGATTCATAATCTCATCCAGGAAGAATCATACAAATATTGAACGAAATCCACCAGAGGCTTGTCAGCGCACTTAGAAACTAATTACTTAGTTTCTTTGCGACCTCTCAGACCACCAGAACAGCCTGTAGCCATCCGGACTCATCTGTCTCACACGTTTTCAATAGGGCGCAAATCAACTGTTCTCAACAGCCAACAATCTGGAAATTGTTCATGCTGTCCCAGCCGCCTAGAAGTCTTCCAAGAATACCTACAACCCTAAATCACTCACAGATCCTTCATGTGAGGATTCCACAGCAGGACTAGAAGCATCCACATAAGGTTTTTAATAGAATCCACATGATTCCATTCCGGACTTGCTTCTAATCGTCTCTTAGATAGATGCTTTGCAGTCGCTGGTTAACAACTAGCAGAGATACATATTCTTGCATAACTCTTTTCTGAAGTTACACTCACTTTTACAACAGGCTAACATGCATGCATAGTTGCTGCTCTCTGTAGCTTCCCTTTGCACTGAACAGAGGTTCCAACCCCTAACAAATCAGTTTTCCGCAAACTACAGTTACTAAACTCTTCGAATCAGCAAGCAACAGATTTGCAGGGGTTCAAAAAAACCTGGTTGCTCTCACAACGACCCTCACCACAAGAGGTGCACAGCCACAGGAGAAGGTTTCTTTCCAATTAATCTTGCATGCATCCAAAACCCACAATCTTTATCTGCACTGTTAGAGAATCCGCAATTTACACTATCCAATCAAAGTTTTCAGTTTGCAGATTACAGTTTGCATGTTTTACAAGAGGGTTAGTTTAAAAAAGATTAAATCTCACATGATAACCTGTAGGCTTTGATACCATGTCGTGGAAGCTTTTTCTTCTTTGTGTTTCGTGTTCGTCCTCTCTTCTGATTCGCGAACAATTTTCTGTCTTCTATTTTTCTTTTCGTGCGGAAGCTCTTACGGGATCCTAGACACTCGACTACGCATCACAGAACATATTTTATTCTAGCAATTAAGAGACACAGCACAAGACCAAGAGATACACGAAATAGAGTGATTATATTGTCAGTTTGGTTTTTAGAGCGAGATCTTCGCTACGTCTCTCTCTGTTTCTTACAGATCTCTGTATTCACTATCTCTCTTCTTTTTTCTTCTGTGTTTCTTCTTACTTAGTTATGATCCAGAGAGGATCGTTTATACCTCTACTATGTGGAGTTTACAAGATAGCTAAAATGTAGAATCACAAGACTAGTTAACGCTAATCAACTAGTTAGTTAGTTTCCGTCGTTGCTATTCGTTTCAGCTGGGCATGAAGCCCGTTGAGCTGCCAGCTGGCAGCGCGAAGAAGTATGAAGTGAGGACTACAGCTTCAATCATGCACCTGCACAATCAGTTGCAATCCATACGGTGGGATGACAACCAGTTAGATCAGCACTTTGAGAAGATCAGAACGATCTTCGCTCAACTCGCTGCATCAAGACAGGAGCATCAGGTCCCAACACCACAACAACTGATGTACTTCATGAAATCTCTACCGACGTCCTATCAGCCGTTGAGAATGCTCATACTGAGTCTACCAGATATGACATTCGACAAAGCAGTCAGTCTTGTCGCTGATGAGAGACTGATGAGAGATGAAGGAGAGGGAAGCAATGATCAAGAGAAGGCTCTCTTCATGAAAGGAAAGAAGAAGAATAAAAACAAGCCAAGATTCAAGAAGACGAAGTCCTCGAATCAACAATCTTCTTCCTGCGATCACTGCCACAAACCAGGCCATACGGCCAACAAATACTGGTTCAATCCAGCAATACCTTGCATGCACTGCAAGAAGAAAGGGCATTCTGCATACGACTGCAGATTCAACCCAAAAAAGAAAAACAAAGCTGAAAAGGCAAACGTTGCAGAGTCATCAAAGGATGCTGAAAGAGGTGACGAAGCTTTCACGATACTCGACGAAGCTTTGACAAGCTACTCTGAACATGACTACGATGTAGTCATCGATTCAGGAGCAACATCTCACATAACCTGCAGCAAGAAGATCTTGATCAACTTTCGCGAACTCGAAAATGACAGAGCAGTGATTCTAGGCGATGAAAGCAGACACGATGTCAAAGGCATCGGCTCTCTACAGCTACGAACACTGTCAGGCCAAGCAGAGCTGCCATGAGCACTCTATGTGCCCTCACTCAGAAAGGATCTGCTATCTGTATCCAAGATGGTAGATCTAGGCATTCGAGTTTTGTTTGACAGCAACACTTGCCGTATGATCGAGAAGACGGCAAACAAGTTGCTGACGGTCGGATGCAAAGAAGGAAATCTCTACCAGGCCAAAATAATCAGCAACTCTGAAAGCATATTAAATGCTTTAGAAAACGAAGATCAGCTCTGGCATAGAAGAATGTATCATCTGAACATGCGGAGCTTGTATGACATGAGCAGAAAGGACATTGTCACAGGTCTCAAGATTTCAAGGCCAAAGGCTGAGTTCTGCGAAGCTTGTCAGAAAGGCAAGCAACATCGGAATCCATTCACACACGAGAGAAGAAGAGCCAAAGAAGTTCTTGAGCTCGTCCACTCTGATGTGTGTGGACCGATGAAAACAGATTCGCTCTCAGATTCGAGATATTTTCTAACGTTCATAGATGATTACAACCGAATAACCATGATCTACTACTTGAAGAAGAAATCCGATGTATTCAATTCTTTCAAGAAGTTCGTGGCATTCGTAGAGCGACACACCTCGAAAAAGATACAGATCCTTAGATCTGACAATGAAGGTGAATACAAAAGCACAGAATTCTCAAGATTCTGCGAAGAACAGGAGATCGAACACCAGTTCACTCTTGCATACACACCAGAATATAGCGGTGTGGCAGAAAGAAGAAACATAATGCTAGTCGAAGGAGCCAGATGCATGATGGCACAAGCTCAATTGCCAGGTCAATTCTGGGCCGAGGCAATAGCTGTAGCTGTACACCTGTAGAATAGATCTACAACGACAGCGCTGGAGAACAAAACAGCATACGAAATGTGGACAGGCAGAAAGCCTGATCTGTCATACGTACGAGTGTTTGGATGTGCAGCATACAAGCACATTCCAAAGGAAAAGAGAAGCAAGTTCGATGACAAATCCGAGCAAACAATCATGGTCGGCTATTCGAACGGAACACATGTGTACAGAATCTACGATCCAACCACGAAGAAGGTTGTTTCGAGCATAGATGTGAAGTTCGATGAGTCCACATTCTCTATACTGAAAGACGAAAGAGGCAATGAGATCTTCACACTGCTGCCTGTTCAAGAGGGAGATTGAGGACATACACCAAATCAGAATGCAGAGCCCTAGATACCAGAGCAGCAGGAAGCAGAGGATCAACCCCACAAACAAAAAATGTTCGAGCAGCGACGAAACAAACCTTGAAGGTCAAGAAGACAAAGAAGACCTCCAGACCGCTATTTTGACAATCTTCAATGCAACGAAGACATGTAGTTCGAATACTGCAGCTGCACAGAAGAGCCAACAACATACCAAGAAGCTATCCAGAGTCTAGAGGGAGAATTCTGGAAGCAGGCAATGTTAGAGAAGATCGAGTCGATGAGACAAAACGAGACATGGACATTAGAGCCACTGCCAGAAAATAGAAAAATAGTGGACTACAAGTGGGTATACAAGAAAAAGCTAAAATCAGATGACACTATTGGCCGCTACAAGGCAAGGCTCGTTGCAAAGGGCTACACACAGAGATATGGTGTCGACGATTTCGACACATATTCGCCCATGGTGAAGATGACAAGCATAAGGCTACTCCTTGCATACACCACACAATACAATCTGGAAATTCACCAGATTGACGTGAAAACAACATTTCTCCACGATTATCTAGAGGAGGAGATCTTCATGAAGCAACCTGAAGGCTATGAAGACCCCAACAACAGAGAATATGTCAGAAGACCATCAAGCTTTTTGTACCAGACATCACGGGCCTGGTACAAAAAGCTTGATGGTCTTCTGAAGTCTCTAGACTTCAACCCTACTGAACCAGATTGTAATGTCTATATCAAAAGAGTAGGAAAGGATTTTTTGATACTGACCATTTTCATGGATGATTCGCTGATGATAGAAAATTCCTTGATGTTAATCAAAGACACGAAGTTTGATCTTTCCCACGCTGCATGGCTTCCTTCGTAGTCTTCAATTTGCATGAGTAGATCTTCATTTATGGATGAAACGATGATCGCCATTGCACGCTCATCCTTTCTGATCCATTCAGCTCTCCTCGGGTCTCCCTCTGGAGGCTACATCTCTGAGAGCTTGGTCACCGACCAGATGCCTTCGCCCTTCAGGAGCGTTTTGATTTTGAATTTTCAGATTCTGTAATGTGCACCATCTAGACTGATTGCTACTCTGGTCTGGATTGTCGTAGCCATATTGTGTTGTTTGGAAGAATCACTGCTGGGATATCAGTAGTGATAACATGTAGGCTCTAATACCATGCCGCGAAAGCTTTTTTCCTTCTTGTGTTTCATGTTCGTCCTCTCTTCTGACAATTTTTTGTCTTCGATTTTTTTTTTTCGTGCGAAAGCTCTTACGGGACCCCAGATACTCGACTACGCATCACAGAACATATTTTATTTTAGCAATCAAGAGACACTGCACAAGACCAAGAGATACACAAAATAGAGCGATTATATTGTCAGTTTGGTTTTTAGAGCGAGATCGTCAGTGTCTCGCTCGTTGGCGGAATGACTCTCTGCTCTTTCGCTGTGTTCTGCTCATTGGCAGACTTTCATGCACAGCTATGGTATTTTGCTTTCTTACTCTATTCGCTACATCCCTCTCTATTTCTTACAGATTTCTGTATTCTCTCTTCTTTTTTCTTCTATGTTTTTTCTTACTTAGTTATGATCCAGAGAGGATCGTTTATACCTCCACTATGTGGAGTTTACAAGATAGCTAGAACGTAGAATCACAAGACTAGTTAACGCTAATCAACTAGTTAGTTAGTCTCCGTCGTTGCTATTCGTTTCAGCTGGACATGAAGCCCGTTGAGCTGCTAGCTGACAGCGCGAAGGATTTCTTTTTGTTTGTTTCATTCTTTTCGTTTCGCAGTCTTGGAGGTGTGTTTACGATTCGCGATTGATTCGCGAATCGTTCGTGTTTCGAGTCAAAGACACGTTGACTGTTGCGAATGGTTCTCGTTCAACCTTCATGTCTTGTTCGTGTTGTGACAAAGTTGCAAGAGTTCACCATTTCTGACACAAACTATAAATTCCAGATTTCCAACAACAATCAGTTTATTCATTCTGGATAAAATGATTTCTCATCAATCTATCAATAAACATCTTGCTGCCAAATCTGAATCAAATTGTTCAAGCCATTACGGACTCATGCAAATCATTCATCTAAAAAAACAGATTTGATCAAGAGAGTGGATCTATTCAAGCAGATCATTCTACTTCAAACGGAAATTTTTCCAAGGCTTCAAAAAATAAGAATGAATTCCTAACTAATCCACAACAGCTCTAAAAAAAAATCAAACAAGGAGAAGAGCACTCTACCACCAAGTTTGAAGAGCATGCTTCCAACAAGAATTAGTGAATCCAAACTCAATTTCCCTTGAAAAATAGCACTCCATCCGGGATGTGATTCCAAGTGCGTTCCAATTCCGATTTGATGTAGAATCTCTCTCCATCCCATCCAAAATCGCATCTTAGACGGGCTTTGATACCAATGTAAAGACCACTAGGGAAACCCCTAAGACGAGGATAGGAAAACACAAGAGAGACTGTGGAGCAAAACCACCCAACCAAACCTAGATTCCTCCTGGATCTATCCCCCAAGCCATGCCATGTGATAGCAAGAGGAGAAGAGGAGAAGAGCTCATCAGGTAACCTAGACCAAAGTCGTCGATGGAATAATCACTACCTCAATATATAGAGAGTAGGATCCTATGCATGAGTCCATGCAATCCCCATGCAGGTCAACTATAAATAGGTTACAACTCTACATGCATACCTCCTGCCTATATCAGTCACATGTACATGCACCACTCCATATGTATCAATTAGAGTGTGTGGGTCCTCTCAAGCTTACTAGTCACCAACAGGCCTTGACGTGGAAATAAAATCTATGCGTGACAAATAAACTCGAATACTGGAGGGCCGGTCTACCATATTAGGACTATTCCAGATCCTTAAGCGATTATGGTCGTAACAAGTTGCTATGATGCTCGTGTGGTGTTGTCGTGAAGATCCTATCATGATTCATAACTGACGTGTCGAGCAGGGAGGATCTTGTTTGGTTTTTTTGGACAGTCTTTGAAACTGTATTTTCAGACATAGTTAGGACACTCGACATGGTACTTGGTCTTGGCTGGACAATCAACTATGAAGTGGTCGGTTTCACCATAGATGAAACATCTGTTGTTCAATGGCCCTTGTGTAATGGCATAGCCATCTTGTATGGCTAGTGGTTTTGGATTTTCTGGTGAATATTTGTGATAATGCAAGAAATGTCCAGATTATGATGGTTGTTCTTCATATTGTTGGATGACATGTGCTTGGATAGGCTAAGTTGAAGGACAAGCATCAACAAGATGCGTAGCCCGACAGTGTGGGCACCATATGGATTTCATTATAAGGTAATTGTGCAAGGTTGGCTGACCAGACATACTGCGTTGGATAGACTTTAGGGTAGTTTGAAAATCATTGGTGAGTTTCTCCATCTGCAGTTGATGTTGCTTATTAAGCAACTCTAGCTAGGATTTCCAAAGCTGATCTCAGATATCTTCAATCTGCTTCAACTCATGGATAGGAGCACGTGGTGCTTTCCTTTCCCTAGATTCGTCAACATATGATCCTTCATCTTCCTTCCTGATGGCATCAGACATAGCTAACTTGAGACTTGTGTATTTGTCATTGGATCTAAGCTCACGTCTAATCCATCTTGGAAGGTCGACTAAAAACCAGATGATGAGCATCTGTTTGGTGGGCTGTTCTTGTACTTGACTTTTGAGGTGTTTAAAATGCTCAATGTAGTCTCGTACATGTTCACCTTTTGTCATCTTGATGTTACTCAATTTGACAAAAGGACTCTTTATCAAACGAAAGGGCTTAAAACGCTTGATAAAGGACTCTTTCAGGTTAGACCAATCCAATTTATCTTCACGATTGAGGTTAAGAAACTAGAGCTTGGTTGAGACGCTAACGTAGGGGCTCAGCTGAGATGCCAACTGAGGGGCTTGGTTGAGATGCCAACGGAAGAAGTCTTGGCTAAGATGGAGTGCAGAGAATGGGTAAATGTGGGTAAAGAAGGACGCAGAAGGATTGTAGGAGGTGGTATGGAACGTGTGGAGGGTGGTTGCAGGTTGTTTTGAGCTATGAACGGGTTTGAAAATATTTCATGTTTCTTGTATGGATCCGATGAAAGAAAGCGTTGCAGCATGGATCATTTAAGAATGTGAGTTGTGCAAGTAGCAACGGGCCAAATGTTGATAGATCCCCTGTTCCAAAGGATCTGTTAGCTTTTATTTCTTGCTCGTGATATTTTCAAGAATGGTTCTGCCTGTTATCAGACTTCTTGGGCATTTTTTTGGATGTTCACGTTTTTGTTTTAAACTCAAATCAGACATAAGGGAAGTATGAACGTTTTCTAAGTTTCTTGCCTATCAGAGGACACTCAAATTGGTCATTCTTGCACTGAAAGCACATGCATAAATTACCACAATCAGTCAATCATGCATGCCAAAATGTTCAACCATAAAATTAGCATGTAGAATCGTTGAACAGTGATTGAAATCCTACTTACTTGTTGCAAAAAAAATTTGAATCAGATCCTAAACATTAAAACTATACATTAATCCATAGAACTGAAACAAGAAACTAATCTAACAATATTTTAGAAGTTCAAGAATCAAGAAACACTCATTTCTTGATTCTTGGGCATCCCAAGAACATCAAGCACTAGAATGTCAAGAATTTGCAAGATTTAGACCACATTTCTAGCCTCTATAGTTTACCTGAATGCTGATTTCTACATTAATCCACAAGAAAATAGGAAAATTAATCCACTCCATGATCCACAGCCACATACAAGGGATGGAAGGGCATGATCATAAGAGAATCACTCAAGAAAACAATCATGATCAAGGAGCTCAAAGGATGCACCAAACTCATGGAGGCTCTTCTCATTTGGACATGGAGTAGATGCATTACACAAAAAGCTCCTCTTCTCAAATAGTGAGTCTCTTAAATAAGCAAGAGAGCTCCTTAGGTGGCATCCTAGTGGCATTTCCACATTACACAAATTACAAGTGGAATTATGCTCTCCACTAGGTGTCACCATCAAAAGGTGGCTCACTCTACTTTCTTTAAGAGGGGTCTACTTGCATTTATTACATTAGCCTAGAAATGCTAGTTCCTACATGGTCATTCCATCTTTGTTCCATCTTTCGGGATTCACCATGAGGCTTACACAGTTTCTACTTGTCATTCTTAACTAGTACTTCTCAGCTCTCATACTCGGCTGTCAATCTTCATTCATCATGTCTTCTCAAAGATCTCCTCGGTCTAAGGTGGGTATCACACCTACAGGTCTTTGTGGTGATCTTCACACTACTGAGTATGTTCAAAGATTGGATACTATGGCCATAATCTGCTACTGTTTTGCTATTCTCGGGTGATATGGATGTGGTGATGGTTTGCCTATGATTTTCAAGACTACCATCCCTTGATAGAATGATACATCCTTCCTCTAGATTTTGAGAATTTTAGTCTCTACAAAACTGCTAATTGTTTCTATTATGGGTTAGGAGTGATGATGCTTAACTCTCTTATATGAATTCATGGATACTACACCTACACTATTTTGACATCTCCTGTGTATGCTGATTCTTGATACTGCAATGGCATTTTCTCTTTATGTGGAACTTCAATGTGTTGGGTCTGATTCTTGCAACTATGTATTATTGTACTAGGTTATGATATTCAAAGAAGTATTGGGTTTGTTAGGTACTCCTAGTCTCTATATGTTCTTGGAATCTTTGTGAAAAGAGTTCAAGAACTAAGCTTTGCTCTTGAAGATGTTCTCCAACTGTGATATGAAGTTTCAGTCTATTGTGAAGTGTATCCATTAATGTGTTCAGTAAACTAATGTACTTTCTGTTGCCAAGGAGATATTGAATCTGCTTTGTTGTGATGCTAAACATTCTTAGCTATTACTTTGATATTCCATGAAATATGTGGGACTGTGAGAAGTATTTCCTAAGCTAAGCATGAGAATCTTGAGGTGAGGGAGCATTAGGATCTGAGTGTTATGTATAATCCCAGCACCAATGACTACCATTATCTCAGTTAGACCATTTGAGTGTACTTCTGGATCTAGAAGAGCTTTGAAATGTGCCTCCAAACCTATTGACCAACATTAGAAACTCTCACATGGAGCTAAGTTGTCAGAAACATGATTATGACTTAAGAAAACGTTCAAACAAAGTTCTCATTATGTAGTATGCGATGTTTTTTTTTGTAAAAGAAGAAGTTGCACACAAATTCTTTGGTTTTTTCAACTTGTCGGTAAGTGTAACCGGTTTATCTCATGGCCTGATTCTGTGCTAAAAAAGAATGGGAATGTCTATAAAGTTCAGTGCTTAGCCTAAATGTGTGTCACATTAACTTAATTTGTGAGTTCTGAGTGACAGTTTAAATAGCATGTGCATGACGTGTATGAATTTATTCTTATAATAATTATTATGTCCTGATCTCTTGGAATATAAAGGGAGGGCTAATTAAGACCCAAAGTGGCAAAATATCCTCTCGGGCCTAGGAATCAACACTAAATCGATTCTTTACTTCTCATTTAGAACACGGTCCTTAGTGTGCCATTAGAATATATGGGCACTATAGGACTCACGGGCCCATGGAACTCGGGTCCACGCATTAGCACGAGCATATTAGCCCATGTAAAATCATTTGGAAAAACAAAAAATACCGAAAAACAAAATGAAAATCTTCAAAAAACAAGATACACCACTGTTCCAACCAAGAATACCAAACTTTCTTAGTTTAAACTCTTAAAACTGGAAGACTTTGAGAAAAAGGGATACAACGGTGGAATGATCATCATCACCTATACTTGTAGTAATGAACGTGGATGGGAGGGATGTTTTTATGGGTTTACTTGCAAGGGGCTAACAGTGTTAGGGACACACATTGAGAAAAGTATTTTCCTCAAGCATACGGAAAAATCATGTCATAATAGCATGGGAATGTTTGTATGCCAACCATCGGGGAGTCATCTATAGCATGTAGTACCTTCCTAAGAGCCTCACACATCAACATTTCTAAAAACGTACCTTAGGAGAATCATGCTTGAAATATCAATCTTATGTGCTATGACTAAACCCCAAGAGAGACATAAGTTTGGATAACCATCAATGACTGTCATGGCAACAAATGCTACCATTAGTTGTCTCGAGACGATACCTTATGAACACAAACTGTGAAAGGGATTTGACCTTTGTAGTCACGATACGTAAACACTAGATGAAAGGAATACACACTTCCTAAAACCATCTTCGGGAAATGAAGGACCAAGAGTGATGACTTATGATTTAGACTACACCTACTCTACGAGTATATAGCGGCATGTGAGTATTCAACATAAGGGGTCAGGTGATATCATCAAGGGAATTATTGGGTGTAGAGAGGGGTGAGCAACTCAAAAAAATGTTGAGCAACTCGAAAACTTCCTTTACAGTTCGAAAAGTTTCGAGTTACTTGAAAAAAGTGAAATCGCAAATTTCAAAACCCGTTAGATGAAAACATCAGATAGATTTTTTATAGGTCATCAGATGTAATCGTCAAATAAAGTCTTAATGTGCAGTTCGTCAGATGAAATCATCGGACCCAAATTTTGAAAACTCGAAAAAAATTGAGAACTAAAAAAAAATTGGAATTTCAGTGGGTGCAACTTTCGAACATATTTTTTTCTTGTGTAAGGGTCGTCGGATGCATGTCGAATTGAAATTTTTGGTTGAAGAAACCCGAAAATCTCAAAAACTTGAAAAAGAAAAAAGATTAAAAAACTCGTCTAATGAAAAAAAAAGTTCAAAATCTTAGAAACTCGAAAAATTAAAAAAATGTAGAAACTCGAAGAAAGAGGAATTATCTCAAAAATCGAAAAGCAAAAAATACTAATCTGAGAAAAGAGAAGCAGATGTATGTGTTTGAGAAAAATTTTGTTTGTTTTTTTTTTTTTTTGGTAGTCGTCGGATGAAGTCTTCAGATGAGATCGTCAGACTGATTTTTTTGTTGTAAATTGTTGTCGGATGCACGACAGATAGAAATTGAAAAAAACTCAAAAAACAAGAGAGCTCAAAAATTGTATAACACTCAATTAACTCAAAAAATCGAAAAAGTGAAAAAAAAACATTGGATGGAATTTTATGAGAAAAACTAAAAATTTTCAAAAATTGGAAAATCTGAAATAACAGCAGGTGCAAATTTACTGTAGGTGGCGGATGCAAAAAATTATTGCAGGTGGACAGATGGAAAAAATCGAAAAAAAATCGAAAAACGGCGGATGCAATGTGCAATTGATGCAAAAAATGAAATAATAAAAAAAATTCGCAAATTAAAAAAATCGAAAATTTTGAAAAATTTAAAAAGCGACAGATAGAAAAATCGAAAAACTCAAAATTTTCAAAAAAATCGGATTTTTGACTGGTGGTTCTTAGAAACGCGAGATAGCGGTGCAGCGGTGGGTTTCCGAAATGTGTGGTGTCAGTTTGCACAGATCTGAAGGATTAGTAGAGACGTTCTAAAACAATTAGAATCTGACAAACAATAAATTTGAATATGTGCTTGGAGAAATGAAGAATGGAGTACAACAAACAACACAAACAAAAACGATGCAGAACTAAAAAAATGAGTTGAAAAAAATGAGTTCTATAGTTCTGAAAGCAAGAAGATTGTCAATGGCAGGGGCGCCAGTGTTTGCTGATTTTTTTCTAGCTCTACTAGCTCATGAATCTCTAGCTCTACTTCTCTATTAGCACCGATTCATCTTCTATTTGCAGCTACTTGACAACGATTCTACTCGAAACTTGACATTGATTCTGCTAGTTGAGACTCGGATATTCTATGGGTGTTCAAGCAGCTACTGTTTGATACATAATCGGATTTACAATGGGCTCATCCATAGATGACTTCTTATCCAATCTGTCTGTAGTATAATGGTAGTATAACGATGTTGTACCCACCTGTTAGAGGCACAACTATGACCTGATTTCGATCCTTAATTAACAATGGATGCTCAACTTGGATTTAGGACCTGTCAGAAACTCGATTTTCTACTGCTCTACAAACTGCTTCAGTTTTTTTTTAAGTTTTACAGATTGTAGATTATTCCTAGTCTACTCTACTCAAAAAACGAAAAATAAACTAATTCTATTTCTACTGAAATCATAGATTCATCAACACAACTTAACTAAACAATTGGAAATCCTGGCTACAATTGTCATTCAACATTTCTAACAAAAACTCTTCAGGGAGTCGAAACTAGGAAACATCATAAATCAGTGGAATAGTAGATCAATTTTCAAGTCTTGCACATCTACTTGATGCTAATCCCAAACCAATTCTTAAGAGAAGAAAACATCAACAAGCACATTCATACATCAGTACCCAAACAAAATGCATGAAGATGGAGTATGGAAGGAAATGCAAGTAGAATAATCTTCAATTAAAAGAGCAACAACATTTCAGTACATATTACATGCTTTGAAACTCATGGAGGAGGCCTCCATCTATAGCCACGAGCTGTTGAACCCAATTACATATTATTTTGGAGTCCACCTCTTATAACTGAGTGAACCCCAATCTATAATGATTTGAGATCCACCTATTACTTGATAATAGGAGACCTCTTTATTTTAAAAAACATAACTCAAGTTGAGATAATCTAATTTGCTAGCTCCAACATGGCTATCCATCTTTCGGGACGTACCATGGGGCTCACAACTGTATAATTTAGCCTAGCACTAACAATTCTCGTGCTCTCAATCTTGTCTCTCAACTTGATATTTGCTAGAAGCCCTTTTGAGTGGAGAGGTTCTGCATCGACACCTCGGGGCATGGCATCAACCAACAACTAGTAAGTAGAACAAGACCCACACCTTCTAGAATTGTTGAGAATCTCAAAACATCCACCCAAGTTGAGAGGGAGTCTTTGCCACTAGAACAATATCACAACATATAGTGAGATAAAGGGCCTAAACATCAAGGGCATGGCGCCGATTGCGACAATATTGTTCTATAACTCGTTTCACTGGATTCTACGTGAATATCATAGGACTCGATACTACGGTACATGGCCTTTGAACTGGAGACTTAGCACTTGAAGTTGATAACGAGGGATTTCGGGTAAGGGTCACACTATACATCAAAATAAATCAACAATGAATATTAGTGACCATAGAGACCTTATAATTGTAGCCCGTTGAGCAAGCGTTAACCATGATAGACTTCCCATGACAAGTATGACACTAAGTGACCTTCTCCTACCAGGAGACTACTGTCAGGTAGTACGACAAGGGGTAGCTTATTACTATTTCTATAGCCCTTATGTCCAACATGTTCTTATCCCAGAAGATCCATTGTTCCGAGTCATGCATAGAGCATATGAAAGTACTCTAAGCATGTATGAACTAGCAGCAAATCTAAACTGGGTATGTGTAGGCCTAACAACCATCCATTCTACTGAGTTAGTGATATCTCGTTGGCCTCCCCCACCAGCTCCTATTGATGACGATCTAACTGCCATTATTAGACACATCACACAAACTTCAGAAGAGCCAACCCCAACTTCAGAAGAGACAACCTCTACACTTGAAACTAACAAATGGTCAGGCACACTCGAAGACCTACATTATGAATGGAGTACATTTTGGTCCACACAGATTCTATTTGGTTTTACGTGTTTTAGGGCCCATCAATATAGATGTCATAGCATTTGACACCACAGTTCGAGAGGTTTGTATTGGAGACATTGCCATAGAGATGAACACTCGTGGATTTCTCATCCTAACCACTGTTTACATATGAGAACATCGTCGTTGGGTAGCATAGCCCATCTATTCACTGCATATCAATAGTACACTAGCAGCCCTTGGATTTGTGTGAGCACTGAGATGAAGACAATCTCCCACTGGTCAAATCTCTGAGAGCTTGGAAAACTCTTATTGACCCAAGAGTACGAGGTAATCAATGGGACCCCCCCGATTTGGAAATGGTCAGATTTTGATTACCTGTGTAAGAATAGTGTGGGTCCTTTCTTCACTAAGGCATTTTGGTTGGACCAATCCCTAATCAAAATTCGCCCGAACAATGCTTCACAAGCTAATGATGATATTGAGTGTGTTCCATCATCATCAGATGGATCGATAATGCATGACACAGCTTCTCGATCTCCCTCGTTGTCATCATCGCTATTAGCTTGTGAAGATCAACTTATTAATAACAAAGCTATAGGAGATATTTGTGTAGAATTAGATATAGACTCATTTGGTTTGGCGGATTTGTTGCATGATGATGTGGCAAATGATAACGAGGAATTATAAAATGAATAAATGAGACAATACAATGTATTACAACTTATTGGATTACATTGCTCACTTATGCAATTGCACTTTAATTTTTGATTAATCGACATCAAACAAAAGTCGACGCATGTGAGTACACAAATTATGGTCATGATATTGTTGTGATATATAAATTTCTTTATTCACTTGTGTATATGACCAATATTGTTGATAGAAAATGAAATTCAATCTGTTGATAAACAATAATTTTCAAAAGTGCCAATAGATTCTTCCATATTCATTTTGACACTACATAACTTGAACTCATTAAAAACACTAAAAATTGATAGCTTTATTGTCAATCTTCCCGGGAGGTTCTTCAATTTCTCATAGAATTTAGCTTTTGATAGTTGCAAATATATACCCAACCTTGCTCTAATATCATGTAAATGATAGAATTTGCAATTTGACACTAACAATTTGACAAGCTATCCAACAATCAAAATCACACGAGCTAAAGGAAAATAGCACACCAAAATCCCAAGAAAAATATTGTTGTAAGTTGTATTTGAAAACTAAGAAAAAAAATAGTACACATAGATAAGCACTAGTTTTTTGGGGATTCCATTGCATAACAAATTGAGGGCCTTGGCATGTTCTTCCATGCACTCCAACATGTAGTCACCGTTGTTCAGCATGTCTACCTCATCTTGGCTAAAAGATGTTCCACTGCTTACACACCATCTACCTTTATTTTGGGAGGGTGCCATCACTATATTTTTATTTAGCTACCACGTATGAGTTATATCAGTAGGACAGAGCCACATATATTGCATTGTTTCACTGCTATTATACTGACGTCTACCAAAAAACTTAAGGGAAAAAAATGATTTCTGTTGCTTTCCCTGCTGTCAGCATAATACCACATTTCTTTCTACCATCCAGCATGCCCATACAAGTTATTTTACTGCCACTTGATATGCGTCAGATAGCCCACATGGTCTTGTGAATCTCTCTTTTTGCAATAACACTTGCAAGTTTCATATGTCATTTGATGATGCGGTCACGGTGAGGCACTTCAGATTGAGTTGTGCTTTGTCTCGGCACATTTACATACACAATATTGGGCCTATGGGAGACATTGACATCATCCTTTGTCCAATCAACCATGTGTTTTCTGGGAACACTCTTCTCATGGTCACTCAGAGTGGAAGAACCAGAAGACAATGATGCGAAATCAACAACATCATGCACAAGATTGACAAATGGTTGCCCTTGCATGGCAGATGCTTTATTGGACGTTACTCCACTAATCAACTTTTCAAGGCTAGGCCCTATTCCTATGTGTCGACCTTTAGTGTAGGAAGCATATCGAGCACTTGCAAAATGGTGTTTACTAGATCACCCACACATGCATCATATAGAGACAATTATAATCGATAGGCCGTAGCAGCAGGCCAACTACCATGCCGAGACTCTGACAGATTCAACGTGGGCATATGTACAATATCATTGTCCTCAACCACCTACCAATCACCAATCATGGTCTTAGAGGAAATTACAAACAATGAAATAAAAACATATAGCAAAATCCTGCACACTCTCACCGCATCCATGTATCTTCCTCAATGAGAATATCTTATGTGCCACCAAGATAACCACACTTCGAATGATGGTTTTGGCTAGAATATGCACCTCCTGATCGCCAGAAGGCCCTCACTATGTTGTACTTTGCATTGCCGTCAGTCATGCCCACTACTAGTCTCCAATCCTCACATAGAGAAATATGTTTACCTTGTTTGTCTTGTATGACGCATTGGTCTTTATGTTTCTTCAAACTATTTTTAAAATGAAAAAGAAAAGACCGCTCACGTCCCTCCATGGGCACATCATCTCCGTTGTTATGTCCATGCCCAGTTCATAGGATACAATATATTCCTAGTCTTGGATACACGGTACTCCAGTGAAACAAGCTATTAGTTATGCAACGTCATACTGGACGTGACCCGAAAGTAACTAATATCCTTGTGAGGCCCAGAATACACTAAATGGAGTTTAGACAAGGTATGAGATAGTGTATGCATGTGTAGAGTTATCAATAGCAATTCTATGAATAGTTGGTCCATGCATAGGACTCTATTCTAGGTGAATCTATGTATAGGGAACATAGGGCTATGCATGGCTATGTGTCCAAGATGCTTTTGGCTCTATATAAGAGGTCCAAACTCGCCCTACTCCTCATCAGGCTCTCACTCTACATTCATGCTTCTTATTCCTTGGCTTGGGGGTGAGGCTTCTAGAGATCGATTGGATGCTTCAACTTGGTTGGGTGGTTTCTCCATAGTGTGTTATCCTTTGTGTTTGGGATTTGTAAGCAGGATCTAAGGAGCTTCCCATATAGTGGTATCAGAGCAAGGCTTACAAGTTTGGAGAGGTGGTGCATTTCATTGGAGCTTGGTGGTATTCAACTAGTATTCTCATCCAAGGAGAGGAGCAAGGTTGCAAGTTGGTGGATCTTCCCAAATTCAATTTGCATGTTCCATATCTCTCTCAAATTCATTGTGATTTATGGAGAATTGAGCTAGGAATACAAATTTTGGTGTTTTTTTGGGAGTTTTAGCATGTGTAGCTCAAAACCAACAAAGGATCTGAAATTTCCAGCAAGTTAATATACTTTGAAGTAGTTGAAATTTAGTAAAATGGAGGGTAGAATTTGTTAAATTTGAAAAAACAAATCATATTGATTTCTTGGCTTGCTACAAATGTTGTACCATGCAAGTATGTAGCTCATAAATGCAAAATGCCAAGTTTGGCCTACCTAGAACTCGAGCTACATGGTTATGTGATGTCTAGATTAAAGAATACAACTTGCATATAGTTATCTCTCTAGCTTTCTCTCTCTAACTCGTGTTGAAGCTGATGCTAATACACTGAAATCTTGTACTTTTGTTCATTCTTTGATTCATTGCTATCATAATCTGATGCTTAGCATGCTAGATTGTAGTTAAGCCATTTCTTCTGAACTAGATCTTGCTAAACAATCTAGAATCAGCTTACTGTGCTAATCACAAAGCTTAATCAAGATCAATCATACTTGTGGACATTCCCCACACATGTGAATTCTAAAAATTTTGTTATGGTATTAGAGCCAAATTAAGCTTTGCATGCTAACATCTCTGATTGTACAAGAAACTGAAAGCTAAATCAAGCAAAAAAGTAGTTTTGCACTTTTTCTCACCTTTGAAGTGTATTTGGAACAGATCGGATTGGAACTGAATTTTCAAACCTAAAAAGTGGTAGTACAAAATTTTGGAATTCCGCACGTGTAAAAATCAGAGATTTTTAGTCCTTTTGTTCTCCTTGCTAATAGATCCAAAGATAGCAGTGTTATAGCTTAATGGAAAGCTTATGATCTGTGCTTTCCATATATATTGAAACCAAATCAATTTGATGTGTCTAGCAAGAGTTATGCTATCTAAGAAGGAGCTGTGGCATAGAAGGTTGGGTCATCCTAACTTTAAATCTATGTCTTCTATGGTTAAGAAGGTGAAGGCTATCGGTCTTCCAAAATCTCTTTCTAAAGATTTCAAGCCTTGTGAGGCTTGTGCCATTGCAAAGTCACACAAAAAGCCATATCAGAAGTCTTTTATAAAGACTACTCATCCTTTGGAGCTTATACACTTAGATGTATATTTTTTCTCTTCTAAAAGTATTGGTGGTGCAACATGTTTTGTCACCTTTATTGATGACTTTACTAGATATACTTGGTTGTATCTACTTTCTTCAAAGGCAATGGTTTTTGATCACTTTCTAATCTTCAAAGCTTATGTTGAGAAACAATTTTCTTTTAAAGTTAAAGCTTTAAGATGTGATGGAGGAGGTGAATACATCTCCAACAAGTTTCATGAGTACTGTGAATGAAGCTGAAGGAATAAAGAGAGAGTTTTCTTGTGCTTATTCTCCATCTCAAAATGGAGTTGATGAGAGGAAAAACAGATCTTTATGTGAATGTGCTAAAACAATTCGAGTAGCAGCTTCTTTGCCTATTGATTATTGAAGTGAAGCTATAAATTGTGCAAACTATTCGTGCAATAGATTACCTCACAATGCACTTGATGGAAAATCACCTTTTGAAGTCTTGTTTAAGAAGAAACCTAAGGTAGATCACCTTAGAGTTTTTGGTTGTGCTTGCTTTGTTCATGTACCCTTGGAAACAAGGAAAAGAGATGATCCAAATTCTATTAAAGGGATCATGGTTGGATATGCATCAAAAAAGTTGATCTAGATTGGCAATTTGACAAACAACAAGCATTAACAATCAAAAGCATTGATAAACATTGAAATCCGAGACCACACGTGTGTACTACAGGCTGTAGTACGGCCTTCAACCTAAGAAACAAGTAGAAATTGATTTGGTTTCATTTGGATCACAAAAACTCAATGTACATAGTGAACTAGCTTGAGATTGCCAATGAGCTCCAAAAATTTTCTATCTTCTCACTATGGAGAGAGGGAATACATAGCAAATTCGACTTCCTTCTTGAAGTTAGGTGGATTTCCAGCATGTAATAAGGAAGTTAACTCACTCTCCTTGACCTAAAATGAAACCCTAGTCTATTTCCTAGAGTTATGCTTGGTAGGTAGCTAGTTGGTCAAATTTTCACCTTAAACTTAGGTGTAGGTCCTATAAAGTAGGGATGACCACCAAATAGACATGACCAACTCTCTTGACTTGACCTAACCTACATTAGGATGGGTTTCCCATGTGGCATCATGGCCTCACATGTGTGGGACCCACTTGTGTACACAATTTACACTATTCTACATGGTTTTTGATCAAGCTAGATTTGCCAATTTTTGGCAATTCTTCACAGTACTTTGTTAGTTAGAATTAGTACACTTGTAAAAAGTTGGTAGAATTTCATGCATGGCAAGTGACAAATGTCACATAGACTCTAGATGTCACTTTAGTTGTCATTTTGGAATGGATAAATGTGGTTCTACCTCGAGCTACCTCAAACTCCATAAATATGTGTAGCTCTCCTCACAATCAATTATGAAGAACCAAAGTTTTGTAGCTACCTCATGCCATTTTGGATCTAAACTATTTTGCTTGTTATCTCTCTAGATTTCTCTCTCTAACTCGTGTTGAAGCTAATGCTAATACACTGAAATCTTGTACTTTTGTTCATTCTTTGATTCATTGCTATCATATTCTGATGCTTAGCATGCTAGATTATCGTTAAGCCATTTCTTCAGAACTAGATCTTGCTAATCAATCTAGAATTAGGTTACTGTGCTAATCATAAAGCTTAATCAAGATCAATCATACTTGTGGACGTTCCCCACACGTGTGAATTCTGAAAATTTTGTCAGAATTCAAAATCCAGCAAGATCAGATCAATTGATGGGTTATAAATCTGTATTTTGGATTGCATGTGGATTTGGAAAATGTTCTTGCCATTAATTTCCAATAGGGCATGGTGAAAAAACCTAGAAAGGGCTAAAATTCATGATTTTTGTTTGTTTTTTCATGAAATTGGATGGTAGGAGGTTGTTGAACATCAAATGAAGCTGAGAAAAGATGAATCATAGTTTCTTGAAGCTTTCCTAGAAGTTAGAGCCAAGAATTCCAGCAATTGGGTTTGTAGGAAGTCAAAAAGTGTCAAAAATTGACTAGTTTTGGTGAATTTTGGGGGATGGATTTTTCAAAATCCATAAGGAGATCATTCTAGATTTTTTCCAGCATGATTTGTATTCCTTTTTACCTTTCCAGCAAGCTATCAGACCTGTAAATTGATGGGTTGAGGCTTATATTTCAATTCCATCAAGTTTGTAGCAATTTTGACTTCTAGAAACCAAGAATTCATGGTTCTCAGCCCATACTGTTTCATAGGATCTGTATGAAGGCTTCATGGAACTCTTAGAGACTATCTAAAACTGTTTGGATCATGACTTTTAGGCTTGGTTTAGTGTTTGCATGTTTTTAGACATATTGGCCTAGAAAAAATGCACCCTCCTACATGTTAATTGGTTGTTCTAGACTCGCACGTGTGAGTCCTAGGTGGTAGGCTGACATAAAAAAAAATAAAATTAAAAGTGCGAAAACTTAAAATTTTTAGTTTTTTCCAGTTTCTTGTAATATCTATGAAATTGACTAAAAATAGTGATTTGACCATACCGGAGTCAATTTCAGTTAGTTTTTTGGTCAACAGTACTTCACTATGAGTTAATCTGATATTAACTAAATTTAGTAATTTTCAAGATAGATATATCGAGATGGACGAAGAAACTTCAAATCAAGCGGCAAATCCAGGTGCGCCATCTTATATAGTGATTTGTCAGCAGTTGAGTATGGTACTCAATGATATAAATAATCGTAATCAGATGAGAGATCAGCAAATGGAGGTTCTGTTGAATCAAGTCAAATTGATGTCTTCACCCAATCTCGATTTTCAACCGAAGGTTTATGTGGGCGAGAAGAAGGAGAAGAAACCTGAGGTCATCGAAGATTGGCTGGCCAAGTGGAGTAGTTACTTCAATTCGCACGGTGTTCCTGATGAGAAGAGAATTGAAAGCGTCGTGATGTTTTTATGCGGCAAAGCGTCATCATGGTGGCAAGATTTACCGGTGAAGCCAACTACTTGGGAGGCGTTTCCAGAAGTTTTCAAGAAAGCTTTCGTAGTTGCTGATGATGTGGACTACTACCTGAAGTTTGTGAACTGCAAGATGGGTACAAAGAGTTTAGACTCTTATATCCAAGAACTCATGGACCTATGGAATAGGGTTCCATCATTCGATGCGAAGTTGGCACTTTGGCAATTTGTCCTAGGTTTGTCAGCCGACTATCAGAACGAATGCAGGCAAAATGTGCTTCAAAGCCTCGAGGATGCATTTCGGATTGTGGAAGGATATGATTTCACAGTGGTGGCATCTAGGAAGCAGTTTGCACAAATTCCAACCACTTTGAAACCCAAGAAGGTTAAGAAGTGCGGTCTGGACCAAGTAAAATATTTTGATTCAAGCTACTAAACCAATTCTTGTTACCTGTCATGTGTCTTGTGGCTCTCAAGTCAATATACCATGCTTGATCATCTTGATTAGATGACAATGCAGATATGAAGATGCTAGAGTCTTCAATCTCACCCTCATTGACAAGGTTACCTGCTTGCTTTGATTTCTCATTGCCTTGTTCCGCCAGGAATTTGTGACATTCACTCTTCCAATGGCCCTTTTTACCACAATGGAAGCACTTGCCTTTCTTCTTGGTCTTATTGCAAGATCCTTCATCCACGTCGGAACCCAGGAAGCCGAAGAGAAAGAGATTCAAGAAATCTATGTACTGGGAAAAGGCTAAAAGAGAGAACTTATGTTTTGTCTGTAAGAAACCTGGACATATGATGAAATTTTGTCCAGAAAGGAAGAAAGTGTCTGCTCACATGATTGAAATCCCAGGAGGCAATAGTAAGACTTGGGAAATTAACCGGACTGATTGTGAGTGTGAATGTTCTTACTACTTCTTTCTTGTGTGATGAACTTTTTCGTTTAATTGGCATAGTTAAAGATCAATAAGTGAGTATTTTATTGGACAATGGTTCAACTCATAATTTTATTAATTCTCATCTTGTGCAGAAACTCAGCTTGGAAATTGAAGCCAACAATCATAGATATAAAGTTTATCTAGCTTCAGGAGCAGAGTTGGAGACTTGGAACGTAAAAGTTTCGAAGCTCCCAATTTTGATGCAAGGACACATACAATTAGTTAATTTTCATGTTTTAGACCTAGCTCGTACTGATTTAATTTTAGGTTATGAATGGTTATTTAGTAAATCACCTTCTTTGATAATTTATTTTGAGAAGCATGTTCTCACTTTCAAGGAGGGTGATATGGTAGTTGCATTATTTGGCAGTAATTTTGTAAGTCCGTTGGATCAGTTTTCTCAGTTAATGAAATGGAAACATTGGATTATTCTGAGTATGAAGTTTTTTTAATTTGTGCTATTCCAGTCGTGGATGTTCTTGAATTGAATCTAAATAGTTTTGAATTCTCAACAATTCTTAACTCAGTAAATTTAGATCATGAACAAGCAGTGAAAGAACTGAATTTAGGGATGTTTTTCCATCTGAATTACCTCATGGTTTACCACCATCTAGGTCAGTAGACCACATGATTGAGTTAATTCTAGTAAGTCAACCTATCTCTAGACAACCTTACAGGTTCTCTCAGAAAGAGGAGACAGAGAGTTCAAATCAAATAGAAAACTATCTGAGGATGGGACATATACAACCTAGTAAATCACCATGGGGCGCTCCTATTCTTCTTAAAGTGAAGAAAGATGGAGGTTTCCGGATGTGTGTGGCTTACAAGGGGCTTAATAAAGTGACTATAAAAAATAAATATCCATTACCCATGACCTGCCCAGGAAATAAGTATCCCTAGAAATAGTCATATTGGCAGTTCTCTTTAAGTTTCAGAATGGAATCCATGGACTCCATGTTGGGTTGATTCTTTGTTTTGAAGTCATCTATCAACTTTCTCAACTTGACATTATCTAGTGAAAGAACCATTCATTAGCAAACAACAAAATATGCAGAATATATGTAAAAAAAAATCGATAATGAAAACAATCCAGGTAGATAAATTTTTCTATACCACTTTCTTTGATTCGTCAAGGGCTGCCAACATAGCTAAAAATTTATCAGCATCTAACATCTCTATCGTAGAGCCATTTTTAGAGAGCAATTGATTTATTATCAAGTCCTTTGCAACCCCTTTTTCAATTTTCTTTTGTCCAACACTAGGCAATTTAGAAAATTGATTTTCAGCTAGATTTATGACAACATTCCATGTATGCAAACATTCACCTCAGCCACCTCATGACAATGTGACCATAAATGAATTTTGAGCCTGTATACTGAACATCATGTGGTATAATATAATATATTTTGGCTGGACACGACCCAGCACATGTTGGTCTAAAACTACAATGATAACACAAAAATCCACCATGATGTTTCTACACAGTACCTAGAGGACAACACACGCTCAATCTTCCACTCCATTTGGTTCTATTTGCACTTCCAAAAGATTGTAAGTTGCTACACAATTTGTTCTCGCATATGAAAGAGCCTCCACAAAACGACCCAAGGGTGGCCATCCTTGCTCTATCCATTCCGAACATTGAATTGCATTTTTCTGAAATGTTTGGCATTTCATAGATGACATCACCATTGTATCTGCTCGGAAGCTCATCCATACTGAAAATATTTTTCAAGTCAAATACATGCATTGTGCCTGATACCTGAGTGGTTGTATTGGGAGTTTTTTGTGCAACAAGAGAAGGACTTGCATCCGAATGTGGATTGGGAGATGTGTCATCTGTAAAAGATTTCAGATCCTCAAGATCCAATCTACTTGAATGACCTTTGGTTAGAAAGAGAAATACACTACCAATTTCACCAATGTAGAAAAATCAGCATCTACACACAATTTGAGATGCAAACACTAATAGAACTTGATCAAACTTGAATGAAATGATTATGTACTGTTGCTGTCCGTACAAAATCAGCAAGCTACTGTATTTCACACGTGTGGATCCAAAAATAGCAAATATAGATCATTCTACACATAGAATTGCAAGCAATCACCAAGATAGTGCACCAATGGATAGTTGAACCCAAGAGAACCATGTATAAGCATGAAATGAGATAGAGAAGAGAGAGGATGACTCTCTCCATGAGTTACATCCTTTTATAGCAGGTCCAAACCCTATTTGGCCACTTGGCTTTCCCACCAAAATGCTAACCCTACCAATTTTGGGTCTAGATTCAATGTACCCAACTTACTCAAATTGAATCTACTCAAACTCGCATTCTATCTTTCCCACACTTTCAAAAAGTGTTTATTCAGATGAAATTTAGACTAATGAACTTTGAAAAGTCAACCTCTAAGTCTAAAACAAGTTTTGGCCTCAATATGCCAAATATGGAAATATTGCAAAATGTGATGAAACTAGTTGAATCTTTCACACTCCCTCTTCAACTAGTTTTAGCATAGACTTTGATAATACTCCAAGTGAAGTCCTATGCTTCATGAACAAGTATTTTCCCAATGCTTTGGTGAAGATATCACCTACACATTCCCTTGAAGACACATGTTGAAGCTCCACCTCCTTTGCAATGACTCGCTCCCTCACAAAATGATATTGTATCTCAATATGCTTGCTCCTAGCATGAAAGATAGGATTGGATGCCATTCTTTGAGCTGATTGATTGTCACAAAAGATGATTGGGCTCTCTGGAAAATCCAGCAAGTGAAGATCCTTGATCATTCTCTTGATCCATACCGTCTCCTTTGTGCAATGTGTAAGAGCTTTGTACTCGGCCTCACTGGATGACAATGAGATAGTAGCTTGTTTCTTTGACATCCATGATATAGCTCCATCACCTATGAATATACAATAAGAACTAATGGATTTCCTATCCATTACATCTCCAGCATAGTCCGAATCTGAAAATCCAAAAAGATTAGGTGATGATCCCTCATACAATATGCCAAAATCTCGAGTTCCAATGATGTACCTCAAAACTCGCTTTCCTAGCTTCCAATGCTCCTAGCATAGTTTTTGCCAATAGAACTTTGATCCATCATAAGAATGATGTTCTTTTTAAGAATATATCTCCTTTCAATGATCATGTAATGCTTAAAATAGAAACAACCATAATTGATATAGAGAATAGTGTCCACTTGGGATGCTTCACTATTTCTTACATCAATTTTACATGTAAAAATGTGACTAGAACATGAAGAATAAAATAGAATGTAAATGAAATGATTCCACCATGCTTCCAACTCTGAACTCTCTGGAAAAATACAGCAAACAAACATTAAATGTGAGTGATCAACTTTTGCTTGCATGTCTCCTCCTTCTTTGTCCTTTGTTGCCTTGTATCCACCATGATACTCCATGAATGAGCCTCCATCTTCATCTTGCCACAAGAAACCATCAGACCTTGGAAATCCATGAGTAGGTGAGTACATAAATGATGCAAATCCAGCACCACATGACTCCATAAACCAAGTAGTTTGCACTAGTCCATCTTCAAGATCTACTTGACACAAGAAAATAACCATGAATTCACCAAAAATTGACAATCTCCGAGTATTGGCACCAAGTAGCTCAACACTTGAGAATTTAGCCATGGATGAGTGACATAATGAACCTCCAATAGCTTCATTTCCATCAGCAAAATCAGCCAAGAATGCTAGTACAAATCTTATAAGAGATCGATATTCAACATCCATTGCTTGGATCCACTCCTCTTCTTTCCTTGCTTGATCTACACATGTAGGCTCATCCAAAGAGGTTAGGAAAGCAACATAATTTTCAGAAACTACTTGCTTACCCTTTTGATCATATGTGAGCCTTGAAGGTACTTGTCTTTCTCTTGATGTTCTCCTTGGCTTTTGACTTGATGAAGGTCCATCATCACCACCATCCAAAGTAGGATCCTTCTCATCAACATCAAGAATGTTAGATCCATCTACTTTACCATCAATCATGCTTGAAGACACCTTTGGAATGTTTCTCTCATAAAAAATGACATCTCTACCAACAATCACTTTCTTAGTAGAAGGATTGTAAACCTTGTAGGCTTTACTCATCTCACTATATCCAACAAAAATACCTCTTCTTGAAGATGGATCCTCCTTGGTCCTATCATCAAGAGTAATGTTGACATAGCATGTGCATCCAAAGGTTCTTAGAAAGTTGACACTTGGCTTCCTCTTGAATAGCATCTCAAAAGTTGCCCTTCCATCCAAAATAGCACTCGGCCACCTATTGCACAAGAAATTGGCACACAACAAAGCTTGATCCCAAAATGGTTTGTCAAGATTAGCACTTAACCTCATAGCTTTGGCACTTTCACATAAAGTTCTATTCTTCCTTTCAGCCACTCCATTTTGTTGTGGGGTCCTTGATGTTGTATACTCCCTCTTGATCCCATGCTCATCACAAAAGGCCTTGAACTTGTTAGATATGTACTCACCACCATTGTCACCTCTCAAGCACTTGATCTTTGTGGAAAATTGGTTCTCCCTTGCATTCTTGAACTTGACAAAGACATCGTACACTTCATCCTTGCTGTTTAGTAGATAGATCCAACAAAATCTACTAAAATCATCAATGAATGTTACATACATCTTAGCTCTACTATTGCTAATTGTAGTAAATCCATGAATATCCGAATGTACAAGTTGAAAAGGCTTTGTAGATCTAGAAATAGATCTAGTATAAGGTAGTCTATGTGACTTAGACAAAGCACAAGACTCACAAACATACTTGTCATTACTTAAGGAACTTGGAAGACCAAGCACAACCTTCTTCCTTGCCATTACCTCCAATGACTTGAAGTTGAGGTGTCTCATCCTTTTGTGCCAAACCTCTTGAATAGAAATTTGCTCCCTTGCAACACATCCAACTTGGTTAGCAATAACACAAGCATCAAGTTTGAACAACTTCCCTTGCCTTTTACCTTTTCCAATCAAGACATCTTTCCTTTTGATCAAACAAGCATCTCCATCAAACTCCACCTTGAGGCCCTTACTTAGCATTTGACTCACACTAAGCAAATTCTTGGTAATAGATGGAATAAACAAGATATCCTCCAAATGAACATTCCTATTTGTAGAGAGAGAAATAGGAATTGTGCCAATCCCTTTGATTGCACACTCACCATCATTGGCCGTGTAGATCACCCTCTTGTCATCTCCATATGCCAACAAAGAAGTGGAGTACTCTTTGTGAAAGGTCATGTGTGAACTTGCTCCACTATCAATCCACCAAGGATCTAGATCTTCATCATTAGCAATCATACATGAAAACATCACAGAAGCATCATCATTTGCATCTTGCACATCCAAACCATCCTCATCAAGAGTAAGATTACCTTGCTTGTCTCCTTGATCTCTCTTCTTCTTGTAGCACTCACTTGCAAAGTGTCCTTTGATGCCACAATAGAAGCACTTGAGCTTTGATCTATCCTTCTTTTTACCACTTGAAGAAGCATCCACTTGATCTTGCCCTTTAGACCACTTGCTTTTGGTTTTGCCCTTGAATTTGCCCTTTGTGAACATAGCATCCTCTTGAAGTGTTGATGTAGATCCACCTCTTGCTTGAAGCCTATATTACTCATTGATCAAGATCTCTTGAGGATCCATAAAACTTGGCAAAGTCTTTTGAATAGCAATACTTTGAACAATGTTAGCATGAGCATCCAACAAGCCATTAAGAATCACTTGAATAAGCTCTCCTTCCTTAATGCTTTCATCTATGCAAGCTAACTCATCATTCAACGCTTTCATTCTCAAAACAAAAGTACTTGGACTTTCTTCATTCTTTTGCAAACAAGAAAAGATTTGCCTTCTTAGAGTCAACTCTCTAGAAGTAGACTTGGATTCATAAAGCTTCTTCAATGAATTCCAAGCTTCCAAAGATGATGTGCACTTACCAACTTCCTTGAGAAGTTCATTGGTAACATTCATCTTTATCATGTGTAGATCCTTCTTGGCCCTCTTGTCATGCCTCAATTGATCTTGTTGTGTTGCTGGTCTCTCCTCCAAACCTACAACAATATCCAAAACATCATTCATCTCAAGAAGTGACTCCATCCTCACTTTCCATAATGAATAGTTACTTGAGGTAAGCCTATCATTGGCTTCCAACATGACTCCAATTGAGGGTGCCATGTAGCAATGACCTGATCTTCTCTTTCAACTTGTTTCAATGCACAAAGCACTCCTTTGAACAACAACAAATTCTTTCAAAAGAAATCACCAAGATTTGAAACTATCTCACAAATTCTCTTCTAGCACTTATCCAAGCAAATCAACACATAGAGTCATGGAATCTTGATCAACCTATGATCTATCCTCAATCTAATGACTTTTGCCACTTCCTAAGATTGAAACACACTCAAATGAGGTCCAGCAACCTCACTATCTAGAGATCCAATCAAAATTAGGGTTTTGACAAAATCACAAAATCTACATGCAAATGCTAAAAATTTGATATGCAATCTATAAGCCACCACTTAGGCTGAACCAATGATCCAAATCGGACAAATCCATCATGTGAATTCAAAAAATGGAATTGAACAAGTATATTGACCTATTTAGTATTTTGATCTACAAAAGATCCAATCTACAAAAGCAAAAAATCCGATTTTGGTGTAGAATCCTCTCTAGCATGCTCTAGACTTGATATCTTCACCAAATCATTGATAGATCTGATTTACTCCTTCATAACCTGAAACACAAGCTCTAATAACATGTGAAAGATTTCAGATCCTTAAGATCCAATCTACTTGAATGATCTTTGGTTAGAAAGAGAAATACACTACCAATTTCACCAATGTAGAAAAATCAGCATCTACACACAATTTGAGATGCAAACACTAATAGAACTCGATAAAACTTGAATGAAATGATTATGTACTGTTGCTGTCCATAAAAAACCAGCAAGCTACTGTATTTAACACGTGTGGATCCAAAAATAGCAAATATAGATCATTCTACACATAGAATTGCAAGCAATCACCAAGATAGTGCACCAATGGATAGTAGAACCCAAGAGAACCATGTATAAGCATGAAATGAGATAGAGATGTCTTGGAATCAACCGCTTTAGTGCTAGAGTAGTTTTGTAGATAGCAAGCCGTAGAGATAGCTTCTACCCAAAAGGTTTGAGACAAATGTGAATTTGTTGTCATGGATCGTGTAGCTTCCAATAGTGTGCGGTTCTTCTGCTCTACTACTCCATTCTGTCGTGGAGTATAGGTCGTAGTAAATTGTGGTGCACGCCACATGAAGATAGGTAGTCCTTCATCTCATTTAATAAGAACTCTCCCCCTGAATCAGACCGTAGGGCCTTGATCCTCTGACCAGTTTGATTTTCAGCATATTGCTTGAAGTCTTTGAAGCAACAAAATGCTTCTGACTTGTTCGTAATGAACATTACATTGGCAATCGGGAGTAATCATCAATGAATGTGATAAAATACAGAGCTTGACCTAATGAAGGTACACTCATAGGACCACACAAGTCACTGTGTATCAGTGGCAAGATGGACTTTGCCCTTTTGGCTTGTCCTCTGGGAAATCTCATTCTAGGTTGTTTCCCTAGTAGACAGTTTTCACCAATAGTCTGATTAGCTGTGGTGATAGCAATTATATTCATGTCCTTGACCATTTTATTGTGATACATATACAAGATAGGCATGGTTAAATGACCTAATCTTTGATGCCATAAATTTGCATCTTAACAACTCACAAAAAGTGCAACATTGTGACTCAGTATGTACAAATTTCCTTCTCTATAAGCAGAGAGGATCTCCTTTGAGTTCTCATCTAAAACAATACATCGATTGGCAGTGAACAAAGCTCTATAGCCCTGATCTGTGATCTTGCTAATAGACAAAAGGTTCTTTGTTAATTTGGATACATAAAGTACTCCATTAAGCATCAGCGCTTTCTCCTCATCTTGAGATCCTTTGAGTGTGTCAGAGTTCCCTTCTTGGTGCTATCGCATCTTCTTCTTTGCTTTATTGTGCTTGAAGATGCGACAGTTCTTGATGTCGTGGTTGGTCCTTTTGCAATATCTGCAAAATAGCTTGGTCTTGGACAATGGGTAACTATACTGTTGCTGTTGTGGTTGTGATGCTACTGGCTGTTTTGCCTTTGTCTTCTTATCCTTGAAGCCTTTCTTCTTCTTGGATTGCTGCTTGTTTGAATAGAGTGCCATGGATTTGGAACTCGTAGATGTGGACATGCTTTTCCTCCTGACTTCTTCCTGCAACAAGCTTGCTATCAATTTTTGGAAAGACAGCGCAGGGTGATTGCTCAGAAGCAACACTAAATTATCGTAGGAGGATGGAAGAAAGGCAAGAAGTGACATGGTGGAGTCTTCTTCTGATATAGGGAAACCTATTGCAGCCAGTTGGTTCATTGATTGTTTGAACTCATTTAGATGGTTGCTAACTGAGCTGCTTTCACTCATTCTGAGTGTTAGTATCTTCTTCCTCAAGAAGAGATGAGTGAGACATCTGAGGTCTTGTAGATGTTGGTGAGTGTATTCCATGCTTCTTTGGAAGTAGTCCAATTGGATACATGAGCAATTTGAGTGTCTTTAAGGTTTAGAGATACAATGGCAAGAGCCTTGCCATCCTTGGCTTCCCAAGCTGAGAGCTGTTCAGGTTCTATCGATCTGGCTATAGAATCGTTAATGTATCCCCATAACTCCTTCCTGACTGCAACCTTTGTGGCAAGGGAGGATATTTTTTCTCAAGATGCTACAAAAAGAAGACCAGTCCATCCAAGGAGAACCAAAGCAAGGGGGCCGAGGTGAAGGATGGAGCTTCAAGTTCAAAATGCAAATACAAGAAGGACAAGTCCAAGGAAAGGTGTTTCCTTTGTGGAAAGGTGAATGAGGCTTGGAGTCTCACAAGGACTTGCAAGATTTGTCTTCAAGAGTCCATCACAACACATGTCAAATCTTTTGAATTTTTTCATTTGGAAGTGCATTGTTTGGTTCAAGATGCAAAGATAGATGTCACTTTCATAAAAGTAACTTGGATTTATTTTGTCCTTGGAAAGTATTTTGCTTGGAACTTTAGATAAGTTCAAACTTATTGTTATTATCCAAGAGAAATCAATCAAGAATAAGGAGCAATCACAAAATGAACATAGTTTTATTTATGCTCTCATGTCAACTTATGAAGAACCATTTTGCTTTGAAGAGATTTTTGTATCTCAAAGGTGGATTAAGGCAATACTAGTTGAGTGTGATGCCTTGATAGATAGCAAAATATGTTTTCCTTGTAAGCTTACATTAGTTATGAAGTCAAGGAAATGGAAATATCTTCATAATGTAGGATCTTTTGGTTTCAATAAGATCATGAATGATGTGTTCATTCATAAAGATGAAAATTGTATGTTTTCAATCCTAAAGGCAAGTTGTAAACTTCTTATGAGAATAAGTGAAGCATCCAAAGTGGACACTTATATCCATAAGCAAGTAGTTAGCCTTATTGAGATGGAGATACCTTTTGATTTCAATATTGGAAAAATCATGCCAAGTTGTGGTGATTTTTGGACTTATGTTTCTAGCATAAGTAACCTTGATAATCATAGAAAGTGCATATTGAATGGTCATACTTGTTGTGATCATTATGAGACATGGAGGTCTCAGATTTCCATCAAGAAGGAGCATCATGAAGAGGATCTTAAGGAGTCATCTCAAGGTTCAAGTGTGCCAAGGATTGAGGAGGAGAGACCTTCTCAAGTTATGATTCCAAAAAGAAACTCAAGAAACATGGTTGAACCCATGTGGCTCACATTTCAAGGGAAAGAGGAGCATATCTCATGTGAAGGAGCAAGCCTCAAGGTCAAGCATCTACATGAAAATTGGAAGGAATCAATTTTGGAGGTGCTAGGATGGTGCAAAGCTCTCAAGCTCATCAAAGATGTCAACATCAAAGAAGCACTGTCATGGATATGGTGATTTCAGATCAACATGAAGCTCATTGGCTGATCTTCACACCTTTTGAACCAGCAAAGACCAATTCAGCCCATGGAGTCAAGTTCAAGATCATCATGTTTTCCATCAAGCTAGATCTACCAAGCTAGATTTTTGAGGAGTGTGAAAAATGCAAAAATAAGCTTGGTAGAGGCCAAAAATCTTGTATATAGATAAACACACATGTGTGGAGCCTGTTACCACATGTGAAAATAGTGTACTTGTCATGTACCATAATCATATAGGTTGTACATATGATTTAATTCAAGTTCTAGTGGCTAAAAAGACCAAAAACTAGTTTTCTAGATATATGACACATGGCATCAATCTATTGATTGCATGAGCCAAATATTTTGGTTAGGTGTCATATCCCATGTGTAGAGGATATCTCACACGTGTGGAATAAGCTGAAGTAGGAGAATTTTGAATTCTAGAAGATTTCCAAGTAGATCTCCATATAGAAGGAAAATGGACCAAAAGTGCTCAAAATAGAAGGTTTTGTCCAAGTGTCAGTTTTGCATGATGAATCATCATATGACAAAGCACCTTCACACGTGGGATCAGAGGGATGATCAGTACCACGAGCTCCCACTTATTGTATATATAGAGCCACATTTGGCCATAATCATTGTGAGACACCAATCTTGGTTTTGGAAGCAATTTTGAGTGATTCTCTCCATTTGTCTACATTTGTTTTGATTGTTTTGAGGTTCTATCAATGTGTACTTGATTTTCAGGTTGGAGTCCGTACTAAGATAGTTTTTCACACGTGTGAAACCATAAAGTACACTTACCTTCAATTAATGATTGTTCATGTTAGGATTTTGTGTCTAGAATTGATCTAGATTGATCTTAATCTGAAGTAGATTGATAGATCAAGTAATCTGACAACCAATCCCTCTTGAGGATTAGATTAGTATCCAATCTTGGTCCTTTTTGTACTTTTTGCACAGATTGACTAGGAACAGAATCAGAGTAGGAGTCTGTGACTGCCGTAACAGAAGAATTGCGAAGCATTAGACATCTTGGATAGCCATGCGATTCTCTGTCTCTGATAACTATGTTTGTGTGCAAGAGAATGAGAGAGACAATTGCATTCAATCAAGAACATAAGGATGGAACAGTAGCAAATCTATATATATAAAAGTGAATCAGAACACAATACAATAGCATTGACAGGTGCGTGCTCCTAATTACATACTCAAAACAAAACTATAGTTCTAAATCTCTCTCTCTCTCTCTCTCTCTCTCTCTCTCTCTCTCTCTCTCTCTCTCTCTCTTTCTATGTATAGATCACTAACTCTAAGGAGCTAGTTACTGAAGACCTTTTGGTCGTTTGATCACTCTGTGCATACAGATTGTGTGCAACAAAAAAACATCACTAAGCAAATCTTGTGCATTGTTGGGCAGGGCAAATTTTTTTTTTTGCCTTGGTAGCCCACCTCCATAGCACGGCGGCGTGCTATGGAGGTGGGCTGCCATGGCATTATTTTTTGCCGAGGCCATCAGTGAGATTTTGAACGTTTTTAAACTTCAATCCTCTATTTTTGAACAAGATGTGTTGCTAATACTATTCTGAAAAACATTAGATATCTTTATTTGGTTTATAATTAATGGCTGGTTGGAGCTCTCCATATCAAACGCTTTTTGTTGTCAAATTATTTGACAAAAACAGTGTGCATTTTATTTGCATTTTGAATCAAATGTTTGTGTTTTGTAAATAGTACATAAGCCACAAATGGAGACTCATGGGATATCTTCATTGAGTTCTGACATTGTAATGAAGAGTTTGGTTTATTGATTACCTTTAAAAAAGCAAAAAAGTATGTTTTTCATTTTTGTTGTTATTTTTGGACAATGGGTCACATTTTATAATAGATCAGTTTTTTCCTGCAAATTAGCTCTATAGTCCATACTAAGATGCTATCTATAAATAAGTTCCAATGTTGTAAATTTTGCAGAATGGTTAAATGTATTGGTTTTGAATTTTTTTTGCAGAATGGTTTTGAGAAGGCCAATGTACAAGAGAGTTGAGGCTGAGTCACAACGTTTTTCAAGCGGTCTAGAAGATATTGAAATGTCTCCTGATAAAGAAAACGTCCTAGAGGTGGGTTTGGAAGACTTGCATGAGGATGTAAGCTTAGATGACCCTAGGGATGATGGGAAAAGGAAAAAAGGTAAATCTCAAGACGATGAGATTTTGCCATTCAACAAAACTTTCGTGTGGAAATGCTTTCGGCCACCATGAAGAATTTGATGATGGTAAATAATACTCCTCCATTTGTTCCTCTGTGTAGAGTATACATCCATGAGAGTGTTCATTAGGTTGTACCATTAAAAAAAAAACTCGAAGAATTTAAACAAAGATTTGCTGCCTTTCATTCAGCAATCTGTACCAATTAATAAAGACTTGTCCTCATCGAAAAGGCCTTCTCCAAATAAGAAATGCCCTCCATCCCAAGCTACAAAAGCTGTGATTCAAGCGCACTCCCCTGAAAAGACAAAGTCATGGCCAAGAAAAAATCAAAAAATGATGACGAATCATCTGGTAGTTATGATAGCCATGGTGAATCTGATAGTGAGGCCATACTTCCTGGTGGTTTGCTAAAGATAGGAGTAATAAAGACTGATCAGAGTAAAATCAGGGAGACAATTCAAAACGAGAAGCTTGCGTTGCGCAAGATCTTCACCTTGCCTATTGAAAAAGTTCATTGGCCTCCTATTGACCCCGATACAGGTAGGAGGACGATGGAAGTAAGGGCTCCTCACAAAGTGCATGTCACTAATCTGATGAAGAATATGAAGCTAAATCCACATGCGACTATTGTGCCTTTCATTGTTTTAGTTGACCCTTACTAGTGTCCTTCTAAGGAAGCTTTTAATGAGAAAAAAACTGAGCTTTATGATTATTATGTTATTGGTGGCTCCTGTTGATTTCACATGTGTGGACTATCCACAACATGTACTTGCGATCTCCTAAGGTGTGTAGATGCACCAAGATCAAGACTAGATTGAGATTCAAGATCTATCTTTGACTCTATGGCAAAAACACACTACTACATGCATTCAATCACTTCCAACTCTCACTCACACATGTGGGAAGTGTTCTAAAATAATCTAAGTAAAAATAAGCTGCTCTCCTCAAGTAGAGAGAGAAAATCATCATGAGCTCTCGGGTAGAGAGAGAAAGCTAGAAAACCAATTACTCAAAAAATCCACTCAATCTCAAAATCAATTAGATCCAAATGAGAAGTACAATGATACTAGTAGATCCACGAGCTACCACTATGCTTAACTATGATTAAACCACACTTTTTCCACCTCTTAATCCTATTGGATCATTGATCCATTCACCTCTAAATTCTATTGGACCATTTTCAAGCAAACCTTAACTTCTATTGGACCCCTCAAGGTTCCACCTCTAGATCCTATTGGACCTCTAAAATTTCATCAAACAAAAGTATTACACTTGTCTACACTCTAATTGGCACGAGTTTAGCCTCTTACTCTATTTTGGCTAAATAGTGGCATTACAAGTGGAAATGGGTAATTTGCCATCTATGCCAAATTTGGTCCTATCAACATCCTACACCTAGATGCTTGATATACAAACATAAGATCCCTATATCTAACATAGATAATCTTTTTCAATTCTTCACACTCCTCCTAAAAAATTATCTATGAAGATTTGAGCATTGATCTTGATATAACTCCAAGATTAGATCTATGCTTGATGAAAGCACTTTTGCTCAAAGGCTTGGTGAGTAGATCGGCAATACAAGAGGACGAGTTGACATGCTCCAAATAGATTTCTCCTCCAATAAAATTTTCTCTCACAAAATGGTGTGCCACTTCTATATGCTTGCTTCTTGCATGAAATATGGGATTATTGGCAAGATCTTGGGCCAAGATATTATCACACTTGGTCATTGGTAGATCATATTCCTTGATGCACTTTAGCTCCAATAATAATCTCTTGATCCAAAGCACCTCTTTGTACTCGGCCTCACATGAAGAGAGAGATATAGTATCTTGCTTTTTGGAAAGCCAAGATATTAGATTGCCTCCAAGAAAGATAGTGTCAGCACTAATAGGCTTTCGATCCATCTTGTCACTTGCAAAATCCGAATCCGAGTAGCTAACAATGGATAGATCTTCACATAATCACAAGATGAAGATACATATCATAGAATCCTCTTGGCCATCTTCCAATGATGAATCTTAGGATCTTGCATAAATTGACTCAATTTGTGCACACAAAAACTTAAATCGGGCCTAGTAATGGTAAGCCAAATCATGTGACTTCCTCGAAGGATCTTTCATCACCTTCATTAGGATCTTTTACAATTTTCTCCATTGGAGTATCTATGCTCTTAGAATTTTCCATATGGATTTTTTTCAACATAGAGTGAGCATATCTAGATTGGCATATAAAAATATGATCTTCATAAAAATCAATCTCTAGGCCTAGAATGTAATGTATTTCTCCTAGATCTTGCATCTTAAACTCACATCCAAGTGCTAGCTTGGTTTCATCAACTAGCTTGATACAACTTCCACAAAGAATAATGTCATCAACATAAATTAGAAGAATGACAATATTGCTATCAACAAACTTTAGATACATGGAAGGATCATAGTCACTAAGAGTAAATCCTAGTGAGATAAGAAAAGAGTTAAGTCTTGAATACCATGATCTTGCTGCTTGCTTGAGTCCATAAAGACTTTTGAAGAGCAAGCAAACTTTGGACTCATCCTTGATGAATCCTTGAGGTTGTTCCATATAGATCTCCTCCTCAAGATAACCACTTAGAAAAGCATTGGATACATCTAATTGGAACACCTTCCACTTGAAAAAACAAGCAAGAGAAATAAGAATTCTTATTGTCACCATCTTTGCAACGAGCGCAAAGGTCTCCTCATAATCAAGGCCATGGATTTGAGCAAATCCTTTGGCACATAATCTTACTTTACGCTTGTTGATGGTGCCATCATGATTGAACTTGATCCGAAATACCCAGTTGCAACCAATCACATGCCAAGTATTGTTGGTGATCAATGCATCATACTCTTGCTTCATGGCATCATACCACTCCTTGCTATTAAGTGCCTCTTGTACATTATTTGGCTCTTCATGAGAGACATACAAAACATAATTAGTGGAATCAAGATCCACTTGTTTGCCTTTGTCAACATATGAGAGTCTCTTAGGCTCGGATCTATCTCTCATGGATCTTCTTCATGAGAAAATCCGAGGAGAGTCTTCTTCAATTCTTGACCCCATCACATCATAATTGTCTTCAAAATCAATAATAGGTGATGCATCCATAGACTTCTTGATCTCGGCCTCTTCAAAAGATGAATGTTGATCTTCATGAAAGACAACATCTCTACTTTCAATAACTTGAGAAGTAGAGAGTACAAAGACTCTATAGGCCTTTTTGGTGGATGAGTATCCAACCATGATCCCTTTGCATGCACTAGGATCTTCCTTCGTCCTTGTTTCCAAGGGAATATGGGCAAAGCATATGCATCCAAAAACTCTAAGGTGATCAACCTTAGGCTTCTTCAAATATAAGATTTCATATGGTGACTTTCCTCCAAGAGCTATATGTGGGAGCCTATTGCAAAGACAGTTTGCACAATTAGTGGCCTCCCCAAAAATCTTTTGGCAAAGATGCCTCAATTCTCATAGATTTTGGACATTCACATAGAGATCTATTCTTTCTCTTGGCCACTCCATTTTGAGATGGAGAATAGGCACAAGAGAACTCTCTTTTAATGCCTTCAAGCTCACAAAAATCATGAAATCTATTGGTGATATATTCACCGCCTCCATCACATCTAAGATCTTTAATCTTGAATGAGAATTGCTTCTCTACATAAGCTTTGAAAATAAGCAAATGGTCAAACACCATAGATTTAGAAGCAAGAAGATATATCCAAGTGAATCTTGTGAAATCATCAATGAAAGTAACAAAACAAGTGGCTCCTCCCTTGCTTATAGTTGATGAGAAATGCACATCCGAGTGGATTAACTCCAAAGGATGCTCGCTTTTGATAGAAGATCTTGTAAATGGCTTTTTGTGAGATTGGAGAATGACTTTGGCAAGCCAATAGCTTTGGCCTCTTTGATCATAGAGAGCATGGATTTGTAGTTGGGATGTCCCAACCTCCTATGCCATAATTCCTCCATTGAGAGCTTGTTCACAAGAGCAACATTACAAGAATTCACATATTCATTTGGATCTAGTTTATAGATGCCTTCAAATCTAGATCCTAATGCAAGTATCTCATCATTCTTCTTGATAATACAAGTATCAACATTGAATTTTACATCAAGGCCATTATCAAGCAATTGGCCAATACTAATGAGATTCTTAGTAAGCTTAGGCACATAAAGCACTTTAGAAAGAGAAAGAACTTTTTGAGGATGCAAGCTTTAAGGGAATGTTCCCTATGGCTTCAATAGAACATTCAAAATCATTTGCAGTGTATATTGATTTCTTGATTCCATCATAAGGTGCAATAGAAGAGAAAGAATCCTTGGAGCTACACATATGTGAAGAGGCTCCACTATCAATATACCATAAGCCGTCCTTCTTGAAAGGAGTGGATGAGAAGCTAGAGACCATATGAGATCCCTCTCCCTCACTTGCAATAGTGTCTTCCTTCTCATTGGTAATGTTGGCTTGCTTGAGTTGATTCTTCTTCTTGAAGCAATTGGTGGCATAATGACCTTTCTTGCCACAATAAAAGCACTTGATCTTCTTCTTCTTGAGCTTGGATGATGAAGCATTAGAGGAATCATCTTCCTCCTCATCTTTGTCTTGGGATTTGGCTTTGTTCTTGCTTGAGGATTGTTGAGATTGGTTCTTGCTCCTCCCTTTGTGCTTGTCCTTGGAAAAGAGGGCTTTGCCATCATTATGAGTGAGAGAAAGCTTGTCCATCCTCAAGAGCTTGTACTCTTGTCTTGATTCTTTAGAAATTAGCACACTTTGGAGAGCCTCCAAACTTGGTACATGGTATCAGAGCCTACCTAAGGTACTTGTGAGCTCCTAAGGTGTGTAGATGCACCAAGATCAAGACTAGATTGAGATTCAAGATCTATCTTTGATTCTATGGAAAAAACACACTACTACATGCATTCAATCACTTACAACTCTCACTCACACATGTGGGAAGTTCTCCAAAAATAATCTAAGTAAAAACAAGCTGCTCTCCTCGAGTAGAGAGAGAAAATCGTCATGAGCTCTCAAGTAGAGAGAGAAAGCTAGAAAACCAATTACTCACAAAATCCACTCAATCTCAAAATCAATTAGATTCAAATGAGAAGTACAATGATACTAGTAGATCCACGAGCTATCACTATGCTTAACTATGATTGGACCACACTTTTGCCACCTCTTAATCCTATTGAACCATTGATCCATTCACCTCTAAATTCTATTGGACCATTTTCAAGCAAACCTCAACTTCTATTGGACCCCTCAAGGTTCCACTTCTAAATCCTATTGGACCTCTTAAATTTCATCAAACAAAAGTATTACACTTGTCTACACTCTAATTGGCACGAGTTTAGCCTCTTACTCTATTTTGGCTAAATAGTGGCATTACAAGTGGAAATGGGTAATTTGCCATCTATGCCAAATTTGGTCCTATCAACATCCTACACCTAGATGCTTGATATAAAAACATAATGCCCCTATATCTAACATAGATAATCTTTTTCAATTCTTCATAGCTCCCACTCAGCCAAGGTGCGAAAACATCTAGTGGCCGCTTATCCCACAACTGGTATTTTTTGATTTGTTGAATGTAAAATATTCTATGATCTGACACTTGAAGAAGCGAAGTTACTGGCCTGGGGCCATAATGCCATTTGCTGAAAAAATATGATTTTTTCACCATGAATATGTTGATTATCTTAAATCTCATGAAAAAGCTGATGGTGCATTGAGGCGCCAATGTTTGCTAGAGGTTGGAGTTCTCGTTGATGAGACCAAAGAGTCACATGGCCTACATAAATATGATTCATGGTTTCAATCGGCTTTTTGTCAAGGACAGGTGTGGGATATTCAAGACACTATTTTCAGAATGTGGGAGAATAAAGAGCTGAAGGGCTAGAAGGTCTCGAAGGGAAAACCTATTCTTATCGCTTTGTCGAAAGAGGTTACAAAGAAGCTTGACCTTCAGATTGAGGATCTCACTGATGATATGAGGGGGCATTGGTGGAGATATCTTCAAGGGATCAAGGATGAGACCACCATTGTGTCAGTGCTTTCACGTGTAGTCTCAAAGGAGCTCAGCATGGACAAAATGCACCTTGAGTTTAAAAAGGAAGCTATTTTTGATATTCAATCGTTTTATGTTTCTATTAGTATAATACTGGCTTTGCAAATCGATGTACTAGATTGAGTTGGTGATACTAACTCCATGCACTACATCGAGTTAGTATCACCAACTCAATGTACGACATCGAGTTTATGTTGCTCACTATTTCCAATCATTATTTGTTTTTCTCATCACGTTATATTTGCAGTCACAAAGTGTTCATCCAAATTCAAGAGGTGATGATGAAGCGGCTTAATTGTTTCAGCTGGGATGAGGTCAAACAAAACAATCTGACTACTAGCTCAATGAAAGCTCTGTCTGAATTTTTTTTGGCTTTCCAAAATTATAAGGTAAGAATGTAAAAGTAATATATTTATGTTTTGTTTTAAATCTTTATAATGCGTTATTAAACCTATATATTTGCTGTTGTGGTTTTACAACCAAGGAAACAAAGGCTAGAGAGGACTTGGATTGTCCTCCAAATTTTTTATCGCGTATACAGAGGGCTAAAGAAAAACGAATGAGGATTCAGTTGAATGATTCTCTCTCTCCAGTGTCTGAGGATTACAAGATCTTCACTTGTCTTTTGGATTTGATGAACATTTATGTATCAGGTTGTTTGTATTGATGTCTCGAAATTGATAGAAGATGTCCCAAAGCATGAGTATACTCTTGCTATTGTGGATATTCCATATGGTTTCAGAATGCCCGGTTCCATTAATGACATGAAACCATTTCCTTACCCTCAAATAACTAAGCTGGTGACTGATTTTGTTGCCTTGACAACATCTTCTTAATGGAGATGTGTGATTTTCCATAGCGTGGCTCAATCGTCATCAGTCATTGCATCTATGAAAACTACATGTCATGCTATTGAGCACCTTGTATGGTATGTCATTTTAGTTACATATTGTGATATTTATTTTGATTTAGTTAATGTTTGAAAATGTATGTCTGAATACTAATATGGTATAACATATGCAGGAACAAAACAAATCTTGAGCGTGCACTGGGCTGCCGGCTTATCAGTTCTTTTGAAATGATGACCGTGGGCTACTATGATGTCCATGAGAAAAAGAGATTACGAATTCATTGCAATGAGCAATGTAGTAATGTCATTTCTTGTCCAGCTGTCACTCGAAAATTGAGACACTTAGAGGGTGATAGGTCTTTGGTTAACCCCTACCAAAAGCCCCAGAGACTAATCAATAAGTTGATTGATATGTTTTTGAATGAGGATGATTGGATTCTGGACATGTTTGCAGGAACAAGTATGAAGATGTGTTTCTTTCCTTACAATTAGTTCTTATTACTGATTATTAACTTTCAAATTTAATTTTTGTTTTTTGCAAATTACTTATTCTTTTATATACTTTTACATGTAGGTACTACCACATGCTGTGCCCTTAAGAAAAACAATAATTGCATAGCTGTTGAAGTGGATGAAGTCCAGACAACGTATATTGAGATGAGAGTGGCTGCTATTCGAGAACTTCTAGATGAAGATCAGGAAGTTGGGGCTCGAGCAATCAACAATAGTGAGAGGTTCCAAAGTGCCTCATTCGAACCAGTTCCCCCATTACTAAACGAAGAAGGGGAGCTAGTTGGATTGAGAGATGATATTATTGAGCCCCCTCAAATTTTCACTGAGAGGGCTACTGATGTCGTTGATGAGGGGCAAGCCTCTCAATCAGCCGAGAAGGCCTTACCTGAGATGTTACTAGATATTGCTTGATACCTTAGGGAAAATATGTTGCTAGATATTGTTTGGCAAACATAAATGTAATTGGCCAGAGCCTTATCTTATTGGATACTTATATTTGAATGGAAAGTGCCAAATTTGAGAATCAAGATTTTATTTATGTGAGATTCACAAGGATATATTTGAGATATTATGCTTATGAGCTTATTCTTAGATTTATAAAAAGTTCTTGTTTATTTATGCACTATTATTCTGCGTTTAGATAAATTTATTTGTTATGAAAAAAATTTATTGGATGATTTATGCAAGTACATATAACAAAATCTCAGCGAAGAGTTAATTAGCTATATGAATTTTAAGTTCATTTTTTGTTTGTGATATTTTTTAAAACAATATCAAATTTGCAATGCATATAATTGTGTAGTTTCTTACTAATGTATTTTTGAAAATATGGTATGTGCATTTTGAAGATTTTAAAAAGTCAAAGAGCCTGCACTTAAAAAAATAATTTTACGCAAAAAAGTGATTTTAGTTTTCTTATGAAGTTGCAGAAATCCCAATTTGAAAAGTCATTATGAATCATCCAATCTAAGTTTTTCAACTAATTAGTTAATATGCTAGTGATTTTCTGAAGTGGTAGTAAATTTTTAATTTTATCTTTTATAGTTGATCTTTGATTGACTACATGAATGATCATTATAAAAATGACAAAAGCCAACCTATCAAATTTTTGCATCATACAAGTTTTAGAATGTTGCTACTCAATCTTAGTTGCGGAGCTGGTGACTTGATGTACGTGATCTACGCTTTAAAACTAATGATGTACAGAACCTCTTACATCCTCCCTTTTTAGAATGTACTCAAATATATCCAAAATAAAAAATTTCAAAATCATAAGAGTTGGGATTCTCTAATGTATTTAGGAGTTAGAGTTACTATCAATTCAAATGTTCAACTGCAAAACATCATATCCCTTTAACCATATACAATTTTCTTGGACTAATGAAACTGAGAATTTGACTTTCATCACACCATTGACTCAACGGACTTCCAAAAATGTCAAAACTTTATGGCATGCCACATGCATTCAATTTTTGCTATCCTCATTGCATAGAAACTTGCAAAACTCGCAAGTAATCTACTCGCAAAATGTCAAAACCCGCAAACTGATCTCCGTTACGAAACAAATTTTCCGACTCATTGACTCTGATACCATGTGAAAGATTTCAGATCCTTAAGATCCAATCTACTTGAATGATCTTTGTTTAGAAAGAGAAATACACTACCAATCTCACCAATGTAGAAACATCAGCATCTACGCACAAATTGAGATGCAAACACCAATAGAGCTTGATCAAACTTGAATGAAATGATTATGTACTGTTGTTGTCCGTACAAAACCAGCAAGCTAATGTATTTCACACGTGTGGATCCAAAAATAGCAAATATAGATCATCCTACACATAGAATTGCAAGCAACCACCAAGATAGTGCACCAATGGATAGTAGAACCTAAGAGAACCATGTATAAGCATGAAATGAGATAGAGAAGAGAGAAGATTGCTCTCTCCATGAGTTACATCCTTTTATAGCAGGTCCAAACCCTATTTGGCCACTTGGCTTTCCCACCAAAATGCTAACCCTACTAATTCTGGGTCTAGATTCAATGTACCCAACTATTCAAATTTGAATCTACTCAAACTCGCATTCTAACTTTTTCACACCTTCAAAAAGTGTTTATTCAAATGAAATTTAGACTAATGAACTTTTGAAAAGTCAACCTCTAAGTCTAAAACAAGTTTTGGCCTCAATATGTGAAATATGGAAATATGGCAAAATGTGATGAAACTAGTTGAATCTTTCACACTCCCTCTTCAACTAGTTTTAGCATAGACTTTGATAACACTCCAAGTGAAGTCCTATGCTTCATGAACAAGTCTTTTCCCAATGCTTTGGTGAAGATATCAGCTACACATTCCCTTGAAGACACATGTTGAAGCTCCACCTCCTTTGCAATGACTTGCTCCCTCACAAAACGTTGTTGCACCTCAATATGCTTGTTTCTAGCATAGTTTTTGACAATAGAACTTGGATCCATCATAAGAATAATCTTCTTCCTGATAATAGACCTCCTTTCAATGATCATGTAATGCTCAAAATAGAAATAACCATAATTGATATAGAGAATAGTGGCCACTTGGGATGCTTCACTATTTCTTACATCAATTTTATATATCAAGATGTAACTAGAACATGAAGAATCAAATAGAATGTAAATAAGATGATTCCACCATGCTTTCAACTCTAAAATCTCTGAAAAAATACAGCAAAGAACCAATAAATGTGAGTGATCAACTTTTGCTTGCATGTCTCCTCCTCCTTTTTCCTTTGTTGTCTTGTATCCACCATGATACTCCATGAATGAGCCTCCATCTTCATCTTGCCTCAAGATACCATCATACCTTGATGACTTGACCATGAATGAGTGACACAATGAACCTCCAATAGCTTCATTTCCATCAGCAAAATCAGCCAAGAATGCTAGTACAAATTCAACATCAAAACAATGATCACCAATGTAGCTAGTTTTACCATACCTTGACAATTTGCACACATCCATATGAAATTGCTCAAACATGAGATAGAACAAGTAAAGTGAGCTTGAACAATACTTCCTTGCTGCTCCTTTGACCTTACTTGAGTCTTCAATATGCTGCAAAAACAGATCCATAACATCTTTGCCAATTACCTCTCCTTTAATGCTCTTGACTAGCTCCAAATTGCCACCTTCTCTTTGACTAGTTGAAGCGCTTTGAGATCGACTTCTTGACCATCAACTTGACCATCAAAGTCATTGAACAAAATTTGTTTTCCAAATCCATTCCTTGATTTTACAGCAAGATAACATCCATCCACTTGCATAGCACCATCTACACAAGAAGATCCTCCAAAAGATGTTCCACTCTTCATAAGATATTGATACTCAAGATCCATTGCTTGGATCCACTCTTCTTCTTTCCTTGCTTGATCTACACTTGTAGGCTCATCCAAAGAGGTTAGGAAAGCAACATAATTTCCAGAAACTATGAGCCTTGAAGGTATGTGTCTTTCTCTTGATGTTCTCCTTGGCTTTTGACTTAATGAAGGTCCATCATCACCACCATCCAAAGTAAGATCCTTCTCATCAACATCAATAATGTTAGATCCATACACTCTACCATCAATCATGCTTGAAGAAACCTTTGGAATGTTCCCCTCATAAAAAATGACATCTCTACCAACAATCACTTTGTTAGTAGAAGGAATGTAAACCTTATAGGCTTTACTCACCTCACTATATCCAACAAAAAATACCTCTTCTTGAAGATGGATCCTCCTTGGTCCTATATTCAAGAGAAATGTTGACATAGCATGTGCATCCAAAGGTTCTTGGAAAGTGGACACTCGGCCTCCTCTTGAATAGCATCTCAAAAGGTGTCCTTCCATCCAAAAATAGCACTCGGCCACCTATTGGACAAGAAATTGGCACACAACAAAGCTTGATCCAAAAATGGTTTGTCAAGATTAGTACTTAACCTCATAGCTTTAGCACTTTCACATAAAGTCTTATTCTTCCTTTCAGCCACTCCATTTTGTTGTGGGGTCCTTGATGTTGATACTCCCTCTTGATCCCATGCTCATCACAAAAGGCCTTGAACTTGTTAGATATGTATGTACTCACAACCATTGTCACCTCTCAAGCACTTGATCTTTGTGGAAAATTCGTTCTCCCTTGCATTCTTGAACTTGACAAAAACATCATACACTTCATCCTTGCTGTTTAGTAGATAGATCCAACAAAATCTACTAAAATCATCAACGAATGCTACATACATCTTAGCTCCACTATTGCTAATTGTAGTAAATCCATGAATATCCGAATGTACAAGTTGAAAAGGCTTTGTAGATCTAGACTCATTGGCTTCCACCATGACTCCAATTGAGGTTGCCATGTAGCAATGACCTGATCTTCTCTTTCAACATGCTTCAATGCACAAAGCACTCCTTTGAACAACAACAAATGCTTTCAAAAGAAATCACCAAGATTTGAAAGTATCTCACAAATTCTCGTCTAGCACTTATCCAAGCAAATCAACACATAGAATCATGGAATCTTGATCAGCCTATAATCTATCCTCAATCTAATGACTTTTGCCACTTCCTAAGATTGAAACACACTCAAATGAAGTCCAGCAACCTCACTATCTAGAGATCCAATCAAAATTAGGGTTTTACAAAATCACAAAAAATTGACTATTCCAAATCTACATGCAAATGCTGAAAATTTGATATGCAATCTATAAGCCATCACTTAGACTGATCCAATGATCCAAAAATCGGCCAAATCTAGTATGTGAATTCAAAAATTGGAATTGATCAAGTATATTGACCTATTTAGTATTTTTATCTACAAAAGATCCAATCTAGAAAAGCAAAAAATCCGATTTTGGTGTAAAATCCTCACTAGCATGCTCTAGACTTGATATCTTCACCAAATCATTCATAGATCTGATTTTCTCCTTCATAACCTGAAACACAAGCTCTGATACCATGTGAAAGATTTCAGATCCTTAAGATCCAATCTACTTGAATGATCTTTGGTTAGAAAGAGAAATACACTACCAATCTCACCAATGTAGAAAAATCAGCATCTACACACAAATTGAGATGAAAACACCAATAGAACTTGATCAAACTTGAATAAAATGATTATGTACTATTGTTGTCCGTACAAAACCAACAAGCTACTGTATTTCACACGTGTGGGTCCAAAAATAACAAATATAGATCATTCTACACATAGAATTGCAAGCAATCACCAAGATAGTGCACCAATGGATAGTAGAACCCAAGAGAACCATGTATAAGCAATAAATGAGATAGAGAAGAGAGAAGATTGCTCTCTCCATGAGTTACATCCTTTTATAACAAGTCCAAACCCTATTTGGCCACTTGGTTTTCCAACCAAAATGCTAACCCTACTAATTTTGGGTCTAGATTCAATGTACTCAACTATTCAAATTTGAATCTACTCAAACTCGCATTCTAACTTTTTCACACTTTCAAAAAGTTTTTATGCAAATGAAATTTAGACTAATGAACTTTTGAAAAGTCAACCTCAAATATAGCAAAATATGATGAAACTAGTTGAATCTTTCACATTGTCGACATGGCACTCATCACTATAGCATATACTGAAAGCTGAAAAAATTGCTATTCACAATAAAATAGTGCATTGACTGGGCTTATTATTCTAACACTACCCCACTTTCAGATCCTAGTTTTCAGCTACGAAAAACCTCTCCTCTCCTATATTTAGTCATCGTGGCTTGGGGGGGTGAAGTTGATTAAGAATTGATCTTCAGTTTCTCAATGGTTGGGTGATTTGGCTCGACATCTATCGTTTTGCCTGGCATTTGCAACAGGATCTTAATTAGGATCTACACAAGGCTACCTTATACATGCCATGCCAATTCATGAGATAGCTGGTGGATATGTTTCCCTCCATAAACCTACTTATTCATAGCTATGTACTATAGTGAGAAGAGGATTTGTAGGTGTGCGAAAAGCATCACATACATTTTGTTGAGAAGCATGAACGACGTTAATATGTCTTCCTTCACTGTTATTTGTAGTGCTAGTCTCCATCATGCTGGTCCAAGCCTTTTCACATTATTATTCTTCATTTCTCGAAGAGACTTGAATTTTGCAAATAACAACAATTCTCAAGAATTTAGGGGATGAGAGGTGGATTTTGGCTGATCTCACGATTTTTGAGACCATAAAACAAAATTGATGTAAACCATAAGAAAACAACATGATGTTAAGACATGAATTTTGAAGTCTTATATAAAAACATTGTGGTTATAATGTCATTCAAAAAGTGACATCATATGATCAACACAAATTTCAATCTTCAAAAAGTGACAACATATGGGCAATAGAAATTTTAATCTTCAAGCAGAATTCTTTGTCAATCTTGTATGTTTGGAACAAGAATTTTTAGTGATTGACAAACTTTCTTATTTGTATTTCTTTGGGCTTTATAAAGCACATAACTCATTCGACATGACCTCAGGTACTATGCCTCATGAAGCCTATGGGTCTTTTGGGGTAAATGTTTCACATTTAAAAATTGTGAGTATATCTTTGTAAGTAGCATGTAAAACAAGTGATTGGAATTCTTCACGTCTCGAATGTGATAGGCAAGCCTAAGTCTTTGTGGTGGTGCAAAATGGGCCAAGTTAAATGAGGTGATTGATATATCACAAAAAGCTTTGAATTATACAGGGCATTGAAATTGCTAAAATATAAAAACACAAAAATTGCATTTCAAGAAACTCACTTTAATGCTCAAAGTCACATAAAAGTGACACCTAACATTTCAAAAAGTCGTCATAAAAGCTTATCACTATTGTGTCAATGCCAAAAGAATTTGCCATGACTTTTGAACACCTTTTAGGTGGGCCATCCCCTACCAACAATTAGGTTTTTTGAATTTGAGAGTATAGGCAACCCCTATTTCCAAAACTAAGAACTTTGGCCCAAGTTCTTAGTTTTGGAAATAGGGGTTGGGGGCATATCATATGTTCAAACTAATTCAAGGTTTATGAAACTCCCCTTAAATTTTATGAAATGTTTAATTGTTGTAAAAGTCCGTATAAGATTAGTAGAACTCGTGAGTAGTGATAGAGAACATGTGGCATTACATCATTCGTTGAGAGACAGTTCATTAGGTTTCATAATGTAGGTTGCAAACAGATTTAGATCTTGATGGTCTATTTCTCTCTTGCTATGTCAAGTATGGTTCATCCGACATAGGGCTACAACTTGTGTAGCAGTATTCCCCGCTCCAACTGCTCAGCCTGTTACATGCACTAGCCCACCTCTTGATTAAATATACTACCTAGTCCATTTCCCAAGAAAACAATTGACATGGTGAAATTTTGTGCAAAAAGTTATATAATAAGTATATATGATACGCTCCGACGCCAATAGCGTTCGGTAACAACACTTGCAAGTTGTCCCAGCCTCCGCTCTCCCGTGTACTTATTGTCCGTGGAGCGTATATAGCGCCCACCTCGTTCTCGCGTGCTCTCTCTCTCTTTCCCATTCCCTCGACTCGCGAGTGCTCTCAAGGCCGCATGAAGTTGCACGGTGCGGCGATCGCTTTATCGCTGTACCTTAACAGGGTCCATGGTCCGGCCTTAGCCCAGGCATTGGAGTTGAAGCTGCGATGATGATCCATCCATATCCATCCATCCATGTATCATTTGCCAATTCACCATACTGTTGTCATCTGTTTTTATTGTAGCACAGCAGGAGGTCTGAGGAGCCTGATCATCACGGCCTCTGCACTTTTGCATCTCAGTGAAAACCGTCACAAGCATCAGCAGAAGTGAATCAAGTATTCAGTGTTTTGATTCTATCTCTTCTATTACCCCATTCACTCACGCCTCGCTTTCACGTAAACTGGACATAAGTTCTGGTTTAGTCCGTGCGCTGTTCTTGGCTCCTTGCGGTTCAGAAAGTGGTAGCTATCTCTTTCTCTTCTCCTCACCCCAGCGCGCCCCAGCTTATTTGCTCAGCTTTTTTCTTATTGATTCCACACCTCATTTCCACTGTGCATAGATGTACAGTCCTTGCAAACAGCAGTCAATTCTCCAGCGGTTGATCTGACTACCATGCAATTCAGTATAGATGCTCATATAGAAGAGCCTTGAAAGCTTATCCCACTCACTGCTCCACTTTCCTCACCTTTTGTTACTAAAACATTTTTTTCAAAGCTTGCCCTGGATCTAAGGTTAGAACTTTTTTCTAACGTCTCTCTCTCTAGCTGTTTTGTGATGGCGTACTTCGTAAGAGGGGCCCATCTAGATGCTGCAAAATTTTTCACCTCCCTTTTCACTCTTGGCCTTCCGAGTCCCACATCTCCTTCTTGCAACAGCCTTTAGCTTTTTGTTACAGTCATTCTTCTCTGCCCCAAGCACTATAACACGATGACAGATTTGCACGTGAAACTCATCACTAATTTGGATCAACACAAATTTGAATGCTGATAAAACAACTACAGAGCTATCAAAGAACTGCTTCCACAACATAGGTGCGCAGTTTGGATGTTTGTCATTGTATTCAACAATTATGTCAGATTAATGAGTCTAACGTTACTAGACTTTTGTAATCTGGTTTGCCGAACACATAGTGCAAAGGAATTAACTCTCGATGAAGCTGGACGCTTAGCCAATGCACATTCTTCGTGGCCGATGAATGAGCAATTGATGCCTCTTATTACTTGGCTTTGATTAAGACAGCAATGAACTCTCTCTATAATCAGCAGAGCTCCGTAGCGATAAGGTGCAATCCTGGTATGCTTGGCTACCATTTCTCAGATTTCCTTAAGCCAGATCCTCAGTTACCTGTTGCCGTCCCTTGCAACGACATCAATCACGTCTGTCACTCCAATCAAAGCTCCTATCCCTTTGCATTCGCCAGCAGTTTTCTCTCTGGCAGGCGTTTTTCTCAAGATACCAGCAGTTTTGAGCATTACCGTAAAGACGGAGCACACGAAGCGAAGCTGTTGCAGCTACCAGAAGAGCAGGAATGGAAGGCATCGCCCCACAACGACACTCTTCCATTCTTAAGTCTCGCCCCGCCCCTAAACCCAGAGCAAGACATCGTTCCCATAAGGACAGCCATTCTGCTTCCACAATCGAGCGAGGAGGATTCTGCAACTAGCAGCGTTGCCGTTTCTCTTCAGATAGGCCTTCCTAGTTCGGAGGGATTGACCCATACGCCTTCTGAGCACGCACAACAGATTCTCAGCTTCGAAAGAAAGGAATGCGCGAGGACCAGCTTCCACAGAGGAGATAGGCTGCCTGAGGGACAGTATTGGATTCCTTCTCCTTCTCAGATTCTTGTCGGTCCAACGCAGTTTTCATGCCCAGTCTGCAGCAAAACTTTTAACCGTTATAACAACATGCAGGTCCTTTAATCTTTCAGGAACCTAGTGCTTACATATAAATCGCATTAGTTCTTTGAAGAGAGATTAGGGGATTTTGAATTGCTGTAGCTCAGATGTTTTAGTGATGATGTCTTGCTAGGTTGGGACTTTGAGGACATATGTTGTGTGTTTGTACTTGGATAGGCCGATACAACGTGTTTGAATGTGCATTGATAGTTGCTATGAAGTGTTCTGCAGATGCATATGTGGGGCCATGGATCCCAGTATCGTAGAGGCCCTGATTCACTGAAGGGCAGCCAACCCAAGGCGATGCTACGATTGCCCTGCTACTGCTGCACAATCGGCTGTCGCAATAATATTAATCATCCGCGAGCGAAGCCACTTAAAGATTTCCGAACACTGCAAACTCATTACAAGCGGAAGCACGGCCTCAAGCCATTTCAATGCCGAAAATGTGGCAAGTCCTTTGCGGTGCGAGGAGACTGGCGCACTCACGAGAAGAACTGTGGTAAGCTTTGGTATTGCTTGTGCGGTTCCGATTTTAAGCACAAGAGATCACTCAAAGATCACATACATTCCTTTGGTACCGGACATGGCGCTTGTGGTAGAGACTTTGTCGAAGACGATCGAGATGCTCCGACCGGGTTTGAAGCAGATGATGATCTTTCTGGTCGTTCTCATTGATCTACTGCAGCTAAATTAATACTGCGCCCATTTCAATGGCGAACACCTTTTATGAACGTAGAATCTGGTAATTGCTTTACTGCAGCTGTGGAAAAACCATCTAGATGACGGACAGTTCCCCTACATATCCTCCGAGTGTTGCAGTGATAGTTACAGAATTGCCATCCTGATGTGGGACCATGATTTCTGTTTGAAAGTCTTTCTGCACCGCAAGATTTTGCATTTAAGCCAAGATGCCCATAGTATAGCTGAACTTTCTGTACCACTGTATTAATGATTTATAATGCTTTAAGTGCAGTCTTTTGCTGGCTCTATATCTGCTGGTGATTTTGCTTTCTGATTTTGATAAACAATAGATGAGAGTTATGATGGAGTATTGAACAACAATAAAGGCTGGAAAACCTCTGCGAAGAGGTCTAAAAGCTCACCACACGGTTAAAGAATTATCGATGCTAGAACAAAGCTTATGTTTTACTTTGATCTGATTCATGCTCTGAAATGATTGATCAGATGTACGTACAGACAATGATGCCTCACATCGACCCTTATGTTGTGATATACTTGGTCAAATTCTGGTAGTGTTCTGCATAGCTACCCAGCAGAAACATTTTGACAAACATGAAATTCAATTGGCCATCAAACAATTCAGCCTGTCACTAACTGCAATCCAAAAGATCAATGATACTCACACTTCCCTTAACATAAAATAAACTACTACAAAAGTGATCACAACTAGTGACAGAAATATGGCCCTGCCCTGCCCTGAGTCTTTCTCAACGTTGAAATTTAGATTCTTAAAAGATTGTGACGCTTTTAAGCATCGCTAAACGTCTTTTAGACGATGCCAGATGAGGTGAAAATTATAATTCTCTGGTCAGCCCAAGAAACTGCGACTATTTGTGGCTTTTGATTGCCGACTATCCATGTGTGGCCTTTACGATTGTGATAAACTATGCAACAACCCCTAAGGCATTTATCCCTGTATATAGGCACCAATCTGACAAGGGGTGATCGTGGGCACGACGGATCTCCGTAAACAAGAACGTTGATATGGCTGTGGCTATGAACGTGTGGTACATTAACCATTCATGGAAGAACCATGCCACAAAACTTCACAAAGACTTACGACTTCATTGTCACCATCTCACAACTAAAAAGAGGGGGAAAATATTCAATTTTCGAATTGCCACGCACTTAGGAATGAGAAATTTTCTAAAGTGCCATTGCCATGCTTGGCACATCCAAGGACAATATTTTTTTAAATGCAATAAAACATAAGCATAGGCCAACATTTGGATGCATCTTGCCTCTTTTTTTTCTAGGTACCATGTTGAGAGAGAGAGAGAGAGAGAGAGAGAGAGAGAGAGAGAGAGAGAGAGAGAGAGAGAGATTAATAGTTTGAAAGGAAAGATCAGTATATTGATGAGATATATTGTTTTAGGATCTTCATTAAAAGAGTTTAATAACGCGCCCTATAAGGAATGTCACATAGGATAAAAAAAAAGTCTAAATTAAAAAAACAATATTGTTTATTCGCTTGCCCACACCAATCACCACTCATGAGGCCTACACCACTCTCAATGGTATAACCATCTAATCTACACTTATGATTAAGCAAAGCACCTATTGTTGTTGTTGTGTTTTGTTTATCTACAATTTAACAAATATGATTTTGAATGTACATTCTCTCCAATAGTCAAGATGAGTACAAAAGTTGCTACAAGAAAAATGCAAATCTTTGAACAAATCATATATCATTAGAAAAAGGTATTTCGGATATTAAATTAGAATATCTCGGATATTAGATTAGAATATCAGCAAATGCAATTCATATTACATTCTATTCATTTCAATAGCTTGCAATTATTGAAAGATGTGGAACTATCAACAAAGAAGGCTAAGAACAATAAACGAAAGTGAGTATATTCACAATCTCTCAAAAGAAGGTTATCGAAATAGAATGATTCGTGTATTCAAGTAAATACTTCGTAATTTCTATTGTAATTTCTATCATCTAATTAACTGAATTTGTTTAATTGTAACAAGGTTAATATACTTTATAATTTGTCTTGTTTCCATGTAGGTCTACATTGGTTGCACATCAAGAAATAAGAGATAATGCCTCAATTAGAAACACATTGGGTGATATATTGACAATTAAATCAAATCAATCAATAATAGAAGTTCTTGTATAAAGTCTAGAATTGTAGAGGGCTTGATGATGGACATACATAAAATTTTAGTTAAAACTATAGTCTAGGGTGCCTGTGATTTTGCTAGGATAAGCAAGGAAGCATATGGTACAATTCAAAACTATCAAAAAAACATTTAAGCTAGTTCGTATAAAAAATGTACATCTTTCAAGGTCATACCATTTTAAGCATGAGAGAAATAGCTTAGACATAGGAACACATAGAACTATGAGCACTCCATTTCTTGTTGAGAAGACATACCAAATGCATCAAACAACTTATTTGTGCACCCTATAGTCATTCACATGTGTGGATGCAAGATCAACAATAAAAATCACATTCTACACACTAGAAATCAAGATATCTTGAGAAATACACATGAGATGGACATAGAATCAAAAGAGATGAATTCTCCACATAGAAAGAGAATAAAATGATAATTCCTCCATGCTGATACTACTATTTATAGATGCTAAAATGTCATTTGGCTACTTGCCAAAAACTAGCCCTAAAATGGTAACTTCGTGATACTTCATCAAAAACCTAAAATTTCTAGTCTAGATGCAATGTATATATTTTAGCCAATTAGAATGGGTCAAAATCTAGCCTCATCCACAAATATACTTTCCAAAATTAGTACAAATGCTATTTAGGCCTAATATTGATAAACATAAATCTATCTCTAAGTTGAAAATTTATGTTGGCCTCAAAATTGCCAAAATATCTCAACTAAACTAGTTGAATTTTTCACATATGATTCCTTTCTATGATATCACAGTTGAAAAGGTAACTTTGAATGGTGCACTTGGACAATCAAGAGATCAAGGAGGTTTTAACTTCAGTGTCCGGTCAAAAAAAATTGGTGGTTCACAACTTTCTAGGTATATTTACTTATTAGTCTAACTAACAGTATTTGTGATCATACTAATTAGTAATATTGATTTGTGAATCTAGTGGTATTTACAATCAGACTGATTATCTTTGTTGATAGATTTTGAGGAATGATCATAATATTTTATCATGGATATTCTATAGAACATCTTATTCTCAAATCATCAAAGAGCATATAGATGGTGTAGAGTCAACATACTTGGAATAGCCGGAGATTTTAACGTGGAATGACATTTAGTAGGTGATTTAAGAACTGAAAAATGCATGTAAAATGTGTTTAATATATACTACAAAATGGCAAAAGATATTACAAGAAGCATAGGTATAACAAGAGAAAATCTTGATCCAAATTGGAAACATGTTTTGCTGATTCCTTCAAAAATATGTACATATTTGTACTCTTCATGCAGAGGTAAGGATAATAACTTGTTAATTTTCACATATTATTTGCTAGAAATATCAAGCTAACATCATCTTCAAACCAAGCTATCTCTAGATTAGAGACTAAAGGCATGGTTTGGTGGTACAAAAAAAAGAACCCATTTTTCATTGTACCTTTTGGTAGTACCTTTCACTTTTTGGAGATTTGAGATGGAGTTTGATAGATGCTACTCACGAGTTAATGCAATGAAGGTGTATCTAGTAATGATGGGCCTACCCTCTTGGTGTATTGGGGGGTAAGTGGTGGGCCTACTCTCTCCCAAAAAAACTTTTTTTGAGTGCATTTCTACCCAAAAAAAGTAGTGTCCTTGACAATCCATGTTGTACCACCAAACCATCCTTTTAGCCTAGAAGATGTTCTATTAAAAGCAAGACTCCACAAGGGACATGTAAAAATACAAAAGGATATTAAGCTTTCTAGCAAGGCATGAAATTTATCATCTAAGCCAAGCATAGGAGAAGTAAAAGCACGTAGATTTTTGTCAAACCATATAGCTAAAGCATCAAGTAGTAAACACTTAGTTTGGAAGGATATTAGTGTTGTACCTTAGGATTTTGAGGTGAGATGTACAACTAGACTACAGACGGTATGATTAAAATCTTAAAAAGAAACACATTTACATATATAAATAAAAATGCCATCTAATAGTCTTGTGTGGAGTTTGTTGATGTCGTATCAAAAGCATAGGTTCCAAATCATGTCACATATAAATAGACTTTGCAGCATTCCATTGAAACACTTAGCATGGGAGAACCAACAAAAAAAGAAGCTACATAATTCAATTATTTCAATGGTTTTAAAGAAGTGTTCAATATGATAGATTACCAAATCTTTAGATTATGAAAAGTTTAGAGAAGCTTGGAGCAAGAGAAAAGCTCAAAACAGACACAAGAAAATCCTATAATGATTTGGCTGTATAAATAATTTTCACTCCTTGTCATCAGATTTTGTATGCTTCAATTAATATATATTTATGGAAAAAATCTCTGATTGAATATGCATATGAGAGAAGGGCATTGTCCTTATTTCCACTAAGTTCTACATATGCATCATACAATGAATAATGAGAGCTCCTTAGAGGAACATTCTCTTTTGCAAATCCTAAATGGTCTAAAACATAAGATTTTATAGCAAACATGATCTTATTTGCCCTAATAAATCTATGTCCTTTTAAATAATAAGACAAGGCCTTCACAGTCATTATTAGTGTCTCTCCAACTAGACTGAACTTAGTATGAACAATGCAAATCTCATTCTTCTGAAAATGCCTGAGATAGTGCCCTAGTCCACTCTCCCTATGGAATAGATGTGTTGTTTAAAGTCTCCTTAACGGACATCAAACTCATCTATAATAGACATCGTCTACATAAGACATGTTAAGATTGCTCTATCTAAAGAGTTTAAGATGGTTGATCTCAGCCTATTGCACTTCATTCTAGGAATAGAAGTCATAAGAGGATTGGACTTTAGCTTCATATGTCAATATAAATATGCTGCATGCATCCTAGGTAGATTTGGAATGAAGAATTGTAAAGGCATTGAGACTCGAGAAAAATGTAAAAGCATCTATAAGTGGCATCTTTTAAGAACATCACTCTCTATAGAAGACTTATAGGCTCCTTAATCTATTTAACTATAACTAAGGCTGATCTTAGTTATAGTGTTGGAAAGTTAAGCCAATATATGCAAATCCCTCTTGTGTCACATTGGAAGATGGCCAAAAGAGCCCTAGGATATATCTCATCAACTAGGAATTTTGGCATACTTTACAAAGGGACTAATCTTGGTCAAAGAGTCTATAGTGACTCGAATTTTGCAGGTCACAAATTAAAAATCTATAAGTGCATTTGCTACATTCCTTTTGAATGGCGTAGTATCATGGCTTTCCAAAAATTAAGATATGATTTCATTGCCTTCAATTGAATCTGAGTATGTCGACTAAGTGCATCCTTGGCCTAGGTACTATAATTAATGAAAAATTTTAGGATCTGAATCTATGTCCAACCTAATTTTGACATTTTGGATCCATCTGTCAAGTCAACGAAGGTTCATAATGAGGGTATCATGCTCGGCAAAGGTTCCCAAAGTGGTAGGCTTCTAAACTCTTGCTAGACTTCAAAACAGGTACTTATTCTACAAAATAACCATCGCCCAACTCAATTGATGTAAATTTGAATTAGATATATGATCTGGAAACTCGGGGAAGGTTCATATGACTGTTTGTTCAAGATCTGACTAAAAAAGTGATTTTTTAAGTCATTTTCCATTAAAACTTGATTTTTGAAAATACTTTCCTTTCTCTTTTTCTGATTTGATGACTTTTTTTTAGTTTTGCTCATCATTCTTTTTCTTCTTTTCTCCCTCTTTTTTTTGTTTTTTTTTAAACAATACTATTTTTTCCAAAAAAGAATCAATAAGTTGTGAAAACCAAAAGAAATGTAAAACAACAAAAAATAAAAATGAGGAGATCTTCAAAATCATGCTGATTGAACTGGCTGTCAAAAGTTGCAGGCAATTGCCATTCACTGGGGTTCCAAAATAATTGTTCCATATGACAATATTTCTTTCACTTTGTATGGTCCTTCACCTATAAATTTCAATTTCTCTTTTATCAATTTGGTCTTATATATCAATGCTAGATCTCCTTCCTTTAGGTCTTTTTTATGTAAACAGCGATCATGCCATGCCTTGCGACGAGTTTTTTCTGTAACTAGTACATGGACTGTCATCAATCTGGTTTTACGAAGTTTATGCAAAGCCTCATGATGCATTTGTAAAGAATTTGCATCATCCAACAATTTCGTTGTTGCTCAAAAAATTCAATCGACATAACTGCATCTTGACCATAGACAAATTGAAATGGTGTCTAATTAGTGCTAACTTTATAAGCGATTCTAAATGCCCATAATGTTGCATGAAGTTTATGTTCCCAATTAGAATGACTTGCTTCAACTATTTTTGTCATACTATATCGCAAACAATCTTATTGGAAGATTCTGCTTGTCCATTTCCCCTCGAATAATATGGAGTACTAAACCGATGAATAACGAACATTTTCCAATAGACACGTTTTATTGCCAAGGTGTGTTCCACGATCACTTACGATCATAGGACATCCAAATCTGACAATGATGTGCTCATATAAGAACTTAGCTGTAGACTTTGCATCGGCAACTCGAACCGCTTTTTCTTTGACCCACTTGGTCATATAATCTGTTGTTACGATGATATATTTGGCTTGAGATCCTCTTGTCGCAGGATCAATAAGACCAACATAGTCAAGTCCCCATTTTTCAAATGGTGTTTGTGATAGAACCAGATACAAATGTTCATAGATCTGCTTTGTATGGTGACGTGCTCGTTGACATACATCACATGACTGAATAAAGTTTTCTATATTTTTATGAAGTGTAGCACAACTACAAATATGGGCCCATAACACATTGCGAGTTGAATGAGAAATATTGTGAGGTTCTCCTTAATGAATCTTTCAAAATTGACAAAAAAGAGGTCATTTTACAAAAACCATATTTTTTGTGCATATAAATATGAAAAATGACGTGTTTTTCTTATATTTTTAAATTCAAACATGTAAAAAATTATAAACCTACAAAAATATGTTTTTTTGTATATCAAGAAGGTCAACAAAAAAAGTATGTTCAGATTCTCCCAAAAACCTACATAATTTTTCACTTTGTACTAATTTTTTAATTTGTTTATTACAAAATATTGTCTATCTTTTAATTATATTCACATTTACAAAAACTACAAAATAAATTTTAATAGCATAATTATATATTGTATTTTTTTAATATCAAGCAAACATACTTTTTATATCAAATTATCTTATTGATATATTCAAATTTAGTTATATTTAAAACTTAGTCAACAAATAGATATAAAATATATTCAAATTTAATGATAATAATGAGCTACGTGAGCATCTTCATGCATTTTATAAAAATATTTTTCATTTAATATCACGTAACTTCAAAAAGTCACATGGAATATTTGAAAGATAACTGAAACTATACCAAAAAATATAAATATTGTCGAGTTCTATCTAGGAAAATAACTTTTAAAACTGAAGCGCACTTTCTACGATTTCTTTAACCAAATACAAGCTTTCTAACAGATTCAAGTGACACAAGATTTACAAAACTTAAGTATACTATAAATCAATGTTTCTGCATAGATAAACTTTAACTGCATAGTATAATTATCTCTTTAATTTCAATATTTTTTTTATACGTCTAATAGCTGATTTATACGAAGGCTAGCCAATTTTTCTTTTAAGATTAACTCTCTGATCTGCTTTTGCTCACTGAAAAATACAGTAAAACTTAACGGGAAGCCCGACAATATTGTCTCTTCTTCCTCAGATGATGACTCTTCTTCAATCTCAATGGGCTTTTTACTTTTTGGGAGAAAAACTTTTCTTCTTGGTGGTTTTCTCATTGACAAACTCGATGGAGATAACTACCATATTTGGAAATTCAAAATGTAGGTTATACTTCTTGCCGAGTAACTGTGGGACATTGTTGATGGCACATAGCTCAAACCAGAAGGAGATGCAGCCTGCAACACCAAGTGGAGACTGAGAGATGGCAAAGCATTTGCCATGATCACCTCAACATCAAGGCTACTCAGATCAGCCACATACATGCTGCTCAGACTGCTAAGGACGCATGGGACATCCTAGCAACTCTCTATGATATCATGGATGTTACTTCTAAGTTACACTTGAGGAAGAAATTCTTCACCCTGAGGATGTCTGACATAGAAAGTGTTTCGAGTCATCTCAACACGGTCAAAAAATCTTATGGAGCAGATGACTGGAACTGGCTCAGTCATAGAAGATTTCGATGTACTCATGACTCTATTATCAAGTCTACTTGAAGCCTACAAAAATTGGATAATGACAATTTCTACCCATGAGCACCTCACTCTGTCAAGAGTAATTTCGCTGCTCCTACAAGAGGAGATCATAAGATTAGCATCCTCTTCAGGCTCCAGATCGGATCCTCAAGCTCTTTATTTGAAAAATCAGAAGTTTAGATCCAAGAGATCTACAAAGTCAGGTTATACTAACAAGAAGAGCAACATGCAGTCTGGACCAAATTCCGGTTCAGGATCAAATTCAAGCTCTTCATCATTCCAACCAGTGCAAATTTTTTTTTGCAAATATTGTAAGAGGATTGGCCACGAAATCAAGGACTGCCGAACTTTGAAATACAACAACAAAAAGAAGAAACAATTTCAACAACAAGCACATAGTGCTACGGCCAAACACTCAAATCAGCAACAAGAAGAAGATGAAGCAATTTTCATGACCAAAGTCGGAGAACAACAGGATATCGATTTCTGGTATCTAGATTCCGGAGCAACTCAACATATGACTCACCATCACGACTGGTTCAAAGACTGTAAGTCATTCACCCACTCTCAAGTTGTGCAACTTGGAGATAGCTCATCACATTCAATCGAAGGTGAATGGACAATCAAAGTTGAATTCAAAAGAGATGAAGTCGAGTTGTTGTCCAACGTTCCCCACATTCTAAATCTGACCAAGAATCTACTTTCAGTTAGCAGAATCACCGATTCAGGTCGAAAGATCGAATTTGATACAGAAGATTGCACAATTCTTGACAAATCCCGGAAGGTTCTAGCCTATGGAAGAAGAAGTGGCTATCTTTACAAACTTAGCCATTGCTACTCTTCTAACAGTCAACCTCTTCACACAACCACTTCTAAATCAGCTGATATGTTGTGGCATTTCAAACTTGTCCATCTTAATTTCAATAGTATTCAGCAAATGTCTGCTCTCTAGTACAAGATCTACCTTCTATCAGCAAGCCAACTTTTCCATGTGAAAGCTGTATTATCAGCAAGCCTTCATCGACGACTTCTCTCGAATGACTGCCACCTACTTTATGAAGAACACATTTGAAGCATTTAAGTTTTTCAATCAGTTCAAGGCATCTATGGAAAATCAGACCTAGAGGAAGATCAAGGCTCTACGCATAGATGGAGGAGGAGAGTATATCTCCACAGAATTCAAGGAGTTATGCAAGGCCAGTGGAATACGTCAACAATTTACAACCAGTTATTCACCTCAGTCCAATGGTATAGCTGAACGGAAGAATAGGACACTCATCGAAAGTGCCAAGAGCATACTGGCCCATGCCTCTCTTCCAAAGAAATTATGAACAGAAGCTATTACTACAACTGCCTATTTGTAGAATCGATCCATCGCCAAAGCCTTGAATGGCAAGACACCTGATGAGGTTTGGACATGATCAAAACAATCACTTAAAAATATTCGAGTATTTGGATGCATCGCCTTTGCTCAGATCCCTGAAGATCTAAGAAGAAAGCTAGATGACAAGAACGGGAAAACAATTCTCATCGGCTATTCCTCAGACCATAAGACATACAAGCTCTACAATCTGGATACCAAGAAGGCATTCACCAGTAGAGATGTCATTTTTGTGAAAAACCAGTTCATCGACCACAAGGAAAAAGCTGGTGATAAGTTCGACCCAAGGATCGAGCAACCAAATTCCGATCTAGGGATTCAACTACAAAACATCGACACTGACTCAGATAATGAGTCAGAACCTCAATGATTCAACCCACATTAGAGGATCGAAGCTCAACCCAAAAGGTCGAATAGGTCCAGACAGCCTCCATCCAGATTTATGGATGATCCGGCCTGCTACTTTGTGCAAAAATCAACTATTCTTTTTGAGGCTATGTCTACTCCTGACACTGACTAATGGAAAGCAGTGATGGACACTAAATTTGATTCGTTGATGGAGAATCAAACATGGATAGTCACTGAGCTGTCAAAGGACCGAAACCCAATTCCATGCAAATGGATATTCAAGGCAAAGTACGACATTAAAGGAAGGCTAAATCATTACAAGGCCAGGCTAGTCGCCAAAGTCTTTTCTCAGATTCCAGATCTGGATTATTCATAAACCTTCAGCCCAGTTGTCAGACATGCTTTGATCCATCTACTTCTCTCCTTTGCAGCCGCAACAGATCTTGAAGTCCACCAGATGGATGTCCAGACCGCTTTCCTCAATGGAACCATGGAAGAGAAAATCAATATGATGCAGCTAGAGGGATACGAACTCAACGACAAGCAACAACACCTTGTATGCAAAATCCACAAGGCTCTCTATGAGCTAATATAGTCACCGAGAGCCTAGTTCTAGAAGATCAACGCATTTCTGATAGAGAATGGTTTTATTCCAAATTCGACAGACTCGAATGTCTACTTCAAGTCTGTATCAGATTACTTCATCATCATCACTCTCTACGTAGATGATACACTCTTATTCAGTAACAATCTGAATCTGATGAAGGATACAAAATGCATCCTAGCCCAAGAATACAAGATGACTGACATGGGTCTAGCCCACTATTGTCTCGGAATCCAAATCCATCGAGATCGACCCAACAGACTGATTTTTATCAGTCAGCAACGATATCTCAACAACGTGCTGGAAAAGTATGGTATGGCCAAATGCAAACCAAGTCACTTTCCACTCGACCCTGGACTAAAGTTATCAAAGGAACAGTCTCCTCAAATTGAGGCAAAAAGGAGGAAATGAAGCGTTACCCATTTCAATCCATCATCGGCTCACTGATGTACTGTCGCAATATACCAACATGAGATTGCTATATTTATGTAATAATTAGATCGTTCCCCAAGGAGATAGACCTTAAAAGATGTTAAGTTGATATTTTATTGACTTATTTCAAATGAAATTGGTTCGAATGAGAATTTGGTTGTCATCAGACATTTTGTAAGCAACCAGTACCACTTTTAGAAAAGGGGTGTAAAGTAATAAGTGCTAAACAACAGTCTTTCTCTATCAAACCGAATGTAAAGCGTTTTGCAAATGAAATTTTATTAGAGTAGCTCAAGGAAGTACACTCTGACTAATTTTGTTGTCAGCAAGGATTTGTGATATATTCGATGCAGACAAATACAAACTTTAAACATTTACTAATGTCGTTACATCTTCTGAGTACCTTAGTTGAAATAGATTTTCAAAGGACTAAAAATCCTAAAGGGGAAAGAAAAGTGGACAACGAAGGTAGTAAGTGTGATCGAAAAATGTATTTCACAAAGACAGATCAAAGCATACCAAAATGAAATCAATAATCATCTTGATCCACCAAAAACTTCAAATTTACTATCTAGCACTAAATCTAGATATCCAAATATCTGCTAAATTTTTCGAAAATTCAGTTGTCATTCTTGGAACCATTATGGTTCGTTATCCAATTGAGCACTCTGGGATACAAATCACCAATGAATTCATTTTATTTCTCAATTTGAGAAATACTCATCCAAGATATCCGTATATCCAGTGCACACAATTTTTCTCGATGAATCCAAATAATTCATAAATCATGTGTCTTACAAGCAATACACATAAAACAAACAGTTCTTGGTGAATTCTCTTCCCACCGTCCATTTCACCAATTAACTTCCACAAGAGTAAATCAACTACTCAAGCTAATTGTCAATGATTCAAAATCTCAAATGTCTAGGTGCAGATCTTAATTATACATGTGTAACACCACATTTAGATTCTTATCCAATCCAAATCATTTATAAATTAATCCATAAATCTTCCACACAGATTTGTTAACTCTGCCCTCAAAAAAATACTTGATTATATGTCTATGTTTACCGACTAGGTTAAGTGCATCAAATAATCTATTTCTCATGATCAAATAACATATTCGAAAAATCTTTGAGATGAATAACACTCACTCCCAATAATTGTCAATCCAATTTCTTTTTCTAATAACATAATTTCTTCCACTCAATTAACCCCTTGTTGAACCTAGTACTCAAACTAAGATGAGGTTGATTTAATATAGACATTCCAGATATAAATCCTGATCAAACTTACTCCTATTCCAATTAGAATGGAATTAGTAACCATTGAATTTTTATTGTACTTATAGATAATGATTCAAATTTCAAAATTGTCTTAGTTCTAGATTGTCCACACAATTCCTAGAGAATTTCTCTTATTCAAAAAGTTTCAATTAGATATCTTACTATGAATCTATCCAAATTTCTTTCAGAAAAACTCTCATTTCTATACCACAATTGGTTCTCATTTGAAACCATGCAACCAACAGATTCCCAAATAGAATTTTATCTCATCACTTCACCTCTCCTTTTAAAGAAATTATCAATTTCTATAAAAGTTAACTGGAAAGATGATATACGAAAATATCCAAATCCATGAAAAGCTAGTAATAAGTGCTATCCACAAAAGTCAGGAAAGTGCGAACTATGCGACACTTAGTGTATTTATACAGACTGTTGCGAAAGTAGTGTAAATCTGCAGACTTGTTCTAAACGCAAGTTTATGGAAGTCCTAGAAGATGGCCAAGTCTTGAATGACTTCAAGTCTGAACTTGAAACTATGATAGGATTGGTTATCCTTTGTTGGAGATCAGCCGAAAGCCCGTTTGTAGATGTTCTTCCCATAGTTTGGTTGTCTAAGTTATGATTCCTCTAGGTATCAGATGAGCAGACTTTGAACCCAAAATAGGTTTCACCTAACCCTAGATCAGTGATCAGTGAACGTGCAGGAAGAACCTTGAAACTATGGGCTTAATTTTCGACAGTCTCCCTTAAGGTCACGGTTAGTGCCTTGGTATCTTCGTCAGGTTCAGCATGTTGAAGTACTTCTAGTGCTTGATCCTGGAAAGCGCTTTGGTGAAGATGTCTATGGCCATTTCTGTTGTGGAGCAGTATTGAAGGACCACTTGCCCTGAGAAAACTTTTTCCCAAATGAAATGATACTGGATTTCTATATGCCTAAATTTGCAATGAAATCTGGGATTCAGTGACAATGAAATACAGCTCAAGTTGTCACACAGAATGGTGGTATCATTGAACTGAGTGTGATGTAGGTCATGAAGTAATAACCTGATCCGAGTAGCCTTGTAGGACGAGTGGGTCGATAGCATTTCCATCATAACATAAAATGTGATCTAAACTTCCTTACATAAATCTCATCACTCTCTTTAATGATTTCCAATGAGATATCCTAGGATTAGACATGAATTGACTTAACGTGCTAACAATGTATGCTAAATCTGGTCTAGTACATAGCATTGCATACATTAAAGATCTTATTAGTGAATGATAAGAGTACTTTGCTATGTCGAGTACTTTGTGGAAAAAGTACAAAAAGGACCAAGAGTGGATCCTAATTTGATCCTCAAGAGGGATTGGTTGTCAGATTACTTGATCTATCAATCTACTTCAGATTAAGATCAATCTAGATCAATTCTAGACACAAAATCCTAACAAGAACAATCATTAATTGAAGGTAAGTGTAATTTATGGTTTCACACGTGTGAAACACTGTCTGAGTATGGACTCCAACCTGAAAATCAAGTACACATTGATAGAACCTCAAAACAATCAAAACAAATGTAGACAAATGGAGAGAATCACTCAAAATTGCTTCCAAAACCAAGATTGGTGTCTCACATTGATTATGGCCAAATGTGGCTCTATATATACAATAAGTGAGAGCTCGTGGTACTGATGATCCCTATGATTCCACATGTGTGAAGTTGCTTTGTCATATGATGATTCATTATGCAAAACTAACTCTTGGACAAAACCTTCTATTTTGAGCACTTTTGGTCCATTTTCCTTCTATATGGAGATCTACTTGGAAATCTTCTAGAAGTCAAAATTCGCCTACTTCAGCTTATTCCACACATGTGAGCTGTCCACTACACATGTGATATGACACCTAACCAAAGGATGTGGCTCATGCAATCAATAGATTGATGCCATGTGTCATATGTCTAGAAAAACTAGCTTTTGGCCTTTTTAGCCACTAGAACTTGAATTAAATCATATGTACAACCTATATGATTATGGTACATGACAAGTACACTATTTTAACACGTGGGAACAGGCTCCACACATGTGTAATCATCCTATATACATGATTTTTGGCCTCTACCAAGCTTATTTTTGCATTTTTCACACTCCTCCTCAAAAATCTAGCTTGATGGAAAACATGATGATGTTGAACTTGACTCCATGGGCTGAATTGGTCTTTGCTGGTTCAAAAGGTGTGAAGATCAGCCAATTAGCTTGATGTTGATCTGAAATCACCATATCCATGATAGTGCTTCTTTGATGTTAACATCTTTGATGAGCTTGAGGGCTTTGCACCATCCTAGCACCTCCAAAATTGATCCCTTCCAAATTTCATGTAGATGCTTGACCTTGAGACTTGATCCTTCTTCATGTGCATGCTCCTCCATGAGGAAATAAAGATTTCTTTTTGATTTATTAGGATCACAAAGATCTAACATCATGTTACCATGATCTAGAGAATTAGACTCATCCAAATTGGCAAGACTATGCATGCTATAATAACAAAGTGTTTGCATCATATCTTCATACTTGTTTACCATGCTAATCTCAGATCCCATGAGGCTAAATACTTCATTATGGAGATAAGTGTCTTTAGAAGATAATTCAGTTACTCTGGTAAAGAGTTTACAATTTGCCTCAATACAAATTTTCAAACTATGAGTGAACAAATCACTTTTGCTCTTACATGACTCAAGAGCATACATTTGATGAAATAACCATTTGCTTTCTAATTGATTTAAAATCAATTTCAACCTTTTAAAAACATCATCTATGTTCTCAAGAGAGACTTCATACTCAACTAGTATGGCTTTACTCCAATTTTGAGATGCAATGATCTCACTAAAGCAAATTGATTTATCGAATGACATAGGAGAAGTAAGTATGAGATGTATACCACATGAGGTATGCTCCTCTTTCCCTTGAAATGTGAGCCACATGGACTCAACCATGTTTCTTGAGATTCTTTTTGGAATCACAATTTGAGAAGGTCTCTCCTTCTCAATCCTTGACATACTTGAACCTTGAGAAGCACTCTCCTCCTCGATCCTTGGCACACTTGAACCTTGAGATGACTCCTTAAAATCCTCTTCACGATGCTCCTTTTTGATGGAAATCCGAGACCTCCATGTCTCATAATGATCACAACAATCATGACCATTCAATATGCACTTCCTATGATTATCAAGATTACTTATGCTAGAAACATAAGTCCAAAAATGCCACAACTTGGCATGATTTTTCCAATATTGAAATCAAAAGGTATTTCCATCTCAATAAGGCTAACTACTTGCTTATGGATATAAGTGTCCACTTTGGATGCTTCACTTATTCTCATAAGAAGTTTACAACTTGCCTTTAGGATTGAAAACATACAATTTTCATCTTTATGAATGAACACATCATTCATGATCTTATTGAAACCAAAAGATCCTACATTATGTAGATATTTCCATTTCCTTGTCTTCATAACTAATGTAAGCTTACAAGGAAAACATATTTTTCTATCTTTTAAGGCATCACACTCAACTAGTATTGCCTTATTCCACCATTGAGATACAAAAATCTCTTCAAAGCAAAATGGTTCTTCATAAGTTGACATGAGAGCATAAATGAAACTATTTTCATTTTGTGATTGCTCCTTATTCTTGATTGATTTCTCTTGGATAATAACAATAAGTTTGAACTTGTCCAAAGTTCCAAGCAAAATACTTTCCAAGGACATAAAATAAATCAAAGTTACTTTCATGAAAGTGACATCTATCTTTGCATTTTGAACCAAACAATGCACTTCCAAATGAAAACTTTCAAAAGATTTGACATGTGTTGTGATGGACTCTTGAAGACAAATATTGCAAGTCCTTCTGAGAATCCAAGCCTCATTCACCTTTCCACAAAGGAAACACCTTTTCTTGGACTTGTCCTTCCTGTATTTGCATTTTGAACTTGAAGCTCCATCCTTCACCTCGGCCCCCTTGCTTTGGTTCTCCTTGGATGGATTGGTCTTCTTTTTGTAGCATCTTGAGAAAAAATATCATCCCTTGCCACAAAGGTTGCACTCAAGATCCTTTCTTTCCTTCAATAGGATGCCACCTATTGATGCCATGTGAATAAAAACCTGTGATATGATTCTACAAATGTAATTTGTGACTCTCAAGAGACTAGATTTGAACATCTTCAACAATCTAGAAGGATCTACAAAAGATCTAGCCCACAAACCTAAGAATCAATCTTCACAGTAATGACTAGTCACTTGGAAACTTTGCTTTGATCACTAAGACAAAAGCATACAATCTTTGAATCAAATCACAAAAGAAATCAGATCCACTTTCTTATTGGACTCATCAAATACCAATGACTCTTTCTTTTGAGAATTGAAATGGATATGAAAAGATTTGACACCTAGATTTTTCTTTTCACTTGACTAGTTCTCTCAACACTTGAGATTCTTGAACAAAAGATGGGTTTTGTTTCAAACACATGAAAATCAAACTTAATAACTTCTTTTGGACTCACTCTTGACCCGAATAATCTCACTCTTGAGATTTAGAATGAATTTGATTTGATTTGAAAACAAACTATACCACCAATTTTTCACAAAGCTTAAAAATTTAGACAACTAGAGATTCACAAAGATCTCAACCATGCATGAATACTCAAATATGGACTCCTCATTCTAGACATCCAATGGGATCACAAATTGACCCTCACACTCTCACAAAGAAAGTTGAATAAAACTAATTTGAGTTTCATACATACTATGTCAATTTTTGCTCAACAAATTGAATTCAATCACTCCTATTGGATTCCACCAATTACTCTACCTTTTAAGACTTGGAATGAAATTCAAAATCAAAAGTTGTGATTTTTCTCACTAAGATATTGTGCTTCAAAGAGCTAATACCACTTAGAAAGATTTGATCACCTAGGAGAAGACAAATTCTTCACCAATAACAACACATAATGAGCTTCTAGATCTTGCCCTCTACAGAGGAAGGAACTCTTAGAAAATTGGATCTCTCTCTACACATTTGCCATAGACACCTTAATGAATCTTTTCAAACCTTACAATCACTCAAACAAATTGAGTAGGGTTGAATAATGTGACTTGGATTTTAATCTCTTTTCTAGAACTCTCAATTGAAGCCAATCTATGTCAAATTCTACAAAAGATTTGCATAGATTTATATGTTAATTTGGTAGAGGAAAGTGAAGAGATGATTATAAGTAGAGACAATCCCCACCTTGGAACTGTTTTTCTCTACAAGATCTTGATCTCTTCTTAGTTCTTGTATACCCTAGATGGCTTTTTTCCTTGGTAACAGACTGATGATTGATTTGCAAGTTGGTTGAACTTTCAGAGTCTTGAAGGCTTTGTTTTCTAGGTTTTAGGCTCTCCTGATGAGTTAGTCAGTGGATGACTATTCCTTGCTTACCCTCTGTTCATCCAATGAATCTCGGTGAGAATCTGTAGTAGGATAGATATCTTGGATAGCTTCTAAATCAGTCATGTCAAATTCCTTTGACAGATCACTCTTATAAAAAGTAAGTGCAAATGTGTGCAAATGTGTGCAAAAAGTACAAAAAGGACCAAGAGTGGATCCTAATCTGATCCTCAAGAGGGATTGGTTGTCAGAGTACTTGATCTATCAATCTACTTCAGATTAAGATCAACACTAGTAGGTGCAAATGTGTGGAAAAAGTACAAAAAGGACCAAGAGTGGATCCTAATCTGATCCTCAAGAGGGATTGGTTGTCAGATTACTTGATCTATCAATCTACTTTAGATTAAGATCAATCTAGATCAATTCTAGACACAAAATCCTAACAAGAACAATCATTAATTGAAGGTAAGTGTACTTTCTGGTTTCACACTTGTGAAACACTGTCTGAGTACGGACTCCAATCTGAAAATCAAGTACACATTGATAGAACCTATAAAATCAATCAAAATAAATGTAGACAAATGGAGAGAATCACTCAAAATTGCTTCCAAAACCAAGATTGGTGTCTCACCTTGATTATGTCCAAATGTGGTTCTATGTATACAATAAGTGGGAGCTCGTGGTACTGATCATCCCTCTAATCCCACATGTGTGAAGGTGCTTTTTCATATGATGATTCATCATGCAAAACTGACACTTGGACAAAACCTTCTATTTTGAGCACTTTTGGTCCATTTTTCTTCTATATGGAGATCTACTTGGAAATCTTCTAGAAGTCAAAATTTGCCTACTTCAGCTTATTCCACACATGTGAGCTGTCCTCTACACATGGGATATGACACCTAACCAAAGGATGTGGCTCATGCAATCAATAGATTGATGCCATGTGTCATATGTCTAGAAAAACTAGTTTTTGGCCTTTTTAGCTACTAGAACTTGAATTAAATCATATGTACAACCTATATGATTATGGTACATGACAAGTACACTATTTTAACATGTCGGAACAGGCTCCACACATGTGTAATCATCCTATATACATGATTTTTGGCCTCTACAAAGCTTATTTTTGCATTTTTCACATACTTCACTATCAGAATCAGCACAAGTAGGTTTAGTCAATACTATACTTGGATCCATTGGAGTATCAATTGGTTTGCAATCAAACACATGAATGTTTTTTAAAATGCCTTTCAGATATGCCTGCTAGCTAAGATAGATCTTATTTTGAAGGCTATTTCTAGTAATGTGAATTCTTAGCAAAGAATGGATAGCTCCTAAATCAGTCATGTCAAATTCCTTTGACATATCACTCTTAGTAGTGTGCAAAAGAGAAGGTTGACATTGCCATTGAGAAATGTTGTCTTGATATCCATTTGGTGCATTTTGAGGTCTTTTGCGGCTGCTAACGCAATCAGAGTCCTGATTGACTGCATCTTGATGACATGACTAAAAATTTCTTGATAATCCACTCCTTGGACTTGAGCGAATCCTTTAGCCACCAACCATGCTTTCCATTTAGCAATGGAACCATCAGAGTTGATCTTCTTCTTGAAGATCCACTTGTTGTCTATAACTCTCTTGTGAGTGGAGAAATGGGAAAGTCGACCAGTGTCCAGGTCTGGTTCATCAAAAGTCAGTTGTACTTGTTTTCCATAGCTTCTTGCCACTACACAACATCCTTGGAGTTAATTGCTTTGGCTAGGCTCTCTGGTTCTTCTGATGAAGTCCAGAATGATTGAGGTGTGTACCTCTCAGGAATTGTCAGAGTCTATGAGAATCTACGGACATTTGGTTCACCAGGATGTGATGATGCTTCTTTTTGAATTTCTTCAGATATGTTCGAGCTGGCTTGATCTGGTCTGATGACATGTATTGTTAGCTGTCGACTTTTGTAGCTGTAGCTACAAGTTCTGTAGAAGAAACATTATCGTTGGAAGATTTTATGCTACGTAAAATAGGATGAAATGACATAGCATCATTTATCGATGGCTGTTTAAAATCATAGTATGTATGTTCTTGAAATATTACATCCCTAAACACAAATACTACATTGGTGGATGGATCATAAACTTTATAAACTTTATGTTTCTCAGGATAGCCAATGAAAATGCATTAATTTGTCCTATGATCCAGCTTCTTTCTAAGTTGTACATGTTTAGGAATGTGAACAAAACATATACAACCAAAGATTTTTAAATGGTTGACACTAGGCTTGTGTCCATGCCAAACTTCATAAGGAATTTTGTTGTTGACGGCTTTGGTGCTGGATCTGTTCTGCACGTAACAAGTTGTGGCAATAGCTTCTGCCCAGAACTTCACATGTAGGTGTGTTTGATGTAGCATGGATCTGGCTGAGTTGAGAAGAGTTCGATTCTTCCTTTCTGCAATCCCATTCTGTTGAGATGAATAGGAAGTGGTGAACTGTCTTCTAATACCATGTTCAGCCATGTAGTCACTAAATTATTACAACGCATATAAAACAGTGATCTTGTATTCACGTGTCCAAATCAACTATGCCACAGAACAACACTATCATTTATATTTTCATTACAGATACTAGCTAATGCACTTAAATTAGAGAGTACATAAAGATTTCCGACTCTAGTACATGTAGTCAGAATAGTATCTTCCTCGTACACTACTCAGATGAGAAAGTAACAGTGTAGTTCTCATTAGTTATCTAAGAGATTGATAACACGTTCTTTGATAGCTGAGGAACGTGAAGGACATTGGGAACACAAATAGATAAATCGTTGTTGAATGTGATCTTCAGTGTTCCTTTGCCTTCCACGCATATGGTGCTTGAATCTCTAAGGTACATGAATTGATCTCTGTTGTAAGCTGCATACTCGATAAACCATTCCTTGCGAGAGGTCATGTGTTGGGTAGTGTTGTTGTCCAGGTACCAGCTATTACAGTCTTTGTTGTTGTTGTTGTAAGCCATTAACAAATGTGTATCTTGCTCCTTGAATTCCGCCGTGTTGGAGGAGTCTGGCTGCTATTGTTGTTGCTTCTTCGCCTCATTGTAGATCCAGATATGACACTCCTTGATGTCGTAATTGGCTCTCTTGCAATATCTGCAGAAAAGCTTCTTGCGCGATCTACCATGATCAACTTGAGTGTGAGGCTTCTGTTGTTATTGCTGCACTTGATTCCTGCCCTTGGAGTAGTCTTTCTTCTTGGTGTATAGAGCCATGGATTTGTCTTTGATAGACAGGTTGCTAGTCTTTCTCCGTATTTCTTCTTGAAGAAGATGACCAATCACCTTTTGAAGAGTGAGGTCGGGTTGTGTGGAGATCATCACCACAAATTGTTCATATGACTTTGGAAGAGAAGAAAGCAAGGTCATAACGGCATCATCAACTTGAATAGAACATCCTACAACTGATAATTGATCCAATAAATATTTGAAGCTGTTGATGTGAGAAGTGATGGCAGTAGATTCAGACATGCTAAGAGTAAAGAACTTCCTTTTAAGATGTAATCTAGTGGTTACATCATGAGTCTCATAGAGATTTGATAACAAATCTAATACATCCTTAGAGGTTTTGCATGTGGTAACGTGGGATATTTGGGAGTCGGCCAAATTGAGTGTGATAGATACTAAGGCCTTCTGATTTTTTATCTTCCATGTCTTTGCTTGATCACCATCTTCTGGTTTCAAGTCAGCATCTTCTACTACATCCCAAAGATCTCTATCTATCAACATCATCCGGAGTTTTAACTTCCAGATGTAGAAGTTAGAACCATTGAACTTGTCAATGATTCTAGCTTTGCTGGATGATGAAGACAAAGAGCTACCAAGATGAGACATGATAACAGTAATATAAATGGAACAAACTTAATCTCTGAGTTTATTTGAGCTATGCTCTGATACCAATCTGATGGGGCAAGGGAGATAGAAGAACGCAAATGGAGAAGAGAGCAGGAATATTGCAGAACAACTCTCCCGTTATAATCAGCTACTAGATGCAAAAACAGTCTAATAGAAAGCTTATGCTAAATGTAATCACAACTTTAAGTGTTCTAATTGTCCAACAGGATCTTAAAAATTAATTCATATGAGAGTACAGTCCACTGAAGAGATTAGAAATGGTTTGTATGTGTGTGGTATTACTGAAAATGGATTCAATGTGAAGTTTGGTTCTGAAATAGATGGAAAGAACAATATGATATCGTGAGTTCCTCAGGCGTCAAAGACAGCCATCGTTTGATCAAAAATTGAGGAGTCGTAGATGTCCGTGTTCTGATCAGAGTGAGTAAACGAGCATGATCAAACAACGATAAAGTGTATTCAATCACAACAAGCATTCATCTACGTTATACACAGATAGAAAAGCGTGCTGCTGCTATATTACACTGAAGCACAATCAAATAGCAATTACAACTAAAAAATGGCGGCGTAACTGGGAAGCTCAAATAATACGTCTCATGGATGGAGTGTCACATAGAGTGTGTCTGGATAATCCATTTATATATTTCATCCATGTATAAATTACAGTAAATGTCTGTCACCTAATTAGGTAACCCGTTATACTTGGAAGTATTTTCCTTTTGTGACAACTATACCTAGTATATACGGTCAACAAATCAGAAACATTGAGGATGTCACAAATTATCTCACTTTGCATTTACGTGAAGCGGTTTTCTCTCACTTCACAAATTTCAGGAAGTGGTTTTCTCTCACTTCGCAAGTTCCAGCAGCCATGAATGGACTCTGATAAATTTGTCCTTGGGACTCCAAAACTTCCATCCACACCCTACACAAATGATAGGAAGGAACAAAATTAACTAATTAATTAGCATCAAAAAAAGACTACAAAATGACAAACTGAATCGGTACAAAACAATGCTACTTTGCGGAGAATGTGGAGAATGTATCCATTACCTTAACCATGTAATTACCCCAGTGAGAAATGCGATCATGCCACCACATAATCCAAGTTTGCAATTTGGGCAATTCTCCATCCACCACATAATCCAAGTTTGCAATTTGGTCAACTCTCCATCCACCACATGACCCTATGACCACCACTCCATGAGGTTTTGAAGCTCTTTGATTGTTGCCTCATGGTTAGGAGCATTCTTCCATTACCAACACAACTTTCTATGAAACTCTTGGAATTCACTTTTGCCACACTCCTTGTATGATGGATCATGCTTTGCTCCCAATGAAAAAGACACGACCTCTCCCTACCTTCCATTACATTGGGTCCACCATTGAATACTGTTCTAACTACCCTCCAATTCACTTGAGCTTCATCTGCCATGAACCCTTTAAATTATGTTGGAGGATGGCCATGCTTTTCAAGCACTTGATTTATCATTTTCCAAAATAGCACCTGTGCATGAGCGTCCTCCACTTTGAAATCACAAACACATATGGTGAGAAGGTCTTGTATGAATGGATCATATGTGAAAGATTCAACTAGTTTCATTACATTTTGCAATATTTTCATATTTGGCATATTGAGGCCAAAACTTGTTTTAGACTTAGAGGTTGACTTTTCAAAGTTCATTAGTTTAAATTTCATTTGAATAAATACTTTTTGAAAGTGTGGGAAAGATAGAATGCGAGTTTGAGTAGATTCAATTTGAATAAGTTGGGTACATCGAATCTAGACCCAAAATTAGTAGGGTTAGCATTTTGGTGGGAAAGCCAAGTGGCCAAATAGGGTTTGGATTTGCTATAAAAGGATGTAACTCGTGGAGAGAGTGATCTTCTCTCTTCTCTATGTCATTTCATGCTTATACATGGTTCTCTTGGGTTCTACTATCCATTGGTGCACTATCTTGGTGATTGCTTGCGATTCTATGTGTAGAATGATCTATATTTGTTATTTTTGGATCCACACGTGTGAAATATAGTAGCTTGCTGGTTTTGTACGGACAACAACAGTACATAATCATTTCATTCAAGTTTGATCAAGTTCTATTAGTGTTTGCATCTCAAATTGTGTGTAGATGCTGATTTTTCTACATTGGTGAGATTGGTAGTGTATTTCTCTTTCTAACCAAAGATCATTCAAGTAGATTGGAACTTAAGGATCTGAAATCTTTCACATGGTATCAGAGCTTGTGTTTCATGTTATGAAGGAGGAAATCAGATCTATCAATGATTTGGTGAAGATATCAAGTCTAGAGCATGCTAGAGAGGATTCTACACCAAAATCGGCTTTTTTGCTTTTGTAGATTGGATCTTTTGTAGATCAAAACACTAAATAGGTCAATATACTTGTTCAATTCCAATTTCTGAATTCACATACTGGATTTGTCCGATTTTTGGATCATTGGTTCAGCCTAAGTGGTGGCTTATAGATTGCATATCAAATTTTCAGCATTTGCATGTAGATTTAGAATAGTCAAGTTTTTGTGATTTTGTCAAAACCCTAATTTTGATTGGATCTCTAGATAGTGAGGTTGCTAGACTTTATTTGAGTGTGTTTCAATCTTAGGAAGTGGCAAAAGTCATTAGATTGAGGATAGATCATAGGTTGATCAAGATTCCATGATTCTATGTGTTGATTTGCTTGGATAAGTGCTAGAAGAGAATTTGTGAGATAGTTTCAAATCTTGGTGATTTCTTTTGAAAGCATTTGTTGTTGTTAAAAGGAGTGCTTTGTGCATTGAAGCAGGTTGAAAGAGAAGATCAGGTCATTGCTACATGGAAACCTCAATTGGATTCATGTTGGAAGCCAATGATAGGCTTACCTCAAGTAACTATTCATTGTGGAAAGTGAGGATGGAGTCAATTCTTGAGATGAATGATGTTTTGGATATTGTTGTAGGTTTGGAGGAGAGACCAAAAACACAACAAGATCAATTGAGGTATGACAAGAGGGCCGAGAAGGCTCTACACATGATAAAGATGAATGTTACCAATGAACTTCTCAAGGAAGTTGGTAAGTGCACATCATCTTTGGAAGCTTGGAATTCATTGAAGAAGCTTTATGAATCCAAGTCTATTTCTAGAGTATTGACTCTAAGAAGACAAATCTTTTCTTGTTTGCAAAAGAATGAGGAAAGTCCAAGTACTTTTGTTTTGAGAATGAAAGCATTGAATGATGAGTTAGCTTGCATAGATGAAAGCATTAAGGAAGGAGAGCTTATTCGAGTGATTCTTAATGGCTTGTTGGATGCTCATGCTAACATTGCTCAAAGTATTTCTATTCAAAAGACTTTGCCAAGTTTGATGGATCTTCAAGAGATCTTGATCAATGAGGAATATAGGCTTCAAGCAAGAGGTGGATCTACATCAACACTTCAAGAGGATGCTATGTTCACAAAGGGCAAATTCAAGGGCAAAACCAAAAGCAAGTGGTCTAAAGGGCAAGATCAAGTGGATGCTTCTTCAAGTGGCAAAAAGAAGGATAGATCAAAGGTCAAGTGCTTCTATTGTGGCATCAAAGGACACTTTCCAAGTGAGTGCTACAAGAAGAAGAGAGATCAAGGAGACAAGCAAGGTAATATTACTCTTGATGAGGATGGTTTGGATGTTCAAGATACAAATGATGAGGCTTTTGTGATGTCTTCATGCATGCTTGCTAATGATGGAGATCTAGATCCTTGGTGGATTGATAGTGGAGCAAGTTCACACATGACCTTTCACAAAGAGTACTTCACTTCTTTGTTGGCATATGGAGATGACAAGAGGGTGATCTACATGGCCAATGATGGTGAATGTGCAATCAAAGGGATTGGCACAATTCCTATTTCTCTCTCTACAAATAGGAATGTTCATTTGGAGGATGTCTTTTTTATTCCATCTATTACCAAGAATTTGCTTAGTGTGAGTCAAATGCTAAGTAAGGGCCTCAAGGTGGAGTTTGATGGAGATGCTTGTTTGATCCAAAGGAAGGATGTCTTGATTGGAAAAGGTAAAAGACAAGGGAAGTTGTTCAAACTTGATGCTTGTGTTATTGCTAACCAAGTTGGATGTGTTGCAAGGGAGCAAATTTTTATTCAAGAGGTTTGGCACAAAAGGATGGGACACCTCAACTTTAAGTCATTGGAGGATGATGGCAAGGAATAAGGTTGTGATTGGTCTTCCAAGTTCCTTAAGTAATGACAAGCATGTTTGCCAGTCTTGTGCTTTGTCTAAGTCACATAGACTACCTTATACTAGATCTATTTCTAGATCTACAAAGCCTTTTCAACTTGTACATTCGGATATTCATGGATTTACTACAATTAGAAATAGTGGAGCTAAGATGTATGTAGCATTCATTGATGATTTTAGTAGATTTTGTTGGATCTATCTACTAAAGAGCAAGGATGAAGTGTATGATGTCTTTGTCAAGTTCAAGAATGCAAGGAAGAACCAATTCTCCACAAGGATCAAGTGCTTATGGAGTGACAATGGTGGTGAGTACATATCTAACAAGTTCAAGGCCTTTTTCGATGAGCATGGGATCAAGAGGGAGTATACAACATCAAGGACCCCACAACAAAATGGAGTGGCTGAAAGGAAGAATAGGACTTTATGTGAAAGTGCTAAAGCTATGAGGTTAAGTGCTAGTCTTGACAAACCATTTTGGGATCAAGCTTTGTTGTGTGCCAATTTCTTGTGCAATAGGTGGTCAAGTGCTATTTTGGATGGAAGGACACCTTTTGAGATGCTATTCAAGAGGAGGCCGAGTATCAACTTTCTAAGAACCTTTGGATGCACATGCTATGTCAATATTACTCTTGATGATAGGACCAAGGAGGATCCATCTTCAAGAAGAAGTATTTCTGTTGGATATAGTGAGGTGCGTAAAGCCTACAAGGTTTACATTCCATCTACTAACAAAGTGATTGTTGGTAGAGATGTCATTTTTTATGAGGGGAACATTCCAAAGGTGTCTTCAAGCATGATTGATGGTAAAGTGGATGGATCTAACATTCTTGATGTTGATGAGAAGGATCTTACTTTGGATGGTGGTGATGATGGACCTTCATCAAGTCAAAAGCCAAGGAGAACATCAAGAGAAAGACAAGTACCTTCAAGGCTCACATATGATCAAAAGGGTAAGCAAGTAGTTTCTAGAAATTATGTTGCTTTCCTAACCTCTTTGGATGAGCCTACAAGTGTAGATCAAGCAAGGAAAGAAGAGGAGTGGATCCAAGCAATGGATCTTGAGTATCGATCTCTTATGAAGAGTGGAACATCTTTTGGACGACCTTCTTGTGTATATGGAGCTATGCAAGTGGATGGATGTTATCTTGCTGTGAAATCAAGTATTGGATCTGGAATACAAAGTTTGTTCAATGACTTTGATGATCAAGTTGAAGATCAAGAGGTTGATCTCAAAGCGCTTCAACTAGTCAAAAGGGAAGTTGGCAATTTGGAGCTAGTCAAGAGCATCAAAGGAGAGGTAATTGGCAAAGATGTTATGGATCTGTTTTTGCAGCATATTTAGACTCAAGTAAGGTCAAAGGAGCAGCAAGGAAGTGCTGTTCAAGTTTACTATACTTGTTCTATCTCATGTTTGAGCAATTTCATGTGGATGTGTGCAAATTGTCAAGATATGGTAAAACTAGCTATATTGGTGAGCATTGTTTTGATGTTGGGTTTCTACTAGCATTCTTGGCTGGTTTTGCTGATGGAAATGAAGCTATTGGAGGTTCATTATGTCACTCATTCATGGTCAAGTCATCAAGGTATGATGGTATCTTGAGGCAAGATGAAGATGGAGGCTCATTCATGGAGTATCATGGTGGATACAAGACAACAAAGGACAAAGGAGGAGGAGACATGCAAGCAAAAGTTGATCACTCACATTTATTGTTTGTTTGCTGTATTTTTCCAGAGAGTTCAGAGTTGGAAGCATGGTGGAATCATTTTATGTACATTCTAATTGATTCTTCATGTTCTAGTCACATCTTGATATGTAAAATTGATATAAGCAATAGTGAAGCATCCCAAGTGGACACTATTCTCTATATCAATTATGGTTGTTTCTATTTTGAGCGTTACATGGTCATTGAAAGGAGATCTATTCTTAGGAAGAAGATCATTCTTATGATGGATCAAAGTTCTGTTGGCAAAAACTATGCTAGGAGCATTGGAAGCTAGGAAAGCGAGTTTTGAGGTACATCATTGGAACTCGAGATTTTGGTATATTTTATGAGGGATCATCACCTAATCTTTTTGGATTTTCAGATTCGGACTATGCTGGAGATGTAATGGATAGGAAATCCATTAGTGCTTATTGTATTTTCATAGGTGATGGAGCTATATCATGGATGTCAAAGAAACAAGCCACTATCTCATTGTCATCTGGTGAGGCCGAGTACAAAGCTCTTACACATTGCACAAAGGAGATGGTATGGATCAAGAGGATGATCAAGGATCTTCACTTGCTGGATTTTTCAGAGAGCCCAGTCATCTTTTGTGACAATCAATCAGCCCAAAGAATGGCATCCAATCCTATCTTTCATGCTAGGAGCAAGCATATTGAGATACAATATCATTTTGTGAGGGAGCGAGTCATTGCAAAGGAGGTGGAGCTCCAACATGTGTCTTCAAGGGAATGTGTAGCTGATATCTTCACCAAAGCATTGGAAAAAGACTTTTTCATAAAGCATGGGACTTCACTTGGAGTATCATCAAAGTCTATGCTAAAACTAGTTGACGAGGGAGTGTGAAAGATTCAACTAGTTTCATCACATTTTGTAATATTTCATATTTGGCATATTGAGGCCAAAACTTGTTTTAGACTTAGAGGCTGACTTTTCAAAGTTCATTAGTCTAAATTTCATTTGAATAAACACTTTTTGAAAGTGTGGGAAAGATAGAATGCGAGTTTGAGTAGATTCAATTCGAATAAGTTGGGTACATTGAATCTAGACCCAAAATTAGTAGGGTTAGCATTTTGGTGGGAAAGCCAAGTGGCCAAATAGGGTTTGGATCTGCTATAAAAGGATGTAACTCATGGAGAGAGTGATCCTCTCTCTTCTCTATGTCATTTCATGCTTATACATGGTTCTCTTGGGTTCTACAATCCATTGGTGCACTATCTTGGTGATTGCTTGCAATTCTATATGTAGAATGATCTATATTTGCTATTTTTGGATCCACACGTGTGAAATACAGTAGCTTGCTGGTTTTGTATGGACAACAACAGTACATAATCATTTCATTCAAGTTTGATCAAGTTCTATTAGTGTTTGCATCTCAAATTGTGTGTAGATGCTGATTTTTCTACATTGGTGAGATTGGTAGTGTATTTCTCTTCCTAACCAAAGATCATTCAAGTGGATTGGATCTTAAGGATCTGAAATCTTTCACATCATACACATGTGCATCCATGGTTGTCCATCTAGACACTCTTTTGACATGGTCAAAACATACCCAGAAGTTAGAGAGATCCCCTCCAGGATGCATTTTGTTGACAATATGAACACCAGATCCTAGTTTTGTAGTAGTTATTTTGAAGACATGACAACGATCCACATCAACACTATCAAGTTGGCCAGGGAAAATGATTCCATGAATGTGGTCATATTTGCAACGATGTTTTAGTTCTAACACACTCTTAAGTTTGTCATGAGTTTTTGTGCCTGATGTATGAGCTTCCTCAATCAATTGACACATCTTCCAACCATATCAAGAAAATATGCTTATCTACATAAGGAAAACTATGTTGAAACATTACAACTTTGAGATATTACATGTGTATGAATGGATCATACACATGTGCAGCCATGGTTGTCCATCCAGACACTCTTTTGACATGGTCAAAACATACCCAGAAGTTAGAGAGATCCCCTCTGGGATGCATTTTGTGGACAATATGAACACCAAATCCTAGTTTTGTAGTAGACATGAGCTCCCAACACTAAACAGATTCATCCTCCCACAAATAGGAGGTTACTACTCACAAAAACCAGATGGGAAAAGGTTGTTTAATGAGAGACAATGACTAAAAAGGATTGAGAATTGTCATTTTTGGATCAGAGGGTAAACAAGGGACAGTTTTACAAAGAACCATCCTAATGCTCTTGTAGAGGGAGATTCAACATAGCATCTTGAGGGGAAGAAGGGCAGGCTAGCAACAATTTTTACATTCTTTTTAGAACAAAATCCAACCAACATCTTCTTGAAACACAACCCTCAACACACCTTTGAGAGTCTAGAAGCTCAGCGCACTCTTGAAGGCAGAAACTACAACATGCAACAGTTTTAGGAAGCATAACCAGAGATTGGACCAACAACAACCCATACATCCTTCAGAGGGCAAGATATGGCCAACATCTTCTTGAAACACAACCCTCAACTCATCTTCTCATAGTTCAAAAGATAGGTAAAATGTAGGTTAGCATGAGAGAGCATCCTTGATATTAACAGGAATTTCAGCACCATAGCTAGTTGAGTGATGGACATTGGCTGTGGGTGTTCTTTGTGGAAATGGGAGTGGGCACCCCTGTTTGTAATGATAAGAGCCAGATCTGGAGGTGGAGAATGTTTAGATGGGCCGCTGGAGGCTTGTTGGCTGCGAGGGACAGAGAGCGCATCCTCTAGTCGTTTGAAACTGTAGGAGATGATGTAAACCTGCTGGCCCGTAGGAAATTACTCTGAGAGTGAGAAGGAGGTCGCGAGCCACGTTGGGAGAGCTTATGCCAGTACTCTCGCCATTGGAGTGCTGAAGAAAGTATAAGAGCTCGCTGATCTGCAACCAGGGAATCAGAGAGAAACAGTGCCCTGATTACTATTTGACTGCATTGAATGTTTACTGCTATTGCTAGTTTTCGTTGGATAAGGATCTTTGAAGGCATTAGTAGCAAAACACGATATCTTTGAGTTGAAACTCGAAGGCTAGTAGACTCTTTCCAATGGTTGAATGCAGCTTTGTCATGATCAATCTTAGCTTAACAAAGAGCTTCATGTCCTTCGCTTGTTGGCATTACGGATGGAATACAAGTCTGTGGGAAGGGCCGAACAGTTGATCATATGCCCTTTCTACCACACTATACTGACTCTCTTCAAGCACTCGGATCTCTAGTTCTGAAAGGATGTGATGGATCATCCTTCAACCATGATTTTCCCCTCAACAACTTTAAGGAATCTTGAATCTTAGAAAAGCCTTCCTTCCATGACTGTCTACTGTTGTCTCCAACGTTCAAGACTTGTCTCAAATGACTCAATCTAGGTAGATAGCACTCTTTATCTACAGGGGGTTTGGACTGTAACATTCTATCACTACACTCTCAAGGTGGTATGTTGTGCATTGAACCTACCTAAAGAGGTGGCCTCCAAACAATCTGGCCACTCATCATCATCTCGTTTCCTGTTCACGGGCCAGTCCATTTTGCCCACCTGTCACTACTTCCAACAACAATTTGCTTGATGAAGGCGCCTTTCACGAGACAGAAGCATAGTAAGGTGGGGGGCCCCTTAAGCGACCAATCAGCGAGGCACCAAAGTGAGTAATAACTGAGCCATCTCTTTCCCACTTGAGCATGATCTGACAACAAGTATTGAGGTATACCATCACTCAATATGAAAACAATAATCCTAGTCTAGGTTCAATCTTGCAACACAATCAAGAATCTCCAATTTCTAGCACTAGGATACCACTGGTTTCTCCTACCAATTTGGACTGCGTAACTGACGTTTGGACATTCGAGCCAATATCCCCTATGCAGAAGAACATATAGAAATGCTTAGCATACCCTCATTTGATGAGGTTGAATTGGAGATGAGAAATCATGAATATTTGAATCAATCATCGGATAAAGGTATGGTTGGAACTAGAATACCGAAAGTTGAGACCATTACACTTGATTACAGTAAGAATGAGATAAGATTGGAAAAATTTGAAATAAAGGAAGCGGATCTTGAAAAAAAACACATCATAGTATTTGAGAGGCCAGTAACTGAAACCTAGGTACCCTTGTTGGAAGAACTTGAGATACCAAGAATGGAACTGAATCCTCATTCGTTCTTCCTTAGCCCTCTTAATCGACAGAAAGTTTGGAAGGCAATCCAAGTCCTCTCCAGCCTTTGCCTTCTTAGGCTGTAAAACCACAACAACAAATATATCTGCTTAATCTTACATTATAAAGAGCTAACACAAAAGATAAATCTATTATTTCTACATTCTTACCTTATAATTTTGGAAAGCCAAGAAGAATTCTGGCAAAGCTTTCGTTGAGCTGGTAGTCGGATAGTTTTGTTTGACCTCATCCTAGCTGGCACAGTTCAGCCGCTTCATCATCACCTCTTGAATTCGGATCAACACTTTGTGACTGCAGAAATACCGTGATGAGAGAAACAAATAATTAATGTGAGAGGTAAGCAATAGAAACTCGATGATGTGCATTGACATGGTGTTAGTAACTCGATGCACTGCATCGAGTTGGTCCACCACTCGATGCTCTGAAAAGCAAGTACTATACTAAAAACAGCCATAAACGACTGAGTATCAAAATAGCTTACTTCTTCAACTCTAGGTGCATCTCGTCCATGCTAAGCTCCCTTGAGACAACACATGAAAGTACCGACACAATGGTGGTCTCATCCTTGATTCCCTGAAGAGATCTACACCAATGCCCCCTCATATCATCTGCGAGCTCCTCAATCTAAAGGTCAAGCTTCTTTGTAGCCTCTTTCGACAAAGCTGTTAGAACAACTTTTTCCTTTGAGACCTTTTGGCCCTTTAGCTTCTTATTCCCCCACATTCCGAAAAGAGTGTCTTGAATATCCCACACCTGTCCTTGTCGAAAAGCCAATTGAAACCACGAATCATATTTACGAAGGCCATGTGACTTTTCAGACTCATCAACGACTACTCCAACCTCTAGCAAACATTGGCGTCTCAATGCACCATCATCTTTTTCATGAGATTTTAGATAATCAACATATTCATGGTGAAAAAACCTAATCTTTTCAACAAATGACATCCTGGCCCTATAATCATTATCATTATTGTAATCCCAGGCAAGTAACTTTGCTTCTTCGAGTGTCAGATTACAGAATATTTTACATTCAACAAATCAAAAAATGTTGGTAGTCGGATAAGCGGCCACTAGATGTCTTCACGCCCTGGTTGAGTGGGATCCACCAATAACATAATAATCATAAAGTTCAGCTTTTTTCTCATTAAAAGCCTCCTTTGAAGGACACTGGTAAGGATCAACTAGCACAATAAAAGGCACAATAGTCGCACGTGGATTTAGCTTCATTTTCTTCATCAAATTAGTGACATGCACTTTGTGAGGAGCTCTTACTTCCATCATCCTCCTACCCGTATCGAGGTGAATAGGAGGCCTATGAGCTTTTTCGATAGGCAAGGTGAAGATCTTACGCGACACTAGGTTTTTGTTCTGAATAGTCTCCCTGATTTTATTCTAATCAATCTTGATTACACCTGTCGCTAGCAAACCACCAGGAAGTATGGCCTCGCTTTCAGAACCACCGTCACTACCAGAGCTGCTAGATGATCCGTCATCATTTTTCAATTTTCTCTTGGCCATGACTTTGACTCTCTTCGTCTTCTCAGGGGAGTGCGCTTGAACCACAGCTTTTGTAGCCTGAGGTGGAGGGCATTTCTTTTTTGGAGAAGGCCCTTTCAGTGAGGACAAGTCTTCACTAATTGGCACAGATTGCTGAATGAAAGACAACAAATCTTTTATTAAATTCTTTGAGTTTTTTAACACATTGTAGGGTCGAAGATCTCACGTAGTATAGCCCTCCCGCCTGTCAACAAGGATTGGATCACTGGATAGGTACCTAACTATGCATAGATGCTATTTTTAGTTAGTTTCCTACTTCCTCCCTTAACTCTATTCACCACTAACACTACCCTCCTTTAACTCTACTCCTCTACACTAACATTCATCATGCTTTTGGGTGAAGGGAAAGGATAGACAAGAAGAGGAAGAGAGAAGAGAAGAGAAAAAGAGAGAGAGATGAGATGGAGGTTAGGTCAAATGCTCAATGTCATTGCTTATGGGAAAACCTTAACTAATCACAAACAAAAAGCATGGAAGAAATGGAAATAACAAGCAAACACAACAATAGCATAAGCAAGATTGATTAGCAAATGAGGATGCTTGAGCTCTCAAAATAGTAGAGTCTCCTCCTCTCTATTAGGCATGCAAATAGTGTACAAATGGTGTCTTTTTATAAAATGGGGAAGGCCCTTGCCCCTCAATCCTATTGGCTAATATTCACATTGATCCTATCCATTCATCTTGGACCCAACTTGATCCAAGGGTCCACAAAAAGTACATTGGAAATCACAAGATTCATGTGAGTCCAAAATTGGACCCAACTCCAAAAAGTAAACTCTAAGTTTAAAATTGACTTTGGGCCTCAAGTTTTATTTTATTTACACTTTGGCTTGCGTGCTTATTGGGCCATGAGCTTATACACACAGGATGCCCAAGTCTAAGGCCCAAGTCTATTTTATTTTATTTACACTTTGGCTTGCGTGCTTATTGGCCCATGAGCTTATACACACAGGATGCCATGCCCTCGCAACACATTTTATTGGATGATTTTATTTATTTACACTTTGTTGGGAATACCCCCAACACACATTGAGTTTTTGTGATCCAAATGCAACCAAATCATTTTCTACTTGTTTCTCAGCTTGAAGGCCGTACTACAACCTGTAGTACACACATGTGGGCTCGGATTTCAATGTTGATCAATCCTTTTGATTGTTAATGCTTGTTGTTTGTCAAATTGCCAATCTAGATCAACTTTTTAATGACTAGTTTTTTGATAGATTGTTAAGCAAGCATCCAATCACTCTTGTGGATCTTTTGTAGGTCCGTTTATGGTCCTAAAGCACAGTAAACAATCTCAACTTCAAGTCATTGGAGGTGATGGCAAAAAGGCAAGTGGTTCTTGGTCTTCCCAAATCTTTGTCAAGCAATAGTCATGTTTGTGAGCAATGTGCACTTTCTAAGTCACATAGGTTACCTTACAAGAGATCTACATCAAGATCAAGCAAGCCTTTCCATGGACAAAACAAACTACGTGGATCTATTATGGTAGTGTCCCATTACATGCAGGCCGCCATGGAAATCTACCACCGCAATGCCATCCGCCCCACTACCTCCTAGGCCAAGGGGCAGTGACCCGCCATGGTTGAAGGACATTCAGAGGCTACATAAGACTAACAATATTTTGATGTCTAAAACTCACATCCATCGATTAATCAGACAGGTCACAAGATGTCTATCGATGGACAATCACAATAATTGAAGCTCTACAAATAGCCTATGAGGATTTCCGAGTGAAATTATTTTCATTGTGTTTTTGCAGCTGTTCGTGCCAAGCGGGTGACTATTATGCCCAAGGATTTCATGATTGTGTTTAGGCTACGAGACACATTTAACAAGTTTGTTGAGTACTTCCGACCAGCTCCGTCCTCTCCTCTAAGATCGACGGTTGAAAAAAAAACCGGAAGCAACCTCAACCAACCCGACTTGTATTTCGGGTGCAGAGTGGGAATGTCTCAAAGAGGAGGAGGTCTCTTGGCACTCCTCATTATGATTTATGAGATTTTTCACAAATGTCTCCATTCAAGGATATCTTGAGAGCAATCTCCTCTTTTTCTAAATCTCATAAATCTCTTTCCAAATCTTCTTCTCCTTCTCCTCCTAAATCTCTTAAATATCCTAAAGCTTTTTCTCAGTCTCCTTCTCCTCCTAAATCTCCTAGGTCTCCTCCTAAAGCTTCTTCTCAGTCTCCTCTTGAAACTCCTCCTACATCTCGCCCTATTACGTCCCCCCCCCTCCACCGTCAGGAGAAGAGTTAGACCAATTTGTAAAGCTAAAGGACGACTTGTTATTTGATGACAATTAATTTTTGGATTTTTTCTTCCCAAAGGAGATAATGTATTTCTGATAGGAGACAATAAAAATTGTTATCGAAAATTCATTTCCAATTTCAATTATAAATTCTCCACCAAAGTTACTTCCATCTGGAGAAATGGATATAGAGATCATAGGAAAGAAAGACCCTCAACTTGAACAATAATACTCGAGTTGAGCGGTTCATATATTTTCAAACATAATGTATACAAAAAATTATACGACATAATAGAAAATTACGTTGTTCAAGTTCTATGGATCTTCAATTTCGATGGATGTTCCGATGTATTTGCATTTTATATGCTCTTCCTGCCTTGCTCTTACCTGCACATGAGAAACTGTTGGCATAATGTACCTTAACACCAATCAATTGAAATTGATAGTACTGAGGAAGATTGAATTGCAACATGTCTAGTTCTGATCGATTGTGATTGAGACTCCAATATTTCTCAACCTCTATCATAGCAAGAATGTTTTCATTTTTTTTCACTCTTATTTGAAGTTTCTCTTGATTATTTAATGCATAATCTTGATCTAGTGGCTTCCACTCCTTTTTGTATTTTATCCATCTTCTATAATACAACGAAAAAGTGATCATTTGTTTTTCTATGTGATATCTAAATGTCATTGATGACTTACATACTCTGCACTAAACTTGTTCATTTGGTTTCATACCCCAACGATCATTCAACAACTTGGTGAGCATTTCATCACTCAAGTCCTTACAAATAAACATTGTTTTTGTTTGCCAAACATTGCATTTGGAAAAAAAATCAACAAAAATAGTAAAAGGTAGATACCAACTTAATCTATTATTCTTTGAACCAATGCTAAATTTTAATATACTCTGAATATCCATATAAAGTCTAGATTAAAAACTTTCTGAAATTGATGAATCTGGAGAAATCCATTCGTCATTAGAAAAAATCTGGTAGAGGATATGGCTCTAATCTACCCACTAAACCATTTTTATCAGGAATATAGGTGTGATCATTAAAAAACACTCCTGACTCTAAAAGAGATTTTGGAGAATGACCTTTATATTGCAAAATGCCGATATCAAAATGTATGACATCAATTATTCATGCAAGAGATTGAATTGATTGCCATTCAATGAAATTTGATGGATACAAATCTTCAAAACCAACAAAAATATCGTGAGAAAAAATTAATATAAAGAAAATGCTAATACTAAAGAAATTTAATCAGAATATGTACATATTAATCATATACTTACAATTGCATTTTCTTCTATCATCTGGATTCAAATTCTGAATGTTGAACTCTTTGTGAAGATAAGCATGCTAACTAAAACTTTCATGATAGATTGACCGACAGCTGATACTTTGAAATCCGTTATTCTTCCTTTCCAAGAGCTTCTATATATATTATTTGATATTTTTCTTTTTCAAAAAGAGTCATTTGAAGAAGGATGCATCAAAATCCATTGATATTTACGATATATTCTTGGTATCCATTGATCTTCTACATTTTTTTCATTGAAAATATTGAATGCAAGATAGATCTATGTGCAATCACAAACATTTTAGGAGATTATTCACATTGTTTGAAAAGTCCTCACACATGTGAAAAGTACACACTTGTCGGTTTGTATACTATTGCTCATCTGGCTACTGTTGTTGCTCCTCATTGGGCTACTACTATTGTTGGTCTAGTTGTTTTGTTGGTTTGGCTACAACTGCTTGTCGGTCTACTATTGTTGCTCTAGATGTTGCTACTCTTCTTATTCTTCTTCTTCTTCTTCTTCTTGTTCATTTGGCTGTTGTTGTTGGTATGGCTATTTCTCTTGTTGTTGTTGTCGTTGCACTTTATTCTCATCTACAATTGGTTTAGCAGGGCACCCAGGCGGGGGTTGCAACATCATGGGCCACTTTTGTCATTTGAAGGCCATCAAAATGCAAGAGATCATCAAAATTGGCCGAATTCAAAAGCATGAAAATGAACTCCTCTATGAGTGAAAGTGCAAAATGAATTTGAAATGCCTCTTTTATATTATTTCAAATGAAATTTTTTTTTGGCATATTTATTTTTGTCACCACACTGATTTTTTATCATTTACGAGGTGTTATGCACTAACTACACATATTTTTTCTCTGATTGTCTACTAATCTGTGAGGCAAAACAATTGTATTAGTCATGGAAGGCCAATCTTGGAAGTCTAACTCAAGGACAAGGATAGGTACTAGTTTCTCATGCCCTGTGGACCTCTTCGATGCTTTATCCATATCATAAAAAAAAAACAGCCTCCTCTGTTTTAGGTCTAATGGGACCATCTCTTTGTAAATACATTCTCCATATCTAGCATGCACATCAACAACATTTCCTATTAGTGACTTCACACTTTGCCACTCTTGAATTTTGGATAGAATAATATATGTAGAATTACAATGGGCCAAGAATTTACAAAAAAAAAAAAACAAATAAGACTTGACATCAACTTACAGTGAGAAATCAGCGACACCTTCATCCAATATGATATCACTTATTGTGTAAACGTGTTGTACCATCACCATTTGTGCTGGAAATTAAGCCCACAGTTGCCTCCTTGGAATCATAACTTAGACAACCAATTTATTTGAAGGGCATCTACAACGGACTTCCGGATGATCTCCGACAAAGGTTAACCAATCCCATCATAATTTCAAATTCAGATGTTAAGTTTAATAACTTGAAGTCATTGAAGACTTGGCCATCTTCAAGGACTTCCACAAAACTTGAATTTAGAACAAGTCTGCAGATTTACATTGCTTTTGAACAGTCTGCAAAAATACACTAAGTGTTGTAGTTCACATTTTTCATACTTCCCGAAAACTGCGACACTTACCGTTGACTTCTTCCGTTCAATTATTTTTTGAAGAAGTCAACTTGTTCATAGTTCAACAGTTTAACTATTTTCAACACCTTCATCTTTTTTGTTTTTTTTGAAAAATGCAAAGAGAGAGAAAATTCCAGAAGGTCTCCTATTTTTAAGAGTTAAACTGCTAAAGACACCTCTGCCAACTTTTTAAGGACAGCTTCAACTTGTTTTAAAGGCACCTTCGGCTTTCCTGAAAAGAGTGAGAGAGTTGAACTGTTAAAGAGATCTTTGCCTTTTAAGGGCACCTTCAACTTTGTAAGAGCACCTTAAACTTGATCAAAGGCACCTTCGGCTTTTTCGCAGAAAGCTCAAAAGAAGAAAAAAAGGCCAAAGGTTATCTATTTTGAAAGAGGAACATTCCCAGCCACTTCCTGTAATTTGCGAAGTGAGAGATTTTGCGACGTCCTCGTCCGCGTCAACGATCTTGATTTGTTAATAGTATATACTGTGTACAGTTGTCACAAAAGCCATATACTTTCAAGTACAACGGGTTTCCTAATTAGGTGACAAGCATTCAATGTAATTGATACATGGATGAAGTGTATAAATAGATCATCCAAGCACAGATTAGTGGTTGCTCCATCAATGAGATGTATTATTTGAGCATCCCAGTTACGCTGTCAATTTTTGGTTGTAATTGCTGTTTGTATTGTGCTTCAGTGTAATATAGTAGCAGCAGCTTTTCTATCTATGTATAATGTAGATGAATGCTTGTTGTGATTGAATGCACTCTATCGCTATTTGATCGCACTTGTTTACTCACTCTGATCAGAACACGGACGTCTACGACTCCTTAGTTTCTGATCAAACGATGGCTATCTTTGACACTTGAGAAACTCGCGATATCATACTACTCTTTCATTTATTTCAGAGCCATACTTCACATTGAATCTGATTTTCAGTAATACCACACACAAAACATTTCTAATCTCTTTGGTGGACTATACTTTTGTTTTTGAGAGTATGAATTAATTTTTAAGATCCTGTTGGGCAATTAGAACACTTAAAACTGCGATTACATTTAGCATAAGCTGTCTATTAGACTGTTTTTGCATCTAGCAACTGACCAGAATAGGAGAGCTGTTCCGCAATATTCCTGCTCTCTTCTCCGTTCACGTTCTTCCATCTTATTTGCCCCATCAGATTGGTATCAAAGCCATAGCTCAAATAAACCGAGAGATTAAGTTTGTTCCATTTATATTACTGTTTTCATGTCTCATCTTGGTAGCTCTTCATCATCATCCAACGAGGCTAGAATCATTGACAAGTTCAATGGTTCTAACTTCTACATTCGGAAGTTAAAACTCCAGATGATGTTGATAGATAGAGATCTTTGGGATGTAGTAGAAGGTGATGACCTGAAACCATAATATGGTGATCAAGCAAAAGCATGGAAGATCAAAGATCAGAAGGCCTTAGCATGTATTGTGACACTCAATCTAGCCGACTCCCAAATATCCCACGTTACCACATGCAAAACCTCTAAGGATGTATTAGATTTGTTATCAAATCTCTATTAGACTCATGATGTAAGCGCTAGATTACATCTTATAAGGAAGTTCTTTACTCTTAGCATGTTTGATTCTACTGCCATCACTTCTCACATTAATAGCTTCAAGTCTTTATTGGATCAGTTATCAGCTATATGATGTTCTATTCAAGATGATAATGCCATTATGACCTTGCTTTCTTCTCTTCTAAAGTCATATGAACACTTTGTGGTGATGATCTCCACACAACCATGACCTCACTTTTCAAAAGATGATCAGTCATCTTCTTCAAAAAGAAATACGGAGAAAGACTAGCAGCCTGTCCATCAAAAACAAATCCATGGCTCTATACACCAAAAAGAAAAAATATTCCAAGGGCAAAAATCAAGTGCAACAGCAACAAGGTGAGCATGGTGGATCGCGCAAGAAGCTTTTCTGTAGATATTGCAAGAGAGCCAATCATGACATCAGGGAGTGTCGTATCCGGATCTACATCTAGGCAAAGAAGCAACAACAACAACAACAGCCAGACTCCTCCAATGTGATGGAATTCAAGGAGCAAGATACACATTTGTTAATGGCTTACAACAGTAGCAACGAAGACTGTGATAACTGGTACCTAGACAGCGGCGCTACCCAACACATGATCTCTCGCAAGGAATGGTTTATCGAGTATGCAGCTTACAACAGAGATCAATTCATTTACATTAGAGATTCAAGCACCATACGCATGGAAGGCAAAGAAACAGAGAAGATCACCTTCAACAGTGATCTATCTATTTGTGCTCCTAACGTCTTTCATGTTCCTCAGTTATCAAAGAACCTGTTATCAGTCTCTAAGATAACTGATGAGGGCTACACTGTTACTTTCTCATCTAAGTAGTGTACAATACTCAAGGAAGATACTACTCTGACTATGTGCACTAGAATCGAAATCTTTACGTACTCTCTAATTTAGTTGCATTAGCTAGTATCTCTAATGAAAATGTAAACAACAGTGCTGTTCTGTGCATAGTTGATTTGGACACATGAATACAAGATCATTTTCTTATATGCGTTGTACTAATTTAGTTGATGGACTGAATTTTCCTTTCTTCATTAGATAGGAAATCTTTCTTTTGTGAATCATGCATCTATGAGAAGCACTCTAGGAGCAAGTTTCCAAAATCACATTCCATCAAAACAAAGCATGTATTGGATCTTGTACATAGCGATCTTTGTGGTCCAATGCCAACTCCATCCATAGGAGATTGCAATCTATTTTATCACTTTCATAGATGATTATTCTAGATGGTCTACAGTCATGTTCATTAAGCACAAATCTAAAGCCTTTGAATGCTTCAAGAGATTCAAGGCCATGGCTGAGACACAAATGTCTACAAAAGTGAAGGCACTCCAAACTGATGGTGGTGGCGAATACATCTCTAACGAGATGTCCAACTACATGGCTAAACAAAGTATTAAAAGACAGTTCACCACTTCCTATTCACCTCAACAAAATGGGATTACAGAAAGGAAGAATCGAACTCTTCTCAACTCAGCCAGATCCATGCTATATCAAGCACACCTACATGTGAAGTTTTGGACAGCAGCTACTGCCATAGCCTGTTACGTGCAGAACAGATCCAGCACCAAAGCTATCAACAACAAAACTCCTTATGAAGTTTGGCATGGGCACAAGCCTAGTGTCAGCTATTTAAAAATCTTTGGTTGTATATGTTTTGTTCACATTCCTAAATAGCTTAGGAAGAAGCTGGATCATAGGACAAATAAATGTATTTTTATTGGCTATCCTAATGAACATTAAGTTTATAATCCATCCACCAATGTAGTATTTGCCTCTAGGGATGTAATATTTCAAGAACATACATACTATGATTTCAAACAACCATCGATAAACGATGCTATGTCATTTCATCCTATTTTACGTAGCATGAATTCTTCCAACGTTCATGTTCCTTCTACAGAACATGCAGCTATAGCTATAGAAGCCGAGCAGCCAACAGTACCAGTCATCAGATCAGACCAAGCTAGCTCGAACGGATCTGGAGAAATTCAAAAAGAAGCATCATTGCATCCTGGTCAACCAGACGTCCGCAGATCCTCACGGACTCGAACAGTTTCTGAGAGGTATGCACCTCAATCATTCTGGACTTCATCAGAACCAGAGAGCCTAGCCGAAGCAATTAACTCCAAGGATGTTGTGAAGTGGCAAGAAGCTATGCAAAGTGAGTACAACTCACTTTTGACGAATCAGACCTGGACACTGGTCGACTTCCCCACTCACAAGAGAGTTATTGACAACAAGTGGATCTTTAAAAAGAAGATCAACTCTAATGGTTCCATTGCTAAAAGGATTCACTCAAGTCTAAGGAGTGGATTATCAAGAAATTTTCAGTCCTGTCGTCAAGATGCAGTCAATCAGGACTCCGATTGCGTTAGCAGCTAGGGAAGATCTCGCAATGCACCAAATGGATGTCAAGACAACATCTCTCAACGACAATGTCGAAGAGGATCTGTACACCTTCCAACTGAAAGGATTTGAAGTTAAAGGCCAAGAGCACAAAGTGTGCAACCTGCACAAAGCAATCTATGATTTGAAACAGGCCACAAGAGCATGGTTTGATAGAATCAACTCTTATCTCATTCAATTGGGATTTGCAAATAATTCAGCTAACTGTAATGTTTATTCAAAGCATATAGGCACCAATTCAGTTCACATAGCTCTTTTTCGCAGAAACCTCGAAAGGAGAGAAAACTGTCCAAGATTTTCTGTTTTGAACGAGGAATGTTCCCAGCCACTTCCCGTAATTTGCGAAGTGAGAGAAAAACACTTCACGTAAAATGCAAAGTGAGAGATTTTGCGATGTCCTCATCCACATCAACGATCATGATTTGTTGACCATATATACTATGTACAATTGTCACAAAAGCCATATACTTCCAAGTACAACGACTTTTATAGTTGCTATTTATATTGTGCTTCAGTGTAATATAGTAGCAGCATCTTTTATATCTGTGTATAATTTAAATGAATGTTTGTTATGATTAAATGCACTCTATCGTTGTTTGATCGTGCTTGTTTACTCACTCTGATCAGAACACGGACGTCTATGACTCCTCAATTTTTGATCAGATGCTGGCTGTCTTTGATGCCTGAGAAACTTGCGATATCACACTGCTCTTCCATTTATTTCAGAACCATACTTCACATTGAATTTGATTTTCAGTAACACCACACACAAACCATTTCTAATCTCTTTGGTGGACTGTACTTTTATTTTTGAGAGTATGAATTAATTTTTAAGATCCTGTTGGAAAATCAGAATACTTAAAGCTGTGATTACATTTAGCATAAGCTGTCTATTAGACTGTTGTTGCATCTAGCAGCTGACTAGAACAGGAGAGCTGTTCCGCAGTATTCCTGCTCTTTTCTCTGTTTGTGTTCTTCCATCTTCCTTGCCCCATCAATTTGCTCTCCTTTGTTGTTGATTTTCAATGATAGTCCAAGTTCACTCATTTTCATTTTGAAACCTTGTGGTTCCCTTTGGCATTTGGATGCATCATGACCCAGTCCCAACACAATACATTACCAATTCAAGGACTCACCCTAGACATGCCTATTACATATAGGTGAATATGATGAATATAGAATGGTTATCAATTAAACCAATTCTAGAACTAGTTAAAGATGATCTGGTTTTAAGAAAACATGCACATTTTTTATATTGAAGAAGATGAGCTGATTGACAAAAAAATCCTACACCATATTGATCCTACATGCTATGGAGTCCAATGCATATCTACTCGGCCACCTTAGAAGTCCTCACATGATATAGTCTCCAAGATGCATCACCAAAAGCATCCATATCGAAGAACAATAGTAGTAGAGATATAATCAGGTGATCAAATGGAGTGACTTCTTGGAAGAGGCTATAGCCATAGTAGATGCTGGCATTCAGAAATATGAAGTAAATTTGAAGACACCTCACTAGCCATCAATGAGATATGAGAAAAAAAAAGTTGATTAGCCCTTAGCTCCAAGATCTTCAAACCAAATTTTTACATGAGCTTCAGGGATGATAGAAGCCATTCAGAAATTATCACTCATAAATCATGCTAAAATCAATCATTTGAAAGAAGAATAGAGTAAAGAACTAGCTCATGGCATGCCAAACTTTAAAAATTACACCTTGGATGACGTGGTAATCATGTTGCCAAAAACATAGAGAGAATCTAATGAGAATAAAAAAAAGGCAAGACAAGTGTATGAAGGACCAACTGTTGATTTCACACGTGGATTGTCCGCAACATGTACTTTGTGATCTCCTAAGGTGTGTAGATGCACCAAGATCAAGACTAGAGTGAGAGTCAAGATCAATCTTAGATCCTATGGCAAAAACACACTACTACATGCATTCAATCACTTCCAACTCTCACTCACATGTGTGGGAAGTATTCAAAAATTATTCTAAGTAAAAACAAGCTACTCTCCTCGGGTAGAGAGAGAAAGCTAGAAATTCAATGACACTTAAAATCCACACAATCACCAAATCAATTAGATCCAAAATGAGGAGTAGAATGATACTAGTATATCCACGAGCTACCACTATGATTAACTATGATTGGACCATAGTTTGTCACCTCTTAATCCTATTGGACCATTGATCCATACACCTCTTAATTCTATTGGACTATATTCAAGCACACCTCAAATTCCTATTGGACCTCACATGGTTCCACCTCTAAATCCTATTGGACCTCTTAGAATTCATCAAACATAGGTATTACACTTGTCTACACTCTAATTGGCATGAGTTTAGCCTCTTACTCTATTTTGGCTCAATAGTGGCATTACAAGTGGAAATGCATAATTTGCCATCTATGCCAAATTTGGTCCTATCAACATTCTACACCTAGATGCTTGATATATAAACATAAGACCCCTATATCTAACATAGATAATCTTTTTCAATTCTTCACACTCCTCCTAAAAAATTATCTATGAAGATTTGAGCATTGATCTTGATATAACTCCAAGATTAGATCTATGCTTGATGAAAGCACTTTTGCTCAAAGGCTTGGTGAGTAGATCGGCAATACAAGAGGACGAGTTGACATGCTCCAAATAGATTTCTCCTCCAATAAGCTTTTCTCTCACAAAATGGTGTGCCACTTCTATGTGCTTGCTTCTTGCATGAAATATGGGATTATTGGCAAGAGCTTGGGCCGAGATGTTATCACACTTGATCATTGGTAGATCATCTTCCTTGATGCACTTTAGCTCCATTAGTAACCTCTTGATCCAAAGCACCTCTTTGGTAGTTGTAGTGAGTGCTTTGTACTCGGCCTCACATGAAGAGAGAGATATAGTATGTTGCTTTTTAAAAAGCCAAGATATTAGATTGCCTCCAAGAAAGATAGTGTATGCACTAATAGACTTTCGATTCATCTTGTCACTTGCAAAGTCCGAATCCGAGTAGTTGACAATGGATAGATCTTCACTTTTATAGAGTAGACCATAATCACAAGATGAAGATACATATCTTAGAATCCTCTTGGCCATCTTCCAATGATGGATCTTAGGATCTTGCATAAATTGACTCAATTTGTGCACACAAAAACTTAGATCGGGCCTAGTAATGGTAAGCCAAATCAAGGAGCTACAAGACTCCTAAAAAGTGTGATGTCCTCAAAGGATCTTTCATCACCTTTATTAGGATCTTTTACAATTTGCTCCATTGGAGTATCTATGCTCTTAGAATTTTTCATATGGAATTTTTTCAACATAGAGTGAGCATATCTAGATTGGCATATAAAGACATGATTTTCATAAAAATCAATTTCTAGGCCTAGGATGTAATGTATCTCTCCTAGATCTTGCATTTTAAACTCACATCCAAGTGCTAGCTTAGTTTCATCAACTAGCTTGATACAACATCCACAAAGAATAATGTCATCAACATAAATTAGAAGAATGACAATATTGCTATCAACAAACTTTAGATACATGGAAGGATCATAATCACTAAGAGTAAATCCTAGTGAGATAAGAAAAGAATTAAGTCTTGAATACCATGATCTTGGTGCTTGCTTGAGTCCATAAAGAGTTTTGAAGAGCAAGCACACTTTGGACTCATCCTTGATGAATCCTTGAGGTTGTTCCATATAGATCTCCTCCTCAAGATAACCATTTAGAAAAGCATTGGATACATCTAATTGGAACAACTTCTACTTGAAGAAACAAGCAAGAGATATAAGGATTCTTATTGTCACCATCTTTGCAATGGGTGCAAAGGTCTCCTCATAATCAAGGCCATGGATTTGAGCAAATCCTTTGGCACATAATTGTGCAAAAAGTACAAAAAGTACCAAGAGTGGATCCTAATCTGATCCTCAAGAGAGATTGGTTGTTAGATTACTTGATCTATCAATCTACTTGAGATTAAGATCAATCTAGATCAATTCTAGACACAAAATCCTAACAAGAACAATCATTAATTGAAGGTAGGTGTACTTTTTGGTTTCACACGTGTGAAACACTGTCTGAGTATAGACTCCAACCTGAAAATCAAGTACACATTGATAGAACCTCAAAACAATCAAAACAAATGTAGACAAATGGAGAGAATCACTCAAAATTGCTTCCATAACCAAGATTGGTGTCTCACACTGATTATGGCCAAATGTGGCTCTATATATACAATAAGTGAGAGCTCGTGGTACTGATCATCCCTTTGATCCCACATGTGTGAAGCTGCTTTGTCATATGATGATTCATCATGCAAAACTGACACTTGGACAAAACCTTCTATTTTGAGCACTTTTGGTCCATTTTCCTTCTATATGGAGATCTACTTGAAAATCTTCTAGAAGTCAAAATTCGTCTACTTCAGCTTATTCCACACATGTGAGATGTCCTCTACACATGGGATGTGACACCTAACCAAAGGATGTGGCTCATGCAAGCAATAGACTGATGTCATGTGTCATATGTCTAGAAAACTAGCTTTTGGCCTTTTTAGCCACTAGAACTTGAATTAAATCATATGTACAACCTATATGATTATGGCATGACAAGTACACTATTTTCACACATGGGAACAGGCTCCACACATGTGTATTTATCTATATACAAGGTTTTTGGCCTCTACCAAGTTTATTTTTGCATTTTTCACACTCCTCCTCAAAAATCTAGCTTGGTAGATCTAGCTTGATGGAAAACATGATGATCTTGAACTTGACTCCATGGGCTAAATTGGTCTTTGCTGGTACAAAAGGTGCGAAGGTCAGCCAATGAGCTTGATGTTGATTTGAAATCACCATATCCATGATAATGCTTCTTTGATGTTGATATCTTTGATGAACTTGAGAGCTTTGCACCATCCTAGCATCTTCGAAATTGATTCCTTTCAAATTTCATGTAGATGCTTGACTTTGAGGCTTGCTCCTTTTTCATGTGCATGATCCTCCATGAGAAAATAAAGATTTTTTCTTGACTTATTAGGATCACAAAGATCTAACATCATATTACCATGATCTAGAGAATTAGACTTATCCAAATTGGCAAGACTATGCATGCTATAATAACAAAGTGTTTGCATCATATCTTCATGCTTGTTTACCATGTTAATATTAGATCCAATGAGACTAAATACTTCATTATGGAGATAAATGTCTTTAGAAGATGATTCACTTACCCCCATAAACAGTTTACAATTTGCCTCAATACAAATTTTCAAACTATGAGTGAACAAATCACTTTTGCTCTTACATGACTTAAGAGCATACATTTGATGAAATAACCATTTGCTTTCTAATTGATTTAAAATCAATGTCAACCTTTTAAGAACATCATCTATGTTCTCAAGAGAGACTTCATACTCAACTAGTATGGCTTTACTCCAATTTTGAGATGCAATGATCTCACTAAAGCAAATTGATTTATCAAATGAGATAAGAGAAGTAAGTATGAGATGTATAATACATGAGATATGCTCCTCTTTCCCTTGAAATGTGATCCACATGGAATCAACCATATTTCTTGAGTTTCATTTTGGAATCACAACTTGAAAAGGTCTCTCCTCCTCAATCCTTGGCACACTTGAGCCTTGAGATGATTCTTCAAGATCCTCTTTATGGTGCTCCTTCTTGATGGAAATCCGAGACCTCCATGTCTCATAATGATCAGAACAACTATGACCACACAATATGCACTTCCTATGATTATCAAAATTACTTATGCTAGAAACAAAAGTCCAAAAATCACCACAACTTGGCATGATTTTTTTGGTGTTGAAATCAAAAGGCATTTCCATCTCAATAAGGCTAACTACTTGTTTATGGATATAAGTGTCCACTTTGGATGCTTCACTTATTCTCATAAGAAGTTTACAACTTGCCTTTAAGAATGAAAACTTACAATTTTCATCTTTATGAAGGAACACATCATTCATGATCTTATTGAAACCAAAAGATCCTACATTATGAAGATATTTCCATTTCCTTGACTTCAAAACTAATGTAAGCTTACAAGGAAAACATATTTTGCTATCTTTTAAGGCATCACACTCAATAGTATTGCCTTAATCCACCTTTGAGATACAAAAATCTCTACAAAGCAAAATGGTTCTTCATAAGTTGACATGATAGCATAAATGAAACTATTTTCATTTTGTGATTGCTGCTCCTTATTCTTGATTGATTTCTCTTGGATCATAACAATAAGTTTGAACTTATTTAAAGTTCCAAGCAAAATACTTTCCAAGGACATAAAATAAATCCAAGTTACTTTCATGAAAGTGACATCTATCTTTGCATCTTGAACCAAACAATGCACTTCCAAATGAAAAATTTCAAAAGATTTGACATGTGTTGTGATGGACTCTTGAAGACAAATCTTGCAAGTCCTTGTGAGACTCCAAGCCTCATTCACCTTTCCACAAAGGAAACACCTTCCCTTGGACTTGTCCTTCTTGTATTTGCATTTCAAACTTGAAGCTCCATCCTTCACCTCGGCCCCCTTGCTTTGGTTCTCCTTGGATGGATTGGTCTTCTTTTTGTATCATCTTGAGAAAATATATCCTCCCTTGCCACAAAGGTTGTACTTAGGATCCTTTCTTTCCTTCAATAGGGTGCCACCTATTGATGCCATGTGAATAAAAATCTGTGATATGATTCTACAAATGTAATTTGTGACTTTCAAGAGACTAGATTTGAACATCTTCAATAACCTAGAATGATCTACAAAAGATCTAGCTCACAAACCTAAGAATCAATCTTCACACTAATGACTAGTCACTTGGAAAATTTGCTTTGATCACTAAGACAAAAGCACACAATCTTTGAATAAAATCACAAAAGAAATCAGATCCAATCTCATATTGGACTCATCAAATACCAATGGCTCTTTCTTTTGAAAGTTGAAATGGATATGAAAAAGATTGACACCTAGATTTTCCTTTTCACTTGACTAGTTCTCCCAACACTTGAGATTCTTGAACAAAAGATGGGTTTTGTTTCAAATACATGAAAATCAAACTTAATCACTTCTTTGGGACTCACTCTTGACGCAAATAATCTCACACTTGAGATTTAGAATGAACTTGATTTGATTTGACAACAAACTATACCACCAATTTTTCACAAAGCTTAAAAAATTAGACAACTAGAGATTCACAAAGATCTCAACCATGCATGAATACTCAAATATGGACTCCTCCTCATTCTAGACATCAAATGGGATCACAAATTGACCCTCACACTCTCACAAAGAAAGTTTAATAGAACTAATTTGAGTTTCATACATACTATGTCATTTTTTCTCAACAAATTGAATTCAATCACTCCTATTGGATTCCACCAATTACTCTACTTTTTAAGACTTGGAATGAAATTCAAAATCAAAAGTTGTGATTTTTCTCACTAAGATATTGTGCTTCAAAGAGCTAATGCCACTTAGAAAGATTTGATCACTTAGGAAGAGACAAACTCTCCACCAATAACAACACAAAATGAGCTTCTAGATCTTGCCCTCTACAAAGGAAGGAACTCTTAGAAAATTGGATCTCTCTCTACACATTTGCCATAGAAACCTTAATGACTCTTTTCAAACCTTACAATCACTCAAACAAATTGAGTAGGGTTGAACAATGTGACTTGGATCTCAATCTGTTTTTTAGAACTCTCAATTGAAGCCAATCTATGTCAAATTCTACAAAAGATTTGCATAGATGCTCTATATGTACTAGAAACTCTCAAAGGTTTCACTTGGAGGACAGATCCAAGGATGTTTTCTAGCAAATTGATGTTTTTATACTTGACCCTATCACTCTTGAACAAATCTAGAGTGATGGTGCAATGGATTTCAGCCTCTCACCTTGCATATCACTCCTTAATCTATGATTTTTAGCAAAATCTCTCTCAACTTCAACATGCACTCAAAAAATCAGAGATAATCAATTAATGCACCTAATTCAAGCTTCAAATGTAATTTTTTGGTTGATCTAATCCAAGAACTAATCAAGGAATTAGATTCTCTATAAAAAAATGCTTGATTTTGCACCAAAAATTACTCAAATTGGGTATGTGAGTCAAATTCTACAAATTTTTGAAATTTTTCAGTCAAAACCAGAGCTGTAAGGCCTCACACGTGTGAAAAGGGTTCCTACATCCCACAACAAGATTTGAACCAAAAATTTTGAGGATAGCTATCAAATCCAACTCGCTACACAAAATTTGACTAGTTTCCCAAAACTTGCTAATTTTGGCTTTGGTTTGGATTAACCCTATCAATTTCAACAAAACCTCTTGTACTAGGCTCTGATACCATGTGCAAAAAGTACAAAAAGGACCAAGAGTGGATCCTAATCTGATCCTCAAGAGGGATTGGTTGTTAGATTACTTGATCTATCAATCTACTTGAGATTAAGATCAATCTAGATCAATTCTAGACACAAAATCCTAACAAGAACAATCATTAATTGAAGGTAGGTGTACTTTCTGGTTTCACAAGTGTGAAACACTGTCTGAGTATGGACTCCAACCTGAAAATCAAGTACACATTGATATAACCTCAAAACAATCAAAACAAATGTAGACAAATGGAGAGAATCACTCAAAATTGCTTCCAAAACCAAGATTGGTGTCTCACACTGATTATGGCCAAATGTGGCTCTATATATACAATAAGTGAGAGCTCGTGGTACTGATCATCCCTTTGATCCCACATGTGTGAAGGTGCTTTGTCATATGATGATTCATCATGCAAAACTGACACTTGGACAAAACCTTCTATTTTGAGCACTTTTGGTCCATTTTCCTTCTATATGGAGATCTACTTGAAAATCTTCTAGAAGTCAAAATTCGTCTACTTCAGCTTATTCCACACATGTGAGCTGTCCTCTACACATGGGATGTGACACCTAACCAATGGATTGTGAAAAATTGTCAACTAGTAGTATTTTCCTAACTTGAGATTTTGTAGGCCTATGGCCAAATAAAAGTTAGAGATAGGTTCATACATGTATGTAGAGGCCCAAAGTATGTGTACACTACTTTTGAGGTCACATTAATTAGAGGAGGTCGAGTGTGGAGCTCTTCTATTGGCTCATAATTTGGTGCATTCCTATTTGACCAAATTTCTAGGTATATGGGTGAATCCTATTGGACCCCAATTTTAGCCTATCATAAGACAAGTGGCCAAGAGGCACTATGGCTGCTATAAATAGCCATCTCCACGAGTATGTACACATCTCATTTTCATTCTATTGAATGAATGTTATGCTCTTTGAAGATCCATCTTCTTCTCTCTCACTTTTTTGTTCATATCTTGCATTCTAGCCACTAGAATTGTGATTTCTTTGTTGCTATGGCTTCACACGTGTGAAATGCAGGTTGTAGGCTCTGAAGTACGGACAGGGACAGCAAGTTTCTGTTTGTGGAAGCTTATGATCAGATTTTGATGTTTAGTTGATGTTTAGTATGCTTAACATCACAATTTCTATCATTTTTTCAATCTAGATGTGCATAACTTCCATGGCCAAGATCTTTATGAAACTTTAGCATCTTTTGGATCTGAGTTTTTCACATGGTATCAGAGCATTAGGCGGCCAAATGTGCAGGTTTTGCCAGATTTAGAAGAGATTTGTGGGCGAGTTTGCTTTTGTAGCATTCCAATCAAGTTTCTAGCTAAAAATCTTGTTGATTTATGTGTAGAAATTGGATCTTTGTGATCAAAACATCATTTGTATGCATTTCAATTGAAGTAGGGCGAATTCCCTCTGTACTTATCAGAATAAGGAGACAAAAATTGTTTTGGAAAGAGGGAGATGCAAGATCCAACAAGATCCTATTAGTTTTCCATTCTAGCATATAGTTTTTTGATTCAATTTCTTGCTTCTTCATGTCAAAAACTTCAAAATTGATGTAACCCTCTGATTTTCAGTTTGCTGAATGATTCAAGAGTGTATTTCAATCTTAGGAGTGAGGGAAAAGCAAGTATATTGAGGTTTGGTCTTGGTTTGATCAAGAAATCATAAAACTAGTGGCTAAAATTGAGGAAAAAGTGAGGAAAAGAGAGAAAAAGTAAGGTTTTAGGTTCCAAATCTTTGTGATTTCTTCTTGTGTTTCATTTGTTGATTCAAGAGAGTGCTTAGTGCATTGGAACAGGTCAAAGATCAGAGATCAATCATTGCAACATGGCTACAAATGGAGGCTACATGTTGGAAAGCAATGATAGGCTTACCTCCCTCAACTATTCTACTTGGAAAGTAAGGATGGAGTCTTTGCTTGAGATGAATGAGTTGATGGATATTGTTGTAGGTGTGGAGGAGAGACCTTTGGCACCTCAAGAACAATTAAGGTATGACAAGAGGGCAAAGAAAGCCCTTCACATGATCAAGATGAATGTGACAAATGAGCTTATCAAAGAGGTTGGTAAGTGCACATCATCTAGTGAAGCTTGGGAAGCCTTGAAGAAGGTTTATGAATCCAAGTCTACTTCTAGAGTGTTGACTTTAAGAAGGCAAATCTTTTCTTGTATGCAAAAGAAGAGTGAGAGTGGACATGCTTTTGTTTTGAGAGTTAAAGCATTGAATGATGAGTTAGCATGCATTAATGATGGCATAAATAATGAGGAGCTTGTTCAAGTGATTCTCAATGGCTTGTTGGATGATCATGCTAATCTTGTTCAAAGTTATGCTATCCAAAAATGTTTACCAAGTGTTGGAGACTTGCAAGAGGTCTTGTTGGCTGAAGAATTCAGGTTGCAAGCAAGAGTGGGAGCATCTTCTACATCTCAAGGAGGAGAAGAGGAGGCAATGTTCTCTAAAGGCAAGTTCAAGGGCAAAGGTAAAAGCAATTGGTCTAAAGGGCAAGACCAAGGTGAGCACTCTACTTTTGGCAAAAAGAAGGATAGATCTAAGCTAAAATGTTTCTATTGTGGAGTCAAAGGGCATTTTGCTAGTGATTGTTTTAAGAAAAAGAGGGATCAAGGGGAAAAGCAAACCAATCTAACTATTGATGAGGGTGGGGATGAGCTTCTTTCAAATGATGCTTTTGTTATGTCATCTTGCTTGTTGGCTAATCATGGAGACATTGATCCTTGGTGGATTGATAGTGGAGCCACTTCTCATATGACATATCATAAAGAGTATTTTTCATCTTTAATGGCATTTGATGGTGATAGGAAGGTAATCTATACCGCAAATGATGGTGAGTGTGCAATCAAGGGGATTGGCACAATTCCTATTTCACTTTCTACAAATAGGAATATAGAATTGAAAGATGTTTTGCTCATTCCATCCATTACCAAGAACTTACTTAGTGTAAGCCAAATGCTTGACAAAGGATTCAAAGTTGAGTTTGATGGTGATGCTTGCTTGATCAAAAAGGGGTGTAGTATCATTGCAAAAGGGAAAAGGCAAGGGAAATTGTTCAAGCTTGATGCATGTGTTGTTGCTAACCAAGTTGGATGCATGGCAAATGAACAAATGTCAATTCAAGAGGTATGGCATAAAAGGATGGGACATCTCAACTACAAGGCCTTGGAGGTAATAGCCAAAAAGGAGGTAGTAAGGGGACTTCCCAAGTCTCTTACTTGCTTGAATCATGTTTGTGAAGAATGTGCTTTGTCTAAATCACATAGATTGCCATATACTAGATCTATATCTAGATCTAAGATGCCTTTTTCTCTCTTGCATTCGGATATTCATGGTGTTACTACAATTAGCAATGGAGGTGCTAAGATGTATGTAACTTTCATTGATGATTTTAGTAGATTTTGTTGGGTTTATCTACTAAAGAGCAAGGATGAGGTGTTTGATGTGTTTGTCAAGTTCAAAGTTGCTATTGAGACTCAATTTACAACCAAAATCAAATGCTTGAGGAGCGACAATGGTGGTGAATACATTTCTAACAAATTCAAAGCCTTTTGCGATGAGCATGGGATCAAGAGGGAGTACACATGTCCAAGAACACCACAACAAAATGGAGTGGCCGAGAGGAAGAATAGAACCTTGTGTGAGAGTGCAAAGGCAATGAGATTGAATGCTAATCTTCCTAAACCTTTTTGGAGTGATGCTTTGTTGTGTGCAAATTTCCTATGCAATAGATGGCCAAGTGTTGTATTGGAAGGAAAAACCCCTTTTGAAGCTTTGTTTGGTATGAAGCCTAATGTCAAGTTTCTAAGAACTTTTGGATGCATTTGCTACTTCAACATTACTCTTGATGATAGAACTAAGGAGGATCCATCTTCAAGAAAGGGCATTTTTGTTGGTTATAGTGAAGTAAGCAAAGCATATAGGATTTATGTTCCTTCAATCAAGAAAGTGTTCACAAGTAGGGATGTCATTTTTGATGAAAGTAACATTCCAAAAGTTGTTTCAAGTGATGATGGTGTTGTTGCAACTAATGTGCTTGATGACAATGGAGTTGATGACACATTGGATGTGGATGTTGAAGAAGCCTCTTCAAGTCAAATTCCAAGGAGAACTCCAAGGCATAAAGTGAAACCCTCAAGGCTCACTTATGATGGCAAAGGTAAGCAAGTGGTGGATGGATCCAACTATGCTTTCCTAACTTCTTTTGATGTACCTTCATGTGTAGATGAAGCAAGGCAAAAAGAGGAATGGATCCAAGCAATGGATCTTGAGTTTGAAGCACTTATGAAGAACAACACATGGAGATTGGTGGAGCTTCCAAAGGGCAAAAGTGCAATTGGATGCAAATGGATCTTCAAGGTAAAGACAAATCAAGATGGATCTATCAACAAGTTGAAGGCAAGGTTGGTGGCTAAAGGTTATGCTCAAGAGCATGGCATTGACTATGAGGAAACCTTTGCACCCGTGGCAAAGATGGTGAGCATAAGAGTAATCATTTCCCTTGCAACTCTTTATGGATGGGATCTTTGGCAATTAGACATTTCTAATGCTTTCTTGAATGGTGATCTTGAAGAGGAAGTCTACATGGAGCAACCCGAGAGCTATGTTTCTCATAGCAAGCCTAATCATGTGTGTTTTCTACAAAAAAGTTTGTATGGTCTTAAGCAAGCATCAAGGAGTTGGTATGCTAGGCTTAACTCTTTTCTACTTTCTCAAAACTTCACTATGAGTGAGTATGATCATTCACTTTACTTTAGAATTAGTGCTAATGATGTTACAATCCTTCTAATTTATGTGGATGACATTATTTTAAGTGGAGGGAACAAGGAAGATATAGAAGATATCAAGAAAGCACTAAAAAAGGAATTTGAAGTGCATGATCTTGGTCTTTTGAGCTATATCTTAGGAATAGAAGTAATTAGAACTTCTCAAATCACTTTTATTTCACAAGAGAAGTATGCTATTTCTATTCTCAATAGATTTCATATGGTAGATGCAAATCCTATTGATACACCTATGGAATCACATGTAAAGCTAACTATAAGAGGTAATGAAAGATCCTTCGAGGACATTACTCTCTATAGGAAGCTAATAGGTTCTCTTATATATCTAACCATCACAAGACCTGATTTATCTTATTGTGTTGGTAGATTAAGCCAATTCATGCAAGATCCTAGCATAGAACATTGGAAACTAGGAAAGAGGATCTTGAGATACATCTCGGGAACAAAAGATTTTGGCATTGTTTATAGAGGCTCATCACCTAACTTATTTGGTTTTTCAGATTCAGATTTTGCAGGAGACCTTATGGATAGAAAATCCATAAATGCACATGCTATTTTCATAGGTGATGGAGCTATCTCATGGATGTCGAAGAAACAAGCAACTATATCACTTTCTTCTAGTGAGGCCGAGTACAAAGCTTTGACATCATGCACAAAGGAGATGGTGTGGATCAAGAGGATGATTATGGAGCTTCATTTGCTGGATTTTTGCTCTTTGAAGATCCATCTTCTTCTCTCTCACTTTTTTGTTCATATCTTGCATTCTAGCCACTAGAATTGTGATTTCTTTGTTGCTATGGCTTCACACGTGTGAAATGCAGGTTGTAGGCTCTGAAGTACGGACAGGGACAGCAAGTTTCTGTTTGTGGAAGCTTATGATCAGATTTTGATGTTTAGTTGATGTTTAGTATGCTTAACATCACAATTTCTATCATTTTTTCAATCTAGATGTGCATAACTTCCATGGCCAAGATCTTTATGAAACTTTAGCATCTTTTGGATCTGAGTTTTTCACAAGGATGTGGCTCATGCAAGCAATAGACTGATGCCATGTGTCATATGTCTAGAAAACTAGTTTTTGGCCTTTTTAGCCACTAGAACTTGAATTAAATCATATGTACAACCTATATGATTATGGTACATGACAAGTACACTATTTTCACACGTGGGAACAGGCTCCACACATGTGTGTTTATCTATATACAAGATTTTTGGTCTCTACCAAGCTTATTTTGCATTTTTCACAATAATGTTGCTTTATGCTTGTTGATGGTGCCATCATGATTGAACTTGATCCGAAATACCCACTTGCAACCAATCACATGCTTGTTGGATGGAGGATCCACAAGCTCCCAAGTATTGTTGGTGATCAATGCATCATACTCTTGCTTCATGGCATCATACCACTCCTTGGTATTGAGTGCCTCTTGTACATTCTTTGTCTCTTCATGAGAGACATAAAAAACATAATTAGTGGAATCAAGATCCACTTGTTTGCCTTTGTCAACATATGAGAGCCTCTTAGGCTCGGATCTATCTCTCATGGATCTTCTTGGTGAGAAAATCCGAGGAGAGTCTAATTCAAATCTCGACCCCATCACATCATGATTGTCTTAAAAATCAATAATTGGTGATGCATCCATAGATTTCTTGATCTCGGCCTCTTCAAAAGATGAGTGTTGATCTTCATGAAAGACAACATCTCTACTTAGAAGTAGAGAGTATAAAGACTCTATAGGCCTTCTTGGTGGATGAGTATCCAACCATGATCCCTTTGAATGCACTAGGATCTTCCTTCTTCCTTGTTTCCAAGGGAATATGGACAAAGCATATGCATCCAAAAACTCTAAGGTGATCAACCTTAGGTTTCTTCAAATATAAAATTTCATATGGTGACTTTCCTCCAAGTAAATGGCTTTTTGTGAGATTTAGCAATAGCACAAGCCTCACAAGGCTTGATCTTCTTGGAGAATGACTTTGGCAAGCCAATAGCTTTGGCTTCTTTGATCATAGAGAGCATAGATTTGTAGTTGGGATGTCCCAACCTCCTATGCCATAATTCCTCCATAGAGAGCTTGTTCACAAGAGCAACATTACAAGCATTCACATACTCATTTGGATCTAGTTTATAGATGCCTCCAAGTCTAGATCCTAATGCAAGTATCTCATCATTCTTCTTAGTAGTGCAAGTATCAACATTGAATTTTACATCAAGGCCATTATCAAGCAATTGGCCAACACTAATAAGATTCTTGGTAAGCTTAGGTACATAGAGAACTTTAGAGGATGCAAGCTTCAAGGGAATGTTTCCTATGCCTTCAATGGACATTCAAAATCATTTGCTGTGTATATTGATTTCTTGACTCCATCATAAGGTGCAATAGAAGAGAAGGAGTCCTTGGAGTTACACATATGTGAAGAGGCTCCACTATCAATATACCATAGGCCGTCCTTCTTGAAAGGAGTAGATGAGAAACTAGAGACCATAAGAGATCCCTCTCCATCACTTGCAATAGTGTCTTACTTGTCATTGGTAATGTTTGCTTGCTTGAGTTGATTCTTCTTCTTGAAGCAATTGTTGGCATAATGGCCTTTCTTGCCACAATAAAAGCACTTGATCTTCTTCTTCTTGAGCTTGGATGATGAAACATTAGAGGAATCATCTTCCTCCTCATCTTTGTCTTTGGATTTGACTTTGTCCTTGCTTGAGGATTGTTGATGTTGGTTCTTGCTCCTCCCTTTGTGCTTATCCTTGGCAAAGAGAGCTTTTTCATCATTATGAGTGAGAGAGAGCTTGTCCATCCTCAAGAGCTTGTACTCTTGTCTTGATTCTTCTGAAATTAGCACACTTTGGAGAGCCTCCAAACTTGGTAGCTCCTCCTTAATGGCATAGGATTGGACAAGGTTATCAAATTCACCCCTCAAGCCATTGAGAATGACTTGAACTAGCTCATTTTGATTGATGGAATCACCAATACAAGCAGTTCTCTATGAATATCTTTTACTCTCAAAACATAACTAGATGCACTCTCATCACTCTTTTGGCTACTTTGAAAGATTTGACTCCTAAGAGTGAGAAGCCTAGAGGTATTCTTAGCCTCATAGATAGACTTGAGACAATCCCAAGCTGCTTTGGCTGTTGTACAAGTACCTATCTCCCTCAATATCTCATTAGAGACATTCATCTTAATGTAGTGGAGAGCCATCCTAGCTCTCTTTTTGTATTTTGAACCTCTTGAAGAACTTGTGGTTCTTCTTCAAGGCCAAGAACTATGTCCATCACATCTTGAAGGATCAAGATGGACTCCATCCTCATTTTCCAAATTGAATAGTTTGAAGTGGACAATCTTTCACTTGGTTCCAACAAGGATGAACCTATTGAAGACATTTGAAGTGAAGAAAACTCAAATGATGAACAATAATGTTGCTACACACTCTCAATAGGATCCATTAATAGAATACTATCTCCTCCTATGCAAGAATTTGCAAGTATTTGTGAATTGATTCTCACTAGCTACACAAATCTCTCTAAAACAAGATCTATTTCACATCAAATGATGGAGTATAGGCAAAGTCAGGATCAAACACTCTTAGCATGTGTGAAGTACACTAATAAATTTGACTCAAATACAATGATATTGCATGAAACAAAATGGCTAAGATCTCAAAACAGTGCCTAGATCACATATAGATGAGATTGGTAAGCATACAATTGTGATTTTGGATCAACCAAGCAATCTCTTGACCAAACCAAATGTGTTCACCCAGGTCTAGGTGCCCTACCTAACCCTCTTCAAAAGCTTATAACTTCTGATTGGCTCAACCAAATGGAATGAAACTAATTGCATAAGAGACTAGACAAAAATAGCTTCAAAACAGGCTATGAAACAAGATAAATTGATCAAGCATGAGAGAGAACTTCCAAACTGAAATTGAATGTTCCTCATACGTGTCTGAGCACCTGATTCCATATAGTACCAGGTCAGACCCAATCAACGTCCTTTTGATCTCTTTTGATCCAAAATTGAACAAGATAGCTAGGAAAATGGGCCTTGACAATTTCTAGCTCAAGATTGATGAATAGTTTTCACTTAAATGGATCAAAATGCATGGTAACCTTAGATAGGCTCTGATACCATGTTGATTTCACACGTGTGGATTGTCCACAACATGTACTTTGTGATCTCCTAAGGTGTGTAGATGCACCAAGATCAAGACTAGATTGAGATTCAAGATCAATCTTAGATCCTATGGCAAAAACACACTACTACATGAATTCAATCACTTCCAACTCTCACTCACACGTGTGGAAAGTATTCAAAAATTATTCTAAGTAAAAACAAGCTGCTCTCCTCGGGTAGAGAGAGAAAAACCATCATGAGCTCTCGAGTAGAGAGAGAAAGCTAGAAATTCAATGACACTCAAAATCCACACAATCACCAAATCAATTAGATCCAAAATGAGGAGTGCAATGATACTAGTAGATGCACGAGCTACCACTATGCTTAACTATGATTGGACCACAATTTGTCACCTCTTAATCCTATTTGACCATTGATCCATGCACCTCTTAATTCTATTGGACTATATTCTGTAAAAATTACAGCAAATAAGGATCCTAAAACACTTGAAATGATGAGGGAAACAATAGATTATGATTTCATAAGATTAGCACAAGTTGAACCATCAAAATCCATCAAAAATCTATGCTTGAACCTCACTAAATGGCCCAAATCCTTGAAGAAGGCTTCACACGTGTGAAAGTACGGTCTCCCACAGTCTGAGTACCGTACACCAGACCTACATTCAATCCTATAATCATTAGTAATCACAAGTACTCAAACAATTATGAACATAGAGAGCAATTGCACCATTATGAGAGAAAAAACATGAAATTGCTTGATTGATTTTGGTGAGATATCATCACCTATATATACATGATCCATCACGGTTTTGGGCAAGTATGAGTAGCCCTAAACCTCTCCCTTATGCTAATTTTGGTGGATCTTTCATCCCTACCAAGTTAGGGTTGGAATCTTGGAGATCCCTCAACAATGCAAAAATTATAAAAAATAGCTCCTATTTTTTCTCCCTTGTATCTAAGCATAATTTGGACTCATTCCAAAGGTTCTAACACTTAGGTCTACTTGAGAACATCCTTATGAATGGAATCCTATGCTATTTGGCACGTGTGACAAGCCACATCATGACCATCTAACTATTTACAAGTCATATGACCAAAACTAGTCAAGCTAGAATTGTGAATTTTTAACACTCCTCCTCACTATCTAGCTTGGTTCAATCATTTCTTTACTAATCACTCCAAGTGATGATCTGAACTTCATAAAAGGTGTCTTTTGAAGTGGTTTAGTAAGTAGGTCAGCTACACATTCATTGCTTGAACATGCTCCAAAGCAATCTCCTTGGCTTGCACCATTTCTCTCACAAAGTGATGGCATATCTCAATGTGCTTAGATCTTGCATGGAAGATTGGGTTAGATGCAAGGTGTTGGGCTGATATATTGTCATTGTAGATGATTGGTGCCTCCTCTGAATCCATGATCTTTAGTTCCACCAATAATCTCTTGATCCAAAGTACCTCCTTTGTAGTGGTTGTCAAAGCTTTGTACTCGGCCTCGGTTGAAGATAGAGATATAGTTTCTTGCTTTTTTGAAAGCCATGAAACCACACCTTCTCCTATGAAAGTTGAATAGGCACTTGTTGATTTCCTATCCCTCTTGTCCCCTACAAAATTTGAATCACTAAATGCATGAAGGTTAATCACATCTCCTCTATATAGAATCCCAAAATCCAATGTACCCGAGATGTATCTTAGAATCCTCTTAGCCTTTTTCCAATGGATATTCAATGGCTTTTGCATGGATTGGCTCAACCTACATACACTAAAGCTAAGATCTGGTCTAGTTATAGTGATCCACATTAAGGAACCTATAAGCTGCCTAAACAAAGTGATGTCCATGAAGGATCTTTCATCATCTTCATTTGGCACTTTTACATCTTGCTCCATTGGTGTGTCAACACTTTTGCATACTTCCATCTTAAACTTCTTCAAAAGACTTTGAGCATAGTTTACTTGACTTATAAAGATAAAATCAGACCCTCTAAGTACTTCTATGCCTAAGATGAAGTGAAGACACCCTAGATCTACCATCTTGAACTCTAAGGATAGATCTATCTTGATTTTTTCAATACCATCAACACTATTTCCACTAATGATGATGTCATCTACATAAATGAGTAAAAGTACAATACCAACATCATAAAACTTAATGTAAAGAGTGGGATCATATTCACTTTGAACAAAAGAAAGTGAAATAAGATAGCAATGTAGTCTTGAATTCCAAGATCTTGAGGCTTGCTTCAAGCCATAGATGCTTCTTTGGAGATGGCATACTTTGTTCTCCATTCCATGCTTGATGAACCCTTGTGGCTGCTCCATATAGATATCCTCTTCCAAAAAACCATTCAAGAAAGCATTAGAGACATCCATTTGACATAGAATCCATCCAAAATGTGATGCAAGTGCAACGATTAGTCTTATTGTGACCATCTTGGCCACGGGTGCAAAAGTTTCCTCATAGTCTATCCCTCTCTCTTGAGCATAACCTTTTGCAACTAATCTTGCTTTATGTTTGTTAACACTCCCATTTGCATTCAACTTAAGCTTGAAGACCCACTTGCATCCTATTAAATTTCTTTGAGGTCTCTCAACAAGCAACCAAGTTTCATTCTCAATCAAGGCATCATACTCATCCAACATAGCTTTATACCATTCTTTGGAGTTCAATGCATCTTCAACATTAGACGGTTCTTCAAAACTAGATAAAGCATAAGAAGTGGATGAGATACCCTCAACTTGCTGTCCTTTGCCTTGATATGTGAGCCTTGATGGCTCCACTTTTGCCCTTGAAGATCTCCTTGGTGTGATAGGTGGGTTTGGTGCTTGCTCCTCCATGAGCTCCTCCTCAAAACCAAGATCTTGCTCCTCGGCCATCTTCTTCTTGATTGTTGGAGCACTTGAGCCTTCTTCAAGCATATGCATATGATGTTCATCAAAGATGACATCCCTTGAAACAGCAAATTTGTTCAAGGATGGGAGATAGACTTTGTAGCCCTTGCTTGAGCTTGCATATCCAAGCATGATCCCTCTTGTGGAAGATGGATCCTCCTTGGTTCTTGTTTCCAATGGCACATGCACATAACATATACACCCAAAAACTTTCAAGTGATTAAGATTGGTTTTCTTTCCATACAACATCTCATAAGGAGTTTTGCCTTCAATTGCTTTGCAAGACAACCTATTCATCAAGTAGTTTGCACATACAAGAGACTCACCCCAAAAGGATTTGGGCAAACAAGCATCTAATCTTAAAGCCTTAGAACATTCACATAATGTTCTATTCCTTCTTTCAGCAACTCCATTTTGTTGAGGAAGGACAAGAAGTCTCTTTCTTGATCCCTTCCTCCTCACAAAAGGCCTTGAACTCATTGGAGATGAATTTTCCACCATTGTCGCTTCTAAGAATCTTGATGCTATGATTATGATGCTTTTCCACAAACAACTTGAACTTTACAAAAGTATCAAATACTTGAGACTTGAAGGAAAGTAAGAACACCCAACAATATCTTGAGTAGTCATCAATGAAGGTTAAAAACATGGATGAACCTCCATTAGATTTGGTGCTAGCAATGTGCACATCCGAGTGTATGAGTTCAAGAGGATGAGATGAATTTGTGATGGAGTTAGGAAATACCTTCTTATGTGCCTTGGATAAGGCACAAGCTTCACAAACCTTGTCTTCCTTCCCAATAGACCTTGGTAGGCCTAAAGCATACTCCTCCTTGATCATAGCCTCCATGGAACCCGAGTTGACATGTCCAAGTCTTTTGTGCCATAAAGTAAAGGTAGATATCTTGCTCTTCTCGGCCAACATGACAACATTAGTATCCACAAATGCATCCAGCTTATAAAGTTTGCCAAGTCTAGTGCCCTTAGCCACTATCTTACCCTTCTTCTTGATGAAACATTCATTTGAAGCAAAGTCAACATTGAAACCATTGTCTACCATTTGGCCAACACTTAGTAGATTCTTTGTTATTGTAGGAATGTACAAAACACCTTCTATGTTGATCTTTTTGGAAGATCCTAAGCAAAGGGGAATGCTACCAACTCCTTCAATCTTACAAGCTTCATCATTTGCTGTATAGATAGACTTTATAGGTCCATCATAAGATAAGAGAGAAGAGAAAAACTCCCTTTTACTAGTCATGTGTGAACTAGCACCCGAGTCAATCCACCAAGGATCTTCTCCTTTGAAGCTTGTTGAAGAAAATATGGACATCATGAGAGAGTCCTCATGTGAACTCTCCTCCTCCTCCTCTTTGCTCATATTGGCTTGGCTTTGACCTTGCTTCCTCTTGAAGCATTCCGAGGCATAATGCCCCATCTTGCTACAATAGTAGCACTTCACCTTTGATTTGTCCTTCTTGACTTTGGTGGTTGATGGAGATGTCTTTGGGGGTCCTTCTTGATCCTCAAGCTTTGTAGACTTCTTGAATGTTGATCCAATTGAATGAAAACCAAGGATTTAGCTCATTTCAGCCTTTAGGCTCTGATACCATGTAAAAATTACAGCAAATAAGGATCCTAAAACACTTGAAATGATGAGGGAAACAATAGATTATGATTTCATAAGATTAGCACAAGTTGAACCATCAAAATCCATCAAAAATCTATGCTTGAACCTCACTAAATGGCCCAAATCCTTGAAGAAGGCTTCACACGTGTGAAAGTACGGCCTCCCACAGTCTGAGTACTATACACCAGACCTACATTCAATCCTATAATCATTAGTAATCACAAGTACTCAAACAATTATGAACATAGAGAGCAATTGCACCATTATGAGAGAAAAAACATGAAATTGCTTGATTGATTTTGGTGAGATATCATCACCTATATATACATGATCCATCACGGTTTTGGGCAGGTATGAGTAGCCCTAAACCTATCCCTAATGCTAATTTTGGTGGATCTTTCATCCCTACCAAGTTAGGGTTGGAATCTTGGAGATCCCTCAACAATGCAAAAATTACCAAAAATAGCTCCTATTTTTTCTCCCTTGTATCTAAGCATAATTTGGACTCATTCCAAAGGTTCTAACACTTAGGTCTACTTGAGAACATCCTTATGAATGGAATCCTATGCTATTTGGCACGTGTGACAAGCCACATCATGACCATCTAACTATTTACAAGTCATATGACCAAAACTAGTCAAGCTAGAATTGTGAATTTTTAACATATTCAAGCACACCTCAAATTCCTATTGGACCTCACATGATTCCACCTCTAAATCCTATTGGACCTCTTAGAATTCATCAAACCAAGCTATTACACTTGTCTACACTCTAATTGGCATGAGTTTAGCCTCTTACTCTATTTTGGTGTGTTCTTCCTCTGCCTTCTTATGGTGAATGCTTGATGTTGCATATCTGATTATTGACATGGTATCAGAGCGGCGAGAGTCCTACATGCTTGATCAGTGGATACAGCTTGTCACAGGCTTCGCAATGAAGTGAGAAAGTCCTTGACAGGAGGTGAAAGCTGAAGAAACAAAATGTTTCTAACTACACAGCTTTGCTAGCTTTCAGCCTTCAGCCTGACGAAGATGTTCCTGAACACGAAAGTCAGGAGACACGAAACACGAAAAGTTTTGCGAACTAAAAAGTCAAAGGGACGTGAACTCAAAAGTCGAAGGGACGAAAACGAACAGTTCATGAACTTGAAAGATTCACAAACGAGAATCTTTTGTGGTCCAGTACGAGAGAAGACAAACAACCAAAACGAGACCTTCTCATGACCTCCACGAACCAAAGAGTACCAACGAGATCATGCAAGTACCCAGAAGTACAGATATCTGATCTGATGACATGACATCAACAGATACATTTTAGGTCATGGCTAATCTGCCACTCTTGCTGTGATTAGTTGTAGATGCTTAATCACTCTAATCCTAGATTTACATAGAGCGCCTATACTTACTAGATGTTACTTGACATATAGATCAACAGAGCACACATACGGTGTAATGTAGTAGTCTGATGCTAGTAAGCAATCAAGATGAAATACAAAATACATGTCCTCCTACGTGCGAAGACAATTCTATCTAGTATCTGTAGATCCAACTGTCCGCTAGTAAAGTGATACGATTGCTCATGATAGAACTGTATTTCTCCCACGCCAGCGAACTGTATGGATTTGCATGCAGTGCTTGAAGAAATCAGAGAAAGATCAATATAAATGATTTTTTTACTGTGTCTGATTTCGAATGCTAATGCATCTATTGTTTATTTGTGTGTCTAACTAAGTTTTCTTGTTCATTTGAATTCCACACCTTGGTTGAAACTATGTTGAATGCTATATTAATTTTATAAATGTAGATCAACAGTGCCTAACTACACTCTGGAGGACTGTAGGAGTGATTCAGTTGGCAGTGTCCAGTGTGAAAGATTCAACTAGTTTCATCACATTTTGCAATATTTCCATATTTGGCATATTGAGGCCAAAACTTGTCTTAGACTTAGAGGTTGACTTTTCAAAGTTCATTAGTCTAAATTTCATTTGAATAAACACTTTTTGAAAGTGTGGGAAAGATAGAATGCGAGTTTGAGTAGATTCAATTTGAATAAGTTGGGTACATTGAATCTAGACCCAAAATTGGTAGGGTTAGCATTTTGGTGGGAAAGCCAAGTGGCCAAATAGGGTTTGGACCTGTTATAAAACGATGTAACTCATGGAGAGAGTCATCTTCTCTCTTCTCTATCTCATTTCATGCTTATACATGGTTCTCTTGGGTTCTACTATCCATTGGTGCACTATCTTGGTGATTGCTTGCAATTCTATGTGTAGAATGATCTATATTTGTTATTTTTGGATCCACACGTGTGAAATATAGTAGCTTGCTGATTTTGTACGGACAGCAATAGTACATAATCATTTCATTCAAGTTTGATCAAGTTCTATTAGTGTTTGCATCTCAAATTGTGTGTAGATGCTGATTTTTCTACATTGGTGAAATTGGTAGTGTATGTCTCCTTCTAACCAAAGATTATTCAAGTAGATTGGATCTTAAGGATCTGAAATCTTTCACATGGTATCAGAGCTTGTGTTTCAGATTATAAAGGAGGAAATCAGATCTATCAATGATTTGGTGAAGATATCAAGTCTAGAGCATGCTAGAGAGGATTCTACACCAAAATCGGATTTTTTGTTTTTGTAGATTGGATCTTTTGTAGATCAAAACACTAAATAGGTCAATATACTTGTTCAATTCCATTTTCTGAATTCACGTGCTGGATTTGGCCGATTTTTGGATCACTGGTTCAGCCTAAGTGGTGGCTTATAGATTGCATATCAAATTTTCAGCATTTGCATGTAGATTTGGAATAGTCAATTTTTTGTGATTTTGTCAAAACCCTAATTTTGATTGGATCTCTAGATAGTGAGGTTGCTGGACTTCATTTGAGTGTGTTTCAATCTTAGGAAGTGGCAAAAGTCATTAGATTGAGGATAGATCATAGGTTGATCAAGATTCCATGATTCTATGTGTTGATTTGCTTGGATAAGTGCTAGAAGAGAATTTGTGAGATAGTTTCAAATCTTGGTGATTTCTTTTGAAAGCATTTGTTGTTGTTCAACGGAGTGCTTTCTGCATTAAAATAGTTTGAAAGAGAAGATCAGGTCATTGCTACATGGCAACCTCAATTGGAGTCATGCTAGAGGCTAATGATAGGCTTACCTCAAGTAACTATTCATTATGGAAAGTGAGGATGGAGTCACTTCTTGAGATGAATGATGTTTTGGAAATTGTTGTAGGTTTGGAGGAGAAACCAGCAACACAACAAGATCAATTGAGGTATGACAAGAGGGCCAAGAAGGCTCTACACATGATAAAGATGAATGTTACCAATGAACTTCTCAAAGAAGTTGGTAAGTGCACATCATCTTTGGAAGCTTGGAATTCATTGAAGAATCTTTATGAATCCAAATCTACTTCTAGAGTGTTGACTCTAAGAAGGCAAATCTTTTCTTGTTTGCAAAAGAATGAAGAAAGTCCAAGTACTTATGTTTTGAGAATAAAAGCATTGAATGATGAGTTAGCTTGCATAGATGAAAGCATTAAGGAAGGAGAGCTTATTCGAGTGATTCTTAATGGCTTGTTGGATGCTCATGCTAACACTGTTCAAAGTATTGCTATTCAAAAGACTTTGCCAAGTTTGATGGATCTTCAAGAGATCTTGATCAATGAGGAATATAGGCTTCAAGCAAGAGGTGGACCTACATCGACACTTCAAGAGGATGCTATGTTCACAAAGGGAAAATTCAAGGGCAAAACAAAAGCAAGAGGTCTAAAGGGCAAGATCAAGTGGATGCTTCTTCAAGTGGCAAAAAGAAGGATAGATCAAAGCTCAAGTGCTTCTATTGTGGCATCAAAGGACACTTTCCAAGTGAGTGCTACAAGAAGAAGAGAGATCAAGGAGACAAACAAGGTAATCTTACTCTTGATGAGGATGGTTTGGATGTGCAAGATGCAAATGATGATGCTTTTGTGATGTTTTCATGTATTCTTGCTAATGATGGAGATCTAGATCCTTGGTGGATTGATAGTGGAGCAAGTTCACACATGACCTTTCACAAAGAGTACTTCACTTCTTTGTTGGCATATGGAGATGACAAGAGGGTGATCTACACGGCCAATGATGGTAAGTGTGCAATCAAAGGGATTGGCACAATTCTTATTTCTCTCTCTACAAATAGGAATGTTTATTTGGAGGATGTCTTGTTTATTCCATCTATTACCAAGAATTTGCTTAGTGTGAGTCAAATGCTAAGTAAGAGCCTCAAGGTGGAGTTTGATGGAGATGCTTGTTTGATCACAAGGAAGGATGTCTTGATTGGAAAAGGTAAAAGGCAAGGGAAGTTGTTCAAACTTGATGCTTGTGTTATTTCTAACCAAGTTGGATGTGTTTCAAGGGAGCAAATTTCTATTCAAGAGGTTTGGCACAAAAGGATGGGACACCTCAACTTCAAGTCATTGGAGGTAATGGCAAGGAAGAAGGTTGTGATTGGTCTTCCAAGTTCCTTAAGTAATGACAAGCATGTTTGTGAGTCTTGTGCTTTGTCTAAGTCACATAGACTACCTTATACTAGATCTATTTCTAGATCTACAAAGCCTTTTCAGCTTGTACATTCGGATATTTATGGATTTACTACAATTAGCAATAGTGGAGCTAAGATGTATGTAACATTCATTGATGATTTTAGTAGATTTTGTTGGATCTATCTACTAAAGAGCAAGGATGAAGTGTATGATGTCTTTGTCAAGTTCAAGAATGCAAGGGAGAACCAATTCTTCACAAAGATCAAGTGCTTGAGAGGTGACAATGGTGGTGAGTACATATCTAACAACTTCAAGGCCTTTTGTGATGAGCATGGGATCAAAAGGGAGTATACAACATCAAGGACCCCACAATAAAATGGAGTGGCCGAAAGGAAGAATAGAACTTTATGTGAAAGTGCTAAAGGTACGAGGTTAAGTGCTAATCTTGACAAACCATTTTGGGATCAAGCTTTGTTGTGTGCCAATTTCTTGTGCAATAGGTGGCCGAGTGCTATTTTGGATGGAAGGACACCTTTTGAGATGCTATTCAAGAGGAGGCCGAGTGTCAACTTTCTAAGAACTTTTGGATGCACATGCTATGTCAACATTACTCTTGATGATAGGACCAAGGAGGATCCATCTTCAAGAAGAGGTATTTTTTTTGGATATAGTGAGGAAAGTAAAGCCTACAAGGTTTACATTCCTTCTACTAACAAAGTGATTGTTGGTAGAGATGTCATTTTTGATGAGGGAAACATTCCAAAGGTGTCTTCAAGCATGATTGATGGTAAATTAAATGGATCTAACATTCTTGATGTTGATGAGAAGGATCCTACTTTGGATGGTGGTGATGATGGACCTTCATCAAGTCAAAAGCCAAGGAGAACATCAAGAGAAAGACAAGTACCTTCAAGGCTCACATATGATCAAAAGGGTAAGCAAGTAGTTTTTGGAAATTATGTTGCTTTCCTAACCTCTTTGGATGAGCCTACAAGTGTAGATAAAGCAAGGAAAGAAGAGGAGTGGATCCAAGCAATGGATCTTGAGTATCAATCTCTTATGAAGAGTGGAACATCTTTTGGAAGATCTTCTTGTGTACATGGAGCTATGCAAGTGGATGGATGTTATATTGCTGTAAAATCAAGTAATGGATCTGGAAAACAAATTTTGTTCAATGACTTTGATGATCAAGTTGAAGATCAAGAAGTTGATCTCGAAGGGCTTCAACTAGTCAAAAGGGAAGGTGGCAATTTGGAGCTAGTCAAGAGCATCAAAGGAGAGGTAATTGGAAAAGGTGTTATGGATCTCTTTTTACAGCATATTGAAGACTCAAGTAAGTTCAAAGGAGCAGCAAGGAAGTGTTGTTCAAGTTTACTTTACTTGTTCTATCTCATGTTTGAGCAATTTCATGTGGATGTGTGCAAATTGTCAAGATATGGTAAAACTAGCTACATTGGTGAGCATTGTTTTGATGTTGGATTTGTACTAGCATTCTTGGCTGATTTTGCTGATGGAAATGAAGCTATTGTAGGTTCACTATGTCACTCATCCATGGCTAAGTTCTCAAGTGTTGAGCTACTTGATGCCAATACTTGGAGATTGTCAATTTTTGGAGGCTCATTCATGGAGTATCATGGTGGATACAAGGCAACAAAGGACAAAGGAGGAGGAGACATGCAAGCAAGAGTTGATCACTCACATTTATTGTTTGTTTGCTGTATTTTTTACAGAGAGTTCAGAGTTGGAAGCATGGTGGAATCATTTCATTTACATTCTATTTGATTCTTCATGTTCTAGTCACATTTTTACATGTAAAATTGATGTAAGAAATAGTGAAGCATCCCAAGTGGACACTATTCTCTATATCAATTATGGTTGTTTCTATTTTGAGAATTACATGATCATTGAAATGAGATCTATTCTTAGGAAGAAGGTCATTCTTATGATGGATCAAAGTTCTATTGGCAAAAACTATGCTAGGAGCATTGGAAGCTAGGAAAGCGAGTTTTGAGGTACATCATTGGAACTCAAGATTTTGGCATATTGTATGAGGGATCATCACCTAATCTTTTTGGATTTTCAAATTTGGACTATGCTGGAGATATAATGGATAGGAAATCCATTATTTCTTATTGTATATTCATAGGTGATGGATCTATATCATGGATGTCAAAGAAACAAGCCACTATCTCATTGTCATCTAGTGAGGCCGAGTACAAAGCTCTTACACATTGCACAAAGGAGATGGTATGGATCAAGAGGATGATCAAGGATCTTCACTTGCTGGATTTTTCAGAGAGCCCAATCATCTTTTGTGACAATCAATTAGCCCAAAGAATGGCATCCAATCCTATCTTTCACGCTAGGAGCAAGCATATTGAGATACAATATCATTTTGTGAGGGAGCGAGTCATTACAAAGGAGGTGGAGCTTCAACATGTGTCTTCAAGGGAATGTGTAGCTGATATCTTCACCAAAGCATTGGGAAAAGACTTGTTCATGAAGCATAGGACTTCACTTAGAGTATTATCAAAGTCTATGCTAAAACTAGTTGAAGAGGGAGTGTGAAAGATTCAACTAGTTTCATCACATTTTGCAATATTTCCATATTTGGCATATTGAGGCCAAAACTTGTTTTAGACTTAGAGGTTGACTTTTCAAAGTTCATTAGTCTAAATTTCATTTGAATAAATACTTTTTGAAAGTGTGGGAAAGATAGAATGCGAGTTTGAGTAGATTCAATTTGAATAAGTTGGGTACATCGAATCTAGACCCAAAATTAGTAGGGTTAGCATTTTGGTGGGAAAGCCAAGTGGCCAAATGGGGTTTGGATCTGCTATAAAAGGATGTAACTCATGGAGAGAGTGATCTTCTCTCTTCTCTATCTCATTTCATGCTTATACATGGTTCTCTTGGGTTCTACTATCCATTGGTGCACTATCTTGGTGATTGCTTGCGATTCTATGTGTAGAATGATCTACATTTGCTATTTTTGGATCCACACGTGTGAAATACAGTAGCTTGCTGGTTTTTTATGGACAACAACAAAACATAATCATTTCATTCAAGTTTGATCAAGTTCTATTAGTGTTTGCATCTCAAATTGTGTGTAGATGCTGATTTTTCTACATTGGTGAGATTGGTAGTGTATTTTTCTTTCTAACCAAAGATCATTCAAGTAGATTGGATCTTAAGGATCTGAAATCTTTCACATCAAGCGATCACATTTGAACTCCATCCGAGGGCAAAGAGAGAGTCGTGGTTCCTTCGCAAAAGTTTCATGACTGCGATCCTCCTCATACTCTTCATCAAAAGCTTGGAGAGACAAATGGAAGGAATCCTTCCTTGGTGTAATTTACAGGCTTTGGGGCTCAAAATCATCACTGGAGTATGAAGACACAGTCCCGAAGGCATCAAAATGGCCAAAGTAGCATCAAACAGATTAAAAATCTATTGAGTGGAGAGATTTTACGGCTTTGGAGCTCAAAATCATTAGTGGGGAACAAAGACACAGTTCTGGAGGCATCAGAAAGGCCAGGACAACATCAGACAGATTGAAAATCTGTTGAGTGGGGAGATTTTTACAATACTTTCTAGATTTTGTGAAAAGTGCCATTTGTGAGAGAGGTTTGCCAAGAAATCTCTCATTTGTCTATTTGAAAAACTATAGATCACACTAGACAGTGTCTAGTATTACCAGTGGGATACTTTGAAGGCATTTTTTGAAACGACAAACACATCTTGAATACTATTTTTGAAGACGAATTTGCATACATTGCGGATGGATGATGGTGCACAACTATTGCCGATCACATACTGAAGATCAAAGACATTCGTGACCAATTATCAGCAGTTGGAGAGCGAGTACAGGATCGTGAGATTGTGCAATTGACATTAAGTAGTCTGAGTGAGTCACATCAGATGTTTGTGATGAGTATAGCCACAAGAGAAAATCTTCCAACCTATGAAGAACTAGGTGGATTGCTTTTGCAAGAAGAGCAATGTCAAGAGAACTTGAATCATCGTAACAAGGGCTATGATCAAGCCCTTGTATCTAGAGGACGAGGCGATAGATTTGGCCATGGAAGGTATCAATCGGGAGGAGGAAACTCAAGCTAAGAATTAGTTCAACAATTTCATAGGCAACTCAATGATAGTCCGAATCGAGACAATTGGAATCAAGGTCAAGGTCAAGGACGCGACTATTTCAGACAAAATAAATCTGGAAATTGTAGGTACTACAACAAACCTGGCCATTGGGAGCATGCATGCTTCAAGAAACAAAAGGAGATAGAACAAAGAAAAGACAAATGGCAAGCAGGCAATTATGCTGATCAACATCAGTTTGATGATAATTATTATGAAGACAACTATGCTGATCAACATCAATACGATGATGATCATGATAATATAGGTGAGAGTTCAAACTTGTTCATTACAACATTAAAGACAAGTGATGAAGCCAAAGATACCTGGCAGATTGATAGTGGTGCGTCCAAGCACATGACTTCAAGGAAATAGTGGTTTTCAGAACTCAAGAAAACTCACAATGGTGATGAAATTGGACAAGCCGATGGCCAATTGCTATTTGTTAAAGGATTTGGAGTGGTACTAGTGAAGTTAGCCAGTGGGGTGATAAAGCTGATAAGCAATGTGCAATATGTACCTGGCTTAGCTAACAATCTACTATATGTTGGGACGATGGCTGATCAACAACTCAAGTTCGAAGACATCAAGACTACAAAGTGATTGCTATAGGAGCTAGAGTCAACGGGAATCGACTCTACAAATTGAATGCGAGATCTTTTGCTCAAGCCATGGTAAGCACTTACTATTGATAGTCGAAGTGATCTTTGGTATCAACGATTTGGTCATATTAGTGTCAAAGTTTACAGATTCTCAAAGAGGTAATCTAGTTATTGGATTGCCTAATATTTCTTTCAAAGGAAAAATTTGTGAAGGTTGCATTTTGGGAAAACAACACAGAGAGAGGTTTTCCAAAAGTGGAGCAAGGAGAGCCAGTGGCATTCTAGATCTTGTCCACAGTGATCTATGTGGACCTATGAAAACTAGATCACTTAGTGGCTACTATTATTTTATTACCTTCATTGATGATTATAGCAGATGCATTTGGATTTATTTCATAAGCAAGAAATCAAATGCTTTTGCTAAGTTCAGGGAATTCAAGGCATTAGTTGAAAAGCAAACAGGATGTTGCATCAAGACTTTGAGATCTAATGGAGGTGGTGAGTATTTTTGACAGAATATATTGATTTCCGCAAAAATCAAGGGATCAAGAGGCAGACTACAACACCTTATTCAACACAACAAAATAGAATTGCAAAACGGAAGAACAGATCTATTGTTGAGATGGCCAGGGCGATGCTCAAAAGCAAAGGGTCTGCCAAACAGCTTTTGGGCAGAAGCTTGTAGCACAACTACGCACATCCTCAATCGGTGTCCTACAAAATCCGTGGAAGGTAAGACACCTCATGAAGCTTTTATTGGAAAGAAACCGAATGTTTCTCATTTGAGAGTATTTAGTTGTGATGCTTATGCTCATATTTTGATGAGAAACGAAGGAAATTGGATGCAAAAGCTATCAAGTGTATTTTCCTTGGATATGATGAGAAGGCCAAGGCATACATGATGTATGACACAAATGCACAGAAGCTTGTGATTTCTAGGGATGCTACATTTGACGAGATGGGCCGAGCTGAACAATCTGAAGTAATCACTTAACCTTTTAATGAGGGAGCGAAAGTATAGATCAAAGAAGGAAGTAGATTTTGATACAAAAAATCCAATGAAAAAAGACAAGCCTGATGCTGAAATTTCCAAGAGAGTACCTAAATGGTACATATTGATGAAAATCCACAAGTTTCAAACGTGTGGAATGACAATTCCAATGGTGAATGATCTTTATTAAGCTTTGTGTTTATCACATAACCTGATTCTAGATTGAGTATCAAGATCTAGTTCAAGAATTTATGAGTAAACCACAATCTAGCATGCTAGTAATCAAAGAATACTACCTTTCATAAAGAATGATAAAAGTAAAAATAAATTAATGCATTAGCATAGCCTCCTCCATGAGTTAGAGAGAGAGTACAAAATTCAAGCATACAATATTATGTCAAAAATTGTGAGCTCCTACAACTTTGTGGCGAAGGTGACAAAGCGAAACGAAGCGAAGGGCGAAGGGCGAACATACCCTGAAGTTCGAACATACCTCAAGGCCTCTAAGTAATTCAATTAGAGCTTTAAACTCTTTTATTTCTAAATTGCAACATCAGAAAGCATGAAACGAAAGACACGAAACAAAATGAAACGAAGACGAAGGAAAACAATTTGCGCTGCCAACTGGTAGATCAAATAACACGGTGTATTGTACTTCACGCTCAACTAAAAGAGTTAGCGATAACAGAGAATAACTAACTAGTTGATTAGAATTGACTTGTCTTGTAATTCTCTGTTTAGCTATCTTGTAAACTCCACATAGTGGAGATATATACACAATTTTTGATCAATATGATATAGGTGATAGAGAGACAAAAAATAGAGAGAATAATTGTGCATGATGTCAAATTTTAGAGTTTATGGACTGAAATTGATCTACAAATGATCACAAATAGTGATTGGTAACTTGGGATCTTGATCTATATCAAGACTAGCTTCCAAATCTAGCTTCTACTTGACAATCTTTGTGTTTCCAAGCAAGAACAATAAAAAAAGATGATCCACGTCTTCACACGTGTGAAGTACAACTACTGTACAGCCTGATAACAGAGAAATAGTTTACTTATCATTTACAAAGCATTCATCCACAAAGAAAGTGCTTAAGAGAGTCAAAACACAATGATAGCTTCACAAACCAAGATTTCTCATCATTGAGCTCAATAATGGATCCGTGATGGATCAAGTACAAATTCACCATAATCTCTCTCTAAGCTACATCCAGCACGTGTAGGACAGCTCATTGTACTTATCCATATCCACTTTGGATAAGATCTGTCAAGTTTGCCACATCATCCATTGGTGGTTTGTGTTGACCTTCTAGATTCCTACAATCTAGGACCTAACTCCTATAATTTAGGAGATGTCATATTAGACTCAAATGAAAGCTAATCAAAATAGATCTGAATATTAAAAGTGTCATTTCACATGTGTGGATAGTTCCTCACATGTGTGGATCCACATAGATGTCTAATATTCATCACAAACCATGTAAAAATTGCTAAATTCTAACACTCCTCAATTTTTACATGATACAACTATAGTACATCTATCTACAACACCTGCTAACTTGATAAACGAAGCCTTTGGCAAGGCTTTAGTGAGTAGATCAGCAAGGCAATCTGAAGAAGACACATGATGTAGCTTTATCTCCTTTGCTTGAACCTTTTCCCTCACAAAATGGTGAGCAATCTCTATGTGCTTGCTCCTTGCATGGAATGTGGGATTGGTTGCTAATGCTTGGCTTGATTGGTTGTCACAAAATATTGTTGGCTGCTCCTCGGCCTCCATGACTTGTAATTCCACCAAAAGCCTCTTCAACCATAGAATCTCCTTTGTTGTGGATGTTAGTGCCTTGTATTCCGATTCGGTTGAAGATAGAGAGATAGTATCTTGCTTTTTGGAAAGCCAAGACACTATGCCATTGCAAAGAAAGGTAACAAAAGCACTTGTGGACCTCCTATCCACCTTATCACCTGCAAAATCAGCATCCGAATATGCCCTTAAGGCTAGATTAGATCCATCATATAAAATACCAAAGTTATTGGTGGCCGAGATGTACCTCAACACCCTTTTTGCATTTTTCCAATGACAAACCAATGGATTTTGCATAGATTGGCTTAGTTTGCCTACACTATAACTTAGATCAGGTCTAGTTATAGTAAGATAGATCAAAGAGCCTACAAGTCTCCTATATAGTGTGATGTCCTCAAAGGATGCTTCATCATCACTATTGGAAACTTTTACATTTTGCTCCATAGGAGTTTCTACTCCTTTACAATCTTTCATTTCAAAATTTTCTAAAATAGAAGAAGCATATTTGGATTGACAAATAAAACTCAAATCCTTGCCTCTTGAAACTTCTATTCCTAATATGAAATGAAGATTACCAAGATCTACCATCTTAAACTCCTTAAACAATGCTACTTTCACTTCTTGTATACCATCAAGATCATTTCCACTAAGGATAATGTCATCAACATACAAAATGAGAATGATGATTTTATCATCATTAAATCTTAAGTACAAAGAAGGATCATAAGCACTTACAACAAACTTAATAGAGTTTAAGAAGGTATTTAACCTAGAGTACCAAGCTCTAGGTGCTTGCTTAAGCCCATAAAGGTTTCTTAGCAACAAACACACTTTTTCCTCTTGATCTTCTTTGATGAAGCCCTCGGGTTGCCTCATGAAAATCTCCTCTTGCAAATATCCATTGAGAAAAGCATTAGTCACATCAAGTTGAAATAGAGGCCAATTGAAAGTAGTTGCAAGAGAAATAATCAACCTTATGGAAACTAGCTTAGCAACAGGAGCAAAAGTTTCATCGAAATCTACTCCCTTGGTTTGCAAGAGCCCCTTTGCCACTAGCCTTGCCTTGTGTTTGTTGATGCTCCCATCTTGATTGTACTTCAATCTATAGATCCATTTGCACTCAAGTGGCTTTCTTCCTTGAGGAAGATCCACAAGCTTCCATGTATGATTCTCCATAAGAGCATTATACTCCTTTTGCATGGCATCCCTCCATTCTTGTGACTCCATAGCTTCTTCAAAGCAACTTGGCTCATCAAACATAGAAGTTAGAAAAGTGTAAGAGGTAAGTGAATGTAGATCTTTCCTTTGTTCACCTTTGTCAACATAGGTGAGCCTTGAGGGCTCGGCCTTCCTTCTGGTAGATCTCCTTGGAGTCCTCGGATCTTGAGATGGATCTTCAAGATCTTGATCACATGTAGGCTCCTCCTCAAACCTTACAAGATCCTTGACATAAGATGGATTAGAAGCTTTCTCATTCAACTTGAAGTAGTTACTTTCATCAAAAGTAACATCTCTACTCACTAAAATCTTCTTAGTGATAGGATTATAGACTCTATATCCTTTTCTATTTTTAGCATAACCAACAAAGATCCCTTTAATAGAAGTAGGATCATCCTTTTTTCTTGTATCTAATGCCTGAAAAACATAGCAAGTAGATCCAAAAATTCTTAGATCTTTAAGATTCGGCTTCTTACAAAATAGAGCCTCATAAGATGTTATGCCTCCAATGGGCTTACATGGCAATCTATTACACAAATAAGTTGCACAAATAATAGCCTCTCCCTAAAAGGACTTAGGTAGAGATGCATCTAACCTTAAAGCCTTAGCACACTCACATAGTGTTCTATTCATCCTCTCGGCTATTCCATTTTGTTGAGGACTATAAGTATATGTAAGTTCTCTCTTAATGCCATTGGATTTACAAAACTCTATCATCTTGGTGGAAATATACTCTCCACCATTATCACTCATAAATACTTTAATTCTAGCATCAAGTTGATTTTCAACTAGAGTTTTGAACTTAACAAAAGCTTCAAACACTTTACTTTTGGAATCCAAAAGTTCAATCCAAGTGTATCTAGAGTAATCATCAATAAAAGATACATACATAGATGCACCTCCATTAGATTTCTCCAGAGTGCACATCACTATGAATAAGATCTAATGCTTTTGTAGATCTAGTGGAAGAGATATCAAAAGGTAGCTTGTGTGTCTTTGAGAGGCTACAAGCTTCACAACTCTTTCCACACTTTGAGAGTGTCTTTGGAAGGCCGAGAGCAAGATCCTTGGTACATAGCATCTCCTTAGATTTGAAGTTGGGGTGGCTCAACCTTTTATGCCAAAGCTCCACTTGATTGAGCTCCTCCTTCATCATGTTCACACTTCCAAGAAAAACATTAGCATCAAGCTTAAAAAGCCTTCCTTGCTTGAATCCCTTTACAATGCAAGTATTATTCATCATCATGGAGCAAACTCCTTGCTTGAAATGGACATCTAAGCCATCATCCTCAATTGTCCTACACTTAACAAATTCTTAGTGAGTGTAGGAACATAGAGTACATTATCAAGATCTACTCTTTTAGAGGATCCAAGACTTAAGGGAATAGTTCCCACTCCATCTATTCTACATTATTGATCACTTGCTGTTAGAATAGACTTTTTACAACCTACAAAAGGTACAAGAGTTGAGAAAAAATCCTTTTGGAATGTCATGTGGGAACTAGCCCCACTATCAAACCACCATGTGTCATTGGAGTAGCTCTTTGATGTTGATGTAGAAGCCATCAAGGATGAATCCACTTCATCCTCATCTTCCTCAAGAGTGAGGTTGCCTTGTTTGCTCTCTCCTTGTGCATTCTTCTTCTTGAAACACTCAGATGCAAAGTGTCCCTTCTTTCCACAAAAGAAGCACTTGAGTTTGGCTTTGTTCTTCTTTCCACCTTTGGAGCTTAATGATTGATCATCATTCTTGGTCTCCTTGTGTTGGATCTTCTTCTTTGACTTTGCCTTTCCCTTGCTTGAGAAGTTGGCCTTCTCATCACCACCATGCAATTTTAAGGATCCAATCCTTTGCTTGACATGAAGGATCCTACTCTCCTCGGCTACAAGCACACTATGAAGCTTGTCTATGGAAGGTAGTGCATCTTGAATAACAAAGCTTTATACAAGATTGGAGAACTCATCTCCAAGACCATTCAAGATGATTTGAACAAGTTCATCATCATGAATACCCTCACTAATGATGGAAAGTTCTTTGTTGAGAGATTTAATTCTCAAGACATACTCTTGAGCACTCTCATCACTCCCTCTAATGCTTTGAAGAACTTTATTTCTAATCATAAGCACTCTAGAGGTATTTTTGGATTCATAAATCCCTTTGAGGTAGTTCCATGCCTCCTTGGCCGAGGCACAAGATGCTACTTCCTTTAGAAGTTCATTACTAACATTCATTTTCAAGCAATGTAATGCTAGTCTAGCTCTCTTTTTGTACCTCACTTGATCTTGACCTCCTTGAGGTTCTTCTTCCTCTCCTATGACAAGATCAAACATATCTTGGAGCACTAGTAGTGACTCCATTCTTACTTTCCAAGTTGAATAATTATTAGAATTTAGCCTTTCACTAGCCTCAAGAAGATAGGCTCCAATTGGACCCATTCTAAGTAGTAACAAGTACAACAAATGTACTATTCAAAGGCTCTTCCTTCTTTCTTTCTCAGAATTTAGCTAAATGCTACTTTCTTGAATCTCACTAGACTCAAGAAGCAAGATCTATAATGGTCTTGAACTCAAAAAGATTTGGAAAAGTGTATTCTACACAATCTATTCACTTAGAATCTTGGGTTTGATTTTTGGAAGTGCCAATGCCTTCCTATGATGTTTAGAATTGGTTTTAGTTTCACTCTTGAACTAAAAACATAAGCCTCAAACTCTCTCACAAGGATTTGTAGGTTTAATAACACCATTCACTCATCAAATCTATAATGGAAACAATGGTTTTTCATAAGCACATCACTAGTTTCACTCTACACAACTTGTTTGAAGCTCAAATATTGAAGAAACACAAAGTTTTGGTGAAAGTACAACTCCAGCAGCCTCTCACACGTGTGAGAAGTACTTCTGAACTTTACACACTAATCTGAACCTCAACATCACAAGTAAACTATTAGAAAAGGTCGCCCTCCTTCAAAGTGACTCTAGCACTAAGGCTTTCACCAAAATGAAGACTCTTGGATCATCAATCAAGCTCTTTGACTTGGCTCTGATACCATGTCAAATTTCAGAGTTTATGGACTGAAATTGATCTACAAATGATCAAAAGAGTGATTGGTAGCTTGGGATCTTGATCTATATCAAGACTAGCTTCCAAATAGCTTCTACCTGACAATCTTTGTGTTTCCAAGCAAGAACAATCAAAAAAGATGATCCACGGCTTCACATGTGTGAAGTACAACTACTGTACGGCCTGATAATAGAGAAATAGTTTACTTATCATTTACAAAGCATTCATCCACAAAGAAAGTGCTTAAGAGAGTCAAAACACAATGATAGCTTCACAAACCAAGATTTCTCAACATTGAGCTCAATAATGGATCCATGATGGATCAAGTACAAATTCACCATAATCTCTCTCTAAGCTACATCCAACATGTGTAGGACAGCTCATTGTACTTATCCATATCCACTTTGGATAAGATCTATCAAGTTTGCCACATCATCCATTGGTGGTTTGTGTTGACCTTCTAGATTCCTACAATCTAGGACCTAACTCCTATAATTTAGGAGATGTCATATTAGACTCAAATGAAAGCTAATCAAAATAGATCTGAATATTAAAAGTGTCATTTCACACATGTGGACAGGTCCTCACACGTGTGGATCCACATAGATGTCTAATATTCATCAAAAACCATGTGAAAATTGCTAAATTCTAACAATGAAAGTCTGTCAACGAGCAGAACACATCAATTGAACTGAGCGTCAGGTCGCCAACAAACGAGACACTGACCAACTCACTCGAATCTCAAAACAAATAATACAATTGCTCTCTTCTCCATCTCACTGTTCTTGTTGTCTTGATTGCTCGAAATCTTTTATGTTCTGTGATCTCTAGTTGCTTGCTTAAGATCCTGAAAGCCTTCTACAAAAGAAAACCAAATGAACTCGAATAGAATCAATGTCGTGACACATTTGTGACATGGTATCATAGCCCTCCCAAGTTATCACTACTAATATCTGAACATTGATTCTCTAGGCAACACAATATGGCTACAACGATCCAGACAAGAATAGCAATCAATCTTGATGGCAAAAACTACAAAGTATGGAAATTCAAAATCAAAATACTTCTGAAGGGTGAAGGCATCTGGCCGGTGACCGAACTCACAGAGGTGCAGCCTCCAGAGGGAGACCCAAGGAGAGCTGAGTGGATAAAAAAAGATGAGCGTGCAATGGCGCTCATCATTTCGTCCATCAACGAAGAAATATTGATGCAAATTGAAGACTATGAGAGCAGCCATGAAGCATGGAAAAGATTAAAGCAGAAGTATGAAGTGAGAACTGCCGCTTCAGTGATGCATCTTCACAATCAGTTGCAATCTATACAATGGGATGGCAATCAGTTGGATTAGCATGTTGAGAAGATCAGAATGATCTTTGCTCAATTCTTTGCATCATGGCAGGAGCACCAGGTCCCAGCACCACAACAACTGATGTACTTCATGAAATTCTTAATTGTGTCCTATCAACCATTGAGAATGTTCATACTGAGTCTACTAGATATGACATTCGAGAGAGCAGTCAGTCTTGTCGTTGATGAGAGACTAATGAGGGATGAAGGAGAAGGAAGCAGTGATCAGGAGAAAGCTCTTTTCATGAAAGGAAGGAAGAAGAACAAGAACAAGCCCAGATTCGACAGGACGAACACAAAGTCTTCGAGCAGAGGCAACGACAACCAACAATCTTCTTCTTGTGATCACTGTCACAAACTAGGACACACAGCCAATAGATGTTGGTTCAATCCAACGATACCTTGCATGCACTGCAAGAAAAAGGGGCACTTTGGATACGATTGCAGATTCAATTCGAAAAGAAAAAACAAAGCTAACAAAGCGAATGTTGCAGAGTCATCCAAGGATGTAGACAAAGGAGATGAAGCTTTCACGATATTCGATGAAGCTTCAACAAGCTACACTGAACAAGACTATGATGTAGTCATTGATTCAAAAGTGACCTCACACATCACCTGTAACAATAGAATCTTGATCAGCTTCAGAGAACTCAAAAATAACAAAGAAGTGATTCTAGGCGATGGGAGCCAACAGATGTCAAGGGGATCAGGACTCTACAGCTATAAACACTGTCAGGTCAAGCAGAGCTGCCAAGAGCACTCTATGTACCTTCACTAAGAAGAGACCTGCTATTAGTCTTCAAGATGGCAGATCTTTGATGGCAACATATGCCGGATGATCGAGAAAACAACAAACAAGTTGCTGACAGTTGGATGTAGAGAAGGAAATCTCTACCAAGCCAAGACAATCAACAATTTTGATAGCATACTAAATGCATCAAAAAATGAAGATCAACTCTGGCATAGAAGAATGTATCATCTGAACATGAGGAGCCTATACAACATGAGCAAGAAAGACATAGTCACAGGTCTGCAAATATCCAGACCCGATACTGAGTTCTGCTAAGCTTGTCAGAAAGGCAAACAACATTAGAATCCATACATTAGAGCTTGTAAGGTAGAAGGAATAGGATCCATACCTTTATGCTTGGGTAGTCCATTGATGGAGTAGTTCATTGATGACTACATTTGGATGACTGCAGCCGGATGACAACGATCTATTATCTAAAGAGACTCTTTCAAGAAGTTCGTGACATTTGCAGAGAGACATACCTCAAAGAGGATTCAGATCATCAGGTATGATAATGGAGGTGAGTGCAAGAGCATAGAATTTTCTAGATTCTACCAAGAACAAGGAACAGAGCATCAATTCACTCTTGTATACACACTCGAATATAATGGTGTCGCAGAAAGAAAAAACAAGGCGCTAGTCAAAGGAGCCAGATGCATGATGGCACATGCTCGGTTGCCAAGTCAATTTTGGGCTGAGGCAATAGCTGCAACAATACACTTGTAGAATAGATCAACAATGATAGCCCTGGAAAACAAGACATCATACGAAATGTGGATAGGTAGAAAGCCTGATCTATTATACGTGTGCGTATTCGGATGTGCAGCATACAAGCACATACCAAAAGAAAAAAGAAGCAAGCTCGATGAAAAATTAGAACAGACAATCATGGTCAGATACTCGAATGGATCAAAAGTGTACAGAGTCTACAATCCAACCACGAAGAAAGTTGTGTCTAGTAGAGATGTGAAGTTCGACGAGTCCACATTCCCAGGATTGAAGGACGAAAAAGGCCATGAGATACACTACTGCCGATTCAAGAGGAAGATTGAGGACAAACATCAAATCAGAATGTTGAGCCCCAAACTCCAAAGCAGCAGGAAATCGAAGATCAACCCAATGAAGAAGAAACATTTGAACAACGACGAATTGAACCCAAAAGTTTGACAAAACAAAGAAGACCTCCAGATCGATACACCAATCTTCAGTGGAGCCAACTACAGCTTCATTGAAGAGCCAACTACATATCTAGAAGCTATCTAGAGTCTAGAGGGTGAATTCTGGAAGCAGGCAATGTTAGAGAAAATCAAATCAATGAGGCAAAACAAGACATGGACTCTAGAGCCACTACCCGAAAATAAAAATATCGTTGACTACAAACGAGTATACAAAAAGAAAATCAAGTCAGATGGCATTGCTGGACGCTACAAAGCAAGGCTTGTTGCAAAGGGCTACACACAAAGGTACGGAGTCGATTATTTCAACACGTATTCGCCAATGGTCAAAATGACAAGCATTCGACTGCTCCTTGCATACACAATGCAATACAATCTACAAATTCACCAGATTGATGTAAAGACAGCCTTTCTCCACTGAGATCTAGAGGAAAAAAATTTCATGAAGTAGCTTGAAGGATTTGAAGACCCCGACAATCGACAATATGTCTGTTGGTTGCAGCGCTGCATTTATGGTTTGAAGCAGGCATCACGAGCTTGGTACAAGAAGCTTGATAATCTTCAAAAGTCTCTAGACTTCACTCCTACACAACTAGACTGCAATGTCTATATAAAAAAGTAGGACGAGATTTTGTGATTTTGACTATTTTTGTAGATGAGTCCCTTATGATAGGAAACTCCTTTATTTAATCAAGAAAACGAAGAGTCAGATTTCCGAAAATTATGAAATCACAGATCTAGGAAAAGCAACAAAGTGTCTTGGGTTGGAGATTAGAAGAGATCGAATAAGAAGAGAAATACATCTGAGTCCGTCAGAGTATGCCTAGAAAGTGCTGAAGCAGTATCGAATGATGGACTGCAAAGAAAAACCCACACCAATGATAGTTGGAGCCAGACTAATGAAGCAAGATTGTCCAAAAACAAAGGAGGAGAGACAGAGGATGGAAGGTGTACCCTACCAAAACCTGATCGGTAGTTTGATGTATCTCACAATCTGTACCAGACCCGATTTGGCTTTCTCTGTCTATGCTTTAAGCCAATTCTCTTCAAATCTTGACATGGCGCATTGCAAATGGTGAAACGAATCTTGCAATATCTGAAGGGTACCCAAAACATGGGATTAACCTACAAAGCAAACAACGAAGGGAATGGATTCGAACTGCACCACTATAGTGATGCAAGCTGGGCAAGCTGCAAAGACGACAGCAAGTCCATGATAGGAGGATGTTCGATTGCGTGCGGAGCAGCAATCAACTAGATATGCAAGAAGCAAACCTTGGTGTCTCAGTCCTCATGTGAAGCTAAATATGTTGCAGCTTCAAAGATGGCGAACAAGGTAGTATGGTTGTAGATGATGTTGGAGGAAATTGGCATACCACAAGATCCTTCTCTTTCAACTTGTTCCAATGCACAAAGCACTCTTTTGAAACACAACGATTGTTTCCAAAAGGAAATCACAAAGATATGGAACCTCTCAATCTTCTTCTAGCAGTTATATCTAGCAAATCAACACATGGAATGTAGAAACCTTGATCAACCTATCATCTATCCTCAATCTATTGACTCTTGCCACTTCCTAAGATTGAAATGAAGCTCAATAACCTCACAAAATAGAGATCCAATCCGGATTTTGACAAAATCACAAAAAATTGAATATTTCAAATTCTACATGCAATTGCCTAAAACTTGATATAGAATCTTGTAGCCTCAAGTGTGAGAGATTTCAACTAGTTTAGTCAAATTTGCTACATTTGTTTATATGGCAATTGAAGCCAATTTCATATTAGACTTAGAGTTTGAATTTTCAAAGTCATATTAGTCTAAAAGCATTTGAATAAACACTTTTGAAAAGTGTGGGAAATCATATTACATGAGTTTTAGTAGATTCAAATTTGAGTAGTAGAGACATTGAATCTAGTCACAATAATAGTAGGGTTTTCTATTATGGAGGGAAACCAAAGTCTGAATTTAGTTTTGGACCTGTTATAAAAGGATGTAAATTGTCGGAATAGATATAATTCTCTCTCTCTTATCTCATTCATGCTTATATATGGTTCCTTTGGGTTCTACTGTCCATTGGTGCACTATACTTGTAATATCTTGCAATTTTGTGTGTAGAATATTCATTAAAAGCTATTTTCAGATTCGCACGTGTGAAATATAGTAACTTACTAGTTTTTAATGGAAAACAACTTTATTTTATGTTTTGATTCGTGTTTGATAAAGATCTATTAGAGTATGCATCTCATTCATAGTATAGAGGTTGGTTTTGCTACATTGGCTGTACTTTTGTTCATTCTTTGATTCATGGCAATCATATTCTGATGCTTAGCATGCTAGATTATGGTTAAGCCATTTCTTCAGAACTAGATCTTGCTAATCAATCTAGAATCAGGTTGTTGTGCTAATCACAAAGCTTAATCAAGATCAATCATACTTGTGGACATTCCCCACACGTGTGAATTCTGGAAATTGTGTCATGGTATCAGAGCCAGGTTAAGCTTTGCATGCTAACATCTCTGATTGTACAAGAAACTGAGAGCTAAATCAAGCAAAAAAGTAGTTTGAACTTTTTCTCACCTTTCTCTGAAGTGTATTTGGATCAAATCGGATTGGAACTGAATTTTCAAACCTGAAATGTGGTAGTACGAAATTCTGGAATTCCGCACGTGTGAAAATCAGAGATTTTCAGTCCCTTTGTTCTCCTTGCTAATAGATCCAAAGGTAGCAATGTTATAGCTTAATGGAAAGCTTATGATCTGTACTTTCCATAAAAATTGAAACCAGATCAATATGATGTGTCGAGCAAGAGCTATAAGCTCTTAAAGAGGATAAGGATAGGTCCAAAATCCGAGTGACAACATTTTGATTTGATTCAATCTTGCTTTGTTCTAAATCCATTGTTTTGAGCATCCTATACAAGAAACTAAAGATCAATACTGAGTTTGAAGTAATGAACACCTTTTGAGCCTTTTGAGAGTCAATTGTGTTTTCTTTTGAAGCATTTCACACGTGCCAAAAGTAGGATTCAAACTAGCCAAAGTGTCTCAATCCACTTTATGTGTCTGATCTAGATAACTTGTTTTGTGGAATATTTGAGAGTCGTCTCAAATACAGTTGCAAGTGTTTCACATAGGAAGGTAGTACATCCTTGAAAATACCTATAGTGAAAGAGAGCAGCAACTTTAAGTCTAATTGGAACAAGCTCAAACATATCTCAGTCCATTAACTAAGAAGTCTTCATTAGTCTATTTTGATACTCTAGGATGTTATGGATATTGTGCTTGGTGTTGAGGAGGAGCCTCAAGCACAGGCTGAAATTCTTAAGTACAAGAAAAGAGCTAGAATGGCTCTACATTTCATTAAGATGAATGTATCTAATGAAATTTTGGATCTTGCACTATAGCCAAAGACGCTTGGGATGCACTAAAGACCATCTATGAAGCAAACAATACTTCTAGAATACTCACTCTTAGGAATCAGATTTTCCAAAGTTTTCAAAGAAGTGAAGAGAGTACATCTAACTATGTTTTGAGAGTTAAATATTTACATAGAGAGCTTTCTTGTGTTGGTGTTACTATTAGCCAAGATGAGCTAGTTCAAGTCATACTGAATGGCTTGAGTTATGACTATGATGATCTTGTTCTGTCTTTTGCTATTAAAGAGGAGTTGCCTAATCTAGAAACTCTCCAAGGAGTTCTTGTTTCTAAAGAATCTAGACAAAGCTATAAACTCTCCAGGATGAGCAAACTCGAGCATGGTGGAAGTGAAAAAGCCCTCTTTGTCAAAGGTAAGCAGATAGGAAGGAGTAAAAACCAGTTCTCTCAAGCATCTAACAAAGACAAAGCCAAAGATCGAGACAAAGATGGTGAAGAGGATGATACATCTCATCCTTCTAACTTAAAGACCAAGAAGAAGAAAGTGAAGTGTTTCTTCTATGGCAAGAAGGGGCACTATGCCTCTAATTGCTTTAAGAAGAAAAACCAACTCAAGCAAGCTAATCTCTCCAAAGAGACTGAAGAAGATTCTGTTGCAAGTGATGGAGACGGATCACTTATGGTGTCCAGTTTTTCTTCATCACCTTTCAAGAAAGATGGAGCTTGGTACATAGACAGTGGAGCTTCTTCACATATGTGCTGTTCAAAGGAGTCATTTGACTCAATCTTACCTTTCAAAGGACTCAAGAGATCTATTTACACATCTAATGATCATGAGTGCCCAATAGAAGGAATTGGCAACATTCCATTGAAACTTGCTTCTTCAAAAGTTCTTGCACTTTCTAATGTTCTTTTCACTCCAAAGCTTACAAAGAACTTAATTAGTGTGGAAAAATGGCTTGATAATGGTTGTGATGTAAAGTTCAACTCCAATACTTGTTTTATCAAGAGAAAAGATGAGATCCTTGTTGATGGATCTAGATGTGGTGGAATTTTTAAGTTGAATTTTTATGAGAATGCAAACCTTTGTGAAGTTGCTTTGTAATCTAAGGAGGAGCTATGGCATAGAAGGTTGGGGCATCCTAACTTTAAATCTATGTCTTCTATGGTCAAGAATGTGAAGGCTATTGGTCTTCCGAAGTCTCTTTCCAAAGATTTCAAGCCTTGTGAGGCTTGTGCTATTGCAAAATCACATAGAAAGCCATATCAGAAGTCTTTTATAAAGACTACTCATCCTTTGAGGCTTATACACTCAATTGTACATTTTTCCTCTTCTAAAAGTATTGGTGGTGCAACATGTTTTGTCGCCTTTATTGATGACTTTACTAGATATACTTGGATGTATCTACTTTCTTCAAAGGCTATGGTTTTTTATCACTTCCTAATCTTCAAAGCTTATGTTGAGAAACAGTTTTCTTTCAAAGTTAAAGCTTTAAGATGTGATGGAGGAGGTGAATACATCTCCAACAAGTTTCATGAATACTGTGAAGATGAAGGAATAAAGAGAGAGTTTTCTTGTGCTTATTCTCCATATCAAAATGGAGTAGCTGAGTGGAAAAACAGATCTTAATGTGAATGTGCTAAAGCAATTCGAGTAGCAGCTTCTTTGCCTATTGATTTTTGGGGTGAAGCTATAAATTGTGCAAACTATTTGTGCAATAGATTACCTCACAATGCACTTGCTGGAAAATCACCTTTTGAAGTCTTGTTTAAGAAGAAACCTAAGGTAGTTCACCTTAGAGTTTTTGGTTGTGCTTGCTTTGTTAATGTGCCCTTGGAAACGAGGAAAAGAGATGATCCTAATTCTATTAAAGGGATCATGGTTGGATATGCATCCAACAAGAAAGCTTACAGAATATATGTTCCCTCTACCTCAATTTCAATTGAGAGTAGAGATGTTATATTCCATGAAGATCAAAAATACATTCTTGAGGAGGCCGAGTTCAAAGATTCTCACAAAGATACTCTAATCATCACCCTTGAAGATTATCATGGAGAGATGGGGCCAAGAATTGAGGAGGAGTCACCTCGAATCTTTTCACCAAGGCGATCTCAAAGAGAAAAATCCGAGTGTAGAAGGCTTACCTATGAGGATAGAGGCAAGCAAGTGGAAATCAACTCCAATAATTGTGCTCATTTTATATCTCATGAGGAGCCGAAGGATGTATATGATGCACTCAACTCGAAGGAATGGTACCTTGCCATGAAGGAGGAATATGATGCTTTGATGGCCAATAAGACATGGGAGCTTGTGGATCTTCCATCCAACAAGCATACCATTGGTTGCAAGTAAGTTTTTCAAGTCAAGTATAATCAAGATGGCACAATCAACAAGTACAAGGCTAGGCTTTGTGGGAAAGGTTTTTCTCAAGTTTATGGATTTGATTATGAGGAGACCTTTGCCTCAGTTGCAAAGATGGTATCAATTAGAATCATAATTTCTCTTGCTTGTTTTTTCAATTGGCAAGTTCTTCAAGTAGATTTCTCTAATGCATTTTTAAATGGGTATCTAGAAGAAGAGATTTATATGGATTAGCCTATTGGGTTCATCCATGACAAAGAAAAATTTTGCTTGCTCTTCAAAAGTTTATATGGATTAAAGCAAGCTCCAAGGTCATGGTATTCTCAACTTAACACCTTTCTTGAGTCACTAGGATTTAATGATCCTTCCTTATATGTCATGTTTTTTGATAAAGATATTGTCATTCTTCTTATTTATGTTGATGATATCAATCTGACAAGAAGTAGTATCAAGTTAGTTGAGGAAACCAAGATTGCACTTGGAAAAGAGTTCAACATGCAAGATCCTGGAAAAATTCACTATTTTCTAGGATTAGAGATTGACTTTCTTAAAGATAAAGCTTTTGTATGTCAATCCAAGTATGATCTTTCAATGTTAAAGAAGTTCAATATGTTGAATTGTAAGAGTATAGAAACACCTATGGAGCAAAATGTAAAGGATTCTAACAAAGGTGATGAAAGATCCTTCGTGGACGTCACACTTTTTAGAAGTCTTATAGGCTCCTTAATTTGGCTCACAATAACTAGACCTAACATAAGCTTTAGTGTTCATAAGTTGAGCCAGGCTATGCAAAATCCTACTATCTATCATTGGAAAATGGCGAAGAGAGTGCTTAGATATATATCTTCAACTTTTTAAAAGTGTAGATCTTCCTATTATTGGTTATTCTGACTCGAATTTTGCAAGTGATAGAGCAGATTGAAAATCTACAAGTGCTTATGTCATATATCTTGGAGGAAACTTGATATCTTGGCCTTCCAAAAAGCAAGATATTGTATCACTCTCATCATGTGAAGCTGAGTACAAGGCACTCACTACAACAACATAGGAAGTGCTTTGGATCAAGAGGTTACTATTGGAACTAAAGATAATCTTGGAAGAGGATCTACCTATGATCATGTGTGACAACATTTTAGCCCAAGCCCTTGCCAACAACCTGATATTCCATGCAAGGAGCAAGCATATTGAAGTTGCACATCACTTCGTGAGAGAGAAGCTCATTGGAGGGGAAATCAATTTGGAGCACATCGACACATCATCTTGTATAGCTGATATGCTCACCAAACCTTTGAGCAAAAGTTCCTTCATCAAGCATAGAGCCAATCTTAGAGTTATACCAAGATCCATGCTCAAATCAACATAGATTATTTTTAGGAGTGTTAAAATTGGAAAAACAAATCATATTGATTTCTTGGCTTGCTACAAATATTGTACCATGCAAGTATGTAGCTCATAAATGCAAAATGCCAAGTTTGGCCTACATAGAACTCGAGCTACATGGTTATGTAATGTCTAGATTGAAGAATACAACTTGCATATAGTTTGTAGACATAGAATTAGCAAAGTCATGCTTGTAGAAGCTCGTGGCAATTCACATGCATTAATTGTAAGTGATCCATAGTGACATGCAAGGCATGCACAAAGTGTAATGGACACATGCATGATGATTTGTACTTTGTTAGTTAGAACTAGTACACTTGTAAGAAGTTGGTAGAATTTCATGCATGGCAAGTGACAAATGTCACATAGACTCTAGATGTCACTTTAGTTGTCATTTTGGAATGGATAGATGTGGTTCTTCCTCGAGCTACCTCAAACTCCATAAATATGTGTAGCTCTCCTCACAATCAATGACGAAGAACCAAAGTTTTGTAACTACCTCATGTCATTTTTGATCTAAACTATTTTGTTTGTTATCTCTCTAGCTTTCTCTCTCTAACTCGTGTTGAAGCTAATGCTAATACACTGAAATCTTGTACTTTTGTTCATTCTTTGATTCATTGCTATCATATTCTGATGCTTAGCATGCTAGATTGTGGTTAAGCCATTTCTTCTGAACTAGATCTTGCTAATCAATCTAGAATCAGGTTACTGTGCTAATCATAAAGCTTAATCAAGATCAATTAAACTTGTGGACATTCCCCACACGTGTGAATTTTGGAAATTTTGTCACAAACAACATAACTTTATAAGCATAAGTTTCCCATTCTGTTGTTTTATGACGATTTGCAGGTGCGATTTTGACTTGATTGTAACCACTAAATCCATCCAAAAAAAACTGTATGCTTTCACTCTAGCAAAGCCATCCAATATGCTTTCAAAAAGGATAACGAAAAGTGAACTTTCATGTCACTTTGTTCAAAGCTTTGAGATTCACGCAAATTCTTATCTTCCCACTCTTCTTAGGGACAACAACAATTGGTGAAACCCATTCAGAATGTTCAATCACATTGATGAAATCAGCTTCAAATAATCTCTGTAACTCTTTCTTAATAAGATCAATAACGTTTGGATTACAACGATAGAACCTTGTGACTTTTGGAACTGCATCAGACATCAAGGAAATTGTATGCTCAATCATAGATGTTGGAATCCCTTTTAGATCCTTGTATGTCCAAGCAAAACAATCTTGATACTTAACCAACAACTTCCTTAGTGCTTAAAACTGCTCTGGGGTAAGTTGCATTCCAACTTGCACAATCTTTCTGGTTCCCCTGGTTCAACAAGATTCATTGGTTGTGTCCTAGATTGTCCATCGTAAACATCTTTTGTTTTTGGTTCTTGCTCTTCTGGTTCATGATGAGCTTTTGGTAACATAATAACGACATCGTCCAAAGTATAGTATTTGAAATGCTTTGGCATATCATGTTGTACTTTATCTGATTGTTCTTTATAAAAAAGATTAATCTTGGTTCTTCGTTTAGCTTTCTTGGTAGAAATCGATCACGGAGGTGCTCACTTTCTAGAAGATGTGGTCTTCTTGGAAGGTGATGACTTCTTTGATGGTGATGTCTTGCGAGAACTTTGACTTGAAGAATCATCCTTGATCTTTCCTTTACCTTTATCCAATAAATGTGATATAACTTTAGGAAATGGTTCTCTGATGATTTTTCCCATTTTAGGACCGTATTGTAATGTTGCTTCACTTGTTTCTTGGTCCTGCAGCCTTTTCTTCCTTCAATATAACTGCTTTAGGTGGTCTTATTATTAGTTTTTTAGGAATATCTCGAATTCCAAACCTCGTAGGATAGCAAATGACCAGTATTTTAAAAGCAGTGCAACTGGCCATTATGGGCCATTTACGCGTCATTTTTTAACAGTTTCGCGTTAGCGTAATAGCGCGCGACAACGATTTTTCATCAAAAATAGCTTGAAAAAGAGGTCTTTTTCCCCGCAAACAGTGGCGACCTTCACGGGTAAAGAATGGTCCCCATTCTTTGAAATCAACATCTCTGGTTACACAAAGACCAATGGACCAACCAATAGCGTCCTAGCCTGACCCAAAAGCCATACAACAACATGTCTTCAAGATAAGCAACAACAGATTACCCCCCTGGACCGGCCAATAGCATCCTAGGCCGACCCAAAAGGGTTCCAATCAGCATCAGATCTTCATGAAGAACAACATCTCAGGTCCTGCATACAAGGCTTGATAATACTTTAACACAATCAGATCACAATTAGTAGCTTAGTTTATTTCAATTGTCATTTAAAGTTCCAGTGCCTTATCCATTGGGCAATGGAGTCCGGTCACAAATCATAGGACAAATCATCATAGGGTTTCAAATTTTCACATATCATATGGAGTTCAGAAGCGCCAGATACTAAATTTGCAAAATCAACTCGAACGTTGGTTACCTCACGTTGTGGAATAACTGGGCTGGTTATAGTAGTAATTATACTACTGGTAGCGTGTAGGGTTGATTCATTGTTTCCAACACTTAGAGGCGGGATGGACTCCTAGGTCAAAACTTTTGTTTCGCTCTTGGCTTCCACTTCCAGGCATCTTTAGTGTCCAATGCTGCCATAACAGGATCTTTAAGTGTCACACCATGGGCTTCACTCCTACTACACTGAGAGTCATCAACTAACATATCCACCCTCTCGTCTGGGTTTGACACATCAGGTAATAGGGGTAATATGCGACACGCATAATGCAAAGATAAACCAGTGTCAATTACAACTTTCTCACAGTGCTCTACCATTAAGATTGCATCGTTCACATCGGCCGGATGTTTTTGCCTTATATGAATTTGTACATCAGGCAGTAATCCACTTATGAAAGCATCCATTATCAGTTCAATCGGCATTTTATATGGGGTTATGTGCTTCTACACAAACCAACTATGTCTATGAGCATATCTACTCACATACTCATTGTCATACTGCCTCATGGTTACCAACTGGTAACAAGCAACAGTTACATTTATCGTGGGTGAGAATTCATCCAAGAATGCCTTTGCTAGGGTGTCCCATGAGTCCAGATAATGATTTTCAAAAATTTCAATATTGTGGTACCAATTTCGAGCTTCATTGGTCAGGTAAAATGGAAATAACAATTTCCAATCCTCAGGTTGTGAGAAGCCATCTAGGAAAGAGAGGTTCACAAATTTTCGTATATAGATATCAGCTTTATCACCTCTCTCTCCATCATAATGATCGATTTTCAATAGGTACACAGGCTTTGGTCTAACACAGAGGGAGTCGCCAGCAACCAACACAGGTTGCACAAAATCATGATCAGGTTTCGCTCCTGATTTTCCATCTTCATGGTCCAACTCTTCAAGGTCAGTAAGAACTTCACCCTCACTATCAACATGACATTCATGTCTTATTCTTGACACGTCTACCTTCTGGGACCACTAAATATCAATTTTAGGGCTTTGGGTAGAAATGTTCATCATTTCAATATCGGTGCCAACACTCACCTCATGAGTATTAGGCTTTTCATGGACATAGTTCAACACACTACCAATTCCTACTAGGGTTTCATCAACTCCAAGAATTGGATTTGGAATCACAATAGGACTATGGTTAATAGTCACAAAATAATGGCCATGTAGTGCCACATAATTTTTTTGAATCCCCAGGTAATCATCATTGGGACAACTTGGATCATGCTGGACACTTACAGGCCTCAAGGTATCAGAGTCAGTGCGTAGGTGGCTAAGGAATTCAGAAATCACTAGGTCGTATTCTTTGTTACCCAAGTGCTTCTGACACAACACCTCGCCTACAAGTGACTCTAAAAGAAATGCATACACACCTCCGAGTGCATAGCCAATGAATCTCATCATGAAATATACAATGGCTTCTAATGTAGCACAGGTGGTCAAGTGCCTAAATGGCAGAAATCCCATTATTTTCTCCATCTATGTCGAAGTCCGGAAGGAACTCGTGCTCCTCCCGGCAGACGCACCACTGAAGGATTATAAAATGACCCCCAAAGTAGACTGCCAATCTAAGGAAATTATAACGGAAGTCGGTCTATACCACAATTACAGCTCAAGCTCCATTGGGTATGGAGTAGAAAATAAGGCCGTTCATGACCACCGGCACTTTCAATGGCAATCGGCAAGGCAAATATCCTAACGGTCTATCGACAATTTTCAGATAGCCTAAGGAACTCCGAAATGGACAAGAACCATTCCACTATGGAAAGCCATGACTTTCAAAAAGCTACAAGGGCTATTAGGATTTCCCTCAATCAATAGGCTTATACCTTGTTCGTTAGAGATTCTTGATAGCCGAAGCAAGTATTTACAAAGCTCAATTATTGTTCAGCGATTAGACAACAATGTAGTTTGTTCAATTCAAGCAGCGTTATTTCTTAAACTACGAACATCACTTTGTTTTTACCTTGTAATCATAGACAAAGTCTTAAAGCATTAATCGGTGAGACAATTAGCAAATGACATATAGGTTTAGTGTTTCCCTTAATGCGGTTGGACTGGCTTTGCAAGTGCCAGGCGTTTAGCTTACCAAACAAATACCAAATTTGCATCAAACGGTTAGCTCTCCAATCTTGAATTGGTTTCGCAATTGTTATTATTAGTCAGACCAATCATCCACAACCAACTTGGAATTGAGCCAAGAAATTATTAGCGGGTTTTCGGATTTTAGTCCTGAAATCGATAATGGTAGATAGGTGCTAGACTTGCAGACCCACAGCAAGGAAAATCTATTCCTGAACAATAAATAGATTTCTTCCTAAGCCAATGATGGACAGACAAGAGTTCAAAGCCCAAACAGTGATCCAAAAAGCCAAAGATCAACGATGGACAAGCTTTCTAGTAAGCTGTATTTTAGCGACTGATAGGCCCAATAACTTCTCACAAATAAGCGACCTTCCAAGCACATAATCTGCCCACGAATAGGGCTATCTTCCTATCAGTTTAGGGCCACCAGTTATACTTCTTACACACAGGCAGGGATAAGGAGAAGAGTCCGCAGGTAAGGTAGGCTTTGAGCGCAAATAGCAGGTGCTTGAAGGTAGGGAGCCGTAGGTAAAGGAGAGATATGGAAGGGGCAGGTGATCGCAAGAAGATGAGGAGGAGGGAGTCGCTACAGACGTGGAGAGAGGGAGGCCACGAGGCCACCGTAGGCAGGGAGTAGATCCGTGGACAGGATCGCAGGTAAGCAGAAGAGCAGGGGCTCAGCAGGCAGATTGCAGGATGGAGGGGTAGGTCGCAGGTAAACACAGGCAGGCAGATCCGTGGGCAAAAATCAGGTGGACAGCAACTCGTGATGGGCTGCCACAGGCATATCCATCAGAAACAGGATCGCGGTAGTAGGGAGAGCGTTAGATAGAAGGGCCGTTGACATATAGCACCAGACTATGCACATAAGACTCAATAGAAGACCGAATCACAATAGCGGGGCTCCTCCATAATAGCACCAATGATGCCTATGATCATTTCAGACAGCAGGTGTTAAAGGGCAACGCGCTACATCGAAATTCTAGTGACTAAGGTGTGTGGCACCAGCGCACTCAGATCTGCCTTCAAACTTTCATTAAAAGACTGCAATAGGGGGAAGACCCTTCTCGACACCATCGTGCTCTCCCGGTGACTACTTTTTGCAAGAGAACATTTTCTAGGCTAGAAATATTTGTTAATCATCACGTATAAAGAACATCAATCAAACATCTGCCATTTTGTCCACAGAACTTAGGCAAAAGAGACTATGTGCAAGCATTCACCTGCAGAGCATAACGAAACCAAGAATCATAAGTGCTTAACAAGCAGAGACAACAAAATGCCCACAGTTTCATAGGCCTTAACAAGCAGAGACAACAAAATGCCCATAGTTTTATAGGCCTGCAATAACAAGATTAGATGGCTTCCAAATCCTCACAGCCTGCAACAAAGTGTTAGAGACAACAAGGGCATAAACTCACAATTCACAAACAATAATCCAAAGAATAAACACAATGCTATAAATCGACTAGACCTTGTCTATGTGGGAGAGCACAAATTAGAAGTGGAAGAGATGGGAGGCACCAAGCACAACAGCTTCTACTCCTTCCCTTTCTCTCCAAACTTCTCCACACAAGCTCTCTCTCTCTCTCTCTCTCTCTCTCTCTCTCTCTCTCTCTCCAAAAAGATGACAATGAGAATGGTGTCCCACACCCCTCCCTATACGTAGGGGTTCAATGGGCTGGAGGTGCACCCCTTCAAGAAATGGGGCACCTTCTTATGACTTTTCAGAAACTGTCTTTAAAAATAGGGCACTGGCCCAAATTCGTTTTTCAGCACCTAACTTGGCCTCAACTTGCAATTTCAAAGTCAAGTTGGATCCTATTTATGATTTCAGTTTTTATGGGCTCACGGCCAAGTTTTTAATTACTAGTACTGTATTACGAAAATACTTGGCACCTCTAGTCTCGACAAACCCGAAAACTAGGGGCATAGGCCGCATAAATGAAATTTTCATACAACGTAAATTAGCAAATGATCAATATTTTAAAAGCAGTGCAACCGGCCATTATGGGCCATTTACGCGTCATTTTTGAACAGTTCCGCGTCAGCATAATAGCACGCAGCGACGATTTTCCATCAAAAATAGCTTGAAAAAGAGGTCTTTTTCCCCGCAAACAAAGACCAAGCAAACTTTGTCTTTGTTATGGATGAACCCAATAGGCTGATCCATATAGATCTCTTCTTCTAGATATCCATTTAAAAATGCATTAGAGACATCTAGTTGAAGAACTTGCCAATTGAAAAAACAAGCAATAGAAATTATGATTCCTATTGATACCATCTTTGCAACTGGATCAAAAGTCTCCTCATAATCAAGTCCATAAACTTGAGCAAAACCCTTAGCACGAAGTCTAGCTTCGTACTTGTTGATTGTGCCATCTTGATTATACTTGACTCGAAATACCCACTTGCAACCAATGTTGTGCTTGTTGGATGGAAGATCCACAGGCTCCCATGTCTTGTTGGCCATCAAAGCATCATATTCCTCCTTCATGGCAAGATACCATTCCTTCAAATTGAGTGTATCATATACATCCTTTGGCTCCTCATGTGATATAAAATAAGCACAATTAGTGGAGTTGAGTTCCACTTGCTTGCCTCTATCTTCATAGGTAAGCCTCCTAAGCTCGGATCTTTCTCTTTGAGATCGCCTTGGTGAAAAGATTCGAGGTGACTCCTCCTCAATTCTCGGCCCCATCTCTCCATGATAGTCTTCAAGGGTGATGATTAGAGTATCTTTGTGAGAATCTTTGAACTCGGCCTCCTCAAGAATGTATTTTTGATCCTCATGGAATATAACATCCCTACTCTCAATTGTAGTTGAGGTAGAGGGAACATAGATTCTGTAAGCTTTCTTGTTGGATGCATATCCAACCATGATCCCTTTAATAGAATTTGGATCATCTCTTTTCCTTGTTTCCAAGGGTACATGACAAAGCAAGCACAACCAAAAACTCTAAGGTGATCTACCTTAGGTTTCTTCTTAAACAAGACTTCAAAAAGTGATTTTCCAGCAAGTGCATTGTGAGGTAATCTATTGCACAAATAGTTTGCACAATTTATAGCTTCACCCCAATATTCAATAGGCATCGATCGGATTGCTTTAGCACATTCACATTAAGATCTGTTTTTCCTCTCAGCAACTCCATTTTGAGATGGAGAATAAGCACAAGAAAACTCTCTCTTTATTCCTTCACCTTCACAATATTCATGAGACTTGTTGGAGATGTATTCACCTCCTCCATCACATCTTAAAGCTTTAAGTTTGAAAGAAAACTGCTTCTCAACAATAGCTTTGAAGAATAGGAAGTGATCAAATACCATAGCTTTTGAAGAAAGTAGATACAACCAAGTACATCTAGTAAAGTCATCAATAAAGGTGACAAAACATGTTGCACCACCAATACTTTTAGAAGAGGAAAAATGAACATCCGAGTGTATAAGCTCCAAAGCTTTCTATGTGATTTTGCGATAGCACAAGCCTCACAAGGCTTGAAATCTTTGGAAAGAGATTTTGAAAGACCAATAGCCTTCACATTCTTGACCTAGAAGACATAGATTTAAAGTTAGGATGCCCCAACCTTCTATGCCACAACTCCTCCTTAGATAAAAAAGCAACTTCACAAAGATTTGCATTCTCATAAGAATTCAATTTGAAAATTCCACCACATCTAGATCCATCAGCTAGGATCTCATCATTTTTCTTGATAAAGCAAGTATTGGAGTTGAACTTTACATCAGAACCATTATCAAGCATCTTTCCCACACTAATCAAGTTCTTTGTAAGTTTTGGAATGAAAAGAACATTAGAAAGTGCAAGAACTTTTGAAGAAGCAAGTTCTAATGGAATGTTGCCAATTCCTTCTATAGAGCATTCATGATCATTAGCAGTGTAAATAGATCTCTTAAGTCCTTTGTAAGGTACAATTGAGTCAAAAGACTCCTTTGAATAGCACATATGTGAAGAAGCTCCACTATCTATGTTCCAAGCTCCATCTTTCTTGAAAGGTGATGAAGAAAAATTGGACACCATGAGTGATCCTTCTCCATCACTTGCAACAGAATCTTCTTCAATCTCTTTGGAGAGATTTGCTTGCTTGAGTTGATTTTTTTTCTTAAAGCAATTAGAGACATAGTGCCCCTTCTTGCCACAAAAGAAACACTTCACTTGCTTCTTCTTGGTCTTTGAAGTAGAGGGACGAGATGAATCATTTTCTTCACCATCTTTGTCTCAATCTTTGGCTTTGTCTTTGTTGGATGCTTGAGAAAACTGGTTCTTACTCCTTTCTTTATGCTTGTCCTTGACAAAGAGGGCTTTGTTACTTCCACCATGTTTGAATTTGTTCATCCTGGAAAGTTTATAGCTTTGCCTAGCTTCTTCAGAAATAAGAATTCCTTGGAGAGTTTCTAAATTAGGCAACTCCTCCTTAATGGCAAAAGAATGAACAAGATTATCATATTCAACTTTCAAGCCCTTTAAAATGACTTGAACTAGCTCATCTTGGTTAATAGTAACACCAACACAGGAAAGCTCTCTATGTAAATCTTTAACTCTCAGAACATAGTTAGATGAACTCTCTTCACTTCTTTGGAAACATTGGAAAATCTGATTCCTAAGAGTGAGTATTCTAGAAGTATTCTTTGCTTCATAGATGGTCTTTAGTGCATCCCAAGCTTCTTTGGCTGTAGTGCAAGATCCTATCTCTCTCAAAATTTTATTAGATACATCCATCTTAATGAAATGTAGAGCCATTCTAGCTCTCTTCTTATATTTAGGAATTTCGACCTATGCTTGAGGCTCCTCCTCAACACCAAGCACAATATCCATAACATCCTGGAGTATCAAAACAAACTCCATTCTTAACTTTCAAATTGAGTAATTAGAAGTGTTTAGTCTTTCATTTGCTTCTAGAAGATATCCTCTCAGAGGTGCCATTTAGATGAAGACTTCCTAGTTATTCAACTGCAATATGTTTGAGCTTGTTCCAATCAGACTTAATGTTGCTGCTCTCTTTCACTATAGGTATTTTCAAGGATGTACTATCTTCCTATGTGAAACACTTGCAACTGTATTTGAGATGGATCTCAAATATTCCACAAGACAAGATTATCTAGATCAGACACACAAAGTGGATTGAGACAGTTTGGATCCTACTTTTGGCACCTGTGAAATGCTTCAAAAGAAAACACTATTGACACTCAGAAGGCTAAAAGGGTGTTCAATTACTTCAAACTTAGTCTTGATCTTCAGTTTCTTGTGTAGGATGCTCAAAACAATGGATTCAAAACAAAGCAAGGTTGAATCAAATCAAAATGCATTCTCTTGATAGACCTATCCCTATCCTCTTTAAGAGCTTATAACTCTTGATAGACACATCAGATTGATTTGGTTCTAATTTCTGTGGAAAGTACCATCATAAGCTTTCCATCAAGCTATAACACCACTATCTTTGATCTATAAGCAAGGAGAGAGAAGGGACTGAAAATCTCTATTTTTCACATGTGCGGAATTCCAAAATTCTGTACTACCACTTTTCAGGTCTGAAAATTCAGTTCCAATCTGATTTGATCCAAACACACTTCAGAGAAAGGTGAGAAAAGGTGTAAAGCTATTTTTTTGCTTGATTTAGCTCTCAATTTCTTATACAATCAGAAATGTTAGCATGCAAAACTCAATTTGGCTCTAATACCATGACAAAATTTCCAGAATTCACACGTGTGGGGAAGATCCACAAGTATGATAGATCTAATTAAGCTTTATGATTAGCACAATAACCTGATTCTAGATTGATTAGAAAGATCTAGTACATAAGTTATGGCTTAACCACAATCTAGCATGCTAAGCAACAAATAATGATAGCAATGAATCATAAATGAGCAAAAGTACAAGAAATTAGTGTATTGGCATTAGCCTCAACATTGTGTTAGAGAGAGAAAGATAGATAGATAACAAGCAAAAATTGTGTGGATCCAAAATGGCAAGAGATAGCTACAAAGCTTTGGTTCTTCATAAAAAATTATGAGGAGAGCTACACATATTTATGGAGTTTGAGGTAGCTCGAGGTAGAACCACATCCATCCATCATTTGATGGCATCTAAAGTGAAAACTAGAGTCTATGTGACATTTGTCACATCTCATGCATGAATCTCTACCTACTTTTTCCAAGTGTCCTAGTTCTAACTAGAAATGTACAAATCATCATGCATGTGTCCATTTCACTTTGATGTCACTATGGATCACTTACAATTAATGCATGTGAATTGCCACGAGTTTCTATTAGCATATTTTTGCTAATTCTAAGTCTACAATCTATATGCAAGTTGTAATCATCAAACTAGATATGTCAAATCCATATATCTCGAGTTCTATGTAGGCCAAACTTGGCATTTGCATTTATGAACAACATACTTGCATGGTACAATGTTTGTAGCAAGCCTAAAGTCAAGATGGATTATTTTTCCATTTCAACAGTCCTGTGCATGAAACCATGCAACCCCCATGCAGGTCAACTATAAATAGATCACATCTCTTCATGCAGTCCTCCTGCCCATATTCATCACATAGACATGCAATGCTCCATATGTCTCAATTAGAGTGTTTGGGTCCTCTCAAGGTAATTAGTCACAAAGAAGCCTCAACACGGAATTAAATCTCGGTGTGACCAATAATCTCGACTACTGGAGGGCCGGTCTACCATATTAGGACTATTCCAGGTCCTTAACCAAATATGGCCACAACATTCTTCCCTCCTTAAACTGCTTCTATCCTTAGAAGCTCCTCAAAACAGGAAAGAATTACAGAACAGTTTCTTTAACTTTCAATATTAACCGAGAAAACCATTATCCTTAATTTGACATTCATATCAAACAAGTACAAACTTTGGTTTAGAAAAGTACATTTAGAGATATATTTTCTCAATAGGGTTACACTCAACACAAGTTAGTAACATCACCTTCATGTAAAACACTTACATGAACCACTAAGTGAAATATTCCTTAACTTAAGAAAATAATAATAATTACAGTCTGAAATTATCCACAAACTCTGATAGACAATTCAATAAAAAGCTTCCAAGTACAACTACCCTTAGAATCCAATTCTAAGATATGATAATTCATTCAACTAGAATCTCTAGGAGAATCACTAAGATGTAGAATGATTAAAACTCAACCCTGTGTATCCCAGATATTCTTTTGAGTTAAATACTCCTATTTCTAGCACCAAATGCAATAAAATAACATTCATTCATCTTAATAGACTTGTTTGCCTCCTATGACAACTGGAGATCCAATCAAATGAAGAACTGTACTCAAACATCCGCAGACCATAAACTGTAGTAGAATAGCATTCACTAGATAAATAAGATAATGTCTGTGAGATCCATAGTTCCCAATCAAAATACTGGAGTAAAGATATTCAAAATACTGATCTGAATTCTTACTCAATTAATAGACCAAGACTTAATCATCACACTTAAGAATCATTACAATTCCTTATAATCCTCTAACAATAATTAAGTATCAATTTATGATCCGTCAATCATAAATATTTAGATTCATATGATTCGTCAATCATAATTTTCTGAATTTC